>CM052204.1:12302062-12385331 GCA_028455805.1 Lasioglossum figueresi
ATACGCTAGGATGTGACATGGAATGGTAATTGGGCTCTGGAGCCCTACGAGAGTGAGTCACAGAAATACATTGGGTGATTGGTCTTCTCTTATACCTCGTCGGTGTTACAAGTAGTGGATACTGTCGAGCTAATAGCTGCACTTTTAATAAATATGTTGATTTTCAATCAATTTTATTCCTATTCCTATTCCTATTCTCTTCCATAACATTTCTGTGTCCACTTGCTGGTATCGTTGAATAGCACAGGGGCTCTCGTCGGTGATATTGACCACCGACGAGATACTGTTATCTCGTCGGTGTATTGACACAGTCGGGAGACTGTTCAAGACGGCCAGCCTTATGGGAGTTCGTGTCACCCGAATATTTCTGTGTCCTTACGCCCTCTAGGATATATTCTGGCTCCAATCAGAGAAACAGAAGGCCACCGACGGCATTTCGTTGGTGCAGAAGACCACTGAGGAGATTCTCGTCGCGACGCATCGGTGAGAAAGCCAATCATCACGAAACCATATTGATTATTATTCAATGTTATATTCTCCGCCATATTTCAGACGATGTTTTGGCACTATTTTGATACTATTTTCGTCGGTGGTGGAACTTTTAGCGATTTGGTATTTCAGATCATTGTAAGTTCTACGTTATCCCCGCGCCCACTTCCACGTCTCGCTGAATAGCACAGGGGCTGGCAGTCTTTGACAGTATCTCGTCGGTGCCACGGACTAGTAAAGGTTCTGTTCAGTTCTGTTTCATGCTAAAACATGCTGCTGGATGGTATAGTCTCTGTTTCGTGGGAAAAGTGGCTCTACCGTGGGTGTGGGATCTGTTCTGTGCTAATCGTGAGCGTGCCAAAAAGTGGTGGCAACTTATATCATGGCGTGAGCACTCTCCTATCCTCTTTGGTTTGTATGAATGGCAATAAGTTTGTCTGTAAGGTTGGCAATAGTACTGGCCGTGTAAGTAGTTGGTAAGAGTAACGAGACCAAGTCCAAAGAATAGAAATACATACAACAAAAGGCAGCACTCCGGGCGGCTCTTTTCAATTATCCCTTATTTGGTATAGGCACGTGAGACAAATCAACTTGATTTAATATTCTAATTCCGTGTCATTATCTAATAATTACAAATATTTTTTAATATATTGAGTATCAAAGAAGAATTATAATAAAAATTCCTATCATTCTTGTACACCATTATTTTCTCATAGAAATATTCCCAACCATTATTTCTTACAATTACATCTATTTATAACTAATAATATAGATATATATATATAAAATGGAATTTTGCTTATAATAATTGAAATATGATATTAATAATTATATAAGTTTATTTTTTCTGCCTCTGGGCCATGAAAAGGGACTCGGTTTACAATACTTTTTCTAAATGTATCATTTGTATGTACATCATTTCTGTAAGCCAAATTTCTAAAGTCGAAATAAATAAACTACTTTAATGAAATAATCAATAATAGTTTAAATATATTACATATATAAATTTAAATATATTATAAAATACTTATAGTGCAGTTCAACGAGTATTGCCGGAGTTTATCGATCCTTACCGAGTGGACCTTTAAATTGGTTGTACTTTCTCCGAAGTGTACTTTCTTCGAAGTGTCGTCTCTTGTTGCATCCCTACTCTTTACCGACTCTACAACAATGATAAAGCACATGTTACCGCAATCCTGCATTATGTTTATTTATAATAGTTATAAGTTTATTTAATGTATTATAAGTTTATTTAATGTATTATAAGTTTATTTAATGTATTATAAGTTTATTTAATGTATTAAATACATGTTAATACTTCTATTATTATAACAATATTTTATATTTTTGCTCTCCCTTATATTGACGATTACATTGATTTATTTACAATTGACATTTATTTATATTTTGATGCGTTTTTCTTACAAATAATAAATATTAGAAAAAAATGAAAGATATATATATATATATATATATACATTATTACATTATTGTAGAGAAAATAATGGTATTACTTTTTTCTCTTTATATATATATATATACGTTATTACATTATTGTAGAGAAAATAATGGTATTACTTTTTTCTCTTTCATTTTTTTCTAATATTTATTATTTGTAAGAAAAATTTTATATATATATATATATATATATACATGTATGTATGTATGTTCAAGGTCATACAAAGTCAGAATATGGAAGAAACATTTTGAATATTTCGTACTACATAATGCGTTTGCAACTATATATACTTTACGCATTGATGTTACATTCTTGCATGCTTGCTTCTAATATTGTCCGAGATGTACATGATTGCGCTTTTGCTTTTCAATTCGTTTATATAATATCTCTGGACGATGGTATAGGATATCATTACGAAATACATACTACGTACGAAATATACATATTCAGAATGTCACAGTCTATTTAAAATATTGAAGGTCTCCGTCATTTCTAAGAAAATAGTGCAAACACAAAAGATTACATACGCCATTACGTTATTGCTTGCGAAAAACAGTATTACTTTTTATGTAATATATATCTATTATTTTTAAGAAAAACGCTGGTTAGTAATAACCTGAACACCCTCTATAATAGAGTGTGTATATGTATATTATAAATAAGATATCATACTAGTACTATGATATCTCTTTAATTTAAAATAACAAAATAAAGGATTAAATATTTTTAATTTTAAGGTTTCACCAGAGAGGAAATTTCCTCTCTGGCATCACGAATGGCGGAAATAGTTCGTGATTATTAAATAAATTATGTTAAAAGAAAAATTCTCGAGAAACATAACATGTGATAAAATTGATTTATAATCAATGCAAGCGAAAGTAATTGAAACGAATTTAATTGGTCAATTTGATCTGTTTTTTTCATGCGGTTGTTAATCATCATTATAGTTAGTTTTGTTTTCCTCGGTTCGGCTTAGTTCGGTTTAATTCGGCACTACAGCAGATAGCGAATGGATCGGTACGAGATAGTAACAGAAAAGTGCAGCTTGGCGTTTCTTATAAGACATAAATTAAATTAACCGTTTTAGTTAAAAGTTCCTTTGGTTGATGCAATCTCAATGCCTTAAAATATGATACGTCTTATGAAATTTATTTTGTGCTTTTATGTCCTTCTATGCACATTAAGCACTAAAGCCGATGACAATCAAGTTCCATTAACCAAACTTGGTACAAAATCAGGACCGACGTTAAAATTTCTTTATTGGTAAGTTATACAAGTTTCAATACACAAAGTAATTCTTTCTTATGTCTTTCATATGAGACACTTGGTTTTATTCGTGTATTTTGGTAGTCGTATTATTTTGGTTAATTGATTGCTCATGGATTGTTTTGTATATATTTGATGTTTTAGCTACTCTTGCGGATACAGAAAAGCATTTGAAGAATATGTTGGTATTCTTCGACAAAAGTATCCCGAATTACAAATCGATGGAGAAAATTATAATCCATCTGCGAATATTATGTTTATCGCTAAATTACTAGTAATTATTATCTTTCACATTAGTTAATTAACGAAGAGAAGATCAATTCTATGTTTGTAACATGTATTCTTTTACTTTTTTAGAGTTTTGTTAAAATTCTACTAATAGTTTTAGTAGTAAGTGGATTCGATTTTGGACGACTACTACCATCTTTGTGGCAATGGTGTATGGAGAATCGGTTTTATTCTTGTACAACAATATTTTTTGTTTTTAATATGGTGGAAGGACAACTCATATCATCGGGAGCTTTTGAAATACATTTCAATGGTCAGTAGAATTTTTTTGATATATTCTTTTCTGTTCAATCTTACTATAGTATGATATATTCTAATTACTTGTCCTGTTTTAGACGTTCCTGTGTGGTCGAAACTGGAAACTGGTAGAATACCACAGCCACTGGAACTTTTCCAAATAATAGATACTCATTTGAATATGCAATATGCGGATATGGATATAGGATAGATTAATTTTATCGGAAAATTCAACTGCATTTTTATTTGTATCAAATGTTAATTACTAAGACTATAAGGCATACGTTTCTGCAACTCTATGAAGATTAAAAAAGATACTGTCGATTCTATTTCTTGTATATTGTGTTTCATTAAGAACCTTGCTATAGGTGTTTTGTTTGGTTAAGATGGTATTTACAAGATAGAGTTCGCATAAGCGAAGCTGGAATAAAACCTTTTCATATTGCTCATGGATAGTTCTCACTTTTTAACCCAATTTAGAAATACGAAGTAAAAATAAACGAGTTTGTTTTATCTTCGTAAAAACCTGTTAGATTTTTTAAAAATATTTCGACTACAATTTAACGTAATTGTAATTTAAATTTTCTATAAATAAATTGAATGCAATTTGTTGCTAGAATCAAAGGATTGTTTTTTTTATAATTTAAGCATAAATAAGAAACCTTAATAAAGCAACAATTAAATTTTGTATTACTTTATTTAAGTTGTAATAAGGCAACAATTCAATTTTGCTATAATTAATTTTAAATATATAGCAAATAAAAATTTACTTATGATTATTACACGGAGTATTTATTTCAATTATAATATACGTTATTTATTTTATTTCAATCACAAAATATATACATATACACAAAATAAATTTTGTCAATAATTTTTAAAACATTAAAAAACATTTACGAGTTACACATTATCGAATAATAAAGAAATATTCAAATTTAGACGTCTGTTTCAGACGTTAACTTCAAATAATATGATTGAAAATGTATTCATATGGAAGCACACCGCACACCCTCCGTCACGCACCACGGATCACGCAAATATATAATTTACACAAGAAAAAGTTGATTCTATGTTTTATTATAAATTTGTGATTCTGTTCACAACGAGCTCGTTATATTTCAACAGTTTTATTTTTAATTTAACAATACATCGAACGATTTTCACGTTCGTAATATTATTGAAAATACTCAAATGTTGCGCCTTTTGAAAGAAAGAGGGAGAAACAATGATTTTAGAAAAGGACCTACTGAAGATTACTACGATTCTCCTCTTTGCTTTCCCCTTTCCGATAAATTATACAGTAGCTAAGTTTTACGATACGTTCATGTATTCTTAGGTCCATGGACTTAAACGAAGACACAAGGCTACCAACAAATTCAGTGTGCTTCTTAATCACGAAGATACATATTTCCGAAGGAAGCAAAGAGATTACAGTCAGCTTCGACATACGCGTGCTTCACCACAGGGAACCACGGAGACTCGATAGAGACATTTGTACAAATTACAATTTGATTGCAGCTAGTGATACTGTTGAAAAATCAAGCGTTACGAAATAAAACGAAGTTGCGATTTCTAACCCGGTTTATGTATGGTAGTTCAAGTTGAACTAAATATATCAAGAAAAGTCGAATTCAGTTTTGTATTTCAATGTTTCGATCTCCTGCTATGCATACTCTGGATTCAACAGTATTTATTATTCTTTAAAGATTTCACGCTACGAGCGTGTCAAATCGTCTAACGAACATCGGAACGGAAGAGTATAAATGAAAGCTCAAATGCGGCATCCTTTCAATTCTCGTGCCAAACGACAGAATTCCCTCTTATCGAATCTTCGAACAACAGCAACAGCAGAAAAAGAAATAATTTATTTTGTGCCAAAAAATAGTTATTGCTTTCTCGAGTGAACCACATTGTGTATGCTCCAATGTACTTCGACTACTTGAATAGTGTCTCTATGCAGATGCACTATCAGATAGCTGGTTCATGTGATCATGGATGTTGACTGTACAATAGTCGGTTTAAAACGATCTAATAGTGCACCCATGATCAACAAAATTAGTGCAACAATGTCTGTGACCTCACCTTCTGCTACTACACCGAGGTACGTTATGTCTTTGACTGACATTAAACATTTCAAGAAATTACTGACAACTACATAATCAACATCATGTTGTGTACATTCGCTTAATCATACATCTGGTAAGAGCAGTTTCACAAATATTCACTTTTAATATTTCTAGGGATGTTCCATCGAATTTTAATATATTTTCAAATTCGCCTCGCATACGACGCTTCAGCACAAGTGTAAGCAAATTTCTTGTTTCTATATTTGTACTATTCATTTGTATTGATAAACAAACAAATATGAATGATGTACAAAGGAATTTAGACTATATTTAAAATTGTGGAACATTTATTTTTGTAGAGTTCTGGAACTGTTCCTAGATTAACTCCACGTGTCAGCCAGTTGAGACAAGAAGAGTGTATCGACGTGGCTGGTCGTGAAGCAGCACATGAAAAAGAAATTCACAGTGCCATGCAAATCTCACAATCTTGGGAGGATCTCACAATCGAAGCAGAAGGACTATCTTTCAAGGATTCAGAATCAACTTCGTTACAATTTAAAATAGAATCACGTCCAATTGCGAAACGAGTGCTTGATCCACTTAGTATCAATTTATCCGTAAATGGTCAAACAACATATTCTTCATCACCATCGCCAACAAGATCTAATTTTGGTCAGAGACAATGTTACTCTCCTGGTGTCCATGCAGTTACTTGGAAAACTAATTTATCACCTAGCCCTACCAGGAAAGCTTTCGCTACCAGGTAAATTAATCTTTAAGAAACAGCATATTTTCATATGTGGTGAAATATATTACAAAAATATATTTTATTATTTAGGCGAAGTCTAAGTCCCATTGCAATACGGCCAAGTTGTTTAGCATCGGTTAAAAGAAAATTTGAATTAGATGACTCTGGAATGGATCAATTACAACCACCAACAAAACGTACCTCTGGTTTGTTAACCTCGGCCACATCTAGGTAGCTTTACCTTTTACATTTATTACAACTATATGAACGCAGTACATTTTTTCTAAAGAAGAGATTTGATATATATTATCAGTTGTAATAACTAATGACATTTATCATCATACAGATTGGAAGTCTTTTAAGTTTATGTAAATTTTACTAGTTAGAATATAGTTATGAGGAGGTAAAAATATTTAAATAATACATTAAGTTAAGTTATTTGACAGAGAAACAGAGAGATTTATGAATTTTTAATTACGTACTTCTAACTAAATATTTGGTTTATCCCAATTAAATATATAATTCAGTTTATATATTATATAATTTCCTAATATATCGTTGTCAATCATGATTACTTTTATAAGGTAAAAAAATGACATTTGGATAGTCAAAATGGAATGAGCAGCATTCATGTTAGCCGTAGTATATCTCAAGTCTTTTCTTTCAAAGAATAGACTATAATGAAATAAAACAAAACGCTTTCAATCATCAAGTCTCGTAATGTTTTCTTCTTTATATAGATTGGATGTGGCAATATCTAGTCTCCATCCAACTATCAATTCGGCTGGAACTTCAGAATCTTGTTCGAGTCTCGACTCTTCTGGGTTTTCATTTCGACCTGTGGATAGTCCATCTCCTGGTCTAGCTGTCACTTCAAGTTTTAATGATGAGCCGTCTTCTTCTTCCTCGTCCTCTTCTTCATCTTCTTCAACTTCTTCCTCTTGTTCATCATCTTCTTCCTCATCTCCTTCAGTCACTGCTTCTTCAGAAGGATTAGGGCCTCAAAACAAAGCTTTTATTGGAAGCCGAAATGAACGGATTGTACGAGAAAATCACGGATAAGGGAATGCGTATATACATAGATAAATATTTAAAGAATAACATGTATCATTGCGACGACGAATTTACTTTCTTCTTGCGAATAGTAAAGAATGATCGTTATAGCGATCAATTGTGTGAATTGATTGTGCTATAGGGGCATTCTTCGAGTTTAATGCCTAACTATTTTCTGGTCATTCCTATTTATTAATTTCCGCGTTGTGAAAAAATTTTCGAATGTATATCAATTGCATCATAAATAATCTTAGTCTCGCTGAGATGTTTATAAATATTACATTATCAGGTAAAAATGATGCGATGAAATACATGTACAAACATATACATACATATAACGTGAACGCAGTTCGAAGACCAAAGCGAGCTATTTAGGAAATACGCGTGCTTCCTACCTTTAAGACTGAATTCTGCGTTTTCTAATACATCGAATCCAAACGTTCTTTTTTCCTGTAGAAAGGGTGCGTACATGTGACATTACCTATTTTCATAACAAGTACGGCTCTTTTCTTCATTGAATAACCCCGCCAACTCTTTTGCGCGATTCCTGTTTTTTCAAAATAGGGAAAAGCATATATACAGTACACGTCGATTAATAAATTCGCGCATTAATAGTATTATTGATTCCATGAATCTCCAATCCTGTATAGTGTGTAAATAAACTATCTGTAGTACGTTATTTTATTCTGTGTACACAGTTTTCGGAAAACGAATGATATCGTAGGAAACGAATCTGTACTTTTTGAATGAATAAATATGAAAAATCATATTAAATACTTCTATCACCTAGTTTTTCTTTGGAATTGTAATTAAGTTTTTTCAGTTTATATAGTTAGAATATAGTTATGAAGAGAGGTAAAAATATTTGAATAAGAATTTAAATTTATTTAATAATTAATGATAATTATTAAGTTTTTTAATAAATTTAAATTTGATAGAGAAACAGAAAAATTTCTGAATTTTTAATTACGTACTAAATATTTGGTTTCTCCGAATTAAATATATAATTCAGTTTATATACTATATAATTTCCTAATATATCGTCGTCAATCATTATTACTTTTATAAGTTAAAAAAATGTTCGAAATAATTAATTTTGGAAAAATGTTTTCATTACAAGATTTTTGAATGATATAAAAAAAGTGTACAAAATCAGATTAATGATTTTCTACAAAAACGATTTTCTAAATTTCTTTATCTGCGAACACTATTTCAAGCAATACAGTTTTTATATTTTATTTTCTTATAATTAACAAATAGATAACAAAAAGAGAAATATTATTATACATAATAAAAATGATTTACGATTCTAATTCATTGTATTAAAATTATTCAGTTTTCTAATCGTTTCATTTACATTATTGACTGTTCGCTTCAAGATCCATGTCAGACCATACAGCTTCAGTTTCACTTTCATCAGGTGCTTCATCGTTGTCTGTATCCGGTAAACCATCACCAACATCGTAGGTAGTATCTGTTTGTGCCTCGCCCACAGTTATATAATATGCTGAATCTAGTTTATTTGTAGAATTATCCAGTCTTTGCATACCTTCCAATGCTCTTCTATTACTCGGATCTAGACTATAATTCCAAACATTGGCTTATTTCAAGCATTTGATTTTATTATCAAATCTTTGATTATAAATTTTAGCAAAATTCAAATAAACCACCTTCGGTATCGTAACTTGTTTATTGTAAACTTACTTTAAAGCAATAGCATAGTGATCCAAAGCTTTCTCTTCATTGTGTACTCTGGCCCAAAGATCTCCAAGCATCTGATGTAATTTACATGTTGATTGGATTTCTACTTGTCTTTCAAGTAATGCGATCGCGGCTTCCAAGTTCATTTCCTGTTCATATATTTCAGCTAATAAATAAACGGCTGGTAGATAAACTTCATCTTGAAGCAACGCTTTTTCTAAAAGATTCTTTGCTTTACCAACAGAAACTGGGTCTTTCATGAGTACAGATGCATACAGCTGCAAATCAATTTTCTTACTTAAAACAATTCTCTAATACGTGGTACATATTTTACATATTTAATCGTATTAAGACAAACAAACTTTGTATTTACAGTCTGCTGATTTATGTAATTACCGTAAGAACTCTTGCAGTATGTCCAAGTTGTTTACAAGATCCACTTGCAATGTTAAGAGCTTCTCGTAGTCTATGCATTCCTACAAGACAATCCACTAAACCCTTATGGGGTTCATAACGATACGGTTTTAATCCTACTGCATGCCTAAAGAAAAACAATGCTTCTTGGTATTTTTTTTGCTCAAGAAGTATATTCCCCCGAAGTATTGTTGCCTCTATATCATTCGGATTCAAATTCAAAGCTTGCGCAGTCAAAGTATTTACTCTACTAAATTTCCTAGCAGCATAAAGCGAGTATGCCATAGCAACATATATTTCTCCAGTACATTCATTGCTTGCTGTTATTATAGGTATCAGTCTTTCAAGTTCTTTAATATGATGGTTTTTATATAATACAGCTGCATAAATGTCAACCCTATTCAATAACAAATAATTTCATAAATATATGTTTCTCAAATAAATAAACCAACTACACGTATCATTAAAAGAAAGGTGTCATTACCCTTTCATAACATCTGGTTCCATAATCCTAGCTCTTCGTAGGCATAATAAAGCATTTTTGTCATCTCCAGCATAGTAATAACACTCCCCCATTGTTGTTAATAAATTAAAATTATCTCTTAGCAGATTAACATTATCTAAAGACCTTAATGTTGATACCGCGTGAGTATATTCTCTGTTATAAATATGTGCATGTGCTTTGATCCAAGTATTCAACCAGTCTAAATTTGATAAACTTGATGCACAACCTACAATTAATGAATTTACTTCAATCCCTTTTACTCCCAGGGAAAGCAGACCTTCTGCAGCTTCCAATGCTAATGGACATTCTCTTAGAACTTCCTTATAAGTTGTTATAGCAGTTCGTTTCATTCCTTGCTCTTGACACATTTTTGCCAAGGCCATATTTACCTTGAAAATGAAATTTTATATATATTATATATACTTTATATATATACATATACAGGGTGGAAATTATAAAGCGTTACAGACGAATATCTCCAAAAATATTGATTATACGCAAAAATGTTTCAGATGAAAGTTGTTCAGTACCGAGGGGAACATTATGTGGTGAGACCTTTATTTTTCCTGGTGAACACTCCAAGGTGAAGTGAAGGCCAACTTTCTTTTTTAAATGGAATGTCCTATTTTTTATACCATAGATCGATAGAGTATCAAATTCTGAGTATAAAAGTGTTGACCTCCATATGTCCTAAACCTAATAGTTAACGAAATATTATCCAAATAATTTTCAATACGTACCTGCTATCTGGAATGTAGTAGGTGCTCGAACTGATGTCCCTCAACTAGAATATGGTAAGTTTTAAGTATATATAGAAAATTATTTCTATAATATCTTGTTAACTATTAGATATAGAACATATGGAGAACAATACATTTTTACTCAGAATTCGATAGTCGATCATTTCATGATACAGAAAGTAGGTCTTTCCATTTAAAAAAAATCAAGGTGACTTTCACCTCACCTTGGAGTGTCCATCAGGAAAAATAAGTCTCACCACATGATGTTCCCCTCAGTATTGAACAACATTCATCTGAAACATTTTTGTGTACAATCAATATTTTTGGAGATATTCGTCTGTAACGCTTTATAATTTCCTCCCTGTATATATATAGTGTAATTTTGATATTGTTGAAAATGATAATGTCAATGAATCAAATTATGCAATAATATAGAGTACAGCTGAATGATATGCACAATTAAGCACGAGGTAATCTCATGAAAAACGAAGGAAAAAGTATAGGATAAAATTTTTTGATCCACAGTTCAATTTTTGAAAAAATCAAATTTGAACATCTGCTATGTATCGAGTTGAAGGATAAACACAAAAACAATTTTTAATGAACTACTTTCAATATTACGACTATAAAAAAAATTGAGAGCAGTGAGGCAACCAACGTTATTAATGAATATTTAATTGATAGAATAAAATTTGTTCATTACAAATTTTCTTTTTTTGTTTTATCTCCTACTCAACAGCTTTTAACACGTTTCATGCCGAGCCGTTTTTGTTCGATTCTTCATTCAGGCCATTTGCTTTGTTCTATACTACATTTTTTATAATTCCTCATTCTTTTGGTGAGAATATATTCTACAGTCTTAAACTTGTTATAAAATGTATTTTTTAGCGCAATAAATAAATATGTCAGTGTGTACCACCAGTGGCCTGGAACATGTTAAGTATAGTAAAGTCGCGATATTTTTCCAACGGTCTGTGTTCGGCACGGAGACATATCGTGTAGGAACATTTTTTTTATGACCGTCTATCGCGCCGAATGCGCCGAGAGTACAAATGAAAGCCGAACGTAGAAAAGGACAGCATGTAAATAGTAATCGACGATGAAAGTTTAAACCACTAAATACAGTTGAAATTATATCGTGTTTGGTGTCGTTTGAATCAGAAAAATGCCAGAAATAAGTTGGTGAAAGTCCCATAAAAAATAATGAAAAATAAAGAAGGTTTGTAATTTGATTAGTAGTGGGTTCACACCGATATACCCGAGCCGAGATTAATCATCACCGCCCTGCAGCGTTGGCCGACAGTGGAGTTGATAGGCACTGAATAAATTCTGGTAAGAAGGTCGTAGAAAAATATCGCGACTTTACTGTATTGTGTAAACACTGTTTACAAATACGATACGCGTTATCCATTGCGTATCGAACCATACCTTAGCTATAACATCATACACACATAGTAGATTTTCAAACTTAATTTGTTCAGAAGCCTTGGATGAAAAAATTTCATTCTATATTTCTTTTTTCAAATCACCTCTTGCTTACTTGTACCGTTCGTCCTCACGAGAAATCTCATGGGTCTCCACAGGGACAAAGGGGGTCCTCGCTCACTGCACCTATCCCCACCATTAGCCAATATTTTGGCTAGACCAAAAAATACTTGTGACATGAGGTATGCTCTTTCTGCTCTGACCAATCAGTCTCGCATTCCTTTCGCGAAACTTCTCGTGAGGCATGGAGAGTAATAGGCTGCAATCTATACATGAAATAAAATCCTAAAATTTAAATTTATTGAACTTACTTTTGGAGTTCTTTGTTTTCCAGGAATGCTTTGAAGTACTTGAAGCGCTTCTAGAGAATTCTTTAATTTTAGTAAACATAAGTGTATTTGAAATTTGATATCAACATCTGTTGGAAGATCCTTTTGTCCTTCTAGAGGTTTAGTAGCTCCTTTGGATTTCAATAAGCATTTGTGAAATTGCAATGCTTTTTTATAAAGGGCTTCTGCCCGTTTATATTTTCCCAAATAAAAATGAGCATCTGCGTAATAAACATAAATATGGAATTTTCCATGTATAGGCAATATATCTGAATTGTGCTCGCTGAGTGACAGTACCAAATTTGCCTGTAGTATAGAAGTAATTGTATTAGAAGGTTTTTCAAGGTGATTTACATACTAAATTTAATAATATGTTACGTTAATGAAGATCATTCTTTACATCTTTAAATACAAAAAATCATTTTATTATCATCATGGAATAAAAAATATTTCGAATCACTTGTTGCATTTACTTACTAATGAAATAACATTTGAATATAAAGACTGATCGTAAAGTAGTTTTATCTGATCGTACAAAGTCGTCATTTTCACCACAATATTCTTTTGAAGTAACGCACATTAATTTCTATTTATCACCATAGGTGTTTTTTAACCTATAAAAGATGAAGTTATGAAAACATACAGATCAATAATTCATATAATATATCACAATACGTTTAATGTTACAAACAGATTGCAGGAAGTAAGGAGAAATGTCAGTGAATTAAATGTTTACTTACAATCACTGAACAGGTCGAGGTCGAATAATATTTAAACACAGGACATTGTAGTGCCGCCATTTTAAAATTAAGTAGAAACAATCTAGATCAGTGGTGTTCCGCGAAATTCCGCGAAATATATCTAATAATATATTTTCTAAAATATATTTATTTCTACGCGGGATGTTTTTGTTTATTTTTTGGATCATTAATTTTGGTGTTCCGCAAATTTTTCATACAATCACAAATATTCCCTGACTTCTAAAAGATTAATGATCTAGATTCTAGTAAATAGATATGTACATGGTTACATATGTACATACGCACAATATAACTCCCATACCTCACTATACGGCATTTCGCTGTAACGGCCTTTTTTAAAAAAAATCGAAATCGATGCTGGATCTTCAATAAAACAGTTTTGGAAAAATTACAGCATCAGAGATGCCGTAGACAACATTAGCGAATCGTGGAAGGAATTAAAATTAAAATCAACCACAATGAACTGTTTGAAAAAAAAAAATTGATTCGTTATACGGCTTTTCGCTTTACGGCCAAATTTTCCGGAACGTGTCTAGGCCGTAAAGCGAGGCCGTAATGGGTACACGAATAATAATACATATATACTTACTTTACCATATGTTAAACTTATTCTTGATTAAAGGATAAATGGTTCGATATCCGCACAAATATAAATACTAAAGCACCGACGAGATACTATTATAGTATCTCGTCGGTGACTAAAGTAACGCAATGAAAAATTATGAATAAGTTTAAGAAATAGTATACACAAATGTAGAACCAGCCAAATTCGAATTTATATTTAAGAATTTTTTGGGGTGTAAATATTATAATTTTATGAACGTAAGCATGTTTATTACTTTATATGCACAGTTCTCTTAGTTTTGTTATTTATTATATACTTAAAAACTAAAGTCACAATCATCTTCAAGGTACAATAAAAATTTATAAAGCTCTTAACCAAATGCGTTTAGCATAAAATTTTGTGTATAATCATACTCAATTGTAGGAATTACAGATTGCACAAATTTGAGGAATATTATCAAATACATGTGTACACCAAGTTCACGACCACCCTCCATTACTGTCTCGATAATTTTCTTCATTACCTCAGCATGTCTGCAATTTCGTTCCATGAAATTGAGTTATTATCATGTCTAAAATATGTATTTGAAGAATAACTCAAGTAATTTCAATTACCTGCACGGATGAACAGAGGCCATTGGTGGCCCAGGTATATGAGGGTGAATTTCCATTGTAACAGTTTTCTTAGCATGATCTTGACTTACATCTTCGTACATTTCTTCTACCGTGAGAGGCTTACGAATCTTTTGAGCAAAAATAATTACATTAATTTCAGAGGGTTTCTTGATGTACTATAACTAATCATAATAATAATAATACATTACTACTGTTAAATAGAAAAACCAAACCTCGTCGTATCCTGAAAGCCATAATCGGGGGGTTTGATAATATTTATCGTATGTGATGTATAAGTCATATGTGCGTGTGTGAATAATTTCTCCTTCAGAAAATGGTTCCCATTTTTCCTTCACAGATTTTTTTGTAGTTTCTGCTGCAAACTTTTTAGTTTACATATAATTAGGTTATAATATTTTTCAAAATACAATGTACATACAATACTGATATTAATTATGTACTTAATTTATAAGTATTACCTTATCCTCTTCATCCAACATTCCACTAACTTCAAAAGCTTCCATATCAGCAGCATCTTCGTCGTCATCTTCATCTTCATCTTCGTTATTGTCTGCTGCATCAATCGATTGAGTAAGTTGTGTTTCTTCTAATGTCATTTCAGATACTCTTTCTTCGGCTCCACCAAGAGTAGTATCATAATGGTGTGTATCTACCCAACCACCCTCTGGATCATCCGCTTCTATAATGCATTCTTGTTCTTTACTGTATTCAATCTAAAATTCAATCAGAAGAAATTAGAATACTTCGATAAAGAAATTATTGTATCTTTTAAATCATAATTTTTGAAAAATTATAAATACACAGATTAATATTTTTATTGTCTTTAGAAAACCAAAGATACCTGCTTGCATCTACGAGTACAAGGAACATTGCGTGTTAATAAGAACTGTTTATTCTTGGGAAGATATGATTTCACTCGATCTTCATCACCGATAGCCCACTGCCATGTTGGACAATGATGTACCAAATGATCACCTGCTGCCACAAATTCCTCCGGTGTTAACACTCCAGTTTCTCGAAATTTACTTTCCTTTAATGTTACGAGTTAAATTTATAAGTTATATTTCTTTTATAAATCTAAAAAAACTATTCAAAATTTATTTAGATCATATGCAATAAAGAATTTTAAATAATGAAAAAATAAAAAATGTTAATGATTAACGCTTTGCACTCCAAATTATTTTTCAATTTTATTGCCAACAACTCCCTACTATTTTAAGTGTTTTATTTGAAATTTACTTCAAAGGACAGTTCCTTGACTACTACTTATTTTAAACAATTTTGTTTACTAATTATATTAAATATAGCTTTCAAACTTCGTTGTAATTTATATTTGTTTTTAATTAACAAATAAGAAATTAAATGAATAAAGGAAGAACCAAATACATATAAAAACCTGTTCCATTTACATTTTTCTTTCTCTGATGTCGAGTCATATTCGACGAAGGAATGCAAAGGGTTAATGAATGTACTATAAGAAATTACAAATAAGTAAACATTAGTAAATCGAAAGTAAATTAATTTAAATTGTGTAAATTAAATTAAATCTGTGCACAACAAAGAAATTTAATTTTAATAATTTGTTTTATTTCGATTATCGCTTTTCGATTACATAGAAATCTTTGAACACATATAATACAATATTGATTATTAACATTATTACAAACGATTAATAATAAATGTTCTAATGTAATGTGTATAGTAAATGCTCTAATTAAAACAGAAGAATAAATAAGATTTCATTATAACATTTATTGCTAAAATATGAAATATTAGTATTATTAGATAGCAACAATTTACTGTAGATATTGATAAGAACACAACAATTGTCGTATAAACAAATAACTAAATAATAAATGATGACGACGTATTTGATATACAAAATTTCACATTATTTTTATTATACTTATTCTTTGTTAAGATATTTATTTTTTATACCTTTAATACAGGGGTTAAATACTCGGCAACACCAAGCGCAGTTCCTTTTACAGAATTAATAACACTTTGCATTGTAAACTTCTTTGATTAATTCTATTTTATGAAAAACGAAAAAGATCAAAGAGAACGTTCGCTGAGTGCAAACATTCGTATGATATCAACAGTTTCCAACGTATTATCGATTTGGCGAATATAGATATGGCGAATACGCACCCGAAGTTCTATGTATATGTATGTGCTACTAGAGAGGTGGTACCAAAATGTTCCCTTTCCATGAACTTCCCCAACTTACATGTATGTATTTAGGTATACCACTGATCTATACAGGGTGTTCAAAATATGTTGTACTCCCTTGAAGAAATGATTCTTGAGGTTATTTGAAGTAACTTCTTCCTTTACGAAAATGTTTTCCGTTGCTTTGTTAAGGAGTTATTAACGTAAAATACGGAACAATCAGAATGCAGTTGCCGCACAGCGGGGCGTTCTGATTGGTCCGTGTTTTCCGCGAAAACAAAGCATATTGGCGTGAATTGGCAAAGGAAAAAGGTGCTTGGAATTGGAATCATCCTTTATATATATATATGAAATAAAAAAATTTTAGTGTTCGTTGCTTCCTGAACCTACCCTGACAACCACGCCTGCCACAGGCAGATTGAAGCAGATCCCGCCGAAGGCAGATATTGAGCAGAATACGGGCGAAGCTACGCTTTTTACGTTTTTTAGCTCAATTTCTGGCTCTGCGCCTGTAGGCGCAGATGTGACTTGTTCTGCCGGCAGCCTGCCTCCGAACCTGCCTCCGAACCTGCCTTTGGCGGAATCAAAGATCTTTGATTAAATCGATTTACTCAAATATTCGGATATTTAACATTACAATTTGAACGTTTGTGAGAAGTTAGAAGTCGAACAATAAAGAAAAATAATTTAAATAAATGAAAAAATGTAATATTCATTATTTCCTGTTTCATTCATTTATTATCCCTTCTGGTATAAATTTAAAATTAATATACAATTTATTTAATTTATATATAAATTTAAATCTTTCTATTACATTATAGACTAGTCTAAATTTTAAATTAAGTGTATAGTTGTCATACAAAAAATATAAATTTTCTTTTCCGTCAAACGACACTTTTTTCCATGAACACATTACAATAAATTTCAAAATGTAATGAATTGAAATTGAACTGTAAAGAAAATGGTATGCCAATGCAATTTTTATAGTTTCCATCTCTTGCAAGCGATGCCGACAATTTATATTTCGCATAAAGATCCGCAGTCTAAGAAAAATAATATAAATATGAGAATAAGTAAAATTTGCATGTTCACAAAATAAAATTCTGCATTCAAAAATCGGTCGAATTTTTCAGTAAAATGGACAAAATTTTAGTGCGACCTACATCGCTATATCAGTGCGACCGTGCTGCCAAAGCATGCCAGAGGCAGATTCGGGGGCAGACTGCTGGCAGAACAGGTCACATCTGCGCTTACAGATGCTCGGCAGAAATGAATTTTTGGTTGTCTGGGTATATACAATGCAGAGCACGAGAGAAAACTAGCGGGACGGGAACGGGGCAAGAGGGACGGAAAGAACACCTATAGTGGTCAGACTATAACGTAGACGCCTATACTTGGCACCAGTTAAATTCGTCCTTTTTCACTTACCTTCGGCATCAAGTATATTCTCACACGCATTCTTGACCCTAACGTGTTATTTGTGGAAACGGCCACAAGCACACACACTGGTCGCGTGACGCGGAAAGCGAGTCAGATGTATACAAAACAAACGAGACAGAACGAGCGATGCGATGAACGGCAATCCATTGGTGTAGTCCGAGAGTTAGCTAACTGATAAAAAATAGTTACTTATTTCTCTTTTTTTTCACAGGATAAATTCTACATTAAAATAAGTTAAAAATTTAATATTCTCTTACTCTGAATCTTCGTCACTGGTATCTTTCTCCGTATCACTATTATATTCGCTGCTTTGTTCTTCTATTGTTTCCAATATTTCTTCAACTAAACAGTCCTTTTCCCAATATTCCTTTTCGATTTTTTCAACATGCTTACAAAAATTATTCCACTTTTCTTTTAATGCATCATTGGTTAAAGTTTCATTTAGTTTTATATCATTTTTGGTCCTTATTTCCCATATCATTTCAGCCCATGCCAATTCAATTGGATTAAGTTCGCACATACATGGAGGCAATCTTAATACATCATGTCCATTTAATTTTAATATCTCGTCTGCTTTATGTGTTTTGTCATGTATTTTATTTCTACTTATCAAATCATATAATTCAAATTTTCGCATATTCTCTGAATGTGTAATATTGCAGTATGTGTAATAGTGCATTATCCATTACAATTACAGAGTTCGGTAATAAATTTGGAGTTAATTTTTGTTGTAACCATTTCTCGAAGTTTTCGGAATCCATTTGACCATGGTAGTCTCCAGTCGTACTGTTCACTTTGAACATTAGCTCGGCTCCGTTTATGAAGCCGTTCTCTCCTCCACCGTGAACAATTATGTACCGATGCGAAGAACTAGGATTTTTAAAAATTTCTAACATTTCTTTGCTTTGCCAGCATTTCCAAAAACATAGGGTATTGTCGACCCATGTTTCGCCGATATATACAATATTTCTGTTCTGTTGCCTATAATAGCTTATGGCCTTTAAATATTTTCCTCTCCACACAACAATGTTTGGTCTTTCTGTTAAAACTTTTCGGATGTTATTGTTTTTCCTCCACTTAAAGCCCATATTCCTCAATAATCTATAAAGGCTATGCAACTCCCATGGAAAATGTATTTTTTCCTGGATAGCTGCCAGTAGCATGGGCCCGCTCGGTATAATTTTTTTCTCAGTATAAAAACTGTATATAATGTTCCTTATTGTAATTTTTATATCTTCAGAGATTCCTCCTACAGATTCTAGATCTTTCTTCCGCAGATTGCTGATCGATGATATCGATAGCCCACAATAGTCAGATATCCGAAAATTGGCTTGTTTTATATTGTTACGAAGTTGTCCACTTCTAGCTTCTTCATCACATTTTATAATTAATTGACGTACAATATTCCTGGCATCACTATGAATAGTCTGCCCTTGTTTACGAGATTCCATGGCGTTCTTATAATATTTAAGTTAATAAACTCCAGCAAAATGTAATAAAAATGAAAACTATGACAAAAATGATCTAATACACATTAATTGACACCCTAAATAATATATTTAACACTAAATAAAAAGGACTAAAATCACTGAAAATAAATTTAAAAATATCGCTAACACAAAAACTGCAATCTATAATTGTACTGAATACTACACTATAACTCTAACACTTAGAATAGTAGAAAATAAGAAAAAATATAAAATAAAACAAAAAGGTATATCTCTAACAGAAACTATAATCTACAACTAAATTAAACTCTAACACAAAAATATAAATGAAGATCTAAATTAAATAATTAAAAACGCTACGGAAAATTCTTGATATGCTCTGTTAGACTGTTCTGGTAAAACTGTTTGAAAGAAACGATAGAAAAACTCGCTAGATATCGAAAGGGTCCCAAACAGTGTCGCCAAATAGCTATAGAGCGGAGCACGAGAGAAAACTAGCGGGAAGGGAACGGGGCAAGAGGAACGCAAAGGCAATCTGAATGGTCAGGCTTCTTTCCCTGTTCCCTTCCCGCTAGTATTCTCTCGTGTTCCGCACACCTAAACGGTTCCTTTTTCCTCTCCTCCTTTTCCCCTTTCACTATCCTATTCCACTACCATGAGCCACTGATATATATACTAGTATATGTATATTCAGTGCATGAGCACATTCCAAAATCCCCCTGGTCCCCCACTACTAATACCGTGGACTGTTCGCGCAATCTGTCACATTGTCACATATTACTCTGGTCATCAGAGAGGGGGTAAATTCTATACCCCTCGATTTTCTCGATCTGATGACACTGGTCTCCCAAGCAATCTTGAGTATAATTGGTATAATGTAAACGATGACGTTTTCCGGACGCAGTTTCGTTCCTCAACGTCATCGTTGATACTCGCTGATGCTCGCCGTAGAATTGTAAGCGACAGAATAGGACATTATTCGAATAAAGTTTTATTCCACTAATATTTTAATCGAAGCTGTTGGATTGGACAACAGAACACATTTTTTATCCAAATGCAATCGTTAATTGAAATTTTACTCAGTATATTTTTTCTTGATGCCCTATCGAATGACCCATCGTCGATATAATTCGGCTCAAGGGCACTTTTGACCATCTTATCCGGCTATACCCTATTTATATTCGAATTCTTTTGAATAAGGTATAATTTGTGACCGACGAATAACTGGCCATGGAATAAAATCGCGCGCGCGCGTTATTAGTTATTTACAAATGATCATAGTAGAAATACATAGTATGTAGCAATATCTGTTCCTACTCCTATGAATTGCTATGAACGGCGGGAGCTACGCAGAGCTACGCGTGAGTCGAAAAGTGTGGATCGGACGGAGCATGCGGAATACCCCTCTTGCCCGTACACGTCCCGCTAGTTTTCTAGATTTTTTAATTTCATATTTCTGTCTTTTTACACTATAGCTTTCTGAAGGAAAGAAGACAAACAGACTTCATGTGGGAAATTTGAAACGTTGGAAAGCGTGGTGAACTTGAAACGAAATATGGTCGAAAGTTTCATGAGTGATTCATATCCATGTCCATGAATAACAATAGTCACGTGGCAAAACTAGCAACAGAGAGTATATACAGAGAGAATATCCCAGACAACCAAAAATTTCATTTCCATTTCTGCCGAGCGTCTGTAGGCGCAGACGTGACTTGTTCTGCCGGCAGCCTGCCTCCGAACCTGCCTTTGGCAGCACGGTCGCACTGATGTGGCAAATGCCGCTTTTCAGGGCAGCACCGTCGGTGAGGGTAGGTCGCACTAAAATTTTGTCCATTTTACTGACATTTCGAAATACCGATTTTTGAATGCAGAATTTTATTTTGTGCACATGCAAATTTTGCTTATTCTCATATTTATGTTATTTTTCTTAGACACTGCGGTTTCTTAGACGGTACTGCCCTGAAAAGCGGCATTTGCCACATCAGTGCGACCGTGATGCCAAAGGCAGGTTCGGAGGCAAGTTCGGAGGCAGGTTCGGAGGCAGGCTGCCGGCAGAACAAGTCACGTCTGCGCCTACAGACGCACAGCCAGAAATTGAGCTAATCCTGCCTTCAGCTGGTCGGAGCGTAGCTTCGGCCGTATTCTGCTCAATATCTGCCATAGGCGGGATCTGCTTCAATCTGCTTGTGGCAGACCTGGTTGTCAGAATCTAACTAGATTTTGGATCGAAACATGGGTTTGCGGGCCGCGGGTTTTTGTCCTTATTTGAGCAGATTTTGGGCTGGGTGGGCGCTCATTCTAAAGAGGAAGGTTAAATACAGCGCGCTCTGCTCATGATTTAACGAGATTATGTTTATATCTAATAATATGAGTGTCCAAATTGAGCAAAAATCGAGAAAAACACTGTCTCTAAAAGACTTTTTTGACTGATATGATGGGGCACAGCGCGCTGCGCAGAATCTTCCTCTATCAAATGAACCTTTGTGCAGCTCAAAATATGCTCGTATAATATAAAATATATATATAAATATAAATATGCTTTCGACCCAAAATCTAGTTAGATTCTAGTTCCCTGCATAGTTCCCTATAGTTCCCTGTAGTCGTCGACTTCCCTTGACGACGCTTGCGCATTAGAAACTGGTTTCCTAAAAACGCTAAAGTTTTGCATTTATAAGAATCCTCTGCGGCGAAGAATGAATGACATATGTCAGCTAATGATTAATCTGATTTGATCACCTTCCATAAGATTAGTATGATAATTGAAATACATATTTTATAATATATATGTCCACATACACTATGTTTTTGAGCAAATTTCATAATTCGAATATGTTTGATCCATTTATATAAATTGTTCTAAAATTTTGAAGATATACTCAAAAATAAAAAAAAAGATTTTATCGACTAATATATGATTAATATGCGATGAAATATTTGCACAGAGGATTCTTTGTGTAAAGTGACAGCAAGTAGCACTTGCTGTTTATAAAGATTGTATATGTAATATAAGACTTAAATGTTATTAACAATATGTATTATGATATAAAGCACATAACATAGTTTATATATGTTTAATTTTTCTGGAGGTAGACTACTTATATTATAAATAATCCAGGCCTTATTAATTATTTCTTCACTATTCATAGGATATGTTTACCCTCATTGACTGTTCCTATAGTAACGATTTATTTAGCTGGGAAAACACAACATATAGCTTTAATATATCATCTTTTAACTGCACTTCCTATTTTTTACTTAACAAATTGTTACTACTTAAAAATACTTTTAAAAATACTTACTACTACATACTTCTAATAATCTGACAAAAATGTATAAGAAATATCTATGTACCTGTTTAGTATTATATTTTTGTTTTTAACATTAGATGGTTGATATTACTAAAACTCCAAATACTAATTTAAAAGATCTAACACAAGTGTTAGAAAACATGGATAGTTTAGAGATGGAGTTACTTAATGACTCCTTTAAAAATACAAGATCTGTTACAAGTACTTTTAGAGATTCTAATGTACAATTGGATGGAGATTTGAAAAGAAAGGTCACGCTTAAAGGTGATTTAAAAATAAATAAACAGTATTATAATTAATATCACTAATTGAAGTTATAATTTTTCATTTATAAGCGACAATTATACATATAGGACTCAATGTTATATTTATTTATTTATATTGAGTTACTGAAATTATAGATAATTTCTAAAAATTAAAGAAGATATATTTGTTACATAGATATTTACGAAGATGATTCATTAACTAGTTTGCTACTTGATGACGAGGCTTCCTTGAAAGAAAAGAAAAGTTTTCTTACAAGTGGAAGTAAAAGTAGCTTAATCGAAGATTTGTTTAAAATTAAAACACCAGCTACATCTGCAACAAGTATTAAAGCGAATAATGAATCAGAAACAAAGCTTAATTTTGAAAATGATGATGTTAATGAATTACTTTTGCAAAAGTCAAGTAATTATGCAGCTAGAAGCAGTTCTATTTTATTACAAAGTGAACCATCTACTGAAAAACATGAACCAAAGCTACAGAGTGTTCTTAGAAACAAAGATGATATTTCAGCAAATAGGCTTGGTAATAGTAAATTAGATCTAACAGATGACAAATCAAAAAAATCATCGCTAATAGAGAGTTTATTTGAGAAGAAAACTCGTTCATCATTTACTAAAACTGTAGAATTTGAAAACTCTTCATATTCTGCAGAGCATAGAACTGCTCCACAAAAACAAAAATCTCAGCTTGTTGATCAGTCAAATAAATCAATTTCAAGAGAATCTCGTAGAGGCAGAAGAAATGCAAAAATCATAAATGATCCTCTTGGTTTATTATCCACTGACTTGTTATCTGAACAAAATTTCGACTTGGTAATTATATTCAAAAGGTTGATATTTAGTACCTTCATTGGTTTCAGCTTCTTATCATATTTGCGCTCACTGTTCAGTTACTCTTTTTTTGTACTGCTCTCTTATATATATATTAGTATATTCGTTTATATTCTTGTAACTTTTCTAATAAACACTTAAGTTTCCTGTTATGTCTTCTATTCTTAATCAATCTGTTCAGTTCTTCTATATCTTTATTTCCTGACTTATTCCTGGTATCATTCTTTTAACCTTCTGTTAATTCCTTTCTCTTGATTACTTTATTTTACTTTTCATTTTGATCAACTTTTTTATAACTCCTTTTTATCATATCTTTACTTGATCTTCCTCCTGTCTGTTATTGCATCTATTTTTTTATGTACATTTCTTTAACATTAATTTTCAGTATGTATACTTTTTTTAACACGTTAAGTGTAGAGCTAATTTTGTCTTGTTCTCCATTTCGTTTTTTATTTAAATTTAACTGAAAAAATACGCCTGTCCATAAGCAAAAAACTTGCCGATCTTATTTCTGTTTAATCTGTTTGAATCAAATCTATTAAGACAGTGAACATATTTTTGAATATTGTATGAATTATATATTATTTATTATTTTATTATAGCGTTTAACGTGTTAATCTGTCTGCTATTTGCATGTGTGTAGCTTTTGGAACAACAGAAAGTATAATATGTATTCTGTTACGTATAAAGTAACAATTGTATGAAACAGAGCAAAATATCAACCCTTACATATAGTCAGGCTACATAAAAATATTATTTACATTTATAATATTGTTTATATTGAACTGCAATTTTCAATGTCTCTCCTCAATTTTTAAGGTAACAGATGAGAATATACCAGCTAGAGATATAAATGTGCAAACTTCTAAGTCAGAAGAAAATTTACCAGAATGGTTGGGTGGTACAAAGAAATTTGAAGAGAAGAAGAGTAATGAAGTAAAAGAGGTTTCGAGAGACAATTTCCCGAATGATGTTAAAACAAAACCTCTTGATAAAGATATTGTTGAACATGAAGGTATCAAAAGTTCAACAAATTCTAAAGTTCCTGATGAAAATAACTTAGCTTCAGAAGATATGTCATTATTATTCGGTGCACAATTCAACCAACAGGCTGCAATTTTAACTATGCAGCAACAAGAACACGAATTAAGGATTGCAGGTATACTCTCTCAACAAAATGAACAGTTCAATAAGGTGTCAGATGCTCAACAGTTCGTACTTCATAATCAAGAAAAGCAATTTAATTCGTTGTTGAAATTGCAATTTGAAAGACAACTTTTATTGGAGAAACAAATAAAATCACAACAAGAACGTATTAATCAATATATACAAGTAAGCATTATCTTATGCATAGTGAACTGGCAATTCTTTTCAAAACAAAACAGCATGGAATAGATACAAATATGCTTAAAATTTTATTTTTTAAGACCTTGATGGCCCATCCTACACCAATATCGAGTACTACATCAGTTTACACTAGTTTTAAAGATGAACAAAACGAAATGGAAGGAAATATATCAAATGAGAAAGAAGAATTAGAGAAAAGAATAAAAATACTGCAAGCAGAGAAGTCTAAATTAGACAGTTTATTAGATGCTACAAATGAGAGGCACAATAATGAAGTGACTTGTCAAGTTGAGTTTTATGAGTATGTTTATTATACGTATGATATTAAAGTGACTTAGAAGCTGTAAGATAAAATAAAACAATGAAACTTTATTTCTAGGAGACAAATTTCGTTTCTAAAAGAGGGAATGTTAAAATTTGAGGAAAGGGTACGACAAGAAATAGAAGTATTGGAAACTGATTATATAGCGAAATTAGAAAAATTAAGGAATGAAAAGGTACAAATGGAAAATCTGCATAAAGAAGAAATACATAACTTAAAGGTCCATAAATATATATTATCATATTTTCATTAACAGTACTATTGATTATAAGAAAATTTATGTTATATAACATAATGGAAAATCCAAATATTATAAATTGAATAATACCAATCATCGATAATCATCCATACTGTTTCAATTTTATAAATAGAATGAACACGTTCAACACATGCAAGAACTTAAAGAACTGCATTCTCAAAATGTAAAGTTTTTACAAAAAGAATATTCTAGTATAACAGAAAGTATATGCAAAGCTAAGCAGACGGAAGATCATGTAATGGAAACTATCACAACTCGAAAAATTGATGTGGAAAATATGTTAGAAAATGCTAATTCTATACTTGAAAACATGAGAGAAAATAAAGAAAAAATAGAACTGAAAGATATTGATTTAATGGAACGCCGTGAAAATTATTTAAAAGCTTATGAGGATGACATAAAAGGTAAACCTATTAAATGATATATCAATAATACATTCTTCTTAATTTTACTCGATACTAATTTTTGCTTCTTTTCTAATACTAACAATAAGTATACAAATTTACATTGTACAATTAATGTCTACAGCCCAAAAAGGTGATTTAAAAAATCAAACTAATATTTTGAAAGAGAATCATAATAAATTTGTTGAAACAGTAGAAACATTTAATACTCAACTTACACAGCTTATGGGAGAACTACAAAAACACACTACACATAGTAATCGAACACAAGAGATGTTTGAAAACAAGACTGCACATCTTTTAAGGGAAAGAGAGTTGTTTGAAGAAAAAGTAAAATGGGAAAGAGATTATTTACAGGTATAATTAAAGTTTCTATAAAAATTGGTAGAGTACCATGTGTGAAATGTATAGCATGCAGTTTCCTATGATATTGCATTGACATTCATTTATAGTACATTTAGATTTAGATACACCTGCATATTCCTAATTAACACATTGCATGCAGGCTATTGTTGGCGATTTGACTGTGCCTGAAAACGGTTTTAAAAAAATGCTCTAATTACTAACATATTATTTTCATATAATAGTTTCTCATCACAAACCATTCCCTTGATGATATCTTGCCATTAACAGACATTATTTTATACAAGACTATCTTATGCAAAGAGAAATATGTGTTCACATTTCATAACTAAAAATACGTGCATACATATTAGTACTTAACACACATTAAACAATTTCTTCATTTTGACTTGAATATATTATATACATAGACATTGAAAGAATCTTGGACAAAAGAGCATGATAGACAATTACAATTACTTCAACAAGAAAGAGAGGCAATAGCAGCAGAAAAAGCACAATTACAAACAATGAATAGACTCAAATTTAATAGTGATGACATTGCCAAAGTTGAGGTACAACCAATTATGAAATAATATATTGATTTCCTGTATTGAAACAATAATATGTATATTTTAATCATTTTTATAGTTAGAAGCTGCTATTCAAACAGCACAAGAAACTGCTGCTTGTGCTAACCATAAAAAGCTACAATGGCAAGAAAAAATTAACGAACTTAATGTTCACAAACAAATCTTACAAGATAAGGAAAATCTGCTTATCTTGCGTGCTAAAGAACTCGAAAAGCTCACACAGGTACCATTTATTATAAAAAATACATATTATGAGGCTGCAATCGTATTTCTAAGATTTTAAGTACAATTTTTATATGGTTTTCCATCGATACAGTCAGCTTTAACAAAAAAGCATGAAGGAATGAAAGCTTTAGAAGATGCAAAACATTTAGAAAGTCAACACAAAGAGACACTTGGCTTACTACAAATGCAACTGAAAGCATTTATGGAAAAAGAAAAGAAAATTGGCAGTGAACAATACAATGTTTTCAAGTAAATAGAAAATTTTTGCTGTATTGAATTGAAAAAATATTTTTAAGACAGGTTATTCAACCAAACATATATTTACTATTAATTAAATGCATGCTCTTATTTCAAAGGGGACAAATGATCTCATTGTCTTGCGAATCGGAGAAACCAGAAAGAGACACGAATGTATCGCATAGTTTTAGTCATGAAATGTTGCCTTTCTCTGTTATACCCTCAACATCTCAAATCACTTCAGAATTAATGGTAAGGAAATACTATTTATTTAAAATTAATATTTCCACATCAAATATCTCCTTTTCTTTATATCTTCTGTTACAGAAAATTGTAGACCCAAATTTAACTATGCTGAAATTAAGTCTTGACGATCATTACGATTCTATCACTTAAAATGTTCAATTTGTAGGATAGATAGATAATATTTTATATGGAAGTAGACTGTACAAGTAATAGTTACTAAAATAAAATATTGTAAACTTAAAAGTATTTAAATACTATACAATATAAGAGACATATCAAAGTATAAAAATATATTGTTATAATAATTAATAATGTTCTATTACTATGAATAAGTATCCCTACTGTTCATATCAACAACTAAACAATTAATCTCTTTTTATATGATGCCCTTGCAAAATCCATTTATATTGGAGAATAATACTTTACCATGAACAAGTCAATGTATATTTTATTTAAAATATCGTATAAAATTGAAACTTATGATGTATCGATCAACTGTCTTGCAACATATTTGCACTGTTCTGTAATGCTTTTGTTGCAGTCAATACAGACTTTATCCTAGATGTTTCAGTTGCTATAGAATTTGTACAAGATGTCTGTAAAAAAATACAGGAAGTATAAGAAAAAATTATAAACAGTGATTTCAATATATGTGACATAAAGTGACCTTACAATATCCTCAAGAAGATCCATAGAATTAATGTCTTTTTGAACGTCATTATCAAAATTATTATTAATATGTTGTATTTTATTTGTGAAATCAATGGCTTGTGATATAAATGCAATTGTTTGCCTAAAATAAATCATGAAGTATAAATTTACTGGTACAAAGCAAGAATTTTAATCAGATTGTCATACCTGTGGTGCTCATGAGAAATTGGTAATGCTGGCGGAAGCTCATCATTATTTGTACATAAATTATATATTGAATGTTTGTAGGTTGTTATACGTCGAAGATTCTTACTAAAAGTTTCCTTAAATTCATTCCTCTCATCTAAAATAGATATGCAATAAGAACTGTACGTTAAAACTAGGATAATAATATTAAACGAAATTGTGAAAACCTTTTATAGTTTTTAATGCCCTCATCAAATTATTATATTCTGTATTTTGTTCTCTTTCCTTCTTTTCAAACTGTTTTTGATGAACCGCTTCTATTTTACGTAAATTTTCTATAAATGTGTTAATATTTTCCATTTTACACAGTTTCAAAATATGATAACGTAAGTCGTAAGTAACTAGAAATTGGTAGAAATGGTAGAAATATTCAAAATAATCCTCCGATAAATGCCAACCACGGATTACTTTGAACACAGAGACCCTGTGACTATACAAAATATATCAGACACGAAAGTCCTGTCAGAATCATTGATGTTTCTTATAGCTATCTCGGTTCTATACACGAACATTTTTTAAAACCAATCAAAACTTAAATCAATGATATTTCACAGCATTAGTATTATAGTGAATAATAGCACTTGCTCGTTTTCTAACGTTCACAATTTATTGCGTGCAGTGTTTCGTCCATTTTCATCCGATCCAGAGTGCCAGCATAAAAGACAGAGGGTGCGTTCCGTTTCACGCATTATGCGTTTAGACTGCATAGAGAACCGTTCCGTTTCATTCGATGCACGCATCAGATCGCTCAGAATTCCCCAGATTCCCACCACCTCTCGCGCATCAGCCGTGCATCAGCTACCACAGTTCAGACGTGAAGCGTTTGATGCGAAGTCGATGCATTAGCGGTAAATTTGAAAAAAGTAGATGCAAATGAATGCAAGCGAAGCACATTCTGCACAGTGCGAAGACAAACATCTGTAAAGATGGACCGAGTAGAGTTTCCTGTAATTTTACAAGAAAGTAATGAGGTGTTGACACTCTTACTCGATAAAGAAAGTGTTGTGAGAGCAACTGAAGGTATACAATCAATATATTTTTCACATAACATGTAAATTATATAAATTACTAAATGAATTACATAATCTCGAAAGTAACGAACGATAATTTTACAGATGAACAATTTTTACGACAACTAGTAACCGAGTATCAAAGCAATACTAAGCAAAGCAAAGCCATTTTTTATTCGCATCAAATGCATGGAAAAGCGTTCCGTTTCCAAGCGCGCATCATGCGCATTAGTGAAACGGAACGATATCCATGCGCGCATCACATTGAATGCGATCCATGCGCATAATGCGTGAAACGGAACGCACCCAGAGAAGGGGAAGTCGGGATACTGTAGGGAATTATATAGGGATAAAATCTGACTAGATTTTGGGTCGAAACATGGATTTGCGGGCTTCGGTTATTTGTCCTTATTTGAGCAGATTTTGGGCTGGGTGAGGGTTCATTCTAAAGAGGAAGGTTAAATACACCGCGCCCACCTCATGATTTAATGAGATTATGTTTATGTCTAATAATATAAGTGTCCAAAGTAGAGAAAAAATCGATAAAACACCCGCAGAATCCAATGTATATTTTTCTGTCACTAAAAAACTTTTGCGGTGCAATAAACCTTCCTCTACCAGAGAGTATACATATACCACTGATATATATATCAGTGATATATACTCTCTGCCTCTATCAAATGAACCTTTGTGAAGCTCAAAATATGCTCGTATAAGGACAATATGTTTCGACCCAAAATCTAGTCAGATTTTAGTTCCCTGCAGTTCCCTATGGTTCCCTGCAGTATCCCGAACTGTTCGTATGTACAGGACTTCGCACTGTGAGATGATCTCGAAGTAAAACTGTATACTAATTATTCTGTGGCTTGCTTTTGAAATGTGTTTTCAAATTAGTAAACAGTTTATATACAACATTCAATAAAATATTTCGTTTCGAGAACAGTTTTATGATAGAATGAAGAATAGTCAGCAAAATATACTACCAAGCAGTAGTCGAACTAATTCTCCTTGGACACCACGAACGCGAAGGATACAACGTTTTAGTTTAAATGTCAATGTTGCACCAGTGGAAGAAGAAGAATCTGTTGAAAAATTATGTGGTATTTTGCTTATATTATTATTATTATTGTAAACGTTTCAATTAGAAAGTAGTAAAAATTGTAAATTCATATTATATACAGTAGTAGAAGTATGGAGTTGGTATAACAATATTTCATATTTTAAAGAATTATTAGATCAAACATGGACTACCTATGGTGTATCTACACTATTTAATTTTCATCAAGATGAAGTTAATCTAAAACAGTATTCTAAACGATTAAGGGAAGAAATTGCCGCAACTTTGACGCAAGAGGATGTTGCATATAAAGCAAAAATGTTTGTTATGGATAATGTAACAACTCGACCTAGTCCAATGGATCCAATACCAATTAAGGTGATATCTATAACAAGATAAAAATTATACTGGGTACTCTACCTGGTTTAAGTACTTTCAATATTTCCTTTACCTTTTTTATGATATGAAAAAATATCAGAATAAACATGATTTTGTTTCAGGAATGAATAAAAAATTGTAATGAGTAAAAAATTCATTTGAGTATAAAAAATTTTAAATAAATTTGGAGTAGGCATCAGTAGTAAATTATGATGTAAATATTCAAAATTATGCCTATCAATATCAACACAAATATTAGATATTACACGTTAGGCCTATTTAGTCCGATATATTTTTGTATCATCTAAAATAAGAGAGATATCTAAGAGTCTGAAGTTAGGTTGGACATCTTGTAGAAAAAGAAACAGCTGTAATTTTTTAATAATGTGTTTTTAACATACAGATCGAAGTATATGGAAGAAATTATGGTAATGAAAACAGTACAGAAAAGTGTATTTATACAGGAATACTATTATCTTGGAAAACTACCACCAGTGAATTAGCTACTCCTAATTCTATAAGATTACCGCTTCTGTTATGTCGAGGTACACAAAGTAGTATGAACGCTATCCATACTTTGTTAAGTCATATGTTCGATTGTGTGATTATTGAGCTCTCCGCTCAGGAGGATGATTTAATGTGGCTGATTCCAATTATACTTACTCCAAATAATAAGGAAGAACGTTCAAAAGGTGAAATTCGTATGGAATATAGAATTCCAGGATTACCCGATACAAATGCGATAGTGGTGAAGTTTCAAGTCTCAGATTTAATAAAAATATTAAAAATGTACGTTTACATATTTAAAAAGATGTTTATAATACTTATAGTATTATGCATTTATGTACTATATACATATGTAGTATGTCATTATTTGCAGAGTTATTAAAGATCAAACTGATACATCAAGAGATGAAATTTCCTTTAATTTGGAACACATCAAAAAATTTCGTGCTCTTGTATACGAACAAATATTACAAACCGCTTCCTTACAGTTAGGATTATGTATATTATGCAAAATCAGTTTACCATCGTTTTCAATCAGAGGAAATAAAGTAAATAACTACATTATTGTTCCAAAATGCATATTAACAATCATTTTTTTGTTTCTAAAGTAATCTTTGTCATTTTCAGATGAAAATAGGGAACACGGAAACTATGAATCGTGTTTTGTTATATTTGAATAAAAAAGCCGTCGGTATCCTTCATACATTAACTTCAGAGGTTTAAGTTCTGTAACATGTTTTTTAGTATTTTACTTCTGAACATAATATGTATATATAGATATAGATATATAGCCAACTATCACCAATTGTATAAATAATTATTTCTACAATTAAAAAACATCATAACTGGTCAATCTGTGCATGTAAGTCACGTCTACAAAAATAAACTGCTGTTACGTTTTTTAATATATTATATACTGTATTTCTTAATAAGAAGTTCATTCGTCCAAATAAAAAAATTGTATTTTTAGGAATTCTCATCTGCGATGTCCATCTGTGTCTAGAAAGTAAAGCATAGTTTGTTTATTTGGTTATTAAAGTGTCTGCAAAAATCTTATTTTAATAGAAAGACAGACATACTTGCGTTTCCACTTCTTCCTTTCTCTTTTTGGCTTTACTGCTAAGAATATAATACTTGAAATCTATATACCCATCGGGTTTTTCATCGAGAGGTGCTGGTACGAAGATACCGAGTACTTCACTCAACATAAATGGTTTCAACCATGTTACAAGTGGAGTACGACCTTTCGTATATTGTCCGTCGCGATGATAAAATAGTAAACCATCCAAAGGGGGCAAGTTGGGAAGAGTTGCTAATTCTGAACTTATATCTAAGCTACAACTAATATTTGGTAGAGACAATATTGGAAATGTATTCATGGGCATATTTCTTTCCTGTAGTTCTTTTATTTCTTGTAATTGTGATTTTAACCAGAAAAATCTGAATTCAGTCTGAAATAAAAAATTCTTTATAAATGATCTGTGGACTACAATAAATTTTGAAATACAATTAATAGACTGTGGATTTTATGCATTTATCACAAAAATGGGCATGTACAATTTAAAGCAGTGGCCATGTTAAAAATATTTAAGAACATCAATGTATTAGTTTCAGCTTAATAGGATAATTAAAAGAATACAATTTTTATTTGGCTCCTGTGTCCTGAAATGAATTCGAATGTTTTTTATTTTGCATGAACATCTGCAGTCTAATAATTAACTATAGAAAATAAGAAATCTTACATCACAGTTTACGAGTGACTGATTACACCACGCGAGCACATCCAAGACATAATATACTTTTTGTTGTTTTATCCATATACAATCGATGATAGTACAATTACCTCTGTGGCCCGAAGGATTACCACCAGGAAGTGCTGAATAAAATTTTCCAAGTGGGTTACCTCGTTTATTATATGCCTTGGTTATACCCTACAAATAATATACAAAATATAGCGCTAAACATGAAAATGACATTAAAATATTAATATTCTTTTAACATACTTTACATGCAACTACTAAAGTTCGTTTCCCTTCTGGACATGGAACTATGATCCACTTATTTACAAAATCTTGAGGTACATCTAACATCCATTCGGACATCATTAATTGATTTGCATAATATTTATGTCGCTTGAACGAATAATTTCTCTTTTTGTAACTTTCGTCAATTTCCATATCCTCGTCAAGCTCATCTTCGGAATTAAAGGCTTCCTCCAATATTCCACGTCCAACATTAAATGTACTGTCTCTACATCTATCAAATATCATTGTTGTAATTATGTAATATAATAATAATTCTGAAAATTGTACACATACCTCTTTTGAAATTGCAACAAACGCTGGCGTCTTAATTCTTGAGGAGTATCGATATTTTGTATATTTAAGTTATAATTATCTCTTTTAATCGGCTTTTTATAAAATATAGCACGTCGATTGCCATTTTCTTTTTCATTTAGTCTTCTTAAATTATCTTTCACTTCGGTTGTCATAATTGTTTAATATTTATTATGTGACACTGGATTGTGTATAGAAACAATGAATTAAAATTTTAGAAATTTAATTTTCTTTCGAGGAGCGAAAGATTTGTACGAACCTTTTTCGCAATATTTTTACGATAGATTTAAATAATTTCTGTATAAAATAAAAATTACTCTTCTACATTTTATTCGTACAAATGATTCGCATTTAGTTTCGTGTAAACACGTATTTATGCAAGATGTTCATTCACACTAATTCACACGCTGCGATCTGTCACAGTGATTTTTTTTATATGTACTATAAATATGGGGCTACACAATTGTGTATTACTACGTATCTATGGGTATTGAAATACAATTACCAACAAAACCTTTCTACGTCATATAATTGGCAACATCAACAAACACGTTTGTATTGTTGCGCAATCACATGAACATATAGGTACTATCGTATCCCTACTCTTTGGCTATAATTTCTTCAACTGCATTGTCAATACAGACAGGAGTAAACAGGAGTGAAATTTGAAATATATAATATTTTTTTTAAAGAGGTATCGTTTACATGAAAGTTAGGGAAACTACCTTACGATAGAAATATCAAGAGAAAGTTCCCATAGAAGACCTACATAAAATATCAGTTTAGAAAATCTAAAAATAGACATGAAATCTTTAGAAAGATCCTGTCCAGTTTCATTTGATTAGGATCAAAGTCCTGAATGGCAGTGCCTGAACAGTCCTGGATGGTCCTAGACTATCTGGGACAGGAAATTATACTTAAATTTTGAGTTGAGGACCTGAAAGTGATGGTAACTGTTTAAATCGATTGTTTGTAACATTTTTTATGATAAACAGCAAATTAAAGATAAACCAAAAATCGTATCAAGACTTTTGCAATGATCTAATATTTCGTTCGGACCTGAAAGTGGACCTGCTATTGGACAAATCTAAAACGTCGTTTTCTTTCTAAATAAGTGTCGCCTCTTGTTGTATCCCTACAACAATACATCTTTGATGTATTTATGAACACTGTTACATTTCTCGCTATATCTAAATAACTCGATCTAACTGATGTCCAGTCATGGTCAATTATGGTTCACGGTTCTTGTTGGTTCCAGTCTATGGTTCCAGTCTTAGATCGTATGATCTAAGGTTCCTTGGTTTCAGCAGATACTTGTCAGTTTTCGTAAGTTTATAAAGTAAAAGTAACTAAAAGAAATACAGTAACCATAATCTGTTCTACTTTGATACCAATCGAAGAAACGTCAAAGTGATGTCATTATACGAGACTTAGTATACTTAGTACAATTCAACTGACTTCAACGTATGATAAGGAACACATGATAAGGAACAGTATTACCAGATTGTCTAATTATGTTAAAATATTGGTTTCTCTGTGAACTAATTATCCAAGTAAGAAGAAACAGATTTTAGGATAAATTTGTAATACAATTGACGTGTGCCAGAAAGCTTTTGTATGTGATAAGATACGTATATACTTTTGGCAAAGAAGATTTTAATCGAAGACGACAATGGATGACCAACAATTAAATAATTTGATTAAATGGTTAGACACATTCGACATTGAAGCACCTCACTCATCAGCAGAGGATATAAGCGATGGTGTTGCCTTGGCAGATGCTTTGGCTCAAATTGCTCCGGAATGGTTTACAGCTGTTTGGAGAGCAAAGATTAAAAGTGATGTCAGTTCTAATTGGCGTCTTAAAGTCAGTAATCTGAAAAAAATCATCGAAGCAGTAATAGAGTACTATATAGAATGTTTAAATCAACAGTTATCTGGTTATGTGAAGCCCGATGCAACTAGAATCGGCGAACATTGCGATAAGCATGAATTACACCGGCTATTACAATTAATTCTTGGGTGTGCTGTGAACTGTAATCAGAAACAGCAATATATAACAAGAATTATGAGTATGGAAGAAACGGTTCAACAAGCTATTATGCAAAGCATTCAAGAATTGGAAAGTAATATGAACGGGCCAAGATTAAGTTTAGGCACTAGCCTCAATTTTGAATCTTTGGATGTAGCCGATGGTATTCAGCAAAGATTAATAGCCGAGCTTCAATTAACCGCTGATATGAAAGAACAATTAGCACAAAGATGTCATGAACTCGACCAACAGTTGTCGCTTCTGCAAGAAGAAAAAGCAGCATTGGTTGCAGAAAATAAAAAACTTCAAGAGCGATTGGATGAATTTGAAAATCCAGAAGAAAGCGGTTCAATTATAAAATATTCTGGCCTTAGGAAACAGGTGGAAGCTCTGAAAGATGAATTATTTAAGGTAGAAACTTCTAGAGACGATTATAGATTAAAGGTAGAACTATTAGAGAAGGAAGTAATGGAATTACAATCTAAACAAGAAGATTTACAAAAAGCAGCAGACGAGGCTAATAACTTAAAAGATGAGATAGACGCATTAAAAGAGACTGCAGACAAGGTGTCCAAGTACGAACTTACAATAGAGTCATACAAAAAGAAAATGGAAGATTTGAGCGATTTAAGAAGGCAAGTTAAGATATTAGAAGATAAGAACTTGGAATATTTGCAATCTAAAATAGATTACGAGGAAGAATCAAAGCGAACCAATATGTTACGTAACCACTTGGAAGTTTGCAAACAACAACTTACTGAGGTTCATCATAAATTAGACGAGCAAATTAATAAGTGTGATAAACTTGAATTTGAGGGGAAAAAAATGGAAGCGAAATTAAGTACTTTACAGAGAGAAAGAGATAGGTTGATTGTCGAACGGGATGCTTTAAAAGAAACGAATGAAGAATTGAAATGTACGCAGTTACAAGCTGCAGAAAACATGATGAAACCCAGCACTGATAGTACTGTTGCAAATGCAGAAATGATTCCGCTTGAAATTAAGGAGAAGCTATTGTGTTTACAACATGAAAATAAAATGTTGAAACACAAGCAAAAGGTAAACGATGATAAATTACCTACGGTTCAGGCGCTGATAGAAGATTCAGAAGAAAGACTCAAAATGTTCAGAGATCAAAATCGTAAGGCCAATCAAAGAATACTTGAACTAGAAAATAAATTAGAAGAGGCATTAGGAAATCAGACAAGCGAGGCGAATAAAGTTGATAGCACCAATTTGGTGCAGAAAGTTACACAGTTGCAATCCGAGTTAAGAAAAGCACATGCCGAAAAGGAACGTTTGATTCTTCAAATTGAAGAAAGAGATAATACATTGCAAACTCAAAGGCAAAAGGTGTTTGCATTATACGAAAAGATATCACGTAAAGAATACGATATTACAACGCTTGAAGAACGTTATAAAAAACATGTTGAAAAGGCAAAAAGCGTTATAAAGTGTTTTGATCCTAAACAAAGTAGCTCGTCTCCCAACGTAGTAGCTGTATTAAGGAATCAAATTTTAGAACAACGGAAAATCATGAAAGAAATGGAACAATCTCTGGAAGAATCAAAATTAATTAAAGAAATGGAAGAGAAACTAATGACATCTGCTGTTTATCGTTTAACCTTAACTTTACATAGAGAAGCAATAGACCAGCGATTCGCAGCCTTGCAACCTCAGGGACAATCATTTTTGGCGAGACAAAGGCAACCATCTGCAAGGCATAATTTGCCTTATAATTCTAAGTGAATGAAACTTTTCTTCAAAACCTAGACTTTACTTTTGCAATCTATGAACTTGAATAGTTTGATTTCGTATTTATGCAAGATAAATTTTTTATTTTATATGCATATTTGTATGCACATTATTCTTTTCATGCTTCTGTGGGATAATAAACGTGTATAGAGATCGTATAAATTTTAAAATATAATATATATATATATGTTGTATTATGTTTCTATTATACACTAGTAAAATGAATTATAATATTAATGTGTCTTCTAATATTTATACCATATTCAATGGAATATTTATTTAATGAACATATACTTTATACTATTGCACCGGCATATTGGGGAAGTTTAAAGGTTTAACAAGAAGACTGTCATTAATGAACTATAAGAATGCTATTCGAAAGAAAATGTAAAAGTATTAAAAATAACTCAACATGTTTCAACAAATTTCATATTTGTATATTATTTATAAAGTTTGTAAACATATAGAGTAAAATAAATAAATAAATCTATGTACACGAAATTAGTATTTGATTTAAATTTTTCATTTTGCACATGTACAATTAATATCCATTTTCTGAAGAGAATTCACACAGCGCAAAAATATGTATGATTCACTTTCTTTTTATAAGAATATAACAAGACTTACAAATTCCTAATATTCATATTTATACATATTTTAACAGTTTCGTGAAATTTAGCGGACTTGAAAAAATCTACTATACGAAAATATTTTTAAGGAGTATATACATATTAAATACAAAATTCATATATAAAGGAACATATTGCGTTTACACAAATGTACAATGTGATTTACTTTTACTTAAATTTAAATATTATATAAATACTTTTATCCAAATATTCAGCACACTATTTTTAAATGTTTGATTGGTATATTCTTTCAAGTGCAATTTGCTTTTTATGATGTAAGTTGTCTATGTATGTTGATTGTCTTCTGTTTTGTATAGTAGGTTTTACATTTTGTATTTTTGTTATCTTTTGTATATCGGAATAGCATCTTTGATAATAAAATATTGCGTTAAGGAATTCCCAAACATTAAATTCAGGCCATAATACATTAGTAAAATAAATGCATGTATTTGATATCTGAAATAAAAAAGATATTTAGAAAAAAAAGAAAATAGAATGGCAATAATTTTTAGACTTACTTGCCACATTAGAAAATCACTAAATCTAACTTCTCCAGAAGTACGAATTAATAAATCAGGATTTGGTGAATTACTTGTATACAGGCAGTTGGAAATTAAATGTTCATTAATGTCTTCTAAAAGAATATCACCGCTCTCAACACCTTCGATTACATCTTGAATTGCATGTGTAATTTCATCTCTTGCTAAAGCATTTTGTAAAATTAATTAAAGAGTAAATTCAATTTTCTTCGAATACAATGTGATATTAAAATATACCTACATGTGTAGGCAAATGCAATGTTAACAAATGCTTTGTTATGATCTTTAGTGAACATCATAGCTTCTGCTATTAATTTCTGTATATTCTGAGGTAATAATGACAGATTACCAATTATACGAACACAGAGTCCATGCTTTTTAACTTTGTCTCTGCAATAAAAATATATTTATTACTTCCTATCGCTTTATTATAGTCTTGAACAAATCTAAACATACTTCTCAGACAGTAGTTTTTGAAATTTCTGCTCTGCAAGATTCATTAGTCCATTTACCTCTTCTTGTTTCCGTTTAAAATTTTCAATACTAAAAGCGTAGAATGTTACTTCTTCTATTCCAAGATCTCCACACCATTGTAGAGTTTCAGAAAATTTGTCGAATCTAGAAATTGAATACACACAAGATAATACATGTTTAGAATATAAAAGTTAGAAATATTTAGATTTCTCACATTAATACATACCCTTTTGTATGGCCATCTAGTTTATCCATTCCATTTTTACTTGCATAACGTCTATTACCATCCATTATAAATGCTACATGTTTAGGAATATGTCCAGTTTTTAATACTTTTATAGCCAAAAGTTGAAACCAGGTTACGGTACTATCTCTTATCCATGACATTATTCACAAAAGTGGAAGTATATAAATATTGTCAACAAATATTTAACACTTATTTATGTGCTGTTTATGTTGCTCGTTCGTTTAAAACCTAACATTAAGTTACATTCTTTCTGGATATAAACTGTTTAGTGCTTTTCTTATTTATATATTTTATCACTACGTATAACAGTAAGATACAACACTTTTATTGAAAAATATATTATATTTTATACGAATTTATTGGTAGTGAATATTGAATAATTGTACTATTAACATTCTATGACACGTCAATGTGAAAAAAACTTAAATAATTATCCTACTGACACGTCGACATTTAACCTTATCAACATTTTCAGTACGTATTCAAAAATGTAGTAATTAGTTTCATAACGTCTCCGTTTATGTAATTCTACGCTAGTGTATGTTAAATTAGTTTATTTTTAAACTCATTAATAATTTTTTTAGAAATACAAAAACCTTATAAGACTTAGATACAAAGGATTGCATGTACATACATACATACGATACATTCATGTATATACACATACATATGTGCAAGTGTATATATATATAAATATATCTATATGTATATATATATATGCATACATCTGTATATATATGTGTCGTTACACATCGATATTTCGAGTTTCAGTCGAGTTACTCAGCATCCATCTTGAATTTCAGCTTTTTAGAGAAAATTATTCATATGTCATTCTGTATGAACGCATACAAATTTTTGACTAATTGGAATAACAATAATTAGTATGTTGTCTAGATTCTTAGTTGTCTAATATGTTGTTTACAATAACTTAACATTGTGATCTACGAATTTCTTTGACAAATTACAAAAGAATTACATTAATTGTTGCACTACTGAGCAACTTATACGATTAAAATTATACAAAACTAATTTATCCACGCAAACGGTTAAAATATATAAATTTTTAATAGAAGGTATTCAATATCAAAATGACATTTATTATTAATAATATATTTATTATTAATATATTTTATAATTATCTTATTTCTTAAATTTTCCTGTTTCACGGTCAGAAGTTTTTCTTATAAACAAAAAGTACTTTGTCGTCATAACGATAATAGTTTAATCATATATCGATATCATTTATCGATTTAAACGCCCGGAAAATCTATAATTAATCCTATGCAGTAACAAATTAATTGAAAACGTTTACTTTATTAATGTTTCGTATAATTACGGATTTCTGCCTCTATATTTTTAACTTTAAATATACCGCGTTACAAGGAGCAAATGTCATGCATGATAATATTACACAATGTCGAATTTTCGAAACGACATCAATTAAAGTATACATTGGCGATACGTTGATATTAGTTGTCTACTTTGGTGTCTTTTTGATAATAGAATAAACAGTAAACGTATTATTTCATGTATATCGTAAGGGCATCATTTTGATGAAATTGTGCAGGGTTCTCAAGAAATGAATTACGGTCCTGGATAATACGGTACGTTGTGTCGACAATCGGGTAGGGGGGGGGGGACTACTTTCCGTTGAGGAGGTGAGCGTGCGTGTGCGTCTCGCGGTCGAGACCTCGCGAGAGAGAAAATAAAATCCGAAATGGTTATTGCCGCGCTATGACCCTAAAAAGTAAATGTTTCTCTTTGTCTGTGAGTGAATAATAAACGATTGGTCAGGCAAAATGGAGGGCAGCGTGTCCAAGAACGGGACTGCAATAGCACCAGGTAAAGAATGGGAGCGATAAGCGCCCTTACCATCCGCAACGAAGCGAGGCGTGCGGTTCGTTTCTAAGCAGTGTTCTTTCTTACAGAACTGTACTTCCTAATTGCCAAATTTTTAGCAGCGGGACCGTGTCGTGAGACCGCAGATGTAAGTGTTTTCTAGTTTAAAATGATAGTGCATCGTGCGAATGTATTTCACCGTGAAATCCATGTTTTAGGTGTTGAAGCGTGAATTGGAGCGAGCTAAGGTAAGATGATTGGTCTGAGTTGACGTTTTGCCGGGGTGACACTATACATACCCATCGACTCCACATGGTTTGCACGTGGTTTCTGCTTGTCAAAACATTAGAATTTCAAGGTCGATGACCTTCATGTGCGAAAAATTCGGCAAATACCATACCAATGAAAAATGATCGATCTATCGATCTATTGATCAATTTTTCAGATTTTTCCTATTTTTTACAGGTTCTGCCGCAAAGAAAAGATTGGGAAGGGCACGTGCATAATCAAACATTTGAGGAGTTGGTAAGTTAATCAATTTCTTCTTCTTTTCTCTCGTTGATGTTGGCATACGAAAAATCTATGGGACATAACAGAATAAATAGGCGATTTTTTCGAATAACATCGCGAAAATTTTGTTTTGTTGCGTCGTGAGAGATAGTCGACGAGTGCCCGATATATGAAGTACCCCTATTAGGGAGCTACCCCCTTTTCTGTCCCACTCCTCTACGATTCTCCACCTCCGTGCTTCTGTATGCTATTGCACAAGATCCCCCCACTACGTTTCTTTCGACCAATCAGCAGTTACTTCCGGCCATCTTGCGCGAGCTGATCAATGAGTATATCTCGTGCCCAGACCTTATTTATAGAAACTGGTATCGTGTATGATGAGTGGGTCGTTCGGATTGGTTGCGTCCGTTTACTCGTGCTCGGATTGGTCGAAAGTAGGAACTACTTTACGTTCCTTCAAATCAAATCGTTGGCGGGAATCGCAACACTTTCAAATTAACACTAAACCTACCAACACCGGTCAAAATGACCGGTTCCAGGTTTTTTATTTTACAATTAGAAAAATAATAAAACTGATTTCAGAAGAAACGATTGTATAAATATCTTTAGTAGTGCACGTATTACAAAAGGAGCCGTACAAAGTCTAAATAAAATCAATCTTGTCATTTTTATAAGGAACATGTACCAGTTACTTTTAAGGGAGCAGACTCGTTTTCCAGGATTGCAAGGGTGCTGGATGCGCGTTCTCATTTCTCGATAATACAAAAATGAGGTTTTTCAGTAGTCAAAAATGCTAGATAAAACATCGATCTAGGCCGCTATCGTCCTCAAAAGCCTATTTTTTCGTTTACGAGGCGTAATTTGCATTATTCGGAAGCATACAACTGCGCATGTAGCTATTTTCATAAAGCTGTGACTGTGAATAGGACTTCCATAGGACTTCCAAGGGCAATCGAGGTCTAGATTGATCTTTTATCTAGCGCTTTTAACTACTAGAAAATCCCATCTTTGTATTATCGAGAAATGAAAATGCGCATTCCGCACCCTTGCAATTCTGGAAACGAGTCTACCACCTTAAGGCTCGGTAGGTTTAGTGTTAAAACCTTGGATCACAACTATCTATTATCTATTTTCAATTAACCCTTTGCACTCCTTTGTCGAGCGTGAATCGACATTAGAGAAATAAAAATGTAAATAAAACGGATTTTTATATGTATTTGGTTCTTATTTTTTAATTAAAAACAAATATAAGTTCCACAAATACAAATTACAACAAATTTTGAGAGGTATATTTAATGTATAATAATTAGTAAACAAAATTGTTTAAAATAAGTGGCAGTCAAGGAACTGTCCTTCGAAGTAAATGTCAAATGAAACACTTAAAATAGTGGGAAGTTGTTGGCAAGAAAATTGAAAAATAATTCTGAGTGCTAAGGGTTAGTACGTGTGATCGCCAATTGCAAGAATGTTACAATTCCTATACAGAAAGTTAGACACCTATGAATTCGAACATTTTAGGAAAAGAAGTATTCTCATATTGGACCGGAACATTTATTACAAATATGTGCCAGAATTGGTCCAGTATTAGAGAAGGAGGTACCTCCTTGTATACCAGGAGCGATATCTCTTCTTGGCGCAGGCAGACAATCTCTATTACGTACCCACGAAGGTAAAATTCGAATGAAATTTTATCTAATTTATTATCTAAATGATATTGAACTTTCGTGTTTACATTGTAAGTCCTTTTTGTAGATGTTTTACGTCGAGTGCGTATGGTCAGTTCATTTTCTGGAAGGATAGGTGGAAAACCTTTAATGGAATCACCTTATAGCTTATCAGTGCCTAACATAGGTAATTAGATATTTGATTTTATAAGATTTCGATCTTATTATCGTGATATATTACTTTATTGTTATTGTTTTTCTTTTGTAGTACATGTACTTCAAGGAAGGGAAAATTCAGGTCCTCTCAGCAGGCGAGAGGCAATACCTACAAAGTTCTATAATAAAATGCAATTGTACAGACATACATTAGGGCATTTATCTGCAGTTTATTGTGTTCTTTTTGACCGTACAGGCAAATATATTATAACTGGTGCAGATGATTTACTTGTTAAAGTGTGGAGTTCTATCGACGGACGATTACTAGCTACTTTTCGTGGTGCATCTGCTGAAATCATGGATATCGCAGTCAATTTTGACAACACTCTACTTGCTGCTGCAAGTCTAGATAGAATATTAAGAGTTTGGTGTTTTCAAACAATGTCGCCAGTAAGGAACTATGATGCTATTTATATTGTCACTTTAGAATTTAAACTTGTGCCGCTGTTAACTTTTATTTGATATTCGCATAATTTATATTTTTAGATAGCAGTTCTGTCTGGACACTCTGGTATGATTACATCGGTCAATTTTTGTCCTATATCATGCAACGGTGTGTACTATTTAGTATCTACCAGCACAGATGGATCTGTTGCGTTCTGGTCTCATACAAAAAAAGGGAAAGAAAGAGCAGTGTTTCAGTGAGTTCAATTAAATTGATAAATCGTTTCTTTATCAATGAAAATTTAAAAGAAATTGTAATAATTACATTATTATTGTGTATTTTCTACAGACCAAAACCAATTCAATACCACGAGAAAATGCGGCCCGGTCAGGCGCAAATGATATGCGCTTCGTTTAGCCCTGGTGGAGCATTTATGGCAGCTGGTTCAGCAGATCATCATGTTAGAGTATATGCAATGTTAGGAGATGAAGGTCCACGTAGAGTTTTAGAAGTTGAATCGCATTCTGACACAGTTGATAGTATACAATGGGCACATTATGGTCTAAAGTTTATTTCTGGCTCAAAAGATGGTACTGCAAACGTATGGCACTTTGAACAGCAACAGTGGTTGTATAAACGTTTGTTGATGACCTCGAAACTTCCTGGGTGAGTTAAATATCATGTATATGTTTATGAAACAACTGCAACGTATTTAATCTTTGTATTACGATGTTAATACTTATATTTTACATTTAGCGAAACGGAAACTGACGATGATACTAACAAGAAAGCTAAAGTGACCATGGTTAGTTGGGATGTGAGCGACGAGTGGGTTATCACAGCTGTGAACGATAGTTCGCTAAAAGTATGGAATGCAAAGTCAGGCGAACTAGTAAAAGTTCTTCGTGGACATAAAGACGAAGTTTTTGTGTTGGAGTCCCATCCGATAGATCCTCGCGTTATATTGAGTGCTGGTCATGATGGACAGCTTATAATTTGGGATGTATTAAATACAGAACCAATAGCCTGCTTCCAAAATTTTATCGAAGGTCAAGGTAATGGTGCTGTTTTCGATGCAAAGTGGTCTCCGGATGGAGCGATGCTGGCAGCTACAGATTCTCACGGACATCTTTTAATATATGGATTTGGATCTGGTGTTCATAAACTTAAAATAGTAAGTCGTATTTTCTTATAAACTATATAATGCTTTTAACTTTTCACGTTTAACAACTTATTAATACGTGCACGTGTTTCCCTTGTGTAGATACCAAAAGAATTATTTTTCCACACGGATTATAGACCATTAATACGAGATACAAATAATTATGTTCTGGACGAACAAACGCAGACGGCACCTCATTTAATGCCACCGCCATTTTTGGTGGATGTCGATGGAAATCCTTATCCTCCAGAATTGCAAAGACTAGTTCCTGGAAGAGAGAATTGTAGAGGAGAACAATTAGTTCCAAACATTGCAGTAGGTGCCGGAGGTATAGAAATTATTTAATTTCTTTGTATCACTTTAGATTTGTATTTCACATGTAAAGCTGTCACATGTAAAATGCCGTTTATATTATTCCAGTCCCGATCTAGTGCTGGACTAGTAAATGTAATCCAGTAGAAATGTAATCCAATGTAAATCCAGTGTAATTCAAAATATTTATACAATAAATGTACGTTAAATTTAATAGGGATGCAGGAAGTTATCGAAGGCCTCCCGTCTCAAGAACCACGATCCAATATTGATCAATTAATCGAAGCTCTTGCGCAAAGACAAAATCTTTACGGTGGCGGCGATGATAGAGAAGATAATATATTGGAACAACCAATTCGACACATGGCTAGTCCTCGAGGAAGTAGATCTGGCTTGCGTAGAGCCGGTGATGTCGAAGGTGTACGACAAAGTAGTGGTAATTGGCAAAGAGATAATACAACACCTTGGAACACGCCTATTCTCGCTCGACCTATGAATCCAGCTCTTAGGGAAACGCAATATAGAGCTATGTATGTTTCAAACAATCTACAACAAATTCATTTCTTGATATTACCTACAGTGAACAATTGCAAAAATAATTCAAAATCTAATAATATTTCTAGAAATGCAATGGCAGAGATGGAACTTGAAAATTGGAGACGTGAGATGCGAAGAAGGCCACAGCCTGCATCTAATGCTGTCAACCCTGAAAGTAATATAGGCAGTCGTTTGGCAAATAGAAAACGTAACAGAACCGCTAGGCATGGATATAGAACTAGAGCTACACGTGGCGATGAACAAGAGGAAGACGAATTTGAGGTACTTCGAGAATATGATTGATTAAAACGATTACATTTCTCTAGTTTTTGCAACTACAAGTAATTTACAGAACGCTGATAATGGAGGAACTTCGGGTAGTTCAGCCAGTAGCAACAGCAATGACTCCACAGCTCATGAAGAAGATATGTGTTCTGATAGTTCCAGTTCTGAATCTAGTACCGAATATTCAGATTGGATTGCTGACCATGGTTTAAATCTAGAACCACCAAAAAGGAGTAAACGTAAGCCTGTGAAAAAGCGATCTCTTACTCCACCAAGCGACACGGATAGAAGGCGCACTAGACGTCCTAAGAAAAAGGTATATAAACATTTCTCACATGTTATACGTGAATATGTTTTTATCTTCTGTTTCGATAATATTTCTTTTTATTGTAAGGTCGTTCCAGTAGCAAATGGCATTGAGGAAATCCCAGAAGTTTTCAGACCTTCTGAATGGCTTACTGAAATAATCCCGCGGAAAGCTCCGTATTATCCACAAATGGGTGATGAAATAGTATATTTCAGACAAGGGCATCAATTTTACTTAGACGCAGTCAGAAATAAGAAAGTGTACGAGCTTGGTCCACGCTGTGAACCATGGAACAAAGTCAATATAAGGGTATGAATCTTGTTTTAAGAGAATTTGATTTGTGTTACGCAAATTGATAGTTACATACCTATTAATAATGTTGCGGACCGAACAGTGTCCAGTGTTTCGGCACCAAATGTTAACTTCAAGGTAGGATAATTCACTGACAACTTTTGGGGAACAGTTTTCAATGGTAACACTTAACACTAAACCTGCCACGAGGGGTCAAATAACCCATTTTAGATTTTTTATTTGACAATTATTGAAATTGTAAAAGTGTTTTTATATATATATTATATATTATATAGTATATACAGTATATATTATATAGTAAAAATCGCACAAAATATAAATAAATTTAATCTTATTATTTTTATAATGTTATACACATCAGTTACTTTTGATGGTCGGTAGGTTTAGTGTTAATACACAGAGCACTTAACATTACACAGTAATACAAATACAGTAATTGCACGTGCTTCGACGTAAGACTATACAGTGTCCGGTCCATAACAAATAATATAAAATTAATTTCAATAAAATTAATAGACTGTATTTGATATTTTTATAGGCGCAGGAATTTGTAAAAGTAGTGGGCATCAAGTATGAAATTCGTCCACCTCGATTGTGCTGCCTAAAGCTAGCATTAATGGACGAAGACGGTCGATTAACAGGCGAAAATTTTACTATTAAATACCATGATATGGCTGATGTGTTGGACTTTCTAGTTCTACGCCAGACATTTGACACAGCTTTAGCGCGTAGTTGGTCCGAAGCCGATCGATTTCGTTGTATGATCGATGACGGCTGGTGGATGGGACAAATACAGTCGATGGAACCATTAGATGAAGATTTTCCAGAATCATTTTTCATGTGCTTTCGTGTTCGATGGGACAATGGTGAATACGAACGAATGAGTCCTTGGGATCTCGAACCAGTTGACGAAAATCGTACGTTCAACGTTATCCTCAAAAATTTCGTAAAAGAGAAAAGAAAATTTATATTTTTTAGATGGCTACATTTATTTTAATGCTTAAATATTGATTGCAAACGAATCAAATTTTATTTCATTTAAAAAGAAAGGTGTAATATTCATATAACTCGTTAACACATTACCGACCGGTGATTATTGCATAATTTTGAAAAAGCTATGTTAGTTACATTAGGCTAAACACTTTTTAATGGAACCTTCAATAGCAACAGCAATTTTAATTGTGAACTAACCCACTGTAGAACTGACATTGTAAAAGTCGCCCTCAATAACGTCATCTAATAGTTTTATTTAAGATTGCAATGTAAAAGAAAATTTCTATGCTTTCTTTTGGTACAGCACAATTATTGAAAATCCTATTAACAGGCTCCCAGTAGGTAAAGTGTTAAAATACGGCAAGGAATTAACAATCAAATCATTCAATGATCAATTGACCAGTTATCTTCTATTATCCCAGTTAAATCTTCAAAATATTTATTATAGGACTTCCTGCAGAACTCGGAGGTGCCGTTCCTGTGCTTCCGGAAGAGATACAAACAATATTGTACCAGCCTCAAGCAGAGGAATGGCCAATGGGGGACAGAGAAGCAACATGTCGCAGGATTATCCGTGGATTAGATCAAGCGATGAGTCTCGCGATTGCAGAACCTTTCGTTGCCCCTGTTGATCTCAATACTTATCCAGCATATGCGTTCGTTGTCGAATATCCTATTGATTTGTCAACAATAAAGGCCCGTTTTGAAAATCATTTCTATCGAAGGATTACGTCCGCACAGTTTGATGTCAGATACTTGGCAACGAATGCTGAACAATTTAATGAGCCTCATAGTCATATAGTGAAACAAGCAAGAATAGTTACCGACCTTTGTCTACGTATCATAAAGTAAGATTTAATTTGTTTAACTACACAGATTTTTATATCGTTCAGATTTTTCTGCAACATAGAAAAAAAGACATTTTTATTTGTTACACAGAGAAACTACGGAGGTGGATGTACCAGCTATTTATCATCAATTACTTGATACATATCATTCTTCCGACTCGGAAGTTGACATGGAAGAAGAGAAAGATAGGCCATCAACAAGCACTCAACGAGCAACTTCAAGTAGGAATTTACGGTCGCAAGAAGTAGCGAACGACTGGCAACTAGCTTGCCGACAATTGTTAGAAATGCTATGGCAATGCGAAGATTCGATTCCTTTTAGGTAAATTAAATTAATTTCGTTAGATCGTGACTGTTCGATTTATAGCATGATTAATTAAACACCGTTTTTGGTACCAACATTTTATAGGGAACCTGTTGATAGATTAGAGCATCCCGATTATCATCAGATTATAGATACACCCATGGATTTACGTACGGTAAAAGAAGATTTACTAGGGGGTAATTACGAAACGCCCTTGGAATTTGCCAAAGATATGAAATTAATATTTACGAATAGCAGAAATTACAATACTAATAAACGTTCAAGAGTAAGTCAACCTCCTATCAAATTTGTTCATTTTGACTGCGTATGATAGAGTATCTTGTAATTCGTTGAAAACATTGAAAAATGATTATCGTGAACATTGGGTTTTAAATGAATTGCTGGGAAAATATCGATGTATTCGCATAAAGCTTATTAAGCTGAATGAATTTTGCTCGAATTGATTTAAAAAAATTTACATACACAAAAGAATCATTTTAATGGTTTGAAATGTTTCACATTAATACATTGTAATATTTGATGTCTTATTAATAGACAGCTGATCTTTTTATGCAAAATAAAAGTTGTCTACCTGAATTGCAACAAACTGGAGTACAATAGAAAATTATTTTCTTTGTTAATATGTTTCATAGATTGAAAATAATACAACAATATATTTAAATTCTTCTAATGTTTTTACTGTTTTAAATTACACTTACTCAATTGTGTCATAAATGCTTAAAATCTGCTGCCTACTTATTAAATACTGTTCATTTGTAGATATATTCAATGACAATAAGATTATCAGCCATGTTTGAAGAACATATGCGGAAAATTATTTCAAATTGGAAATCTGCCAGGAGACGCAATAATAATAGATCGAATACAAAAGGAAAAGGGAAGAAGGGCAAAGTTCGGTTACCGAATGGCACAGGTATGTGTTCTACTATAAAAATGTCTATACATTATACTAATATGCAAATTGTTCGAAGTATAAATGAAAAATATATCAATTCCATTTTAAGGGCCTCAAAAATCAAAAACCGTTTGTACAGACGACGACGACGACGATGACGATGTAAATAGTGATGATGAAGACACAGAGGAATTAGAAAAGAAGAATAGTTCCAATGTATTTGAACCAGGTATCTATATCGAATTTATTTAATCATTTAATCACTTATCTTCTGTATGGCTACGATGTCTAATATTATACGTATCTTTTCAGGACCATCGCGTATGACAAATGGCCATACCAAACGATCCGGTAATTCGTCACGAATGTTAAAATTACGAATTTCTAGGTCTACCGTATCTAAAAAGACAACAAAAGAAAGTGAAAGTGAAGCTAGCGAATCGGAAGCTTCCATAGATAGTGAAAGTAGTGGTAGTGTGCCAGTAAGAAGGACACGAGCAAGAAAGGCAGTACCTACTGCAAGTACTGACAGTGATTCTGGAGATGTATATACACCTGGTGGTCGTGAGAAGCAAACTCGAAAAAGTCGCAGCAAAAACAGCAGCAAAACCAGTAAGCAAACAAAGTCCAAGTTAAAATCATGCGTTGCTGCAACTGCAGCTAACGATGACGATGACGATGACGACGAAGATGAGGATGCCGAACATTTTGCTGCGCCAGAGACGTCGGACGAAGAAAGTGAAGAAGAAGTTATTAACAGAAGTAGCACGAGATCACGTAAACTTGCATCTGCCTCGGAACAAGAAGATAGCGTAACGAAAAATGGAAAAAATGATGAAAGTCAGAGCGAGGAAGACGAAGATGACGAGGAGGAGGAGGAAGAACAGCAATCTCAACGTAACCAAGACTCGGACAGCGAAGACTCGGATACCGTTTTTACGTGGTCCAGACCGCAAAGAAAAGTTCGCGTATCGAGAGAAACGCAAATACACGAGATCTCATTAAACTCGAGAAGAACTGCAAAACGTCCTCGTTACAATGAAGAAAGTGACGAAAGCAATACAATGCCTGTTAGGAATCGGCGTAAAATAAAGCGTCAATCTTACGCGGAAAATAGTGACGAGAGTTTACCGGAACCTGAAAATGTACCAGGCATTAGTATAAGTAGCAGAGGACGTGTACGAAAAATGACAGCAAGAGCACGGGCGTTTCATCAATTGAATCAAGAATCACCCTAACAGCATCTTTTATGCTAGTAATAAAAGTGTAAATTATTGATCTTTCGAAAATTAATTCTTGCAAACGGTTAGGAGTAGTGTAAAAATTTTAAATGTTATTTGATAATGTTTGTTCTTTGAAACATGCGACTGTATCCACATTAGTAGCATTACACGAAGTCGTGTGTATGCCAGGATATTATTTACCTGAAAATCTTTGCATAAGATTATTATTATTATTATTATTATTATTATTATTATAGACTGTACGTATGAACACTTGAGATTGTCATAGCAATTCACGATAAACACTGCTACAAAGTACTTCCATTATTATGAAGCACGTTGATAATGTTATTTTTTTATGTTCAAATACACCGTCGAACGAATAATGTGTAAGGTAGACTTGGTAGCAAGCGGAAACAGTGAAATTATGATGTTATTTTATTTTCCATGATTCTTCATATGTGTACATTTTCTATTTTTGTAATGCTACTGATTCTTCGTATAATGATATACCTATCTAATTTTGTCACACTAATTGATATTCCCGTTGTTTCAAATGCAATGACAGCTAAATTGTTAAGTATTTCAATGAATGATTATTTTTGCAAAATGTTCCAAAGTGTTATTACTATATACTGGTTAAAGGTACAGATAGATAAATATTCTTTAAAAATTCTGAATTTCTATATGACGATACATACTAACCAACTAAATATTATGTAATAGCATTGTGTTAGATTAGATTGTTAAAAAAAGAAGTATGTTATTGTACCTGGAATCACGTGAACAATTCGCATCTTATTCAGGGAATTGTATTTGTAAGATTAGCTTAAATATTTCAACGTTTTGCTTATTTCAACAATATCAGTTGACAAATGAAAAACTACTTTCATGCTAGTTTCATACTATGGTCTTAAGCAATTAAAAACAAAAAAATCAAAGCATTATTTACAATACATGCAGTTAGCAGAAGGGATCTGTATCAGTGTTTATATTTGCATGTGTTAAAATTATGATGAATTATTTTCTTTGAACAAAAATATTCCTTTTAGTGAAAATGACATTTATTCAACGAATTTAGCATTTTCATATAGAATAATAATAAGATAATGTTTCACATACAGTTAGGAGCATAACTGATCATACACACACTTTAAATCAGAATAACTTTTTTATGAATGGACCAAACGACTTTAATTTCTCTGTAAGGCTAGAAGAATTAGTTTAGTAAATGACGTCTAAAAAATATGTTGAAAAAATGCATTTGGTCGGAATTGTGAAAAGCAATAATAAAAATTGATTTTTACAACTTTTTTAGCTGGCCCAATAACGAAAATGTAGAAAGTGTGTTTGGTCATATTCGTATAAATTATATACGTTCTGAAAATTTTATTGAAATTGGTTAATTGGTTTACGAGTTATAAATGATCAAAAATGGTAAAAATTGCAATTTTTCAAGATTTTCGGCATTTTTACCACTTTTGATCGTTTGTAACTTGTAAACCAATTTCAATGAAATTTTCAGAGTGTATATAATTTATACGAGTTGACCAAAGACATCTTTTAAATATCCGTTATTGGGCCAGCTAAAAAAGTTGTAAATATCAATTTTTACTATTGTTTTTCACAATTCCGACCAAATGCATTTTTTCAACATATTTTTTAGACGTCATTTACCAGACTAATTCCTCTAGCCTTACAGAGAAATTGAAGTTGTTTGATCCATTCATAAAAAAGTTATTCTGATTTAAAGTGTGCGTGATCAGTTATACTCCTAACTGTATATCTATATAACTTTGTCAAAGGAAACTTTACTTATCTACCACATTTACTAAATTCCACAAAATGAGGCAGTGCCTTTACAAATACAATTATTTATTCTATTTCTCTTTCATTTTGAAAAATAATGCCAAGATAAAAAAAACATGTGTTTCTTTCATTGTAATATAACTTGAATTTTTTAATACGAAATCAATTTATATTAATGGCACTGTTTTCGCTTTTTCCAATAATACTTAAATAATACTATTACTTGTAAATACAAACACAAGTTAAAATGAATTCAACATTTTCTTTGTTAAATAATACATCAAAGAAATGCGTGCTTTACACGGTCTGTAGTATGAAGTAGTAACTTTTTACATGTAATTTTTATGTCCATTAGAAGGATAAGAACCAATGCTCGTGCGATTTTAGCAATTTTTCATATGTAGAAATAGACATTTTTCAGATTTGTATAACGTAACAAATTACTCCACTCATTATGTAATAGAATACACGGTTTTCAAGACAGTTATGCAATTGGCAGACTAATATAACATAACAATATGTGCACAAATATTGGAAGTCTTGACTGTCTCGAGTCATTGTGATATTAGTTTAAGAATATTAAATATATATAATGATATAAATATTAATAACTAGGAGTATAATAAATATTTTTTTAATAATGTCACACATAAGAGAGTCATATCATGTGGACTCAACAAGTAGAATTTCTGATTATGTTAATTTAATACAGAATATTAACTTTAATTCAATTATATCTTAATCTTCAGAATTAATATAATTTCGTGTATATAAATACTGTTAAGTTACAAAACTTCATTAACATGACATGGTTTCAAGTTTGCGTAAAGGTTGAAACTTTGATTGTCACACCAATTTAATATGTTCTGTTGTATATCTAGTTTATTGAAACCCACCGCCACCAATAAAAAGAAACTTATTAAATTGTTTCATATAATGCATGTTTTATTTTAACTCCTATATCCCACTGCCACCAATAAAAAGATACTTATTAAATTGTTTTATATATGCATGTTTTATTTTAACTCCTAGATTAATGTAACTTTCTAATCAAACAATATAACTTTTAATAGATATTTGTTTGAAATTAATAAGAGTACGTCTTTATAGCTTGAGCTCTAACAGACACAAGTAATCTTTCACAACTTTTCATCTTCAGCTGTTATTTACAATTTTGTTTATTTATTTATTTGAAATACATAGTTATTTATGTAAACTAATATATAATTGCATGGTTAATTACATTTGTTTTGCGTAACATGAATAAACATAATTATTAATATGCGTTATCACGAATGTTTTATGAAATCAATATTTTATCAGTTCAAAACCTTTTGACATCGCTTCTGTTTACAATTTGGATTTTAAACAATCTGAAATCATATTGTGCGAATTATCTATGTGTAAGATGGTGAACTATACATTAAGATTACAGTTTACAATATATAATTACAAGATTTTATAATAATCTCTTAGTACAAGATTAATATTGCATTTCATAATTCAAATTTCCCTCCTATCTTTATTGGTAATATTGTATTAATCCTAGTGCTTTAGTGTAGTTAAGTTCGCATCATTGCGCAATTTTATCAAATTTGTTTCATCATTGAATTTTATTGAAGTATTTACGAGAATTCTGCATAATATCGTACGTAATAAATGAATTTTATTATAAGTAAAAGTTGTGAAGTTATAAAGAATAATATGTGCACTTTTATATTTAGGTATAAGAATAAAGGAATGTTGGACATACTGATGACTATACTCAATACCTTCCGGTGAGAGGTCGCGCATCTTTCAACGTTTATGGACTCTTTTCCGGTAGGGTGACAAAATGACTGGCTTCAGTAATAAGGTATGCAGTTTGTTTTATCATTTTAGCTCGTATAAAACCATTAGTAAGTGAAAAATATGAGTGTTATAAGCAATTGGCTACACGGAAAACGTTAGTAAATATTATACATATCTATCTAACGTAAATTTCTTATAAAAACTTAGTGGTCAGTGAATCATTTGTGATCACATACACGTGTTTTTCTCTAAATTCCTCTTGTTTTTTTGGGAGGATACGACACTTATCATATATTCTTTCATTGTTTTTAAGTATTATAACAATATGTGTCGCGTGATATGCTTATTAAACAATAGTTTTATTCTAAAATAATTTTTATGTTTGACACGTGTTAGTCATTATTGACAGTATTGGGCACAGACGCATGTGCATAATTTCAGTCTTTCATACAGCTGAACAAATTTTATATTTTACTCCAGTATCGTAACTTTATCGAATGAATTAATAGCAAAATATTTTACTGTATAATTATATGTTTTCAGCCAATATTAATCGATGGCCGTGGCCATTTACTCGGTCGTTTGGCAGCGATTATTGCCAAAACGATTCTACAAGGCAACAAAGTAATTGTTGTCCGCAGTGAACAACTTAATATCTCCGGCAACTTTTTCAGGTTTGTAAAGATTTCTTTCTTTCACTTTACAGTGTAATTTTCCTTAGCACTAAACAAATATGCTATACAGACACTGGTCATTTTTCTTTTATTTGAATATCTCTTAGTTTATAAGTATCTAATTTGATTTGAAACTTCTGTTACAGAAACAAATTGAAGTTCATGTCTTTCTTGCGCAAAAGATGTAACGTAAATCCAGCCCGTGGACCTTTCCATTTCCGTGCACCTAGCAAAATACTATGGAAGACAGTTCGTGGTATGTTTAAATGCTAATTGTTGTTAATTGTACAATTTAAAATTTGAACCAATCAATGATTATTTTACATCTTACCTACATTATTTGATAGTATAATGAAACAACTATTTGTATGAGATTATTCATCGTTGAATATTTAATAGTCTTTCTTAATAAGTATTAAAGAATTAAGAAAAAGTTTAATATGTAGGCATGATTCCACACAAAACACAAAGGGGAAAGGACGCTCTTAGGAGGTTGAAGGTTTACGAAGGATGCCCACCACCGTACGACCGCAGGAAACGAGTTGTCGTACCAGGTGCAATGAGAGTTATGTGTCTTAAACCTGGCAGGAAGGTAAGATCAAATATCCTTCTATTTTCATTATTACAAAACAACCATAATATATTTCTAATTATTTTTTTAACAATGATGGTATGGTAATTTGCGTCTGATCATGATGTCACTCTTTTACTGAGTTAATACTATAAAAATAATTAATTACATCACGTTCTTAAGAAATACATTGTATTCACACTTTGATTTTCTTTCTAGTACTGTCACGTAGGCAGACTGTCTCACGAAGTTGGATGGAAATACAAGGCTGTGGTACGCACGCTGGAGAACAAGAGACGTGTTAGATCAATCCTCGAAGTTCAAAAGAGAGATAAACTCAAGGTAAATTTCAAGAATAAGATTGAAACATTTGAAGAATTCTTGTACTACATGTACATTATTTGTTCCAGAAACTTACTAAACAGGCTGAGCAATCCGTTACCAAAGCTACAGCACCATACACAGCAATTATTAATAATTTTGGATACAATTAATATACAAATTGTAAAAATAATAAAGTTCTATAAACATTCTACTTTGACTCATTATTGTACCTTACATGATTATTAACTTCCTTAATTTAATTGATAATAGCAGACTGATTCACAACTTTATTGATAATATTTTTGTAATACCTTTTATATACCTTTTTTATAGTAATATCAAACCAAATTTGAACAATACGTACATTCCTGCTCAAAAGTATGTGGACAAAACGTATGAATCTTTCATTAATTTCGTTTAATTTTATGCGGTTTAGTTTACACAGAACTAGAGAATATATTTTAATAATAACTATGTGAGTTTCGTATTTCGAAATTCTTTTGAACCCTTATGTCGATAACCGGGTACCCATTATAAATATCTTTTTAAAACTAACACTTTTGTCGATAAATAAAAAAATTATTTTTATGTCTGATATATATACACTCCCGCTCAAAAGTATGTGGATAATTCAATTTTCATATGTATTTTTGATCAATTTTATTCAATTTTATGCGGTCTAGTTTACACAGTTAATAATAACTCATTAGATATCTCACCAATAATAATTATTATCATCTTGAGAAGACAGCAGATTACTCTAATAGACCATCAATTAAATTGTACAATTTGATACTATTAGAATAAATTATACTTGCAACAAATTATCCGCATACTTTTGAGCAGGATGTATGTTACGGGCAATGTGTCTAACAGCGGGCATTCTACAGAATGCCCTATCTTTTCTGGCAATGTGTATAATGAGCAGGTATTTCACAAATTGTTCGGACATTTTATATAATATCCACGGTTGGTTGAGCAGTGTGTAAAATTCATACTTGACATGTTTTAAGTTTATCTTTTATAGCGGTAAATTTGTTTAACCTAATCACAACTCACTCTCGCATTCTATACATTGTCCGAAAGATCAGACATTCTATACATTGCCCATAATATGCATATTAATTAACAACTTACTTGAAAATATAAATGAGTTTATTTATAAATATATTTACACAATATTCACATTTTTCTATAACAAAATAGATCGAATTAATGCTCTATACTATCTACTGTAAAAACAACTGTACCCCGTTTATCATTATCCTCATCATCGTGCACTTCGTTTTCTTCTTCGTCCTCTGAGGTAGAAGATGAACTGGAATCTTTATCATCTTTCAATTGATAGCTCCCTATATTTTCTGGCGGTGGTCCAATAGTATGTAAACCAAGTTGTTCTGCTAATTTTTCAGCAGCATGTTTAGCTTGAATTATCTACAGAATATTCTAATTATTGATAAATGTGCTTTATGCACATCAAAAAATATAGATCTACTGTAACTACCTGCAGCTTTTCTTTATGTTCTCTCTGCAGCAATAAAGACTCGTTTAAATTTACAACTTTTATTGCACCATGAACTATAAGTGGAGGCGTAGCTGCTGTAACTTCCCAATTTTTATTTGTTTTCCTCTGTTTCTCTTTCTCTGGATCATGTACATTAGATTTGGTAGTTTTGTATGGCTTAAATGGTTCCCTTGTTTTGTCGTTTTTTTTCTGAAGGATTCTCTACTTTATTGAGAATGTATTTAACGTGTTCTGCTTCTTGAAATTCTTCTTCCTGAAATGATTCTATTTCCGTTAAATCTTCTGGTTTAATTAAAATTTCCTCTGGTGGTAAGTGGATAATTTTCTTTTTGTGTGTACCAGAACCTGTGGGCTAGAAACATCAAGTATCTTGATAAATATTAAAATAGACTACTGAAAAAACTATAAAATAATGACATAATGTTTGGCAGTAAATTTTTGGCAATTATGTCATTTTTTATTGTCAGTACATTAATATAAAACTAACTTGTGCTAATATTTTCAATGGATCTTCTTCATCATCGCTGTCAAGTTCAACAATTTTTACCGTATCTTTTGCTTCACTATATTTGCCTGTCCATTCTAATTCGTTCATAGCAGCTTTACCCTCGGATGCTAAATTTAATCTTGACAAAAGATTGGCTGCTTGTTCCACTTCATTCTTATGTTCTATTTCTTTCAATATTTTCTCGCGAAATTCTTTAATCTTCTGCCCTTTATCAGGGAGTTTCATTATAAACGTTCTAAAAGAAGGAATTGAAAGATATACATTAAAAACAAAGCGATCTATTAACCCTTTGCACTCCAAATTATTTTTCAATTTTCTTGCCAACAACTGCCTACTAGTAGTAGTAGTAGTACTTATTTATTTTGGCCTCGCGGCCGAGAAATTAGACTTGGTTTACAGTGTTTGTAAATCTTCAAGAAGTGTATCCATATCCCATGCCAAACCCTGTACCTTATTATCTATAATTGATGCTAATCTATCCTAATATCTTACGTCAAATATTGCCTCTTCCTCTTTCCTTTTTCTCTCGATACTCTTAAGCCAGTCTACTATTTCTCCCACTCTTTTATTTTGTACTATCTTTTCAATACTTATATTTATTCTCTCCACACCTACGCATTCCTCTGCCAGATGTTTTAGCTTCCCCAAGTGTCTCTTGCATATCATGCACATTCTCTCTTCCTCCTTTTTCCAATATTTGTTACCTTCTTCCATATTTCCACATCTTACTCTATCCATCAGACTCTGATTGTCTCCTTCTCCTTTCTCCACCAGATACCTTGGTACCTTTACTTCATATATTTTATATCTATCACAGAACCTAGATGCCATTATTTTACTGTATTGCCATTGTCCCTGAGTTTGTCTATCCCTCTCTTTCAGAATCTCGATACTTTCTATAGTTTCTTTTCCTTTCCTTCTTTTTTTTTTATTCCCGCTTGGCTGTATCCCTTGCTATTCAAATACTCCATTCTCTTTTTGCTATTTCTTGTTATCTTCCACACCTTTCCTCTTTCCTTCAGACATTCCTTTACTAAAACTCTTTCCTCAATTCCACAACCCCTATTTTAGGGGTTGTTATAATTAATTATTTTATTTAAACTTTGTTGTAATTTATATTTGTGGAACTTATAATTGTTTTTAATACATTGTTCTTTCTCTAATGTCGAATCACACTCGACAAAGGAGTGCAAAGGGATAATGCAATGTTCATTACAGGGCTTACCTACTTATTAGTAAGAATTTTATTCTGTCTTTCTAATAGTTCTTCTAATTCGAATTTCTGTTTCTTCCCCAAGTCTTCTATGTATCCTTGGCTTTCTTTTTTCGAAGGAGGTGGTATTTCACCCGGTACTCTTTGAATAATTTTCTTCAACATCTTGAATTATAAATTTTGAGATATTTTCAAAGACATCTGAAATGATTAAAAATGAACATATATTTCGTCGTTTCCGAAATTCCAAATTAAACAGTACTGTTTTTGTATATAATACTAATCTAAAGATAAAATGTTTACATATACGTTACCTAAATTTTTAACCTGCTTATAAATATATAGACAACAGATCAAAATATCTTTATACGTACCAGTTAATCTATATTTTGATATTCCTTAGTGTATATCAACAATACATTGCGAATCAATCACCACTGCATATTTATTTATTCGAGTATTTTATGATCTCCACCATTTGAATTACGGCCGTTTTATTTTGCAAAGAAAAGATTGCAACAAATAACTGCTACGTGCAACAGTGCAACAACGTGCAATACCACAGTGCCTGTGTACATGCCTTGAATGATACGAGATATCGAGATTTGAAGAATCGATGTTCCACGACATGTTGAATGGAGATCCAATTCCAACCTCAATGAAACTTTCTGAGGCGATTGAAATAAAATGTCGAATCTGTCAGATGTCGTTGAATTTCTTGTAACCAGTGACGAATGAGAATAACAATTTTCATTTGATTGGATAAGAACGTTGAGGCAGCAAGCATATCCTGTCAAAATCAACTAGAACGTAATTTCATTAAAACTAGTAAAAGTGACGTAAAGTTGTAATGATTGAAAGCAAGTTCGCAAAGCAACTGCCAATCTTTAGAAATGAATTGCAATGGGGGGTTGTTCATGGGTGGTGAACGAAAGACAAATCTCTTTATGGATTCTAAGCCAATTATCACATGTAAGTTCATTGATCAAAATATTCATTTATTTAACCTCTTACTTGGAATGCCATCGCGAAGTATTGTTATTGACGCCCACGACTAACTGTCAATCTTTATGACATTTCATTTCTTCTTACAGTACAATTGAAATATAATTTCGTACATTCCGGACGCTGCGACACATAATAATGAATTCTTTCGAAATTATAACTTCTTTAATGATGATCGTTAAGTTTTAATGAACATATGTTATTTTAAATAGGTTAATATATGTTTTTCTGTTACTTGAAACAATATATTTTTGCTTGAATCTTGTCAATTGTATTGCGTTTATAACATTGCTTATCTTGTATATCACGAATATATTTCTGTATTTACAACTCTAACTCTTGTCTATTTTACTTCGCAATGACATAATGATTTCTTTTTAATACAGACGCAGGAGATGAAAAATTATTCTCCACGGTGGAAAATAGTTTGGTCCAAGGAATACCTGCGGAAACAGTTGAATGGCGTAGATCGTTTGGTAGACCGATTAAGCACGTTAAACTCGGGGGTAATTTCGTGCCATTTTCAAAGGATATTCTACCATCCAAGAAGGATGGGCATCTGATAAAACAACCAATATTTCATATTTATTGGAGCGAATGTTCTGTAAGTGTATTAAGGAGGTAGACTCATTTCCAGGATTGCAAGGGTGCAGGATGCGCCTTCTCATTTCTCGATATTGCAAAGATGGGTTTATCGGTAGTCCAAAAGTCCTAGTTTTACGTTTACAAGGCATAATTTATATTATTCGGCAGCATGTAGCTGTTGCAGCTTTATGCAAATACAGTAGAACATCGATAATGTGAATCTTAAGCAAAGAAATAAAATTTTCAAGGTACAGAAGTTTTTACTTATTGGAGTCTTTAAGTAAGAGAGGTTTACCATACAAAAATTCGACTTACAGGGGGTTTGTACAAGAGTTAATAATTTGCTGATTGTGATAGTTTTAAAGAAAGAAAAGTTGAATTTTTGGAGATGAGTTATTTATTATACACATGTAGTAAATATAATCTACTAGGCTCTTACATATTACTATTACATATTAAAGAAATCTGTGATTTTACTTTGTGATAACGAATTAACAAATTGTTGATCAATGGTATTTTCAATGGTAACCAAAGCAAAGAATACATTTTCTTCAATATCATCGCCTCTTTCTCTTGTTTAGCTTCTACACTTATGGAAAATAATTCGAGTTAAAAATGAAGTTTTATTTCGATTTATAGAGGTTTTTAAAGTGCATCAAATGCTTCGTAAACGTAAAAATAGGACTTTTGAGGGTGATCGCGGCCTAGATTGATCTTTTATCTAGCGCTTTTGACTTCTGAAAAACCCAATTTTTGCATTATCGCACCCTTGCAATCCTGGAAACGCGAGTCTACCCCCTGAATATATGTAATACAATAAGTATAAATGAATATTTACTAGAGGAATTACATTGAAAGCTTAATTTTTAGGATGTAGATACTTATAAGACCAACATTAGAGATGACATAGACAATTGGTTGAAAACGTTAACACAGTATCATATACAAGACTGGATGATTGTTTTAGTAGAAACATACGACATAAAGAAAACTAATAAACTTTTACCTAGAACTACCGTTCTAGACAAAATTCGAAGCGATTTCGCTTCTAAAAATGGAGACAGGTTATTAATATTCAATATATGATCATTTCTCATGATTCGTTTCTCGTTATATATGTTATCCATCAAATTTATTACAGATGTTTCTCTGTAATAAATTCTGTAAAATCGGAGATGCGCTCAGCTGAATCATGGAGGGGTTTAATCAATCGCATACGTCAATTAATGCTTATAGCATACGACAAAAGATTGTCTGCTTTCGAAGATGTTGTTAGAGAACAAAGAGAAAACAGGAATCATCCAACCTGGAATTTCTGTCACTATTTTTTATTACAGGTGAAACAATGAACTTTTATTTAATTGTGTTATATGAATTTACAGTTTGCAACCAGAAATTTTTGTTTTAGGAAGAGCTTGCATTTGTCCTTCACATGTTAGGTTTGTACGACGAAGCGTTAGTTCAATACGACGAATTAGATGCTCTCTTTACACAATTTGTGCTTAATTCGAATGTTGGAGGTACGACGAACCTTTTTCCATATTTTGTCTCTGTTATTACAATTAAACAATAGGATATGTAATCAACATTGTTACAGACACTCCACACTGGTTAAATTTGTTTCAAAGTCCTTTAAATAATTGGGAAGGTGTTAATTTAAGTAATGGTACAAATCATCATTTAAGATACCTTCTGGCCGAGTGTAAAGCGTCGTTATTAGATCTTAGAAGTTATTTATTTAGTAGACAGTGTGCCATGTTATTAGCGTTTAATAAACCATGGGAGGTATATATGAAATTTTTCTATAATTTTATTTTATTCACAATTGGACGACTATGAAACCTGATAAACATTCATATAATTCTTAATTTAGGTTGCGGAAAGGTGCTTGTCATTTGTACATAACACATTAGGCGAATTACGAATCTTAGAAGTTCAACGCCCCGAAGGTTCCATCGAATGTTGGTCTTTTCTTTGCGCATTGGAAGTATTGCAAGCCTGCCAATTATCAATTTACAATATTGATAATAATCAACAACTAGATCTATGCTCCCTTCACACAGCCAGTCTGTGGGCTCTTGCCAGAGACAAAGTAAGTTAGAAGCATTCTAAAAGTTATGCCTTAACGATTAAATGTTACTATAATTTATTTCAGTTAGGAAGCTTAGGAAAATTATGCGGTTTAATGCCTGGAAATGAACCCTCTAGCGAGCAGTTGCACACAGTTGTCTATCTCATAGCTGGGATGGGTGATTCTGAGCCACAAGTAGAAGGGAAATTAACACCAACTGATAAATTAAAGGAAGCGCTTTCTTCGAAAGAAGCTTTCAAAAAACAATATCTTGAACATGCAGAATTAGCTATGGGTACTTACAAACATGTAGGTCGTATTCGATCGGCGAGATTAATAGGGAAAGAGTTGGCACAATTTTATTTCGAACTCGGAGAGAATCAAAAGGCTGTAGCATTTTTGTTGGATGCTTTGAAAACTTATACCGACGAAGGTTGGAATCACTTGGCGGCACAAACTCAATTAGAATTAGCACAGTGCTATAAACGAATGGACGACGTTGAAAAATACGCGAAAATTAGTGCAGCGATTGCTAGTTTGGACGTGTTGCATATTACCGTTCGTAATACGTATTTTGAAGAAATGTTTGGTTACATGAAAATGATCACATCCCCTCAGCCATTACTCATAGAACTTGGATATGCTTTTGTAATACTCAGTATGCAAGTTAAAGTAATGGACAAAGTGGTGCATGATTGTGTTGTCAATATCGAGATAAGTGTAAGAAGTTTATTTCCGAGAGAAGTGAAATGCACTAAAGCATCTATATGTGTGGAAGACATTCAAAAACCACCAACATCGAATAAATTAAAAAAGGGATCAAAGGCGCCAGCTGAACCTACAATCCCATTGTAAGTAACGCATTTCTCAATATTATTAGTCCGTATTTAATCAATTATTTTCTTCAGTTTATCAAAATGTACGTTTGAAGATATGAAGCCACCTAATCCAAGATTGCTTCAACTAGAAGTGTATTCATATTTAAATTATAAAGAAGATAAAAGTCTTGCGTCGGTTAGCGTTGTGCACAGAAATACAAAGCCAGTTGTAAGACGTTCCGATAGTACAAAACATAGGAAACCGTCTGTAAATGCAAAAGGTGACTTTAGTAAAGCATTGTCGTGTGTCGAGTTTATAATGAAACCAGGTGTGAATACGTTTACATTGATTAGACGCATTGATCAGCCTGGCTTTTACAAAGTTGGTCAACTATCGTTAGTCATCGAAGAGAAATTAGAGTTTCTGTCACCTATCTTGAATCCCCGATTATGTTACGAAGTAGCAAAGACACAACCAACTATTACTTTAAAATGTGGCAGAGACTTACTGGCAGGCCTTGTCCAAGATATAGAATTAATCATAATGTGTGGCAGCATAAAAGTAACAAAAGATATGAAACTTAAATTACGTACATCTAGAGGATTAGTAGTACAAGTTACCAATTCGGAACAAGTAATGTGTAAAGAACTAGAGATACCACTGCCAATTTACGAACCATTTCAAACCATACGACTACAGTTAAAAGTTTTGGCTGAGCTACCACCAAAGAAAGATGCTGTATCAATGGAACATAAGGTACTTGCCTTCTTAGGTTTTATAGAGTGAGTTACCTAACTCTATCAGCTTAAATTACTTGAAAGTTATTTGTTATATGAAGAAATGTTTCAACTAAAAGTCATGTAGAAACAGAGGAGGAGGAGCAGGGACGACTTTAAATATAAAGGTTTTTAAATGGAATGTCGAGTTTTCTAAATACTCGCTAAGAATCTCGTATAGCTTCAAAGCTCTATAGTTAATAAGATCGTTTTTATCGCTTTAATATTATAAATATTACTAACATCAAAAATTATTTAAAAAATCATTACTTAAATCATTTTATTTATCATTCAATAATCTTCCAAATTCTTTAATTGAATGCTACCCATTACAATTGAGGAAAGTGATCTTAATAAAAGAGCACAATAATAACTGCCTCCCCTTTATACCCATAAACTTTTTATTTGAAACATTTTTTCATGTAAGAAATAATCTATAAATAATTTTTAGTGGTAAAGTTAGAGTTTATTATATTCGTCTTGTGTATTATTATACATAGGATAGATCAATAACTAGAATTATTTTAAAAACTAAAAAATATATGCAATAATAATATTTTTTTTACGAATAGAGTTACGTTGTAAATAGATCAGTTTTTTTTTCTGCTCTACATAATATTTCATAAGCAATACCATCCATAAATAATTAAGATAATTATTGGCCTATCCTGTATAATGTATAATGCCCGAATACAAATTTTTCTGAAATACGAATTGCTTTTTCTAGTTAAATATACAATGTCCATGGGGCATTGAAGAAAGCATACCATTACATTTTGGTCCTCCGCTAATGTCGAATATGAAACTTCATACAGCGAAACGAAGAAAATTTCTTCAAATAGTTGTAACTGGATTAACAAGACAGCTCTTACAGTTGACTGAACCAGAATTAACAACAGTAACATCTATAGATATTAATTTTAAAAGTTTAAATCCAATCGCTGGCCAGAGATTAATAATAGGCAATGGAATAAATGTATCGTTTATGTGGGAACTTGAAATTGGCAAGGATGAGAAATCTATGATGACTATAAAGACTGATTTTCATGTAAAATATATACCAATTAACGATACTGAAGATTCGCATACCATTGACGATCCTTTGCATATTCAGAATGTGCAAAGAATGGAAAAGGGATCTAGTGTTTACAGATGTAATTTCGATATCACGGATTATGTGGTAAGTGTCTAAATTATATTATCTTTCCACTCCTTAAATGTTAAAAAATTAATTAAACGTATTGCAATGGTTTGTGTAGTTTATGTACCAATTTTCACTAATAATATAATTGTTATTGAATCTAATATAAAAATGATTTGACATATGTGTTCATGGCGCTTAAACCTTTATATAAAATCTTTCAAACAAACAAATTATTATTTATAACATCATTTTCCAGACTTTGTTTACAGTGTCTTCGAAAGTTGAACCAGCTGGAAATGGAGGTGAATTTTGTCGTGCTGGTAGCATGTGCCATCTTTATCTCACAGTAACACGTATATTGCCCAGTCCCACTCCAAATCCTCCACCTCAATTAATGTATGAAGTTCTTGCCGATCAAGCTATGTGGGCTGTATGTGGCCGTACTGCTGGTATTGTGTCGTTGGAAGTCTTAGAAAAACAAAGTGTCACATTGGACGTGATGCCATTAACCAGTGGTTATTTACCCCTTCCTGTTGTTAGATTGTCTCGATATATCCCAGCATCAGAGTCGAAGAATGGTAAGTACATTGATGCGTGTAAGAAAAATGTTTTAACCTTGATTAAAAAGTTGAAAAATTACAACAATTTTCATTTGTGATTTGTATGTTTATAGTAGTATTGATCGATAATGTTTATCTATTTCTTTTTAAGATATTCGAAAGAGCGAAATTGCTTCCGTTCCAAGACTAGAACCATTCAGTCCTGGACAAGTCTATAATGCTAGCAAAGCGCAACAAGTCCACGTTTTACCAGCAGCACCTTCAGAAGTAAATTAAAACAAAGCACGCTATGACAGATGTACAATACATTTATTGCATTAGAAATGCAAATTGTACCAATGCTGATTACCATCCTTTATACATTATCCGGCGTAGTTCTTTGATACCGAATACATATTATTATTCGCTATTCAGTCGTCACTATAATGGTTTGTTTATGTTTTTATATTCTTTCGTTGAAATTTGAATTTTAGACAAATAAAATTTCTCTCTAACTCAAAGATATATGTTCGTAAGATGCTTTGTCTCAAAATCAAATTTCAATATGCATTGTTGTTTATTTGTACCGATAATAGATAACTATTAATTTAAATTTTGCTATAAGAAGCGAAGTAAATATATAACAATATGTAACTAGCGTGTAAGATTATAAGCATTTGTAATTAGTTCAGGAATGCATAACACAGAAAAATGTTACATCACAGTATGTCTCTTGAAAAAATAATGTAGTTTGTATTCTAGTTGAGTAATATTTGTTTCATATCTACTTTTGTTTGGATTCCATTCAAAAATAAGTTGAAAATTGGTTTTCCTTTAGTTTCAACCATGTACTTATGATTTTTCTATGGTGTACAAGTAATACGAAAGATACTCTGAATTATTCTCTATGTACCGAATGTTTTACTTTTATTTAATGTATTCTATATGATTATAATCTGATTTCCATTAATTACAACTGATTTTTGAGGCTTTTAGAGAATATGTCACCTTAGAGCCAAGGTGATCAAATATTTAATTATCCTTATTGGATATTATTCTGTAAAATTTGTACAAATGTTTAGCAACAATATACTCATGATACAAAATAAGAATTTCAAATTAACTTGATTCGTATGAAAATAATTACGAGAAGGATTTAACATTATAAGGATGCGTTCTACAATGATTGTTTATGTAAAATGTAAGTACATGTAAAAAGATCAAGATAAACGTTATGTATGTTACATTTATTTCGTGCCTTTGTTATTCAAAGTATGGATATTACATAAAATATCATTATGTTGCCATGTTAATTAGAAAACAATTTCTTTTTCTTAATCCGGTGTCGTTATAATGTATGTAAATAGAATACACAATTATAATACTCAATATTCCCATAGTGAAAACATATTGAAATTTGACGTTTATAATTAATTTGAATGATATTTTTAAATAATACGAAAGGTAATTTAGAACAATATAAGATTATACTTTGTATCTCCATATAATTCATTAATTGATAGATAACTACAATTATGAATGACAATAGACATATATTGTACATTTAACTATTTACAGACAAAACATCATTAATATCTATATAATGTTCTCAAAGTTATGTTTTGCGTAAAATGTTAAATATCACTTTTAAATTTATAAAAGAATGATAAATACATGTACACATGTTTCATTATATATGTACAGAGATATGTACATAAATATATCAAATAGTGTATGTAGATTGTTATTCATTATCTTGAAGTGACATATAATATATTTGATTGAAAAAGATAAATTATAATCATTTATAATCAGTACGAACATATATTAGAGGATACTAGGATTATAAAATATTGGTTCAAATGTTTTAGATTACAATAATATTTTCATTCTACGTAAACAGTTTAGAAAACTTTTGTTATTATGAATATGTGTAGTTTGTATAATCATAGACCATCTATCATATAATGTTAAGATTATAACACATTAGAAGGTGGTTTTGATATAATCCTGTTAGTATGTTTTTCTAATAAAATTGTATCCTATTTGAAGTCATTAGATACTGTATAATAAATTAAAATATAACTTTTATTTTTTATATGTACATGTTAAGGTAACTGAATTCTGAATAAAATGGTATTTATAATAAATAAGATGACTACCCAGTTTATCATGTGTAGAACGTTTACAATGATTTGTCACATATACATTCAAATCTAGGTAGTTCATTTCAGTGATAACGGATGCTACAATATGCCTCCAATAATGTAATTATCAAAAAAGGAAGTGATAGGCGTTATACATGGTAACAAGTATTCCATGAAGAGTAGAAATATGTACAAATAAAATATATACATATTTATTTCAGATTTTAAAAGTTAATTTCATTTTTCTGTAATATTGGTACAATTAATTATAAATAACATGTACGTTAATAAGTTGGTAATGGTTGCTGTGTGAGTAACAGACCAAATCTTCTTTTTAAAGTTATTCTTTCCCTTGAATATTTATCTTCGGGGGAAAATCGAGCTAAAATCATTCCAATTATTAAATGTTTGCTGTTGTAAGGAAATCAAACATAATATTTGACTTACCTGGATGCGCTGATAACGTAGGTTTTCCATTTGGATCGATTTTCTGGAAAAAAAAATAAATCAACGTGAAACTAAATAACTGAAAGATAGCAACGCTAATTAATAATGTTTGTTAAATAAGTATATAATATGCAGAGGGAAAATATAATTCGTTGACACATTACGAAAACAGATATTATCCTTATACTGATTCTACAAACTTAATTTTTTTATTTGCATGAGTATTTTCTTTATTTAATACCTTCAGCGTATACACTCGATCGCCAGTTTCATTGAAATAATACATTAAATACATTTTAATGTTTTAATCGACTAGCTTCTTCGTGTAGGTTATGGTTGTTTCTACTGGTTTCTACCTCGTGGTATAATGCGTCTATGTGTATATTGTATATTCTTGTTTTCTAGCGCATGCGCAGTTACTGTTTGGTATAATTCGACAAGTACTCGAAATATATCGAGAGATCGACTATCAAGAGATTGACAAGTATGTTTAAGAATATATTTTAAATTTTAAAGGATTCGTTAGTGAAGAAATATCAATCTACAATGAAATATGTGTATTTGTAAGTAAATTCATTCTAATAATATTGTAGAACTTATATTTAAGTGATAATTAAAGCAAAATTTGTATATTGTCATATAAGTCTATAAAATATGACTCAGGTTAAGTTACATATGCGTATATACACAGTGTAGAAATAATTTGAAAATTTTGTATACACGTAAAATTATATCTTAATTATATTTGAAATGATGTCAAATCAAATTTTACCGAGTAATTTTAATGCTACTATTTAAAGTAACGTGATTATATCAATAGTTTCTAAAAATCTCTGATAAGTATGGTTATAATGATTCTTTTGCGGCCAATTTGTGGAGACGAAATTAATGTTATCTAAAATATATTACAGTTCTTTTATATATCCGGATAAAAGAAAAATAAAAAATTTCATTAAAATAAAATACGAACCTGTTATTTGTCATAACAGATTTAAAAATTTGGATTTTCTTGAAAGAGAGACAAGACAGAAAAATTGTAATTTTCTACATAAAAATGATTTATTTGTCAATTATTAATTATCCATAAAATGGATCCATTTATATAGATAGCACGCGACGTCTTAAAGACGTCTTTTTTACGTCCATTTTAGGTTTGAAAGTCTTACGTCCTAAAAAGACGTCTTTTTGGAGACGTTTTTACGTCTGAAATAAGACGTCTTGTAAAGAGTAAATCTAACATGTTTGTTTCGCATATACAGGTACTGTAAAACAAACAATTTTTTTAGGGAACATTAAGCAACATCTTAGCTTTCTTTTTAATATTTTTTTTATTACATAAAATGACAAGATGGCGGAGTTGTATAACATTATCTCATTCTATGTCCAGCAATATATACTTTATTGGTACCTTAACTGAAACAAATATGTTTTTCGCTGAAACAAATCAACTTTAAACATTGATAAAGATTTAGTAAATTAATTAAGATATAAAAAAAAATAGTATGCTACATTAATGACAATCTATTTTTCTTTAAGTTTTTTTATATTACAATCGCCTTTTTAACCGCTGAGTAAAAGCTACCAAGGTTTTGCTGGACATATGGAGTTACATAATGTTATACAACTCCACCGCCTTATTGTAATTTTATGTAACCGAAAAAATATGAAAATGAAGCTAAAATGTTTCTTGTTAATGTTCCCTAAACAAATCTTATTCTTTACAGTATCTTTATAAAAAAATGTTAGATTCATTCCATTTTATTAGGAATGTTTACAGGGTTGCATACCAAGTCTATGGTTTTACTATTACAGTAGGACCTCGCTTAACCGGATCCTGATTATAAACAAATATGCGGTTAAATATGATTATATTATGAAGGGAAATAAATTTTCAAAAATAACAAATTTATTTTGGAATATAATGTACATTTGAATGATTTCCCTCGGGTCTCGATAATCCATCGGGCCTTAATTTATCCGGGCTGTTAATCGAGGTTCTACTGTACTTTTAATGAAATGATCACAGATTAAATATGGACGATTTTGCACAAATCAGGAATGTAGTGTTGAAATACTTTTCGGATTCACTGTATAGCATTGCAATTGTGGGATCATGTGTGCGTTAAGACTATTGTACAAGATGAATGGTGTATTTCAATGAATAACTGAGACGAATTTACGAGCGGAACGTACTCGCGCCGGAATATCTCGTCAGTGGGAGCATTGATTGTCGTGTTGGTAACTGACAGATCCGTGGGTGTAAAACTTCTGACAATTCTTCTTGGCAAACTCGACGTTGAAGCGCGCGTGGTCGATGCAACGAACCGACAGATAGTCACAGCCCAGGGTGTCACTTCCGTTGACAGACAAATCATAGTCAGTGTGAAACGAGTATTGCCCGCGACAACGTACACAGTTGTCGATCTAGAAACGATTCGCATTTCTAAACACTTTTCTAATGTTCTGCCGCACGACTTGAGGTAATTGGCTCGCACAGTTGTTCCCTCGTCAATCAATTCACCTGAACGTTAGATGTTCACTCATTTTCAGATCTAGTGCGCTAGTGTACATTGTCTAGGTGGGCTAGTGTAAATAAATAAATCAATGTTTCGTTGACATAGCATCATTGTGTGTTACAACTAGACTGCGGATTTCATGTACTTATTTATGACAAAAAAGCTGGTGCAATTTAAAATGGTAGAAGGATACAAATAATTTATAATAATACCAACACACTATTTTCAACTTATTAAGATCATCAAAGAGTGAAACAGTCTTGTATAGGGTTACTGTCTCTTGTAATTGATGCAGACAATTTTTATTTTGCATTAAGATCCGCAATCTAGTTAGAAAACATTGAACGGACTGTGGACGTTTATGTAAAATACAAATTTTGTATAACTGCAAAACCAACAGTTGAAAATGTATCTCGGTCCCTAATAGTTTTAGGAAACGGAAATTATATAATAGTAATAGTAATTAAATTCTTCGAATTATTTTATCGTTTTATATTTTACTTATCCAACTTGTTATAAAGTAAAAAGAGTATAAACTATATAATAATACAAATATTTTAGTAGCAATGTATATTCACATTAACGTAATGCATGAAATTACGTTTATGTATATCGTTATTTCATTCTAGTATTAATTTACTTTTAATGATAATCTATGAGAGTGTACAGAGTATGTATACAATATAGAATTATATTTTATTCACCGATGTGAAATATTCAGTGAATTTTATTACACCGCATATTTTTGTGCAAAATAAAAATTGTCTTCATTAATTGCAAGGTACTGGAATCAAATAAATACTCTTTTCTTCTTTTAATAATTTGAATAGGATGATGACAACACATTGGTTCTCTTAAAAAATTCTTTTAAGCCTTTGATGTTTTATATTTCACCTACTCATTTTTGTTATAAATGCATAAAATCCGTAGTCTGATGTTGTGTTAATTAATACTTACAGCTCAAATATTCAATCTGCACGTATGATGGTTAATCTATTGAATTGAGTTCTGTTAATTCAATTCCTTCTTGCATCAAAGATTCGATAACGAATTCTAATTAATTTTAGTGGATTATGTAAATATTTTTCGAGTGGCCCGGTTTCCGTAAAAAATGATAGGAGCAAAATTGTCGGCACGCCGAAGTTACGATTACAGCTGAGGAAACGCATTCTGGCTCGCATTATCTATAACGGCTCTATCCATAAAAAATAATCGTGTATTCCGATACCGACACATCGACATCGACATTGAATCTATCGTGAGCCACTCTAACCGCGTGCAGTTCGATGTTGTCTGATCAATGATTCGTTTCGGTCGAACAAAAATTTGACAACGTAAAGTGAGATGTGTGAACGGATTTGTTTGTCGCAGATGCAACCGAGAAAAATTCGTTGGATTATCCAGGTCGAGGAAGACCCGTGGCAAGGCGGAAGTGTCGAGGAGCAAATTACCAGCATTAAATGTGAGTTCTAATCATGCATGTTATCGGGAAGAAATTATTTCGTGGAAGTGAAACTGCTAATAACGAAAACACGAATGCACCGGATTGTAAATATCACTACGAGATCTCATTAGGACTCGATGGAGATCCGCTGGCATAATAGTAATAACACTCGTTGGAAAACCATGCTCAGCACTGACGCCACATGTCATTTACGTAATTATAAATAGAAGTGATCAACATGATTACGTATTGCACCTCGTTTTACCTTGTATCGTGGACATCGCATTTAAATGTAATTAATAGACGGATCTTTATGCAAAATAAAAGCATTTTCTACTCCTGTTGCAAGACACAGGAGCAACTTAGAAATTTCTTTGCTTTTTTAACAATCTTAATAGCCTCAAAATAATATACACTGGGTGTAGAAAGTATTCGTACACCTTTTAAAATAGAATAATTTTTTTTATAATTGTACCAAACGACCTGATTTTTTATAATCAATTAGGAGCATTGGTTTACCAAATGATATGCAAAAAAGATTTTTCAAAAATTATAATTTACAAGGTTATATGCAAAAATGAAAAAGGCATTTTTTAAAACATTTTTATTTGGGTCCTCAATGAAAATTTAAAACATATTTTGTAGATCTATGTTAGTTACACACATGCTGAAAATTTCATCGAAATCGGTTGACTCAGGAAAAAACGATACACATAAGCAGATTTTAAAACGATTTTAAGCAGAAACTGGTCAAAACTCGTGTAAAACTACGATTTTCACCATTTTTAACCGCTTGTAGCTCGTGTGCATGTTAATCGATTTCGATGAAATTTTCAGCATGTGTGTAACTACTATAGATCTACAAAACATATATTTTAAATTTTCTTTAAAGGCCCAAATAAAAAAGTTTTAAAAAATGCTTTCTTTATTTTTGCATGTAACCTTGTAAATTATAATTTTTGGAAAATCATTTTTGCATATCATTTCGTAAACCAATGCTTCTAATTGATTATAGAAAATCAGGTCGTTTGGTACAATTATAAAAAAGTTATTTTATTTTAAAAGGTGTACGAATACTTTGTACACCCATTGTATTAATACGCTTCGATATTCTTTTAATCATTTTACTATTTCAAATTACTTACTTTCATAAAATCCGCAATCTAGTAAATGATACAGGAAGTATACGCGTTCTTTGTTTCTATATTTTTATTACACGAATACTTTACACTACTTTACATGTATCTACAATTACATTTATGTAAACCATGATTATATAGAATTTTTTCTTAAATTCACTGTTAATACGCTTTTCGGTATACTAATCCAACAACCTTTAAACAGTACATACGGGTCAGGAAATTAAATTAAATAATATAATTTTTACTTCCATTTCTGAAATACTTCTTGTTTTAGTCTCACTTTTATTTATTTTGTGTTCATTTATGTTACATTCTACTTTTATTTTCTCACAATGCTTGACTTTCAATCGCGTTCCAATAGACGATTCAAGGTTAATCAAAACTACCGAATCTTGTCAACGACGTGCCTTATCGTGTTGTGAAACTTTAAAGTGTAAGTGTAAAGTATCGGATTGAAGAGCGGTCTTTGATGTACAGGATGTATAAAAACTAATGGTCATCCGTCCTAAGAGTGAATGTACACCTCAGAACCGGTGGACATTTGTAAAAAAAACTTGCCGCAAAATTGTTTATGCCAAAGAAAATTGTTGTTAAAGTTTGTATTTACTTCAACACCTTCTACACATCGAGAAGAGAAAAAGTTTGAATGGAATCATGTGTCGTAAACAAATACTTACTAAGATATAAGCTGTAGAAGTTTTTGCAAAATTTGATTGAGTAAAGTTATATGTATAGACAAAAGCCTACTACTACAGTCCACCTGATCGTGTCTATGAGACAGAACACAATTAAATGCGTGCTGCAAAACAAACGAATTTTAAGGCGGTAGACTCGTTTCCAGGATTGCGAGGGTGCGGGATTTGCGTTCTCACTTTTCGATAATACAAAAATGGGGTTTTTCAGTAGTCAAAAACGCTAGATAAAAGATCGATCTAGAGCGCTATCACTCTCAAAAGTCCTATTTTTTCGTTTACAAGGCGTAATTTGCATTATTCGGCAGCATGTAGCTACATTTACTTCGAACGACAGTTCCTTGACTGCCACTTATTTTAAACAATTTTGTTTACTAATTATTATACATTAAATATACCTCTCAAAATTTGTTGTAATTTGTATTTGTGGAACTTATATTTGTTTTTAACTGAAAAATAAGAACCAAATACATATAAAAACCGTTTTATTTACATTTTTATTTCTCTAATGTCGTTTCACACTCGACAAAGGAGTGCAAAGTGTTAATTGATAATAGATAATAGATAGTTTTGATCCAAGGTTTTAACACTAAACGTACAGAGCCTTAAGGCGGTAGACTCGTTTCCAGAATTGCAAGGGTGCGGGATGCGGATTCTCATTTCTCGATAATACAAAGATGGGATTTTTCAGTAGTCAAAAGCGCTAAATAAAAGATCAATCTAGGCCGCGATCGTCCTCGGAAGTCCTATATTTATGAGGTGTAATTCGTATTATTCACAGTCACAGCTTTATGAAAATAGCTACATGCGCAGTCGTATGCTTCTGAATAATGCAAATTACGGTGCCGAATAATGCAAATTACGCCTCGTAATAGAGAAAATAGGACTTTTGAGGACGGTAGCGCCCTAGATCGATCTTTTATCTAGCGTTTTTGACTACTGCAAACCCCCATTTTTGTATTATCGTGAAATCAGAACGCGAACTCGCACTCTTGCAATCCTGGAAAAAGAAGTCGCTAGGCACGTACCAAGTCATCGCCCCCTGCCCATTCAAATCACAAATTTGAAGTAGATAGTACTGTAAAAAGTGACTCGGTGATACTAGAGTATGCTTTTTGGATAAAAATAGGTATATAACCTTGAAATTATCTGAAGCTTTTTACTATTGTTTTATTATTCCGTAAAATGTCCATAACCCACAGAAGTACCGTGTACGTAATTTAATTTGGTTCAGTGTTTATTACCCGCGTCATGTCTCGCAATGCATCCATTAGCAGGCATTACTCTTTGTTCATATTCCCTCCTATAATTCGCACGTGATGGTATTTTTAGAACACGTGCGATATTTCTGGTAAGTGCATTTCGCGAAGGAAGGGCGGTGGATGTATGTAAACCTTCAAATCGAACGTTTTGATTGTATATTCCTCGAACAACCGTATACCTGCTTTTCTCTCGTGCAGAATAAAAAGTCTTTCATTAAGAACCATCCGTGCTGCTGTGAAATAAAGTGAACCGCTGCGAATCGTTTGTGCAAGTTGACTGTACAAAATTGCAAATAATCTTCGACATTATCTGATGGACATACTCACAAAATAATTGAAGACCGGAATTAAAAAATGCTGTATGTGCCAAAATGAGAATTTCAAAGAAAATCCATGTAATGCTTGTACGATCGTCTTGTAACACCAATCTTGTAACCAACTCAAAACTGTTAACCCTTTGCCGTATCATTTTCTTTACAGTTACAGTGATTGAAAAGTCTTGATCCCGAAAAATTGCGTAGAAGAGAAAAGAAAATTTATATTTATTGTATGGTTACATATATTTACTTTAATGCTTAAATATTGATTACAAATGAATCGAATTTTATTTCAGTTAAAAAGAAAGGCGTAACGTTCATATTTGTTAGACTTTGTTCAATATCTTCATGACGAGTGTAGCTCGTTAAAATACGGCAAGGGGTTAACCAATCATCGAGGAACTTTCAGTCTGATTTATTTAAAAAACAATGTTTAAAAAAATGGCACTTACAGCCTTTTTAATTCCAGTCTTCAGTTACCGAGTGCTATAGTAACGTATAGACGTGTGCCAAATTTGTAGTGAATTAATCTTGAGGTTTTGATGAGTTATCTGTTCAGATTATATTGAATTGCAACAAGAAGACACGTGTAGCAACATTGCGTTGTCGTTGCTGCCTATGGAAGATTATACAGTTTCAGTTACTAGCCAGGGTTCAACGTCAAAGAATTCTTTGAATATGTTTTATATAAATAGCTGTTGTCAACTCTAATGCGAATAAGCAACTGTGACATTACATTTCGATGCGTTCGAACAAGTTCGTTATTTGATGCGTCGGCGCTGACTTCTGGAAAGAAGATCGCCTACGAAGCATGCTTCCCAATACCTTACAGTGCCGCGACAGACCGCATGGGACGAGGTTGTTCCTTTTCAACGAAATCAGGAAATGTTATCCATTAGAATACGATTAACATATATTAAACAATGTGCTCGGACGACTCGCGAAACCTTGTTACTTAAACTCTTGGAAATCATCATCTCTTATGCATAGATTTGAAATTCTTCTTATACATAGATTAAATTGTTTTATACAGTGTCACAGTTTGAAATTGAATTTTAATTTACACTATACCTACGCACATACATATGTGTTGGGTTGGAACGAAAGTTCGTATAAAATTAAGATATTTATTCAATAATATATTTTCCATTCTTTTCTATTACTTTTTACCATTTTTGAAGTAACTTATCGTGTTGTTGAATAAACCTGTGCATAAATATTTTAATTATATCTTTGAATTTCAATATAAAAAGACGCTGCGAACTTCCGCTCCAACCCAATATTAATCATATTATTCGTTTGTTTGATTTAAACAACGAGTAATTGCCATATGCATGTAAATTGAGATTTTAAATTGACATTTTAAATTGACATTCTAAATTGACATTCTAAATTGACATTCTAAATTGACATTATAAATTGACATTCTAGAAACAGGAGCGACAAGTGTTTGATCGAAATATTGTTCTTCGCGAATATGGTGAAGAAGATTTGTTATGCAAAGTGCAATGAATCGTGCAACGTTTTAATGCAAGTGCAACGAGGGTTTGCGTGTTTGATGAATTATTGAATCACTTCAAATGCAGATCTACAAGACTAAGTATGGATGATGATATTTGTAAGTAAATTTACCAATTGCATTGCATGATTGCTTATTTCATAGTTGTAGAAGCAATCAGATAATATGTCTACGTCTAAAATTGATGTGATTAGCGGACGAATCGGAGGCGAACGCTGTGGGAGGTCTTAATACAAAGACGTAAACGCTTTTCTAAGAATTGCAGTAATTTTCTGGCGTCACGATTCGACAGGGCCATCACAAACTGTCGATTTATGTTAGAAGATAACTGAAATATTGACATTTTAATACAATTAATTCTTTCATTCGATGCCTGAAAATCATTGGTATATTCAATTCGATTATTACGAATGAAGATGATAAATAAAAATTCATACTATTCATATATTAAACCAAAATTTCTATTATCTTTTAAATAGCAAATTTAATTGAAGTTTATTTAACTATCAATGGAACAGTAAGCAACAAAGATTTAACCCGTAATCTGTCTCCAAATTAGAAACATTTTAAAGTTAAACTACGTAAAACTATAGTTGATTTACTGATGAGAATTAGAAGAATTTGTTAGACTACGTTTTTATAAATTGAAAGAACAAAATCGATTGTAGAATAACTGACTTGCAAAATATCAACGCGGTAATTATCGAAACAATTTTTTCTGCATTTTTAATTGTTAATTCTTCTTCGGTTCCCATTCTTAAAGAGCTTATTAGTAGATATATTCGACTTTTATAACAGTACAAAACTCTATAACAGAATTCACCTTTAATATTTAATGGGTAAATAAATCAATTAAATCTCGATCAATTTTTCCGTGTCTTTGTATGGTGTACCAACGATATGGTTCTGCAAAAAAAATAATCTCGTTATGATGATTGGTACGCACGCAGGAGTTGTGCGCATTGTGGGGACGCATGACCCACCGTCCGTCTGTCTACCTGTTCCATTCTAGAGACGACTTCTTTCGATTTCTGAGATCCTGTTTACCTGCGATACATTGGGCCTTACGGTTCGCCAGGAACGGGCCCAGGGGCCTACTCCACTGTTCGCAGTCCCTGATTGTTGTCCCTTTCTTTGGGACCCAAAACTGTAACTCCGAAATATTCCAAGAAATCATATGCTTATCAACTTTAATAACCAATTTGTCAGTCTTCGCAAATTATCTACTAAATAGTGTAAAAGTACATAATATAACATATTGCATTCGACAATTATTTACTTGCAATTAAAATCTGATCTAGTATTTCGATATTCTGTTCAAAGTTAACCAGCAATTTTTCACCACAAGTTAATAACAAGTCATTATAAATTACCTACTAAATAGTGTAAACGTTACATAATATAACATATTGTAACGAACATATTTAATTCAAAGCCATAGGAACGAGTAATTAAATACATACTAGATAACAATAAATAATTATTAGTGGGTTTATACATATCGGTAATAATACAATGAAGCTAAACGACATATGTATTAGTCGTTAAATTACTTTTTAGGAAATAATATTTGCTTAAATAATTGCAATTCATGCATTCTCTAACACTGAATTTATGTTCAAATGCTATGATAATATTATTAATTACTTTTTATAATTACTTTATCATTCTTATGCTTGTTTATCTTTGAATTTACTAATATTATATTTTATATTTGAAATTCGAGAGGGTTTTTTTTTAACAATTAGTACAATTATCAATTTTATAATCAAATATATGCACATATATCAACTTAATTAATTATCAAATATATTAACTTAAGCTACTAAACGATTAAAAGTGAGATCAATATTAGATGTTTAGTTTTGAAGTTACCGAAGTCGGTTGTACGTGAAAATTTTAAATAAATTAATTAATTCGTGTGCACGCAACGTGTTGAAAATCGCGCCTTTTAACGAACGTACTTTTGTAATTTTTGAATAGCACTAAAGTTAAATGATAGACACGTACCAATTTCTAATATTTCTATTAGTCACAGTCTACATAGAACAATTAATAGGTAGATTCTCTTGAATTATTGAACCTATTCCTATCAGCTATATACATATTGTACAAAAGGACAATTTTAAAATTCCAGTAATCAATTTATATATATATTAGCGATGATAACATAGTTAACATGTTCGTGCAAAACCTGGATTTGACATTGTTTACCTTACGAGTTACAAGTCGAGAATAATATGGTTGTAACCGTTCAACGATATTAAATTCGCAAGATGTTAGAAACAGATTTAAAAGCTGAACTTTATATCCCGGAAGACGAAGAATTGTATAGAAACTGTTTTAACAAGTTACATACAACGAAAATAAGATTACGTAATAATCAGACTGCGGATCTTTATGCAAAATAAAAATTTCTTACCTGAATTGCAACAAACTGGAGTGAAATAGAAATTAATTTTTTCCCCTGTTATGTTCAGTAGGTTGAAAATAATATAATAGTATGTTTAAATTTTTGAAATATTTTTGCTATTTTAAATTACACCTGCTCATTTTTGTCATAAATGCATAAAATCCGCAGTCCAGTAATAATAAAACGATGACCGTAATTCCTGTAAAGGTCGATTTATATTAACCGCACGGACGCTGTAATAACATTTCTTTTATTTAGTTTCCGATACGTGTCTGTGCTGATACAATGGGATGGTATAAGCACCTCTATTCAAATTCATTACAGACTGTTTTTGTGTGGTTAACCGTTCCGTGTACCTGTGCGGATGGTGCAATAAATCGACCTTAGACCGTGGTTTTCAAAACTGGACCGCACGTTTCGTCCCAATAAAATGTCAACAATCCTCGCCTTGTCTTCTATGTGGTATTCGACAAAGTCCTGGGAACAAGGGAAAGGGACGACGCGGTCCACGATAAAGAGTGAAAAGGATCGCGGTAGGTTGAAAGACCGAGCGAGATGGAATCGAGTGTGCGTCGGTAGAGGTCGGTGAGGGTGGGGGAAGTTGGGCCTTACTCGTCCGAGCGTCCGAGGTTGCCAGTTCGCTCGAGACTCGGCCGGTGTGTGGTGGGTTCGCTCGTTCTGTTGACGTTCGTACAAGAGCGAGAACGTTTGTCGGTGTTCCTTTACACATTTGTTTCGGTCGGTGGTTCGTCTATCGTGTTCCAGTGATCATCGATCTCTTTCCTTTGTCTGTTCTTCTCTGGTTGGTTCGCTCAAGGAAGGAAGGAAGGATAGGATCGTGGTTTCACATCATCCGTGTTTCAATCACGGAAAAGATTGTGAAGGCTCGGTAAAAAACGCCATCCTCGGTGGAAACGGTGGATAAACAGAGAGCGAAAGACAGAGCGCAAGGAGTTGAAGAGAGAGTAAGAGCGAGAGAGAGAGAGAGAGAGAAAGAAAGTTAAAAGTCCATGTGTGCAAGTGACAAGGTGTTCGCGCGCATACGGGTGCAGTGGTCTTCTTGACAGTGTCGAATCAACAAGTGTCGCGCACGGAGCGTCGATGTCGCGCGGTGTGTGTGCGCGCGCGCGTTTCTAACCTCATCCTCGAGATCGGTTCGGCTCGGCTCGGTGGATCTGAACGCGGCAAGCCTTTCGTCGTGCCCCAGTACTCGCGTTTCGTTCGTGCAGGCTCGTAGACAGTGACGAACGTGATCGGTGTGATATCAAAATTTTGTTGTTTAACACGCTCTTGGATACATCGTTACTATCGTTACGTCGTCGTCGTCGTCGTCGTCGCCGTCGATCTGGTGGCTGCGCCTCCACCAACGTCTCAAGATGGAAGTCGTTTATATAGGTACGTCATCGCGCGCGCGATTCCGGCCTGTGTATCACTGGCCCGGAATCCCGGCGATCGTTGTGTTACTTTTACTTAGGTAATCGGCCGCGTCACGTGAGTTGACACCACGGTTTACTTTGCGGTTACGTCTTATCTACTCGGCGACTTGACAGGTTCGCTTTTACATAGCAGAAATTGTTCGCCGACGGAGGCTTTATTTGCCCTTCGAAAAGCCGGCAGCTATTCTCGATCGGTTTGTTTACTGTGTAATAGCTGCGACACACAATGTGCAAAAACGCCCAAAACCTGGCCAAGCATCGACACTAAACGTACCATTAGTAACACTAAACTGACCAATGACCGGTTTTATATTTTTCATTTTATAATTATTGGAAATTTATATGGAAATTAATTCCATACATTTTTTCATTCAAGCGCACATTGTAATAAAAATTGTACGAAAAGCCTATCTAAAAGTTCCGTGAGGTATAAGATTTTTCGCTGATCACGAAATTAATGTTTGATTAATATTTTAATTAGCCATTCGTGAAGAAAAAATTAAATTTTTATTGAACAAGTTATTGTATACGTCTATATAAGAATATAAACGTTTTTCTATCTGTGAACATTTATTCGAACATCGAATTGAAACATCTATGTTTCGAACAAATGTTCAGTCATAATAGAAGTTTATATTCTTATAAAGTGTTTCAAGTAAAGTAAAGTAAAGTGTTTCAAACAAATGTTCATTTATAATAGAAGTTTATATTCTTATAAAGTG
>CM052204.1:12385431-12407446 GCA_028455805.1 Lasioglossum figueresi
GTAAAGTAAAGTAAGGTAAAGTAAAGTAAAGTGTTTCAAACAAATGTTCATTCATAATAGAAGTTTATATTCTTATAAAGTGTTTCAAGTAAAGTAAAGTGTATTAAACAAATGTTTGTTTATAATAGAAGTTTATTTTCTTATAACGTGTTTCAAGTAAAGTAAAGTAAAGTAAAATGTTTCAAACAAATGTTCATTCACAATAGAAGTTTATATTCTTATAATAGTAAAGTGTACAAAACAAATATAAGAATATTAACGCAAATGGAAAGTATTTCTTAATTCGTTTATTTGTACCGTCAGGTACTATGTTTCATCATGAGAAACGGAATCAATACATCGATTTTCTATCGATACGTTAATATGTAGTGTCACTTCAGATGGTATTCGTGTCTTAGATATTTTAGGTTGAGTATCACTCTGAGAAATATATCTGAATGTACCATCATCCTGTGAAATTTGTCCTCATTTGTTTTATCCGTAAGTTCTTTCGACTTTCGACTGTATTCCTGTGTCCATGCATCAAAATCTTTAGTACCGATAGTGGCATGTAGAACCAACGATTGAAGTTAATAAATAATTTTGCCGTATCGATACAATAGACTTGAACACTCGAGACGTTTCGAACGACTCAACATTGAGAATTAAAGGTTCATTTGAAACTCGTAATCAGCGAATGTAAAAATCTCCATATATGTGGGATGCTCTGAATAATATAGCTCTCTCTCTCTCTCTCTCTCTCTCTCTCTCTCTCTCTCCTGTTTTATTAAAAACATTACAAATTAATATACGAGTAAACTTGCATAAGTTTCCTTACTTGTTAGGTTGAACGTGCCTTTTCGATAGTAACATAGAATCCTCAATTTGAAAATATTCTTATATCAACACCAATTTTTCAATCTTCATTAAAAAATTAATTCACTAAATTATTATTATTACATAATGTGAAATATATAAAAATTAGACTCCAGGAGTAGTATTTTTTATACAATATGGAATATATGAGTTAAATCCGACCGCAAGCACACAATCGTATTGGTACATACATATTCTGTTGTCTTACATTGAAAAAATTTAAAACATGAATTTCTTTTTTTGGCGCAAACATACGCAAGATTTTCTTTTAGAACATTGTTGTAGACATATTTCCAAATATTTTCCATGCAAAACAAGCATGTTTCTCGGTGTTTGCTTTTTATTGAAGATTATGAATATTTTAAACTCTACACATGCCCTTCTATGATGACGAAGGTATTTCTACCATTATAATTTCATTGTTTAGTCATCAAGGAACAATTTTCACTTACAAAATTATGCTCCAAAGTGTACAGATTTCACACAGTATGAAGAAATAAGCATAACAGAGAGAGGAGAGAGAGGAGAGAGAGTTCACTAAACTAAAGATATAATTTCGCAATGTTGAAATTAATTTTGATAGTTCCTTGTAGTTGGAACTATTACTTGATGTGATATCACCACTGAGGTGAACAAATTTTTTTACCTAATTCTGTCCAATACAATACAATACAATACAATTATACTGTCCGCACAGACACGGAATGGTTTCGTTAAGTATAATAATACTGTAATAAAACTTTTATTGTTTTGTTTTTTGCTTTCCGATATAAACACCTATATTGAAATGTTTGTCTGGTTCGTGCTGAACCGTTCCGTGTCTGTGCGAATAGTATAAGTCGACCTTCAAGGGAGCTTTCTACGCAACGGTAGTGAAAAACAAATGATTTTTAAGAATTTTTTTCAAATATATATTTCAAATCTCAAAATTTGATTTCGTATTTATTTCTAATGTTGTTAGTTTCCTTTAAACTCCGAAATAAAGTTCTATTTTGTTGTAGATGATATACAAGCCTTTTGAGAAAATAGGGATACAATAAGTATAAATTTTCTTTTCTTTCTACGAATTTCTGAACGATGAAGAATATTTAATCGCTATAACCACAAAATAAATAGTAGTGCTAGGATTTAATAGGGCTGAGTTTTAGTAAAGATGTAATAATGCCAGTTGAAGTAAACCGATGGAATTTTTAAATGTGGCATTCAGTGTGAGCCGGGTCCACGTGATTTAGAATATTTTGCATCGCGTTGGTATTGTTATGTTATTATAGTATACATAAATGCGTATAAAAACCGGTATTTTACAATATTAACCACCTGTAGATTTTCGTAGTCTCGCTGTCGGGTTATCTGGCTTTTCTAAAGTATGTTTTATCTAATCTGCGGAATATTTATTTACCATATACGCGAAAGATATGCATGGATCACGAAATTTGTGCGATACACGTGCATGTCTCTGGAATAATTGGGCTGCGTAAGTGGTGTCATTTAGATTAGAATGCATGCTTTCGTGCGAAGGGTTCAACGAACGTATCATTCGGCACGATAATTCAATGACACGTTACACCAAAAATTGACGCAAACGCGAAAAGATTAACACTACTTTACCAACTTTTGATACTGAGTGATATCGAAGAATATGTATACATATATGTATAGTGATAAGAACTTAGAATGTTTGCTAAAGAAGCAAGTAGTAAAACAGCTAGTAAAGTACAACTAGAAAAACTGCTAACTAATATAAATTCTTTCTTGTGAACATTACAATATTAAAATTGCATACAGCTTTTCATTGTTTAGCATACTTTGAATAGCGAAAAATTGGCGGGAAAATTTGACCATGCGAAAAAAAATTGTATTCGATAATTTTGTTTGTAAGATACGGTGACAATTATACATAATTTTTCACATAGAACTGTCCATAGATTATTCCGAAAAAATAAAAAAAATTGTATAACATTCATACTGTTACATATTGATATACTAATTACGCATTAATTGCAATTATATCGGAGTGCAATCAATACAACTTAATTTAACAAAGTATTAACAAGTATTTTTGCAATGATATTAGAATCAAACAAATATTGCAAGATGAAAAAAGAATTTGTAAAATGTTGGGAAATTCCTTTTTATTACATGCGATTTTAATGTAAAACTGGACCATTCGATCGTAAAATTAAATAACTTTTTAATAGTATTGTCATCCACACTATTTTTTTATAAAGATAATATTTATCGGTTACTGTGTAAATTGTTTAGTATCAGTATGTCATGTATTGCCAGGCGCCTTATAATATGATTTATAGACTTAAAAACAAAAATTTTTTATATTGTTCTAACGTATCTTCATATATAGATTGTTTTTCAAAAGAAGATATCTGAAGTCGTAAAGCTATCCACTCCCTTCTTATATCGCAAGTCAATAGTAATAGAAGTGGCGTGAAGACTTACTGTGGCTTCAGCTATCTTTTTCTTTAAAAAAATAGGTAATAGTAATTGGGATACCAATTTACTAATTGAAGATTAGGTTGCACTTGCAGAGGCATTAGTATTTACTTTAAAATTGCAAAATCAAGAAACGTTTAAAAATTGTACGCTTGCATGAACTATCTCATCATGAGATATGCATACATGAAAAATATTCGTTTCTAAAACGTTTTAATATAAATCGGAAATTCAACAGCATGAGATATATTCTATTTATTTACAAATTAAATTTATAAGTATAATTTCTTTAAATTTGCAATTCAATTTTTTTTGTACATCTATTGATATATTAACAATACATAGAAGCTGTTTCATTCTATTCTTATATTTTATTTAATAAAAAATAAGAATAGACGCTATTTCATTCTGAGAGCAGTACTGTATGTTTTCTTTGCATCCAATACTTCGGTAAGAGATGGAGAGATTGTAAGAGGCTTTCGTAAGCGGGCATTGTTGATTAAATAATATACATTGACTGGCATAGGTATTTGTATGATCTTGTTCTAAAAAGAGAATGTATGCATATCTTTCTTGAGAAGTTACAATAATTAGTTTACTCGATGACGTGGAAAAAAATATTTCCAAAAGAAATGTTACTTGTGGAGAAAACACTAAGGCATCGCTAATTACAAGAATGATCATACCATAATTCAAAACAATTCCCACACTTCTACATATATTAGTTATTAGTCTATATTTAATAAATTACTAGAGATTCGAGTGTGATACAAATTAACTTATTTTAATTTATAACATGTTTCTTGGGACACGATTTTTAGATTTGATGAAATTTGATTATAAAAGTGAATTGTGAAAAGCAACTTTTAATATTTCCTCCGCAATTTCGATTAACACTAGATTATTAACACGAGATTATTAAAAATGCATCCATGAAAATATCTTCAACAAATTTATTTCTTTGTATACTTATACATATATTTAAAAAATGGTTAAAATTTGAATAGACACGTTTTTGTTATTTTTATAGAGTAATATGTCGTGTAGTCAACTCATTGGCCTAGCTCCTCAAAAAAAGTTGTTTGCTCCTCTTTCAAGGATGGTATTCTTCTATTAAAGAGTGTACGAATACTTATGTGAGTCTTATCGAACACTCGTCCCGTGAATAAGTAACAATTCAATCATTCTTATAATAATTAACGCTGGCAAGGCTCTTTGTGTCGGACGTCGCGTGGAGCTGAGCGCATCGAGCGTGAATAATTGTATCATTGCTGGAACTTTCATTTTTTATAAGTTGTAACATGTATTACTTACATTACATCTAAAATGAACATGAGTATTTTCAAAAGAATGTTTGTCCGTTTGTCCAGTCACCAGCAATCGGCAAGAATCATTGATGCACTGTACATTATAGAAGCGATGACTCATTGGACGTTTGTCAAAATAATGGTCTCTTTGTTCCTGTGAATTCAATGAATTTACTTTGTCAGTGTGCAGTGGACACGGTTTGTACCTTTTAATACAGGGCATTCATTTACAACTTGAAAGAGTGTTCCACTCTGTCGGTTCTAGAAAACCGAACTTTTTCCAATACAGGTTTGGAAATATGCTTCTAGGAGACTTTTTTTGAAAGTTGAGCTGTTAGAAAAATTTAAACTATGCACTCCGAAGCCGTTTTTGATAGGTTTTTCACATTTTTATTTTATAATTATTGGAATTACAAACATGTGTGCTCTCATTAGAAATTATTAGATAAATTTCTTCATTCGAGTACACATTGTTTTAAAAATTGCAAGAAATCTAAATAAATTCAGAGTCCTACAATTTTTATAAAACTGAATAAAATAAAAACTAAATAAAATTCGTCCTTAAATGATGCACTGATCATGTGATTTGCTAATGTTAAATCTATCGTACATTTTGAGGAATTTTTTTAACAAGTTCATAATAACTTTGAATGTTAGCTAAGAATATTGTTCTTCCATCAACTTCAATATCGTGTGTATTTCTCATTCATTTAGTTTCCTTCCACGGACCATTTTTAACAACTATGCTTTTTTTATCAAATAGATTTATTGATAAAGTAAGTAGTATTGTAATCAACGAATCCTATCAATGAATTTCAAGATTCTTGATTGTATTACGGTATAATTTTTTGGTCATTCACATTTTTCATTTTCAAGATTGTTATCTTCATTTTGTAGTTTCTTTTATCAACGAATAATACGTTAAACAATTCAAAAATTTCTTAAAATACATATTTACTTGGTTAAAAGTTCCGTGATCTACATATTTATCATTTTAACATAATTTGCATACAAAAATAATCTTTTCCTGCTTTTCGGTGGAAGCACTCCATTATCACGATGTTTCAAGGGTTTCCGATAATCTCAAGAAAGTGTTTCCAACAAAAGTTGAGCAGTATTTAAATATCTACAAATTTTCTACATACAAAATTTGGAAAAAAAAATTAAAGTCATTTTGATTTTATAAAAATTGAAATGCATTTTTGATTTTATAATATCATAGCTAACGTTCTAAACATCGCTAAAATAGTTTTTTCCCGATTTTTCGAACCTTCACGATACCCCATTGTGCGGAGTGTAGTTTTTAATCGGTACCGTACATTCTCAATTAGAGACAAAGTCTATTATAGAGCAGAGTTGGACATTAATCGATTAAAATTTTAACCGAGATTGATTGATTAATGTGTACGATTAAAAAAGGTAACCATTGAAAAATGGACGATTGATTCAATCGATTGATGAAGTTAATCGTCGATCGTTGATGAAAAATAGAGATCATCGAAAAATCGGAGACTGATTTAATCAATTGTTGAAGTTAATCGCCATACGGTATATCCATAAATTGTAATAAGTAGGCACATAGAGATCGTATTATAAACCAAATGACAATATACCTAAACTCAGTTTACATTTTTTTCAGTATGCATACAGTTCGGATTCCGTATTTCATTTCGAAATTTCAGCAGTTAATCATTAATCAATTATCCGATTGACGATTACAATTGAAAAGAATGTAATCGTTAACCGCAATTAACGACTAAAATAGGAGTTTAATTGTTAACAGCGATCAACGATTGAAGTAGAAATTTATTCGTCAATCGTTGATTAAATTTTTACCCAACTCTGTTATAGAGCATCGTGTCTGCACTTTCAAGGAGTTTCGTGGAAGTTGTTTCGTGGAAGTTGTTTCGTGGAAGTTGTTTCGTTTCTCGAAGATGGTTTAGTTGCCGTTGGTCTACGTAAAATAATAGGGCAGTCCGATTAACGCCAAGCGTTCCCATCAACTCGTTTGACCCGCGAACTTCGGTTGATGTGTTTAGGGGCCAACGACACGCGTTCCAATGACGATGAGGAGACGTAACCCGCATTGTCATCTCGTTTAGACGATTGTTTGGCGGCCGTACACCGGCAGTGATCCGAGACTCTACTGCTTGTGTTGTTCGCAGAGCGTTTACGCTGCTTGCTCCACATGCGTTCAACGCTGCAACGATGAATGAAAACGCGACACTGGTCGAAAAAGCATCTTCTAAAAAGCTTTTGTGCGAACGATTCTGCACGATCTTTTAGGCGCAAAGTGCACCGTATCCGGAAAACGAGGGGAACGCTCTGGCCCAAATAAGAAAGTCTGCTTGCTTAACAATCTCCAACTCTTTGATACGTTCTTTGCCGCGGGAGTGTTTCTATTACTCTCTGCTACAGGGCGAGCTGCGTCAAAGACAAGTACGCGCAAGGAGAAGGCGAATGTGTGTGGAATAGAATTGTATGTACACGCATACGAAACCTAATCCCGATGAAGAATCGTCACGAAAAGATAGTCACTAATTTAGTTCAAAGTTGCCATCTAAAAAAATTGTTTTAGATTAGTTGTCGACAATTTTTCGTATTACATACATAGCAGGCTGCGAAAACTATGCATACACGTCCTTGTAGGCTATTAATATGTATACTTTAATATAGAGGGTGCCCTAAAAATGTTGTACCTACTTCCTTGTTGTAAATCATTCCTGAGGTATTAGAAGTCCCCTTTAGGAGTTTCCCTTTACGAAAATGTTCTGCGCGGCTTTCGTTAACACTAGAACTACCGGATTAGACAAAATGACTTGCTTCTGATTTGTTCTCTTAGAAATATTAAAACCAGAAATACGTCTTTTTGAGAAATTTTTTTAGCGAACTTCTTTATTCAAGAACATATTTAAACAACACTGGTGCGAAAATTAAGTAAACGCAAGTTTGTCATTATTATAAGGCAATGTATGCCAATTGCGTTTAGTGCTCGGTAGTTCTAGTGTTAAGGACTTATTAGCGAAAAATATGGACCAATCACAGTGCAGCTACAGCTGAGCCTACCGTTGACATTGGTTGAGATTGGTCCTTGTTTTTCGTTAGTATCTCGAAAAGAAAAAAGAAAACGAAAAAGTTACCTCAGAAATCCCCTCTTTGAAGGAAGTACAACTTTGGGAGACCCTACCGATCTGATATGTATGCACTCGTACAATGCTGTTCACATGATTAGCCTCGGGTGAAAATATATATAAGTTTATATCAAAGAAAGGAATTCCAAAATCCACGATTTGAACGTATTGTATCACTCATATGCTCGTGCTCCCGATATAACTGAATCACCGAAGGCCTTATTCAACATTTTCAACGAATCGGTACACAAAATTTCAAGCAAACTCTTTGTTCTTTTTTTTCCATGGCAACGTTCGTAAAACACTCTTGGTGTAAACTGATAAACTCGACAGCTGTAAACAAACTGTGCAATAGATCGAGCTCAAAATCTGCGTCGTAAGAGTTTACAGTCCTACTAACTTCTAGAGACAACAAATTTTTTAATACCTCATACGCGGGCATTTTAAATGAGCGTGTCTCGGTACATTTTTGATACAATGTACATGTAGGGTATTTGCTAGGGGCGGGTACCGGAAGATTTCGGGAAAACAGCATTCAAAAATTGTTTTTGCACACAAAATTACGTCTTGCCCGTTTGCACCATCCGTCCTGAGACATCCTGTATAAAATGTGCATTTCTTACAAGGAAAAGTTACTTCAAACCACTCTTACACCTATCGTCTTACACCTATACATATTCTATATTGTATACAGTGCTGTTCACTTGATTAGCCTTGGGTGAAAATATACACAAGTTTATATCAAAGAAAGGAATTGTGGGCAAAATTTTTGCTTATTAGTTAAATTCGTTTATACAATAATATGAATTTGTTTGGTGATATATGTTTACATCCGATATGTACAATCGCAAGAGACTTTGTGTTTGTAAAAACAGGATGCTTCCACATGAATAGTCACGTTTAGTTGTCGCTTTGCGATAGATCGGACAAGACATATCCGCAACAAGTCTACATTTCACATCTATTTTAAGTATTATATACATTATTTTTTGTATCATTATTATCATTGTGCTAATATGGGTCGCGGAAAGTCATTGACTGTTGAGGAAATTGGAAAAATTAAAGTTTTTAAAAAAGAAGGGTATTCAAACCGAGAAATTGAAAAAAGAATTAATAGGAGTGCTAAAGTAATTAATAATTTCTGTAATAACCCTGGAAATTATGGAAAAAATTATAAAGGGAGAACAAAACGAGCTACAACGAACAGGGAAAGTAGATTAATTTTACGTTAAATTTCGAATGCAGCAGTTTCCCTTATGTTCATACAGGCAGTTGGAACAAAAGCGTCAGTTTTAACCATTAGACGTGTCATACAAAGTGTTCCATACATAAAACCCAAGAAAATGCAAAGAAAACCTTCATTAATGAGAAGGCATATTGAAGCCCGATTCCAATTTGTTAGAACGCGTATGAGTTGGACTCAACAATGGTACAATACAATTTTCTCACATGAGAAAAAATTCAGTCTGGATGGACCAGACGGATTTTCCTACTACTATCATGATTTACGGAAAGAGAATCAAATTCTTTCTCGACGTAATTCATTTATTTGGAGTATTCGAGACTATTCAAGTGAACAGCGCTGTATGTTTGAAGCTCTCGATGTTAAAGAGTAAACTTATTCGGTCAAACATCGTGACATGATTATATGTATACACAAATTTAAGTTGCAAAGTCATCTAAAATAAAAACTTTGGATGTCTAAACGTTAAAATAAATCAGAACATTTAAAAAATGTACTGTACATTTTATTTTTCCCTTACATATTTTACGATGGCAAAGTTTCTTGCTATGCATGCTTATGAAGGATTATAATGAAAATGAATTGTGATTGTGACTAATGATTTGCGATGACTCGGGTTGGTACCCTTAACAGGATGAAATTCATTGTGTTTGTAATGCGTCGCAAGTAGTATGTGGACGGAGGCCAAGGATGATCTAATTATACCAGATTTTACCAATGACCGTGAAGATTAGTACATTGAACCTTTGCAGACTGTTAGATTGAAATATTTGTAATAATATTTGGGAATAGATGTCGAACTTTACACTTCCTTAGAGTATAATTTATTCTGTGAATGGAAGTATCAATGTGTGAGAAGAAATGTGAAATACATAAAGTTAAAAATGAGATTATTTCAAAACGATTATTTCGTAAGAAGTATATTCGCAATATGTAGTAACAGACGAAGCTTCCGGATATCCTTTTAGAACTACTAACTGATCTTTTTATTAACTCTAAGTGGTACGGTGTTTGCTCAGATTATGAAAAAAATATCATATAATACTAGGACCTTTCTAAAATTGTGTATACATTTTTTCGGATACCTTTAAGTATATAATTTTAGACAAATAATTCAAATGTTCTGCAGAAGTAAAAGAGACTTGATTTTTTAATGATCATATAATACAGTAGCGAAAGCTACCCATCAGGTCGCTACCTATAGGTAGCACTAAAAATTGCTGTACCATTAAAAATATTGTTTACATTATTAAATTTGTTTCTATCGAATAAATGACAACATTTAAGTATCAAATTCATATCCATAAAATGAAAAAAATTATATAGAATGAAATAATTCTAGGTAGGAAGCTTAAAATATTTTCGACTGCAATGGGTTAAAACGACAACAAGTAGTTTCTTGTTAATCATTATTACGCGCATTTGCAACGAGTCAACTGAATTCTTAGAACAGGTTTATAGTTGTAACAGAGCTTGTTTATTTTACAACCTAATCGGATTTATAAACTATGTTGACAACAAAGGGTATAATGATAATAAAACTGTTGCACTATGGTGTCCGTAACATTTTAACACTCGTTTCATTATTCTGTATCCAGATACCTACTGGGTTGTGTAATAAGTCCATTTGCGTTTGACATACCAAGTTTTCTTAAATGCAATGTAACGGATTTATGTGATATGTTGGCAATTTTCAAAGTCGTCTATCTTGAATTTCGAAACATTAAATTCACAATTAAATCCGCAATTAAATCCACAATTAAATCCACAATTAAATCCACAATTAAATCCACAATTAAATCCACAATTATATCCACATTAATCATTGATTTCCTGCCATTCAGTTTTCGATAGTCTAACGTTAATATCGACATCTTTAAACCTTTTGATTCACTTTTCGATGCTCCGTTTGTTGATTGCAGTGTCACCATAAATGCTGCAGTTTTGTTTTTATAATTTCCGCATTTTTTGATTCAGAAATTACAAAAGAAAGCATCTAAAGCACATCTAAACCATACCTAATTTAATACATTTAACACATAGATATCACTTCTCGAGATGCACCGTCAACGCAAAAGCTTTATTTCTTTACTTTCTCGTCGACAAATAGCACAATTGTTTCTACTATGTAGATAGATTATAATATAATCGATTTCTACTGTCGTGGATAATTATGTATACATTCAGATTTGAGACATAAAAATATGAAAGTAAAAGTCTAACGATTACGATAAAATTGCGAGTATCGACAGAGGGGTACTGTCCAAAGAAATCTTGTAAATGAATTTTTCTATTAGAATAGTTAAAAATTCATTCGAAATTTTGTTGGGGACTCTAAGCCAGGATACTGCAGCCGACCCAGACCCAGAAAACAGTGTCTGTTTATAATCCCGCAGGGTGGTTACTATCTCACGGTACACATAATCTATCCCAGACTTTACTACACATACACGAAGTATGTTGATCGAGAAATACTATTATCATCTACATCGGAGATCTTATTGATCTTCTTATATCTTAAATCTAATATTTAGTTAACGAGATATTATCGAAATAATTTTTCATATGCACTTACCATATTCAACTTGAGGGGCATCAAGTCGAGCACCTACTAGTAGCGATGGGCATACAATACTCTGTCTGTACAATACTCAATTCGATATTTATTCGAAATCAGAAATTCTTGAAACTCTTGAAAGTCTTGAAAATTTTAAAAGTCTTGATAATCTTAATAAATGTTATACTTTTTATAATATTGGTACGTAATATTGGTTATTCATCCCAATGACGCAATCATTGTTTCGTGATACAGTATTTGATCGATAATTGTCCCCAACACGGGTCTGCCCAGGGACAATTATACGCCAGGGATACAATTCTTTGAGTTTTGCCGAACGTAGAAAAGGACAGCCGAGCTCGAGAGGTCTCGGTCGCCGAGAAGCGTAAACATAACTAATCCGATGTCAAACTTCTTTATCTTTCATTATTTTTTTATGGAACTTTCACCAACATATTCGTGGCATTTGCTAATGCAAAATGATACCAAATATGATACAATTTCAATTATATTTACTTGTGTAATGTACGAAGAAAGTTCTCGACGCAAAGAACTTCCCATACGTTGTTTCTCCTTGCGTCGAAAACTTTAGTCGTCCATTACACAAGTAAATATCATCGGAATTATATGATATTTGATATGATTTTTATTAGAAAAATGCCACAAATATGTTGATCAGAGACCCATAAAAAAATAATGAAAAATAAAGAAGTTTGAAATTCGGATTAGTGTGGTGTCACCGATATACTCGAGCCGTATAATGTCATAATTCTCGGCGATCGAGGCCTCTCCAGCTTCTCGACCCCTCAAGGGGATACACCCCGCAGTAGTGGGAATAGCTCCGGGACATTTAGCGGCCAGACATTTGGATAAAATACTATAGATGTAACATTTCAAGAGTTTCAATTCTTACAAATCTTCCAAAGTTTTAAGGCTTTCAAAACTCTCAAGACGTCCAAGAGTTTCAAGAGTTCTAAGCTTCGAATTATGTTGCAAGCGATTCGAATTTTTTGTTGTAAATATTGAATCAAAGTGATTCAGATCCCATCACTACCTACTAGCCTCCAGGTACATAGTAGGCACGTATTGAAAATAATTTCGATATCTTTTATTAGATTTAGAACGTATGAAGGTCAATGCATTTGTACGTAGGATTTGATACTCTGTAGATTTACATGATAAAAGATAGGTCATTTGGGTATAGGTATTAGTGGCGCCCCTGAGTCACCACTCGAGTACAAAGGGTTAATTAACAAGTTTTATTCAGAGAAAATGATATTTGCTTAACCCTCATCCGTGCTTCATTTCACGAACTGAATCTGTCCCTCGGTTGTCAAATTGACACAGTAGTAAACGATCGATGACATAACAAGGTACACAGTTATTTTTCGATGCTCTTTCATTCAGATTGATGAGTTAACAGTTACATCTTAGTAAGAAGTTTCGGGCAAAATCTACAAATAACAGAACAGTGTAACTTATCTCGGGAAAACTGTGTTAAATTGACACTAGAACGGATGAGGATTAAAGTTAATTGTTACGAATCAGACATTTCATGTGTAACGACCTAATAGTTACCCCCTAGTGCACTCGCTTACTGGATGCACAAGTATCTGTCCTCATTTTTGAATTGCTTCGGGGACAGATAACAAGGATACGATGCGGCATCAAAATTGGAGTAGATACCAAAATAGGGGTAGTGTCTTACGATCGTAAAGCTTCCGACACAAACGGTGGACCACTAATAATAACTGGCTAAGAGAAACTGATGCGTTGGATATTTATAGACTAATTTTCTTCTCGGGCGAGGGTTAAGAGCCGCTTGATCGCGCGATACGGGTCAGGATTTACAACGAAATCGAGGTAATTTATCGGGAAACGACAACGACGCACGTTCACCCGCTGGCTCTTTATCGCGTCTTTCCGAACTGCCGCTACTCATTTGCTCTCGGCATCTGCATCTTTTTAACGAAGAGACGGCGCGCCGCACAGTGGTCCGAAAAGCTTATCTGCTTAAATGTCGACGGATTTCGAAAATAAAGAAATTCACACTTTGTATACAGAACAGAATTTATATAAAACTGATAGGGTAAACTGTACTATTGTTGGCACTGCAGTAGTTATTCGCACTTTTGATTTAAACAGCAAACATTAAGAATTCCTGGTATAGAAAATCCATTTTTACTGCTTATTTATATTTCAAAGGAACGTTGTAAGCTTTCATAACATCATAACAGAGTCCCACATATAACTGTTAGCAAATGTGCCAATGACTGTACTATTTGTCTTACGATTGTTATTCACTAAATATATTTTATAATAAAAGATTAATGACTTATAAAACTGTTTGTGTGTGTGTGTGTGTGTGTGTGTGTGTGTGTGTGTGTGTGTGTGCGCGCGCGCGCGTGTGTATGATTTTGATGAAAAATCTCTATTAGCTTATAATAATAGAAAGTTAAGCTTGTTTAAGCATTTCGAAAAAGATAAAAAGGGTGCCAATCATTGTACAGTTTACCCTATCTCTAAAAGTTTTATTGTTTTCAAACGTGTTTGCCTGATCTGAAAAATCTGAAAAAATACAAACTAATAATCATAATGAGACGTAACAACTATAATAATAAACGTGGTCGTGTGATAACTTTAATATAAAATCAGGAATTTTAAGCTTTTGAAATCTTTTAAAAATCGATTTCGCAGTAAAACAATTTACAGACGTACGAGGTGTGATAAAAAAATTTATTTTTATCAAAAAATATTTATTTATTCATCAATATTTATGTTGTCCCCTTCAAAGTAATCCCCCTCAGATATAATACACTTGTGTAAGCGCTTTGTCCAATCCTCGAAGCACTTCTGAAAGCACTTTTTGATATAGCTTTGAGCTCTTCCAGCGATGCAGTCTTTATCTCGATCGTTGCAAATCTCCGTCCTTTCATGGGTCTCTTCAGTTTTGGGAACAGGAAAAAGTCGCAGGGGGCCAAATCCGATGGTGTCGTTTCTGGCCAAAACATTACTCACAAGCAACGATGCGTGAGCAGGTGCATTATCGTGATGCAAAATCCATGAATTGTTTCCAAAAGTCCGTTAAAATTGCTTGGCACGAACCAAACGAGATGCCGACATCATCGGCAACTTCTCTAATGGTAATTCGACGATTCCCCAACACTATTTTCTTCGCTTCTTCAACGTTTTCATCAGTTGTTGACGCGTTGGGGCGTCCAGGGCGAGCTTCGTCGTTAACATCCTCTCGGCCTTCTTGGAAGAGCTTGTACCGCTTATAAACATTTTTTTTATTCAGAGTACACTCACCGTATGCCACTGTCAACATTTCAAGTGTTTTGGAGCTCTTAATTCCATTTTTTACACAAAATTTGATGCAAATTCTTTGATCCATTTTTTTCGACAGCAGAAAATCGCCGAACACGCAAAACACTTCTAACCTTTATGCTTCTCGCAAACAAACAAAAAATGCTATATAGCTGAAACTGTGAAGATATGTTCGGGGCGAGTGTACCAGCATAAGAAAAAAAAGAAAACGAAAATCGACTGTAGGTATCCCGCGAAATTCAAATAGTCACCTTACTTTTTGATCGCACCTCGTATGTGTCATTAGATAGAATGTTCTTGCATTTTTCCGTAAGTTTTTATTGAGCAAAACAGAAGAAGTAAATCATACACTCTCGTCCATAAACCACCGGACACTTCCAGCTTGATTTTGTAGTTTTATTTTGATTAGATGTAGCTATTATATAGAATTTTAATATTTTAATGTAAAATTAAATAATATTTTAACGTAAAATGAAAGGTATGTATACATATACTATTTGAATAAATGCTGCTCTAGAATCCAAATTGGGAAACAATTACCCCACTTAAAAAAATATAAGAATAATAATTAAAATTTAGAAAATATAGGATATTTTGGTCAGATTTGATTTACATGTTCTCTACATTAGAGAAAATTAGTAAGTACCATTTTTATTTTATAATATAGGTTATTTAATAACAAAAATTCGTCTGCATCCAAATTTGAATAAGTGTCCGGCGACTTATGGACGGGAGTGTAATTCGTTAAAACAGTGTTCACCCTCTATAACTACCCTTGCGGTAGGAGTATCGACTTGATACTTGCCGCACAGAGTTTTCTTTGAGGACCAAACTTGTGTAACCAAAAATCAATTTGGTTCGGGGGCAACCTTCGATTATCCCATCCTGTACGCTACTGTGCTAGAGATAGGGGGTGAGGTAGTCAATTCGAACTTGATCGGCTCGACGCGTTCCTAAGAAATTACGCAAGACAGGCTAGAGACCGTCGCGACGTGGAATTACGACTCGATGCTTGCAATTCGCCCGAGGAGATACGTAAGCATAATTATATATGGATGGAGAGCATTTCTCCAGCGAGTGGATGTCGACTCGCACAAAAATCCTGCGTCCTTGAGGTAACCGATACTCGAGATCGAGTCGCGACAACGATACTGCGAACCTAGCGCGATATCGGTGGCGCAATGATCACTGATGTAATCGGATGATTAATATCTCTACGTTTGTAAACACAAAATCTTTGGAATCGCGTACGGTTGCCGATTCTCATATTCATAGAAAGTCGACTTGTAAATTTTCTAGCACTTTGCGGATTGTTGCAATAGTGAAAGACCGTGCCCAGGCATGTGTCAGGTTTTTACACCAGCGATTATTCCGTAGCGTGAAAGACAAGGTGGTCGGCGGAACGGGGAAACTACGCGTACACGGTAACTCACAGTAATATTCGTACACTTTGAAAAGTACGAGATTAATAGACAATTGCTGTTGGTATGAATTTCGGAGAAAAGGTTGTTTTATATTGTACAACTTTTTTATGTGGGCCTATATTCTGCAGATCTGTATTAATTATGTTAATTCTGAAAAGTTCATCAAAGTCGGCCAACATTGCAATGAGCTATACAAAGTTAAAGATGGTGCAAATCTTTCAGTTTTCAATGCATGTCTTTTTTCCCGCCTCGACCAATTTTAATCCAATTTACAGAGTTTATGTACAGGGTGACCTACTTGAATCTGTAAATGCAATTATGTCGTCAAATATTCGTTGAGGGAAAGTGATTTGACGAAATTAGTGTATTTGTAGATCGACGCGCGAAGCATATAATTTTGAATGCATTAATCGATTAATCTCGGCATTAGCTATAAAGAAAGTATGAACGCAGTTATATCGAAAAACCATTAGTTTAAGAGATACATTGATTTAAATATTGCGAATCCGTGCTATTAGTATAGGAACACGTGCATAGTTTTCAATGGCAGGATCATCCTGCATAACTGATACTTATTTACGCAGTTTTTAAATTTTCAACACAGGCCCAGATAAAACAGTTGAAAATAGGTGTAACCTTTAACATTTTCTCCACGGTTCTGACCAGTTGGATTGTTTTCAAAAAATTGTTCACGTCAGTTGGCAAGCTTATCCTAATCTCTCCGTTTTGAAAAAAGTCCACTCCTAATGATGTTATCGTCTTTCTAACCGTTTGCTGTATCATTCTCTTTACAGTTACAGTGAATAAAACGTCTTTATCCTCAAAAAAAGTCGTACAAGAGGAAAGAAAATTTATTTTAATGCCCAAATATTGATTACAAACGAATCAAATTTTGTTTCATTCAAAAAGAAAGGCGTGCAAGATTCATATCTGTTAGACTTTGTTTAGAATGTTCGTTACGAGTGTGATTCGTTAAAATACGACAAGGGGGTTAAGAGTCTCCGAATTTTTGTGACGGTCGTTTCATAGAAACCGTATCTTTTTAACGAGCGAGCACAGAGAGTCGAGATCTCTCAGTTCCTTTTCAGAAAAGACGGATAGGCGTCAGCAGAACCTCCTCCGCGAGAGCTGTTTGTTTCGTTGAATTGCTCTAATGAATGTGTGTATAGCGGCGAGGAGACCGCATGTTAGCGAGCGTTTAGCTAAGTTTAGCGGCGGTTTCAGATGGCTGCCACTGTTTTCACGACGATGTGTTATCGGGGCGTTAACAGCATTACGCGTCCCGAACTTGCGGTTCGTTCAACCCTCGCGAATCGTCGAGGGGGTGGCTGAAATTTGTTGGCGGTTTGAAAGCCACTCGAGCGGCAGCATTCAGACCGGAATCCCGGTTGAATCAGATATTGAACGTCGAAATGAAGAGTAATCGCAGCCGAATTTATTGTGCAGCTCGGTCACCTAAATGCCATTTTATTTCATCCCCTTAAACCAGTTTCGTTCCACTGGAATTCGTCTCTTCTCTATTTATTAGCAAGTATAATTTGTTCAAGCCGCGCGTGCTTAGACTTTTCAAATAAAGTGTCTTTGTGTGCACGGCTCTCCCCGTTATTTCATGGTTCACTCACTACTGTTTACGTTCGGATACGAGCGAACAGATGTGCATGTATAAACTGTTGCGTCTACCCCGTACAACTCTCGATACCAGAAAATGTTGGAATTCGGTATAATCATTCGATCCACAACCTGCATTCGATCAGATCTTTCTGTCTAGAATTTTAATCGTTTGGAAGACTTCTTCTGATCAAATGTTTTAACTCTGGATTGACTACAGATTCGAGACTAAACACCTGCGGTTATAACGATTCTGTTGATATATTTTTGCAAGCGATATCTTTGTTAAACCAAAAACGAGTTTTCTGTACCAACCGTCCAGGTTATAAACTATTGGCCATAACGTTTGCAAACGATGAAACGAGTCTTGACAGTTTCTAAAACGTTAGGAGATATTTAAAAAGTTTTATTGATAATAATATTTTGGGTTACAAATAGACAACGTTCTTTATGGAAAATTAGAGTAAAATAGAAATTTATTTTCTTTGATAATACATGTATAATACATGTGTAATGTATATATAATAGCATTAAAATTTATAACATTAAAATTTTTCTAATGTTTTTATTTTTTTTTTAATTATACCCACTTATTTTTTTATACAAATTATGATTAATATATTTGCAACTTTATTCTAGCTTCCTTGTTCATATCTTTACTGTAGTCAAAACAAATAATATCTTTCGAATAAAAATTGAAGACTGGAATTAAAAAGAGGTTGCAAGTGCCAAGATGAGAATTCCAAGGAAAATTCATTTAAAACTTGTAAGAATGTAATTTATTTCAGAGACACAAAAAAATTACAATTTGTAGTTAATACAACTTAATAGAAAAGTAAACAAAGAATAGAAAAGTGGGGGCAAAAAAATATTAGAAAAATAGAAAGAATGAAAGTCTGCTTGTCGTTCTCTTGAAAAAGTAAATTTTCAACCGTATTTCAATCCATTGGCGTTGGAACTTGCATTCTTTGTTGCAAAAAAAATAATTAAGAAAAAGACATTTACAGCCTTTTTAAATTCCAGTTTTCAATTATAAAGCGGATCACGTTGGTTTAGCGTAATAATCTTCAGAGTAGTCGTCTGTAATGTCAGGTTTCCGTGTTTCCGTGTAACCTTTGTTGGGAACCACTAAAAAAAAACGAACTGACTACAAATAAAATGTTTGACTTGTAAATGTATGTGTAACGGAGATAAAGGGTTGTTTCACGCTCGTTTCACCGATTGTATCCTCCCCCTTCATCTTAGAACACTTTCCTCTAATGTCATTCCACTCGAAGCACGGAATCGATTTACTCGAGGAAAGTATGCAGTTCCATTAAAGAGAGGAGCAACCGGAATTTGCAGGTGGCTCGAGGAAAGTGAGACTCTCTACTTTTTCTTTTATATCTTTTTCAACCCTGGAATCGATAAACTGAAAATCAAGACTTTTGCGATGACCCAATAAAATAAAATAAACTTGGCGACATGCTGGATTATTTTCTGCGAGAAGAATTATTACCGAGCGCGCCCGTTCGGTATTGGTATCGCAATGGTACCATTACTCTATTTGTAATATAGCCAATTTTTTCTGGATCCTGTAGCGGTGCGGTACCGAACATTCATCTCCATCGAACAAGATCTATCGGTCATTATTCTCCGTCGCGTAGAATGCGTTGTAGCCGCAGGAAGTCGCGTTATAGCCAGGGTGCGGCCCTGAATTCGTGGTACATATAACCGGATAGAGGTGGTCGATGTGAGAAAATCGGTCGAAAATGTATTTTACGTTTCTTCCAACTGAACAAACTATAAATAGTGTCGATTTTATTGTCTATACCACCTTTGAATGCGTCAACATTTGATTCCTCGAGTTTGTTGACCTCTGTTGACCTCTATTTTGGCTGTGTTTAACACCGAACCTACCCAGCACAAAAAGCGATTATCATGTTTTAGTTTATAAAAATGACAAGGTTCTGTTCATTTATATTTTGTGCGATTTTTATCACGATATGTGCTGGGTCAAATTATTTTATCGAATCAATTTTCATGTAAGCAGCTTCGTAATTTCAATAATTGCAAAATGAAAAATGTAAAATCGGTCATTTGACCGGCAGTAGTAGGTTTAGTGTTAAGGACTATTTATTATAACAATAAAAAAACGAACGATTCTATATGATAGAATGAATGGAGTACGAACAGAACAATTTTTTATCAAAAAATTTCGTTTTCGTGTAGTCTGTTAAGCGCTCCAATTAGCATTAACTATGAATAAACTGTAAATACAGTTCCGCTCAAAGGTTTCATATCGAAGATATTATGTCTTATTTGACTACATGTTATTTTAAATAATTGCGTGTTATTTTATTTGAACAGATAAATAATTTTTCTGTAGATTATTTCGTTGTTTGAAATAACTTTTCATTTTATTCTTTACTTGATCAATTTTTCAAGTAAAATCTCAAATACTCTAATTCAGAGTTGTATTATAGTGACACGCGCATGCAAACCCACATTTTAGGTTACTATTATACAACTGAGTTAATTAATTAATTTAGTTTACCATTTTATGTATAATTATTGATTATTTTATTTGAGTCAAGTATTTCCAAATAATTAATTTGTACATAAAATAAAAATAATGAAGTATTTGAAAGAATTTATTAATTCAGATGATCATTTGTTATCGTCTTACAAATAAAACGTGCACAGTTCTGTTTATTCGTGCAATAAAGAGTCTGTAGATAATCTTTTCAGAAATTTGTTAAATCGCATCCAATCTTCCCAGACAGTGTATTTATTTCTGGTTAAAACTGATTGTCTTATACTCGCGACAATACACGAAGAGCAATGATTCTTCCAGCTTAAAAGTGAACTAACAATTCAAACAAAATAAATTCATATTACTGTATTCTCGTGGGTAGTACGATAAGAAGGTCGGCATTTCTCGTTATCAATGCACTGTTACTCTCGAAATCATCTACCATTCGATCCATTAAGCGAAATAAGGTTTACGAGGGGGATTGCCGCATTGATTGTCGTGCCATGATATCGGATCCGCACCCAGTGTGTCGTTGTTCCGTTTTCTGACACAAAACTGCAGAGATTCTCTCGGCGAATATGCGACGTCGGTCACCACGGAAAGAAAACTGGCGATCGTACTGCCGGCAGAAAAGAACTCGATGCACCATATTCGGAAGTGGCATGGTTTCGTAAGGAAACCTCCACGTTGCCTGATGCTAGCGATGGGTCCAAGTTCGATATGCATACGAGGTGTGATCAAAAAGATACCGGACTCTGTCGGTGTCCTTACCTTGTGAGCCATAAGATAAAGATGGCTTTGGCAAAGCTGGGTAAAATAGTATTACAAATTGTGAATGGTAAATAATCCTATTTATTTTCAAGTGTACAACTTTAAAATAAATAGGATTTATTTTAATTTATACAACAATATGTATTTGAAGATTGTGTTTTACTTGAAGAATATTGAAATATGTAGATTTCGCCTTGAGATATTTTATTTATATTAAATATTACTTGTTTTTATTAGATATTTGCATTAGAAGTATGCATTTGTTCGGATTTTTGGAGATTTTCAATATGTTTTAAACATGTTTTCCCAATCCAAAAAATCTGAGAAAGGACACATTACTATCTGATAACTTCTATACATATAAAATAAACAATTTTAAGCTTCTGAAATGTTTTAAACATCAAGTTTGTCGTTAAAAACTCAGAAAAAAATCACAGACGTGTGTGCTATCAGATAGAATGTTCTTTAATTCTTTCGTAATTTTTTATTGAGCAGAACGGAAGAAATGGATGATAATTCTCTAGCATGATTCTAATTAATAAGGTCTCTAAAACGAGTAGAACACTCTGAACCGTTAGAACAGTCGAAACATTTTAGAACACTGAATAACTTCGAATTTGAGGGTAATTATTTCTTCTAAATTCGATCAAATTTCCGTGATCTGGCGATTCGGTTTTGAACACTACAAACCTTCAAGGCGATAAGAGCTCTTTGGACTCTAAAACCGTTAAGAACACTAAAGTTTCTAGAACGAGTAGAACATTCTGAACCTTTAGAACGCTGAATAACTTCGAACGCCGAATAACTTCGAACGCCGAATAACTTCGAA
>CM052204.1:12407546-12511079 GCA_028455805.1 Lasioglossum figueresi
TGAATAACTTCGAGCGCTGAATAACTTCGAGCGCTGAATAACTTCGAACGCTGAATAACTTCGAACGCTGAATAACTTCGAACGCTGAATAACTTCGAACGCTGAATATCTTCGAACGCTGAATAACTTCGACCGCTGAATAACTTCGAACTTGAGGGTAACTTTGTCCCCAGAATTCGAGTAAATTCTTCTGATCTGGCTACTCTGCTTTGAACACTACGCACCTTCAAGGCGATAAGAACTCTGCAATCTGAACCCGTTAAGAAGACTGAGGTCTCTAGAACGAGTAGAACAGTCGAAACATTTTACAACGCTGAATAACTTCGAATTTGATGGTAACTTTTTCCTCTGAATTCGTGTCAACTCCCCTGATCTGGTTTTTCCTCGAATATTTGTCAATGGCAGCGTACTCCTTGAAGTTTCGGCGGAACTTACGATCCACTTGGTCCCATCACTGACCCATGTCCAGGAAAGACACAAGACAGTCTCGCGCGCGTATCTTACGGCATACTTTACTTCGACGACGTGATCGGCATTCGGGATTCCTTCGCTCGTTGCCTCCCTCCGTTCCCGCTATCTTGTACTCGTTCTATCGTAAGATAAGTACTTTCCGTTCATTCATTCTTCACCGGTGACGTCCACGCTACTCGTCGTGTTGCTCACCATTTACAATTTTCTCGAAATATAAAATGAGAAATTAGTATCTTGTACAGATATAGACGCGTAGCTCGAGGGCACCCGATAGACCGTGATAACATTTTCGCGATTTAAATTAGGCTAATCGGCTCGGGATGTTTCATCTTGCAATTATTTGGAGCGTTCGATAGATACGAACATCGACGATTAATGCGGGTTTATTATACAGAGTGTCTCATTTAAATATGACTTAAGTATGACCACAGAATATGACTTAAGTATGACCACAGAATATTTTCTATTCATTTTTCAGAATTTCGACAAAGTAAACATTTTTTTATGTACAATTTGAATGGTATCAATTGGTCAATATTTATCTCGATATTCTTTGTGCTACGAAAGACACTATCTACAAACATGTAGATGTTAGCATTTCTTGCAGAGCCTATTTTCTCTTTACAAACGAAATTTAAGTTTGACCTTCATCTTCATATATTTAGCTATCTAAAAAAATAACATCGATGATCTTGAAAACTACAAGAAAAAAGAACATGTGAAAAAACAATCCCTGCAGGATACTGATCACTTGATCAATTAAAATTAAAGATATTTTTTAAGGATCACACTCAAGTGAGTCACTCTGTACTATATGGCATACGAAGAGTATGAATGAAATTAATGATTGCTTCGGAAATATCGTTATCGTTTCTGTATTCGGGCTACGGAAATCTTTATTTTTCGGTAGATCTAAAAGCAAATAAGGAGTTTCGATGATTATTTTTATTCGTGATAAAGTATTGTATAAGTACGTGCAATTGAAAATTACATGTTCAGTCTAATTAATTTTCTTTGTGACAACGAATGTTTTACAGAAAAGTACAAATGCTAGAACTTACACTTGTTGAAGGATGTGTGTAACAGTTCTTGCAGAATGGAGGGTAGAAGCTGTTTTGAAAAAAATGCTTCTTAACCCTAATCATACCATGATCGTTCAAATGACCGGTTTTACAGTTTTTATCTTATATCAAGTCGTTAAGTATGAAACTTGAGAAATGTGTTCGAAATTTGTGTTTTATTTGTCAAGTTCCATACTTAATGACCTGATAATTATTGAAATTATGGAGGTAATTACAAGACTGGAATTTATTTAGATTTCTCGTAATTTGTAGAAGTAAACTTCGTATTTGATGCATTTTCAAAACAGTGAAAAGATTAAAAAACGTCAAGAATATTAATATATTATTTTTACTACGCTAAAATTACTAGTGAAACAATTATATTTATATTTAGCTCCTGTGTCTTGCAATTGATGCACAAACTTTTTATTTTGCATAAAGATCCGAAGTCTACTTATAACAATAAAAGCATTAGAAATTATTAAATACATTTCTTCATTCAAACATATATTGTTATAAAAATGGCAAGAAATGTAAATAAATTCAGTCTTGCAATTACTATAAAACAATTGGTGTTAAATTCTTTTAATGCTCATGGTCTTAAGATACCATGTCTACGTGGAATTTGAAAATTTCTAAGAACAATAACAGAGTTTGTATATGTAAATAGCGTAACGCTTGAGACCAAGTGCCAAGTTACAGGTGAATTGGAGACGATCGCCTGGGACGTTTATGTTTTAGAATTCAAATACAATAAAAGGGATTATAAGATCGTCCTTACACCGTTTGGACTAGATAGAGAATCCCTGGTAAATCTACGACGCGATCATATACGTCTGCTATCTTGGAGTTGCAGAGGTTGCTTCTTTTGAAACGTTAAACGCAATTTGCTTGAAACATTATTTTTCAAACTGGCTGGTTTAATATCTGTGGGAATTTCTATCGGATTCCGTTGCGATGCAAATACGTCGTCTTTTGAAATTTTTACTTACTAGGAGAGGTCACAGTAGTCGAGTCGTAGATTTTAATAAAATTTTTTCTCAGAAAAATCTAGAGCAAAAATATGCAGATCCAAGTCCGAGCGTTTGTAACAATACTTATTATTTATAAAGATGACTAACATTTAATTTTATGATATCCACAGAAAGTATCTTGTTACAATTAATTTCTTAGCCATATCTTAATTTTTCCAGGCTGTATCTGATTTCAACATTTTTGGTATACAACAATATTGACATTTAACAGATTTATTTTTTCCAACGTGAACCAAGTTTGCTTTAAATTAATTCTACCATCAACGAATTAGTTATTTGACGAAATTTAGCATTTTATGTAACCTTAATCTGTATGGTAATCTGTAAATGCATTTTCCTCAAAATAGCATGGTTCCAACGGGCTGACATTATAACTCAAAAACGTATTTTTTAAGGAAATGTGAACGAACCGACAGAGTTTTACTAGAATATGCACAATCATGTTTCTGGTACTAATTAAAAATTACCATCCACATACATTGACCGTCACGCCAGGTACAACGTAATGCTTTTACTAAATTAAAAATAAAATGCAACTGTATTAAATTATATTAAATATTCTGTGGAAGTCACATCTTTATCTTCCGAATTGTTGATTCTGTTGTTTCTGTACCATTTTCAAAAACTTAAAAAAAAATAAATTTTGCAAAAGTTTTTGGTACTTTAGTTAATTAGGGCAAATTGGGTAGGTCCCCAAACAGTGTAAGCCCAGGGACCCAAATTTAATGGTCCGCCGCTGTATGCAATGCCAGTGGTATATTTTATATTCAAAGTGGATGTAAAACGTCAATCGTGAAAGGAAAATTAGGACACTTAAAATATTGATAAGGTTTTTCAGGTTCTGAGAAAGTGTAAACCCACCACTATTTGTCGGCAAAATGATGGGAAAATTGTTAAAATGGTAGATGAAATAGAACTCGATTCGTAGATATCAAATTCAATCAATCCGTATTCTTGGGGGAAACCCTTCTAGATTGGTTAAGGTCTTTTGCTCAAATATTACTTTCGCGATATACGTGTTACTAGATATTCGAATTTATACCCTTATTGTTAATACTTTACCAATCAATAAATTGCAAAAATCATACGAGCATGCCAAATTCTTACAGAATTATAATACTATTTGTTGTAAATCTTTGTATACTTTTTACCATTGTATGGTTAACATAATTCATTTAAAAACGGTACGAACTTTCGTTCCAATCTAATGGGTATAGAATCACTTTTGCAATGGACGGTGATTACGTAATCGTGGTCTTTCATTTTCTGTTGGTCGATAGAGAGAGAGAGTCACAGGTATTTAACAACCCTGCTTATAACTTTCTGTTGGTCGACCTAAATTTCGAGAGTTTACTGCTGCATCTACCGGGGTCAATGAGTGTCAACGCGATAGATGATGAGCCGTCGTTGCCACGTCGACAATAATTTCGCGACGGTGTCTGAATGATAGTGGATGCGCCACTGTTATCACGGAAACAAACAGTTATTTGATGGAAATGCGTTTTTCAACGCCCACGATAATAATTGCGATACCAGTACATTATCTTCTCTAGTATTTGCTACTGCTTTTATTCAATGGTCTCGAATAGCATCGAGTCATAAATATGACATTGCTACTGCTGCTACTGACACTATCTACTACATACAATAGTAGGCGTAGAAAGTGTTTTTACACCCTTTAAAAACGAATAACTATTTTAACCCTTAGCAGTCGGAGCTGTTACCTCGAAAATTAAACGTTTCTTCCGACCCAGAATAATTCTACTCTATATTGTTTTGTGATGTTGTTTGAACGATATGAGCAGGTGTTCTACCAAACCAATTGTAACACAATATAGAACTGTGCTTTCTTGCCTTCACCTGAAAAAATCATGGCTTTGCTAAGCAATTCTTTGAATTAAATTATAATTTTTTTTATTTCCTTATACGAGGACGCCATTACCGAAAGGGTAAATTTATTTACAGATTTGTACAATTGTAACATTTTTAATTGAGTTCGGTATGGTACAATCATGTAATTGTTTGGAATATATGTATTTTTAAATACAGACTGTCAAAGTGAAGGAATCGTTGTCTGCAGAAAGATTGTGAATCCATTTCTGGAATATTTGTTCACATTACACCATTTTCACGGGAAATGTCAGGAAAATGATGTATTGATGTTACTGATTAAATAGTTTTAAGTATATAGTAATGGTATGCGTGTTATATACAATAAGCATGTTTAATTTCCCAAGTCATGCAATCATGCGTATTTGTGCTTTACAGACGAACGAGAAGATGTGCAGAAGAAAACGTTTACGAAATGGATAAATTCCCAACTGCTGAAGGTAAGTCACTTCAAAGCATTCATGAACATTGGAATTCAATTACATAAAAATGTTTAAGAAATCGTAGAATTTTGGATTTAATCGGTAATCATATTCTTCGTAGAATCAACATGAACCAATTACAGACTTATTCATCGATTTAAGAGATGGCAATCGCTTACTGTCCCTTTTAGAAGTCCTTACGTCTAAAGTTTACGTAAGTATGCGACGTTTAACAAATAATTATACATTTAAACATATTTCTTCCATCACCCCCTTCTATTCGTCATTTAATTTCATTTGTGTTCACTATGTTCACTATTCATTATGTAGGGGTAGTATAAATGTAGCATACATTCGTTCGGTTGTAAATATAAATATGTTCTAATTTTAAAGATTTAGTTGAAGGTGAACGCCCATGAACCCCGCCCACCCCTAATAATTTGAAACATTAGAAAGATTAATGAAATTGAAGAGTATCAATATATTGCTGTGGACCTACTAAAAATTTTATAATTCACTTCTGTTTCTTACGACGGATGTAACAAATTTATATTTTTGCTTAAAGATCTGCAGTCTTGTTATAAGCAGCAAGTTTAGTTATTAGCTATTTATATTATATTTGTATACATTTTTGGGACATCTTGTATTGTCTTTACTACATTCAAACTACACGGTCCAACAAATTTTAACTTCTTTTGACGTTTCGATTCTTACTATGCGATTCTTATAGTTTTTCGCGACGATTTCGAATCTGCCAATAATTTTTCTCCTAGACACACAGTTTTTGAAAAATTTGAGTTTGAAGAAAAAGACATATTTTCAACTTTAAACAAATATTGTGATGTTATTATAAAATATATTGAATTGTTCCTTACAGCAAAAGATTCTGCAGACTTTCCCGAATACAGAGATATCCAATATTAATACATTATAATTATAGCTTTCTATCGATCGTATTTGTTGTTAATAAAATTGCTAGTACATTATGATTGTTTAAACATGTTTAACGCCGCGCCGTATAACGTCGAACGCCCGTTCTTGTGGTGAGCGCCACTGGCGGGCAACTCGTGTCGGGCGATGATATTTTGCTTCCTGTTTCGAGAAAAAGTCGACGTTGGAAACTTGAAAGAGTCGTTTCTCAAGATACAAGTCTACTCTATCGCGTGATATATTTCGATTTTCCAATGGACCCTTGTTTTTTGAGATAAATTCAAAAATATCTTGAACAATTGGTGCAAAGTGGTGTCTCTCCGTCTTTAATCATTGTTTAAACATGTTTAAACAATCATAATGTATTCATATTGGATATCACCGTATTCGGAGAAGTCTACAGAATCTTTTGCTGTAAAGAACAATTCAATATCTTTTATACTAACATCACAATATTTGTTTAAAGTTGAAAAATATGTCTTTTTCTTCAAACTCAAAATTCTCAAAAACTGTGCGTCTAGGAGAAAAATAAAGGACAGACTCGGAATCGCCGCGAAAAACTCTATGAGAGTTTTTCGGCTGTTGGACAGTGTTATTAGCGAACAATATCAATTTATATTTAGCTCCTGTGTCTTGCGATGGGTGTACAATAATTTCATTTTGCGTAGAGATCCGGAGTCGTCAACTCATCATGAATCAATAGTTGTGCGATTGTACAACATCGTTGCATCTTAATGGTTTCGTGTTCGATGTAATTATTGAAACATTCCGATACAAGTCTTATTTCTGATCGTCCTGTCGGATAGTGGCATTTGTGCGTACGTTTACGAGCCCCGTTAATAGAATTCCAGGCAGGTGCGCGTATCGAGTATTACGAATATTTGCATAAGCGCGACGATTATCTATGCACGGTGGGCGTACACGAACACGCCGAACGAAATGTGCGCATTTCCTTGTCCATTTAACTCGTTTCGTAGGTGTTTCTATGTATGCATCCCGAAGACACAAGCCGACTTGAGTTCTTTTTATAAATCATGTGATTTACGAATTCTTTTTTCGACGATGAGCCCAGAAACAGAAACATCCAGCCACGCAGAGACGTGTAACAATTGACTCATCCTTCTTCCTCAAGCAATTAAACGATTCTATTTTCAGAAAAGAGAACGTGGTCGAATGAGAGTGCATCACCTCAACAATGTTAATAAGGCATTGCAAATTCTTGAACAGAACAACGTAAGTCAACACGACCGTCTAAAGATAATGAATGTGTGTTTAATTGTGTTTGATGTAATTCCTAGGTGAAACTTGTAAATATTAGTAGCAACGATATCGTTGACGGTAATCCTAAGCTAACACTGGGATTAGTATGGAGTATTATTTTACACTGGCAGGTCAGTTTCACGATCGATCTGGTTTGCATTATATAGAATTGATCTCTAGACACTGAGTATATTCTCGTCCACACCGAGTACTAATTACTTTATTTATGCAGGTACATTATCATCTGAAGGATCTAATGACAGAGCTACAACAGACAAATTTGGAAAAAACACTTTTAGCATGGTGTCGTCAGAATTCACAGGTGAAACGTCGCTTCGAGAAAGAAAACAAATATACACGTTTATCTTTATTCGACTAAACATCTACACCTAGCAGATTTTATACTTAGTCGATATTTTTCAGAATTATTCCGGAGTCGATATCAAAAACTTTACCACGTCCTGGTCCGATGGTCTCGCTTTCAATGCGATACTTCACAGAAGGAAACCACATTTATTTGATTTTAACAATATAGCTCGCAAACATCCTAACGCCAGGCTAGACCATGCGTTCCGATTTGCTCAGGAACATCTGGGCATTGAACGGTTGCTTGATCCAGAGGGTAAATATCCTTGATCCTTCGGTAATAAATCACAAGTCGCGAAACAATCGAAGTGTCCTTTGGACTGTATCATCATCTGTAGTAATGCTTCAATAGTAGATTCTCATTCGAAACGCAACTGAAGTGTCCTTTTTTCAAAGAATTTCTGTAGTCAGAAAGCGCTATTGACATCTAGCGGCGTTTAATAAATTAGATTTTATCATCTGTAGTATCCTCACAGTGAATCCAAAAAATGTTTCTGATCATCATTCGTTTTTAAAGGACATTTTTGCATGTTGTAGTATGTGAAATACTGAGGACACGTTTTTGGTAGAAAATGGTACAGATTGAATCGTCTGTAAAAACATTGAACCTTCTTTTTCAGCAAAGAATCTATTACACATTTGAAGATTGCAGCTGTCTCTTTACAACGGCTCTTCTAAACTTGATCTACGATTTGTTTTGGTCGTGTATCATCCAAAACACACAAATCGTACAAGTTTGAAGGAGTCGTCATAAAAATCAATAGTGGATTCGATAAAAAAATATTTTCAATGTTTCCACAGATGTTTGAGTACATAGTATTTTCGTCAAAAAGCACCTTCAGTTTTCCGGCCACTGTATCATGAAAAAAAATCTTACAGGAAAATGAATAAAGGATTGCGAAAGTAGAGGTTTTAAGCTTTAAAATGAGTCCAGGCTTATTAAATATCAACAATTCTTTGAGAATGGAGAATGTTCAAACACTTTTTCGATCCACTGTAGATTATATTGGGCTGGCACGAAAGTTCGTAGCGTTTTAAATAAAAATTTCAAGATAAAATTAAAATATTAATCATAGATTTATTTAGTAACATATTTTATCTTCATTTTAAAAGGGGGAAGGTAAGGGAGACGCTAATAGAGATTTTAATGCTTCAATAGTAGATTATATTTTGTAATAATAATTACATTAAATACCGATTTTTTCAACAAATTCTTGAAATCAGGGAGCCGGGTGACGAAGTACTTGCCGTGAGGAATACGGTCGCATAATTATTTGTAATGTAGTAACTACGATTTAGCTAAAGAATTCTTAGAAAAGAGATGAGTGCATAATAATAAACTAGCAGCGGTGTGTAATAGGATGTAATAACGATGTAATACATTAAATTTACATTTTTTTGCAGACGTGAATACATCCGTGCCGGATAAAAAATCGATAATGATGTACGTAATGTGTCTCTTTCAATCGCTACCTCATTCTGGAGATGACATAGGCGAGTTAGATCTTTCCGTAGCGAGCGATGGCAGTCCGGTTACGACGCCAGGAACCGAGGTAGCAATCATTCTAATAATCCTGCATCGACAGATAGGAAGCAGCAACATCTTGGGTCATTGTAAACGCCTTGATACGATTTTCGGTTTATCTACAATCTGCTCTTTATTACAAAAAATGTAATAATCAGTCTATTAAGTAGTTACCATCGTTTTTCATGACTCTTTGCCATCGTTTTGATAGCATTTCTATGACTTTCTTTTTCATAAACGCTGACTTTGCGTTGAAGAAACAATCGACGCGATCTTCCGAAGCTTCAAAAATGTACAATTTGCATAAAACGCGAAAGAGGTAGAAATCTGACAGTACAGTGACGAAAATGCATTTACGCTCATGTTCAACAATTATTTTTATGGCGAAAACGCTATGAAAGTAATTTAAACCTGCTGTTAAAAAACAACCGAAGCTGTACTCTTTCCAATGATATTATACATCATGCCATACATAATATACATATATATTCTCTAGTATTTTCTACAGCTATTGCTCAATGGTTTCGAATACCATCGAGTCATAGCACTATCTACATCTACTACATATAGTGGGATTAGAATGTGTTCGTACACCCTTTAAAAACGAATAACTATTTTAACCCTTAGCAGTCGAAGCTATTTTACGTTGAAAATTACGATCTAGAATAATTCCACTCTAAATGATTTTTATTTATTTATTTATTGATGCCGTAAACCATGTTTGGTTTATATATCATACATTAGTATAATACTTTACAAATAATAATGAAGTTGTACATCGTTATATAAAGTTAAATTAATATGAACGGTAGACACTAAATCCTAATCTTACACTTTTTGGGAAAGTTAAAAATAAATATTAGCGCTTAATGTCTCGCACGCTTAAAAAAATTAATAATGTAGGAAGGGTAGTATTTACGATTGAGAAGCAGTTCAAACGTTTGTCCTCGTTCTGAATCATATTCTGGACATTGCCAGATAATATGATTATGGTCTTGAGCTTCTGTTCCGCATTCAAAGGAACCATCCGAAATGAAGTGTACTCTCGCTAGGGGAGCATTTAAATTATAGTGGTTCGAACGGTTTCTATTGACGAATATAACGATATATCTGGGTAATTTGAGACCCGAAAACCAAGGTATTCTTGCATCGTTAATGAAATGCTGGAAAGGATACTCTATATGATTTTTTTTATTTTATGGACACGAAATTGAGACCTCGTACAATATTTAAATGTTTAGTAATTGATTAGATGTCAACATACTTAATAATGTAAACAATATTTTGAATAATGGTTACAACAATTTTAAAAAACAACTGAAGCTGTACTGCTTCCAATGGTATTATACATACATATATATCACCATTTGTTAGGAACGTATCAAGACTTTTGCAATGACTCAATAATGCTCGGCTACAGCATGTTACTAAAACTTCGAATACTTTTCTCTGTAGAACCCATTGTCCTTCACAAATTTCGGTGCACCGGCGTCGAGGCCGATGAGCTTAGCCACAAATGTGTCGGTGGAGCTTGGTGGTTATCAGGTTGCCCTCGAAGAAGTTTTAACTTGGCTCCTGGAGGCGGAGGATAAACTGAATCATGCCCCGGAACCAGGTTCCAGCTTGGAAGTGCTGAAGCAACAATTTCATGAACACGAGACGTTTTTAATGGAACTGTCTGGCCATCAGGACGGAGTAGGTGCTGTCTTGGAAGAAGGTGCAAGATTATTAGCGGAAGGCGGCTTACACAAAGACGAAGAACACGAAGTTCGTGTTCAGATGTCGTTATTGAATTCTCGGTGGGAAGGGCTTCGCATGCGAGCAATGGAGAGGCAAACTAAGATTCATGAGGTATGGAAGTTATCGAATAGTACTTATGACTAAATAGTAAGTCCCCTTCAATTTGTGGCTATGTGTAAGATTTACAGGGAGGAGCAAAATTGTAGCAATGAACCCACTTTTACAGAAAAGCATCGTTTATATGTTTCTATTAACGCTAATCGAGCTTACAATGTGACTGGTATACGTTGTTTCAGAAAAATTGCAAGATTGAATTTATTGAGATATCTTGTAATTTCTATAACAAAATGCGCTTGAACGAAGAAATCTATTCAATAATGTCTAATTGAAGCATTTATGTAATTTTAATAATCATTAGACTGCGAATCTTTGTACAAAATAAAATTTATCTGCATCGATTGCAAGAAGTAGAAATTAAATTGAATGTTACTTCTTCCCTTAATGATTTTAATAGAAGAGAAATCATATATTGACATCTTCAATTTTTAAAATTTTTCAACAATTTTGCTATAAATGCATAAAGATCCGCAATCATGAAATAAATAGTGTGTAAACGGCCATTTGACCGGTCGTGAATGTCCCGATGGATTTCTTTTTCGAAACAACTGCGTGGTTTTCTTCCAAGTAGGTTTTTAAATCTCTGAAACTCGTGCATGAACTTTTACCACCGTTCAATATTATGTTCTAACGTTCTTTTATTGTTAACAGCTATGTTCGACGTGTCTTTAATAAAAGAATAATATAAATAAATTTACAAACGTTTGCAGGTTCTGATGCAGATGCAGCAGGGCCAGTTGGATGATCTCAGAGAATGGTTAACAAGAACCGAAGATAGAATTTCGCGAATGGCAGCCGCTGAATTGAATCCATCTGCCTTGGACGAACATCTGAAACAATTAAGTGAATTAGAGCAAGATATCCAGGCGCAGCAAGGAGTTGTCGATGGTATGAGGAATATGGTGGTTGTTGTGGACGAGGAAAACTCGGAGGCGGTTTACGCCCAAATGGAGGACCAATTGTCCGCTCTTGGAGAACGATGGACGCATATTTGCAAGTGGAAGGAGGAGAGGCGGCAACGTTTGCAGTCGCTTTCTCAGCTTTGGCAGAATATAAATGATGATTACAAGAGACTAGTCTCGTGGTTAAACGAAACTGAAATCACTCTGAAACAAATGGAGGCGAACCCAGCGTCTGAGATTGGTGAAGTATTGGAGAGAATTAAGAAGTTGCAGATACTAAAAATAGAAATGGACGCGAACCAGAAGAAATTGATTTCTTTGCAAGAGTCAGTCCAAGAGTTAGAGGGTCAGAGCACCTCCTCCGAGTGTGTTACTGTATTGCAAGATATTGAGAATTTGCAGGACAGATGGGAAGCAGTAGGGCAAATAATGGAAGTTCAGAGTCAAAGGGTAATGCAAAAGAATTCCATAATTCTTTATAAATTACACTGTTCATCATATTTTTGCACTTACAATTTTTGATAGAAGTTTCCTATAAACTTCTGTATGCTGAATGTAAATCTGTAAATTATGTTTTCTTCCATATGTACTTGTCAAGAGAAAACAATTTTTAAAAACGATGCATATTTCTACTTTTAAACAAGTGAAGAACTATGTTTATAATGTAAACAATATTTTGAATAATGGTACAGCAATTTTTAGTGGTGACTCTTTGAGTCACCCCTCGAGTGCTAAGGGTTGATATTGTATCTGAAACACCCAAACTTTGATATTTTCCAATTCATTTCAAAAACTGGGAAATTAACCAAAAATATAAATGTATCATACAATAGGGCGAATCTTTGTTCTACATATATTTATAATGGAATTTTAAGTTATATTATTTCGTTGATAAGAATATATAATTATTATTAACAAATTACAAAAAATTTCTGAATTGCATCTTTTTTAACAGTTATTTATAGAAGGAAACAAATTTTGAGGAAATTTGTATTTAGTGAATAAAATTCTTTAAAATTAGAATTGTAAAGATACTCGATATTAGTTGAACAGTACTAGTTTTCAATCTATTAATTCGTACGAGGTAATATTTTCTTTCTTGTTTATTATGATAGATAACAAGTTCAGGATTCGAATTTGATATAACATCTGAGAAGGAGGTGACATTGATTTCTGGAAACGATTGGATGTCTGAAACAGTTACAAGTATTGCTTACAAAGAACAAATTACCGCCACGGTATGTACATTTAAAAGTATTGTCGAAAATTTTATATGTAAGGTAATTGTTCCAATAGCCAGCCATTTAAGGCCAGTAGTGAGTCATTTTAACACTATTCCTACCACGACCGGTCAAATGACCGTTTTCAAAATTTCGATTAGATTTTCCTATATACAACGTAATTGAATCGCCTTTAAATTTCACTTTTCCTCAAATATACGTATAATACATTTTTTAAAAAAATTCACTTCTTTTTTTATTTTCTGAGAAAACCACTTACCTACCACGATCGGTCATTTGACCATCAGAACGATTTATATCTTTTTGTAATAGTATTCTCTCAAAGACTCAATTCCGAAACTATAAAGTCGTTACAAACGAAAGGTAATGCAGTTGTGGCATGATTTTAGCCGAAAAGTGCATTCCAGGGACTGCTTTAGGGCACTTCCAAGTGTTTACAGTTCTCGCTCGCCTATCGGCCTCGCGGTGTTTATTTGCCTGCTTGGTATCCGAAGCCGTGCAGAACCACGGATTTTCTTACACCGTCCTATCTACTATGACTGTAAAATAAATAAAATCATAGCCGAAGGAGATGCCTAGACGTCTTCTCACGAATTCAAATACTGTCAAATTGGCTATTATCTTCATTCTATATTAAAAAATATAAGTTGTGCTAAAGACCGCTCCTTTGACCGGTCGCGGTAGGAATAGGTATACGTGAAGTGTCAGTAGGAATAGTGTTAAACGTTGTTATTATTAATATGCTATCTTCTAAATATTTTATAATATAAGGATATGAGGTTACACATCATTATTTGTTAGTAGATATTTATTTTCAAGCAATTTGTTCTCAGGAGGGCTGACTATTCGATAGGGACTGAAATAAGTCACATTTATCCTACTATAACGTACTTATATTATATATTTTCGTTCCAGTCTACGCCACATAGTGATTCAAAGAAACGGCGTGTGGACAACACAATTAGGCAGGAGTTTGAGTCTGCTCTCAATAATCTCTACAAATGGCTTGATTATGTAGACTTGGAAATTGGTCGATCTGAAGGGGTGTTCGATGAATTAAGCATTGAAGAAAAGAAAGTGGTCTATAAGGACACTATAGTTGATATAGAATTGCACAAAGTTGATTATAACAATGTTTTGGACTTGGGAAAGCAACTTTTCGAGGAATTAAAGAACGCAAACGAATCAACAGAAGAAGATGAAATAAAATTAAAAGACGTACAGAATTGTTGGTCAGCAATTAATAATCGTTTGGATGAAATCAAATCTCGCATAGAGTATCTTGAAGAAGTGAAGAAGTTCCGAACAGAATTGGCTAGTCTGAATTTGATGTTAGATAGTTATTCCAAATGGTTGGACTCCAATAAAGGAAACAACCAAGTTGAACCGTTTAGGGTAACTATTTCAAGTAATATTATAAATAATTATGTCGAAATGATCGAACGACGTGTACATTCAAATATTTCTTTTAAAAATTTAGGTAAAAATGAAATCGATGAAGTCTCACGAAGATCGCATTAAGAAATTGATGGAGAAATCGAACGAGTTACTGAAAAATTCCATCGCTACTAACGAAAGCTCCGACTTAACCGCGGATGTACAAATGTTCGTTACTAACTGGGAAGCATTATATAAAACGTAAATAATTTGTTGCATGTCCACTTGAATTTTTAACGAAGTGTTAGCTTAATCTTCGAATTTTGTTTTAGACTGTCTGAGAAGCTAGCTGAAATCAATGAAACTGTGGATAAAACTCCGCCAAAGAAATACATGGACGCAATTGCTAATCTCACCGCATTTATTAACAACGTGGAGAGTACGTTGCTGTCCGAGCATATAGTAATGTCAGATGATCAGGCAATGGCGGAGCAGTTAAGAAAATTCAGTAATCTTCAAGATGCTCTGAAAGAACACCAAGAGATTTTCAATTATGTAAACACTATTGGACACGAATTAATCATGAAGACTAGTGCGGATTCTCAGGGGCAAAGATTCAAGGATGAATTGCAAGATCTTAATACAAAATGGAGCGATATACCTATAATATTAGAAGAGCGTCAGCAAAACTTGTTAAAAGGTATACTTATAGAATTATAATTGTATAAATATTTTTGACAGATCTCAAAAAATATAGGTTGTTATTCTGTAGATATTGAGTGTCTGAAAATGTTCAATAACGAACTTTCTGAGCTTGAACATTGGCTCGAGAGTTCGTATCAATATTTGGAGGAATTGTCAAAAGAAAGTGTAACCAACGACGTTGAAGCTATGGAGCGGGGATTGAAAAAGGTTCAATATCTTTCCGAGTGTATCAATCAAACGAGACCGAAGATAGAAAAATTACAAACATCAACGAACAGATTACTCGAAAATTCGGAGCCGAAATTTGCAAGCGTATTAAATAATAAATTGGAAGTTATCTCACATAAATGGAACGCCATTGTAGACGATTCTAAAAGTTTGAACGACAAATATGAAGATACTTTAAAGAAGAATGATGAGGTAATTATTATAAGATTGCCCGACACATATTTTCTGTTTCAAGAACTAATTTGTCTTATACATTTTGATCCCCGGTTTTATCGACTTCGATGCGCTAATGATAAATCTAAAATCTGTTTTCTCAATTGTTCTGTTCTTAAGAAATTTTATATTGAATGAAAACCTAAATGTTTAACTAAAAGTTACGAAAATGTTTCTTGCAAAAACAAGAATTCTATAAATTCTTTTAAATAAAACGATACAATATTGTAAATATGTTTTAAAAGGTTTGTGGATTCATTTCCAGCTAAAAACAATTTTATAACAGAATTTCGAAACGGGAAATTTAATTTTGTTTTAAAGATTAAATTTAAAAAGAAACTCATGGCGGTAAAGAAAAATGGTTTTGAGATTCGTATTAATTTTATGAAAGCATAGATTGTAATAGAAGAATCATCAGGGAAAATAACATACTGTACAATATTTAATATATTTTTAAAAATCATATAGATAATCAATGGAATAGAAGACTTTACAAAGTGGCTGTCAGCTTTAGAAAAAGAAATACCGGCTGAAACGAAAATAACTTCTTCAGTGGAACTGTTTCAAGTTCGTGGACGATATCAGTCACTGAAAGAAAAGATTGACAAACGAGTCGAAGAATTCAGAAACCTTAATGAAATGGGCAATGACAAGTTGTTGAGTTCGGAAGGATCCTCGGTTCAAGAACTTGGTAGACGTTTTACGTTCTTGAATGCTCGATGGACCGACGTTACAGATCGTATTTACGAGCGGTACAGACACTTGCAGAACGCAAGCCATGAGTACGGTGAGTTTCGTGCTCTGGTTGCACAAGCAAGTGCCTGGTTAGATAAATTAGACAAACGACTTAAGAGATCTACAGAAAGTGCTACTGATGCTGAAGAAATCTCAGAAGAACTTGACGTAAGTATAAGTCGTATGAAGGACTGGATATTAATGCATAATTTATATTTAAAACGTAATATAATATTGCTTTGAAAAGGATTTGGAGAATTATATACGAAATCATCCGGAAATGAGGCTTGAGAAAATCCAAGAAATCGGTAAACAGCTGATCGAAAGTAATATCATGACACAATCTATTCAATCAGACGTTGAGAGCTTGACCAATCGTTGGGAAAGTTTGAATAATCAGGTATGCAACTGTTATGTATATGTATATGTAGAAATCATTAAGTCTTGATACTCATTATGCGATGTATACATTCAGAATGCTTCAGATGTTAATATTTTTTTCTAAACTTTGTGTTTAACATTCAAAATTGTATTTATCTTTAACTGCATGCATTAGCGCTAAACCAAATTTAGAGATGCACATTGAGACGTGTTTGAAGACCGTTTGAGTTTGTTTGAAAAAATTATTGTAGTCCTTCTGATAAATGATTTTTCTTCATACTTATTGTTCGTCTACTTATAATTCATGAGATACGACAACTTAAGATTTGAAGTCTTTGTGCCAGACATTTAAAATTGAAAACAGAACTTACATACTATATAGATTATAGGTTTCAATCGTCGATTATATTATTAATTTCGCAGTCGTAAAGTTATATATAGCAAACTATGTTTAATAAAGTTATGCGGAAGATTAGAATTATATTTTGAGTAGGCAGGGCAGCGGGCCAATCTGCTGGAAGGATCAATGAAGCAAGCACAGCAATCAGAAGGATGCATTCGTGCTCTTCAAGACTTCTTAACGCAAATAGATTCTGAATTAACTGCACTTCTTGACTGCGACCTTACCGCCGATGATTTACCTCATGATTATCAGGTCTGTTATCAAATTTTTGTTACTTCCTTGTCTATCTGCTTTGATAAAAGAATTATAAAATTCACGTATAAATTCTTCACAATGTATTGCTATGGAAAAGCATGGCAAAGTGAATGTTATCATTCCTTGAACAAGTTTGTTTTTACAACGTATGAAAATACGCGTTGAAAATTTATGATTATATAACACTTTTAAAATATTTCGCTTGTCGTTAGTAGTTTATTGTAACTAACAGTTGAGCATAGAAGAACTGGGGAAAAATGAGGATTTAAAATTAATTTCTTTACGATTTTTAGAAATTAATGGAGAAGATGGAGCATCAACAATCAACGCTTCAAGATATGGCAATGCAAATTGAATCTTACAAAGCTGCTGGAAAACAAGAAGTTGCATTGAGATTGCAAGAACAGCTATCTCTGATAGAACAGACGTTTACCGAGGTGCAAAAGAAATTCCAACGTTTCTGTTGCCCAACCAATTTGGAGCCAAGATTATCCAGTGCTTTGCGAGAACTTCGAGGAATAGAAGAAGCAACGTGTTTGTTGGAATTATCTTCGGAAGATCCGGAAGCTATTGACGGTCAACTTAAGCATTGTTTGGTAACTTATTATTCAAACGGCATTCTTCGTCCTTTCATCACATGAACAAAATATTATAATAGGCTGTTTCTATTTTGTAGCGTTTCTACCAAACATTGAGCGAAATTAAAAGTGAGATTGAAAATATTATTCTCACTGGCAGAAAATTAGTTGAAGAAAAAAACGTTACCGAACCGGACAAGTTTTCTAAACGAATCGATATGTTGAAAGAATTGTATAATAAGGTAATGTGGATAAATCATTGATAGAATATGGAAATTTAAAGGACATTAAATGTGAAAAAGTTTTAATTAAACGAAACACTGCATCGTGTCCTATTGAATCTTGTATTTTACAATTTTCTAACAACGGTTTGTTTTACTGTTTCTTTTTATTGCAGTTGGGGTCACATATAACACAGTCAAAATCAATGTTGGAAACAGCTTTGGATTTGTCACGTGACATATATAAGAATATGTCTTACATTAACATGTCTATAGATAGTATTAACAAAGAATTAGATAAACAAAAGAATATGCCTGATTTACCTGTTATTGCGATATATGTTCGAGTAAGTAGAGGGTTCATATTTGTAAGAATGTCGGAATATTGTTTGGTACAGTAGGTTCCCTATTAACCAGGAAGGTAACTCGAAGAAACAACCAAGAAAATATTATATTTTGTATATAACATATACGTATTTAGGTATAGCAACAGGTGAAATGAAAAATTTGAGATTAGAATACTCATAGATATGAACACATACTTTGGATAATTATACTGCTCCAAAGAAGTTAATTGGTCATATATACTTTTTTAAATCATTGCATAAATACATTTTCTTATAGCATTTCTTATTCTGCATTATTCAGATATGTCGAGAACACTATTTTTATTTTCGTCAATTTGCTTTTATCAATCTAATTTTGAAGAAACGTGTTTTCTGTACAAGCCAAAAAAGAGAAATCCTGTTAATGAAGTTCCTACTGTATACAAGACTGCAAATATTTGACTGCAAAACATCTAAATACATATTTAAATAGGAAACAATGACGGAAGTAATTCCAAGATTAAATGTCGTGAAAGATAAGTTGTTGAAATCACACGAAGAGTTTTCCAAGCTTTGTGATCCACTGTGTTTGGAGCAGCTTAAGGAGAAATTGTCAGACATTGTGACCAGATTGGCAAACACCGAAAAAAGGCTGAAACTATGCAATGCTTCGGAGGTAAATATTTATATTTGAAGAATATTAGTCCTAATTTAATGGAATATAATATAATTTCAGGAGGAGCCCAACGTTGACGAAATAAACGCATGGCTTTCGCAAGTCGAAGAGAAGCTGAATGAACTGGATAATGTCCCAGTTGAACAATTAACAGAAAATCATTTCGAACAGTGCAAGGTAATTGAAAATTGCATAGTAATTGATTTCGAAAGGAGAGATGTAAATTTAATTGTAAACAAATTTGATAAAATAATGTTCTTTGCAGGCAGTCCAAAGCGAAATGATAGAAACAAAACCAAAGGTTAACCAATTGCAACGTTACACTTACTATCCAAAAGTGGCAGAAGTGTGCAACAAATGGGAAGAGATATCAAACAGAATACAAGTAAGTTAATTGTTGGCAGTTTTAAATACCATCCATCGCTTATTTTCTCACGGCTTGTATTGCTTGTTCTTTATCTTAACATTTGGTATATGTAATGCTTGTGCTTTATAGTACCATTACGTATATCTCATTAAAAAGAAAATATTCTGTTTGACTTGTAAAATTCTTTACTGTTACTTAGAAATTTATAATCAAATGATCTAATTCTTGATTGTGGTGTTCTTTAAGATCAGTTATTGGTAATTATTCGGAATAGAGGGGTCCTCGTCGATTTCAATGTCCTTGAAATATGTTTTCAAGATCGTGATTCTGGATAACTTTTCCTTATACATGTTGAGATATTTGTAAAAGACTGTTAGGTCCACTACAGCGAACTTCGCCATTTTAAATGAATTTTGATAGGGTTAGCAGCCCCTAAAGAACGGGCGAGGTCAATTAAAGAGGGAAAAATTCGCTGTGGTGGATGTCCGCAGTTGTTTGCAAATATTTCGGTAACTTATACGTACAGAGAAAAGTTGTTCAGAATCATGTTCCCAACAACATATTTCGAGATTATCGAAATCGGTGACGGGGGAATCGGATTAGGGGGATTCCGAACAATCACCCGATTATTCTGTAATTAACTTTCATTTTGCAAATACTTGACTACATTTAATAATTACATAAGTTTAATCATTACGCAACTTTTACCAAATCACTATTTACTATGTGTAAGTTATAATTGCGTATTAGTGAAGTATACGAAATACTTTGTCCAAGAGGTGTTTTTTTAAGCTATGTACATACAATATTCTTGTCGTTAGTGGAGAAACAGATATCACCTTTGGTAGATGGCAATGCATTGTTACTGGTCAATTATTTGGGACATTGTCTCTCCCCTTGTATAGAATTTCCTAGAGAGGTCTGAACACGATTTGCCAGGAAAAAAACTACTGCAATAAGGAATGACATAAAATGTGCTCCGAGTTTTTTTGTATTGGTGATGGAAATACACATGCAACAGAAAAAAAGCTTTTGTTTGCACAACGAGATTGCATTGTCACTTTCATTCGGCCATGCGCTTTGATATTGTCACACTATTAACATGCTCTTTCAATTAACTGTCGCCTGTCCATGAATACACTGTTACCTATCATGTTTTCACAGGAATGGATCCACAAAATCACAGACAATTTATTAATAAAGAGTAAGGTGGGAGAGACTAAGGGGAGAGACAATTACGGACGCATTAAACCGTCCAGACAAACGGAACAAACTTCGGTGCAGCTAGTTAAAAAAGAGACCAAATTAATTGATAAGAATGAGAAAATATACGGGATAGGATATTTGAATCCTGCGTTCGACGATAATCAAATTAATGTTAACACCACACCCGAGAGCTCACCGATCGAAATCGTTCATAGAAGCAGGAAGTCTTCTGCAAAGTCCGAGAAAGTAAAGACTAAAATCGTAGACGTTAGTAGAACTGTTAGACGAAAATTAGACATGAGCTCTATACCAGATGTCGTTCAAACCTCTCAGCCTCAAGTCGTTCACATTGACGATGATTTGCCTTCTTCGTCCCCCGACAGGGATGTCTACATGCCCGACGAAGAGTTCTTTTTGTCGAAAAATAGTACCTTATTTTCTCAAGTATCCACCAATACGTTGGTTACAAGCGATTCCAAACCATATAACGAATACAATGCGCAAACGAATCCCTTCCGAATCGTAGAGGTAAAAGAAATGGAGATTAAAAAGTCCGTCGCATCACCCGAAGATCATGTAATATTGCCGAGTGCGAACGTTAGCGTAGGATTGATGCCACAGGTTGTCGAAAGAGTAGAAATCGTCGAAGACACAGAGACGGAGCCGGAATCGGTAGACACTGACACTGAGGACAAAGAAGCCAGAGGAAAGATTTCTAGCGGAGGGCAAATCGTTAACAAAAAAAGAGAGCTAATCCCCATTTTAAAGAAAGCTAAATCAGTGGATCCATGTTCTGCAAAAAATACGAAGAAGTTGACTCTTAAGTTAGATCCTGAGAGCGCGCAATCGAACAGTCAGGTTTCGAACAGCAGGTTAATCAAAGTAGAAAGTAGTAAAACGTCGACGAACGTACAATTGTATTGTAATGTAAATAGTACTAAAGAGCCCATACCGTATACATGGAAAGATAAAGACAGTGTTGCCGAGTATCTTATTCTTGACGAGGCCGATACCAAAAACAAATCGAAATTAAATGCAGAAACTACTGACTCAGCATTTCCATCGCCAATCACTTACCCGAAACGAAGGAAAGATCATATGAATGACAAAGAATCCACATCTGATAGAGACACACAGGTTTCTAAACTACGATCTAATGAAAAAGAGAATTTGGATTCTGGAAAGAGCCTCCGATCTTCGTTGTACAGACGCACAAGAAGTATATCCAAAGATGATACGTTAGAGGACTGTGAAAGTTTTTACGGAAGCGACAAAGAAACTGACGATATCTTAATTTTCTCCGACGACACAGAAAATGACGTTGGAAGCTCCAGTTCGGAAGGGGAAGACCCAAATTTAGGAGAACATGTTGAGCACCTCTTGGGCAAGGTAATTTTAATGGCACCAAGTTTGCCATTGAAAATTTGATAGCGTTTGTAATATAATTCGTTGATAATTATTTGTTACAAATATTGAATCATAATAAAACGATTTCGTGTACACGAATAGTGATAGGTGATGGTTAACATGGCATTTAATAACATTTAACACGTTTTCTATCAGTGTTCGTTTTGACAACAACCTTCGCAATTATGTTGCTTTGAATGCTGCGTATTCTCTTCTAAATTATACAAAAACGTTATGAATAGACTGCGGATCTTTATGCATTTATAGCAAAATTGAGTAGATGAAATTCAAAATTGTTGTAAAATTTAAAAAATTGAAGATGTCAATATATGATTTCTTCTCTATTAAAATCATTTAGGGAAGAGATATCGTTCAATTCAGTTTCTATTTCTTGCAATCGATGCAGACCATTTTTATTTTGCATAAAGATCCGCAGTCTAGTTATGAATTTTACGAATATAAATAACGTCATTCCTATCAATTACAATATTCTTGAAATTTTCTTTCCACATCATTTAGTAAACTATTTCATTTAAATTTTTGAAAAAATTCAAGTTATGTGGTCTACTGTAAATGTGAATGGAGACTTTTTTGACTGACTGCGTGTATACGACGCTGGTAGCGAACATGTTAAGATAGTTTATTTATTTTTGTTCGAGACTTTTTTTTACAATATTGTTATGCACAGATACAGGCGGAAAAGTTGTCGCAAGAATCGCAGCAAAGATCCGAGACCAAGATGTTAGGCATCAGACGACCTTTCAAGGCTTTAACGTCCTTGTCCAGAACTGGTCTGGAAAAATGTATTCTAGAGTTTGAACAGTCTGCCCAGAAAATGTTACACAGAATGGATGTTATGTTTATGAGCATTAGTAGCATTAGCAATGAGAAAGATCCTGCAAAGCGTCTTGAGGTTTGTACAAGTATAATACAATTTTACAGTACTCCTATATATATATATATATATCAATTTTTTTATTTACAAGTTTACATGCGGTTTATGTTTCAGGTACTAGAAGGTGAAGTTAGTAGTCTTGCACCAGATGCAGCAGCTCTGATTAGCAAAGGTGATGGTCTAGTCATGACAGTACACGCATCTGATCCTGTTAGGGCTGAGAAGATAAAGAATGAACATCAGGACAAGTTGAGGAGCAAGTGGCACCAAGTTATGTCAGAGATTGAAACTAGAAGAATACAAGCGCAACGGGGTGAAGATATGTTGCGACAATATAATAACTTGGTGGCAGAGTTTGAAGATTGGTTTAGAGATGTCCCATTAAAACTTGAGCAAGTGAATAACTACGAGGGCCAATTAGAGTCTTTCATAGTAGAGTTTGACGCTAAGCGAGAACAGGTTCATAAACTGAACGATCTAGCTGTCGAATTAAAGAGATTGAATGTTGGATACTCCGAAACTGTGCGTTATAGTATCAACAGTAGGTGGCAAGAAGTTAGTTCACAATTTAAAAGATACAGTGGCAGTAAGGATAAGGACAAACACGTTACCGATAAGAAAGTTGAAGTGGTGTGTATAAATGAGTAATAGCAACGTAACACAAACGATCATAATTAGACAATAGTAGAATTATAACAAAAATGAGTAGGTGTAATTTAAAACAGTAAAAACATTAGAAAAATTTAAAAATTCTGTTACAAAAAATTAATTTCCATTTCACTGGAGTTTGTTGCAATCCATGTAGAAAATTTGTATTTTGCATAAAGATCCGCTGTTTAATCATAATAAAAGGATTATTAAATTCTAGTTGAGACGTTGTCGATATTTATACTGTTACAATTTCGTGGAAAAAAAATATTTTTCCATTAAAAACATGGATTTAAAGATTGTCTTTTCCTCAATTTTGATCGTTAGTTCATATTTTTTGTTGCAACTCATTATCGTTGTAAAAATTACTGTTTCATTTCATGTTTTGTAGGATGTGGGCAGGATTGACCTACAGGAATTTAACACAAGAGTTAACAAGATTAGAGAAGCTGTAGTAACAGTAACCAGATCTCTAAATTCGATGCCGTTGAATGGCGATGATTATGAAATGTTCGCGAACCAAGAAGATTGTTTGAAAAAGATCAGTAATGCTTTGAATATTCTGAAACCGAGCATCGAGGAGATTAACTCAGTTTTTGAAAACGTTGCTTCGCAATTACGAAGGGATAAAGCCGAGCAAATAAGACGATTGAGCGACAAACTACGAGAGGAATGGATTAATGTTAATCAGAGCTATGTAGAAAGATATAATCGTTGGGACAAGTGCTACGAGAAGTGGAAGGAACTTTGCCACATGTGTAAAAGTTTCTCTGAATGGCTTGATAAAACAGAAGAATCATTAAAGAAGGTGAATTCATCTGGGCACTCGAAATCATCAAAGACAAAAATATTTGAATTGGAACAAGAAATTTCGAGAATGCAACGAACCGTTAATAGTATTAACGTCTCGAGTGCTAGTATATTTACTCGTTCCAAGCCAGAAGACATGATCGAATTGAAAGACATGATTGAAATGATAAGACACCGTTGGCAAAATATAGTTGTCGAATTAAATACAAGAAAAGAGAAGTATGCATAGAATTCACTGGAAATTATTTATAGTTATTTTGTCGTTTTTGAGTTTGATCTTAAGAATAGTAGCTCGATGATTTTGATGGACACGTTACATTCAAGCTATTCTCCCTATTGAGCTATTTCAGTTGTGATTTGCCTGTGGTGCTGTAGTGTTCAACGCAGAATAATCTCGAATCTAATAAAGAAATTCGCGTGAAAACTTGAAAAAGTATTAGATTTAATTAATTCTATTTTTCGCAATGTTTGCAAAATTAGATTAGTTTATGTTCAATCGCTAATCTTATGTATACTAATAAACTTTTTTTTATATAAATGTTAATATTATATCTTTTAAGGAATTTTGCAATGGAAAGGAAAGTGAATACTGAAGGAAGAATTTTGGACAATGTTTGTAACATCTTGGAACAGATAAATTCATTGCTGGTGTCGGCAGCTAATCCATCCGATGAAACTTCTCTGTCAATAAGATTGTCACTTATCAAAGTAAGTTGCACTTAAACAATTCATTATTATTCCTTTCAAGACAACAGATTGTGTCATATGAAGAAAGTTTATATAAAAGTAGTAGTCACGTTAATATATTAATTCAAAATTTTTCTATCAATTGTGCACGTAATTTACGTTTTCTATACATAATACATTATAGAAAATTTATTTATTTCTTGATTAAAAACATAAAGTTTCTGCACTGTCCACGGTAACGTTATCAAACACACTGAAAGGAAACCTAATAATACCTTCTCATGCCACGACTGCATAAACGAAACCGTGCCAAGACATAAATAGCATTGAACTCTCCCTTTTTGTATATTTTCCTTCCAAACATAAACTTGTCAACCCACTGTGTATGAGGTTTTATATCTGCTTACTATTAAAAAATATGTAATACTGAAAAAACTGATGTTTTTAGGCGAAGCAAGAAGAACTCTCGACCCGTAAAAGATCATTGCAAAATTTAATGCATCAAAATACAACACCCCCAGGAGAAGACGAATGCAATAAACTTCTTGCTGATATGGATAAGGTTCTGTTTCAAATTAATTTTCTGACATTCGCGAATTACATCTTGTAATAAATGAAAATTAATTCAATTATTTAAATTTATAGGCTAATTCAAATCTTTCGAATCACCGGGAATATGTTGAAAATAAGCTTGCCTCTCTTAAAAAATACATTCTTACTCTGGATGCTGTTATGGCATGGGTCATGGAAACGCGAACAAGAATAACCATATCTCGAGACCTATCTGAACAAGATCGAATGGAAGTAATTAATAATGTTATGGTAAGTATTAATGTATCTATTCGCTGTAAACAATGTAGCAGTATTAACCGTTAAATAATGCGTGGACAGACTAAGGTAGAAGACCGCGAAATGGAAGTTAAGGATGTATTGGAGAACTATACTAACTTGGAGAAAGAATGCGAGGCTGCAAAACAACCAATATCTGTGGAATTACAAGTGAGTACAAAAAATATATACAATAGAAGGTGTGTCGAAGAATCAGATATGTTTGATGATTGCACTACATGACTATTTTCTTTGGCATTATTACTGTGAAGTGATCTAAGACGATGTGTTTCAGCTTTGACTTTTAAAAAAACATTTACTTCTAGAACTTTTCGCGGTGAACCATGTACAGAATGCATCATCAAATTGGTTAAGCTCAGTTCTTTTAAATAATTTTCGGATACCAGTAGGTACCTACTGGAAGTATACTTCCAGGTGACGCAGAATCAGATAAAAGTATTTCAAGATTAAGGAGGTAGACTCGTTTCTAGGATTGCAAGGGTACGGGATGCGCCTTCTCATGTCTTGATAATGTAAAGATGGAGTTTTTCAGTAGTCGAAAGCGCTAAATGAAAGATCAATCTAGGCCACAATCACCATCAAAAGTTTTTTAGGTTTAGGTTTACGAGGCGTAATTTACATTATTCGGCAGCATGTAGTTACGTTTTCGAATAATGCAAATTACGCCTCGTAAATGTAAAAATAGGACTTTTGAGGACGATTGCGGCCTAGATTGATCTTTTTCTTAGCATTTTCTTTGAGAAACGAGAAGACGCATTTCGCACCCTTGCAATCCTGGAAACGAGAGTCTACCCCCTTACGTTTTCACTTTTTTATATAGTTCTGCTAGTCGTCATATAAAATTTAATAATATTTTATTTCTTTTTACAACTTGCGCAATTTTTTTGTGTTATTTAGAGAATCCATGATTTACAAGTCTATATAAAACATACAAGTTCGTATGCAGTATTTTTCCCTTAGTATTGTAGTTCTGTTCCCACCACCTCATGATGCATGCAACAGTAGACCTCCAAGAGGTCTAATCTATCTTTAATGTCAGTGCATAGAACGTGTTCGACCACGTGTGTAAAATATTTGAAGGGTTGTTTCTTTAAGGCACAATAAATGAAGATTGACGGTATTACGATTTCGGCTTCGTTCTAAAATTATTAATGATCGTTTCTCGTTTCTCATTTCTCGTCACGCAAGGGCCATTCTACTTCCAATTCCATAGAATTTGCCATAGTTACTGATCTTTTAGTATATTTTGTTCGTAATCTTCATCACGAGTGTGACTCGACATTATGTACAAGGCAAGGGAAAGAATTCAGGAACTTAATGGAAAAGAAATAAAATTTTGAATGCATTTTATTTTGTCATATGCGGTTGAGTCGTATAAAGGAAATTTGATATTTTGATATTTCTTTGATATTTCATATTGTTTTAATATTTCGATATTGTTGAAATTCAATAGGAAAAACTGAAGAAGCTGAGGGAAGATTGGCAGTTTGTTAAAAATAGTGGCGATTCCCAGGGTCATGAAGTCAAAATTGCGGGTGCCGCTGCCGTGACGACCAAGGAAATAGGTAAGTCTTACATTTAACTTTTTATTGCTGATAACTAGACTGCGGATCTTTATTCATTTATGAAGAAATTAGTTGGGCGAAATAAAAACAGTAATTGATTAGAAAAATTTAAGAATATTGTAATGTTGTTTTTAACGTAACAAAGTTACTTCATTCCTGCTTTCCACAATCGATGCAGAATACTTTTATTTTGCATAACGATCTGCAGTCTACTTATAACATTATTACTTTCTCTTCACGACCAAGTATTTCAATAAATTTGTCTTTTACATTAAAGTAAATAGCACGATTAATCTTTCCTTTGTAAATGTAATCAAACTAACAGTAATTTAGGAAGTTCCATAAAGTCCCTAAGATTCTACATCGGCACTTGAGGGTTAAACGATTAAATCATGGAAATAATATCGCAATCAATAGAAACTATTCTTAGCTTTACACGTAAGTATTCTTAATTTTCAAATCGATTGTTTTCGTTACACTTGTATCGTACTGTGATATTTACGCGGGAGAGAAATATTTCAAATCATACTTTCTTCTGTTCGACGACAGATGGCACCTTTCTCTGTTATCGACGCAGCGTTCCTGTACAGTTCCAAAAAGGCAGAGCATTCAAAAAATCTGTTTTGATCGATCTATATTTTTTACATGCAATTTTAATCCGATTTTTATGAAACTATTTAGGAAGTTCCGACCAACTCGAACTCCATTGATACTTTCAAGTCCTTAAAAACCTTAAATCTTTAAAATCTTTGATTCTTTTAAAATTTTGGAAAGCATTTCAAATAAAAGTTAATCAACTTAATATATATTTGTTATAACATATAAATTAATATAGAAACGTTTGCCGCTTACAGTCCATTAAAAAAAAAAATTAAGTTGATGTTGAGGTCTGTTTTACGATTTTCTGTAGAAAAATATTGTTCACATCATACTTTTATTATTCACATTCCCTTTCATACGTGAAAGAGGGCGGCAAATGGAAAAGAAAGAATGAAACGTTCTTATATTTGGTTTTTTATGATCAAACAACTACCATTGAATTCGTCTCGCTTTTCCAATTAAAGTGACACCAAAAACGACATAGTTACAATCATAATTACTTGTGTAACAAGCGCAGTTAAGAATTCGTGTAACGCTATCGTAAATGTGAAGTTCGAAATTTTAATCAATTATTACAGAAGAAATTATGATCGTAACCATATCACGTTTGGCGTCATTTTAATCAGAGAGACAAGACGATATGATGGTAAACGTTTCATTGACGAAAAACAAAAATAACAAATTTGATTTCGAATTTAAAAGCTGAGCTGGCAAGAGTCCTTTGAATCCAGTCTCTCTGTCTCTTTCAATCGCTATGTTTCTCTACGTTCGTTACACTACAAATAATGTAGTATTTTGAATGGAGTACGTCTTCTATAGCTGGTGTTCGGCAGCCCCGATGATACGACATTTACGTAGAGAATACTGTAATAGCAATTGATAGAAAATTGCCGACCGACTCTCCCTTAGGAATTCGCCAGAGCCGAAAGCAATTGTAACTCTCGCTAAATGTACTCCTTCGGATCTGTCGTGGGATTCTCGAGGGTAGTTCGGCGACTGAACAAGAAATAGTACGTTTAGTCGTATCGGTAAGCGTGGTCACATATCACTTCCGTTCCGTGCGGCGGAACGATATATGTACGTATATCCGCCACGTTAAGTGCAGTCTTTTCACCGAGCACCGGTGTCGGTGTCCTTTCTTCTTCTTTCGTTTTTCGATCGATTCGTGCATTTGAAATCGCTGATGCCTATGAATTTTGCCGAGTCACCCGGCTTTTAGCTCGAACTTTTCTTCCCTTTTCTAAACATATTCTATTTAGAACGTTTCGACAACAAATATAATATGTACAGTTGAGTTGAAAAGTAAGTTAGCCATTAATATATATGCAGGCAAATGAATATGATATATCTTTAATAGTGATAATTAGACAGCGGATTGTATGCATTAATCACAAAAATGAGTAGGTGTAATTTAAAACAGTAAAAATATTAGAATAATTTAAAAACACTGTTATATTATTTTCAGTCTATTAAACATATTAAGAAAGAAAATACATTTCTATTTCATTCCAGTTTGTTGCAATTCATGAAGAAAATTTTTATTTTTCATAAAGATCCGCTGTCTAGTGATAATATATATGTTTTGCTATAGTATTTTGTTATTTACTTATACCTTCTAAATAAAAACAAAACAATAATACGATTTTATGTTAAGATATAATCGAAAATTAGTAAAACATATATTGTTCTACCGTGTCATCCGGCTTTTAGCTCGAATTTTTCTTCCCTCATCTAAACATAATCCATTTAGAATGTTTCGACAACAAATATATGTACAGTTGAGTCGGAAAGTAAGTTAGCGATCGGCATAGGGAGCCAAATGAATATGATATGTCTTTAATAATGATAATTACACTGCGGATGTTTATGCAATTTACAATTTTTCCAATCGAATTTTAACCCTTTGCACTCCTTTGTGACTCGACATCAGAGAACAAAAAATGTAAATAAAATGGGGTTTTTTATGTATTTGGTTTTTCCTTTATTTATTTAATTGTCTTATTTTTTAGTTAAAAACTACGACAAAGCTTGAGTAATATTTAATATGATTAGTAGACAAAATTGTTTAAAATAAGTAGCAGTCAAGGAACTGCCCTTTGAAGTAAATTTCAAATAAAACACTTAAAATACATAGTAGAGAGTTGTTGACAAGTAAATTGAAAAATAATTCGGTGTGCAAAGGATTAAGACAGGAGAATCAAATAAATTATTATTTTCAGTGGTAGCAGCCTTTGTAGATCTGAAATAAATAAAAATCGTACTAAATTCTGTCGAATGTTATATTTTAGTTTTTTTTTTAAATTTTTATAATATATGTTATATATATTAATATATGTTTCACTATAAGTATTTGATTATTTACTTATACCTTCGAAATAAAAACAAAACGGTAATATGATTTTACGTTAAGAAATAAACAAATTAGTAAAATATATATTATTATTATTAAAGATATATTACAGGATATTTAGAAGCAGAAGACCTGTAAGGCTACCAAGCATCTGAAGCGATAGAAATTGATTTTATTTCATGCTGTTTGAGATGCTATACAGGATTTCTCATTTCAAATTCCCAGAGCAAATATCTCGAAAAGTATGAATGACGTGAGAAAATGTTTTAGATAGAAGTTGTATGGTCTCGTGGGGGACACATTTTGTTGTTATTTATTCGATCTGCAGATGACCTCGAAAAGGCCCATAAAGGTAAATTTAAAATTTTTAACCTGGAACCCATATTTTTAATTGTATATTATTTTCGCTGACATCGAGACGTTTTCGGAACGGTTTTAAGAATTTGTAGATTTGCTTTTCGTAGATTTGGAATAAACATCCTCAAAATTAGTTGTACTTTTATTGAATTACAACAGTAATCAATTTTTTGGTAAGCGTCGAGTAGGCAGTGTAGGAGGAACCCGACCATATCTTTATTTAGAATAGTATAATTTCATTTTTATGCACAAAAAGACTGTATTTATTTTGATTAAATTTCTAATTTTACTGGTTTGTGTTACCTATTTTTTACTTCAATCAATTATGGTTGTAAAATTAATTTCGAAGATTATTTATTTATTTATTATTGCTTTAAACCGACTGGTTTATTTAGCAAGTACAGTATTGTTACATGTAGCTTACACTACCGCTCAAAAGTATGTGGACACTTCCTTTTTCTCTACAAAACGTAGTTTAAGTTAGTAGGAAAAATATTTAGAACAATTTTGTCACTTGTAATTATTATTATTATTATTATCTATTATTATTATCTATTATTATCTATGATACCACAATTGGTATCATAGCACGATAGAATTTATTTTTATGTACAAACTATATAATGAAAATGCAATAATATAATTTCTATCCACAAATACGAAATCTAGTGGAACGGTTTCGGTACTTGAAAGGATTTCAAGTTTCACTTTGTTCCATTTCTAAGATTCAGAGCGAATTCAGAGAATTTTTCGATACAAATACTAATAATAGAATACTAATAAAATAAAATAACTAATAGAAAGATTGCCGCGATTAGTGCAAGCGGTAATATCTTATCGTGGTGGATACGTCGACGAATCTCGTATTTAATGTTAGACTAATATGTATTGGTAAGTTTCCACATAGGTAGTTTTTAACTTAAAACGTTAGACATTCCATAAGAAAGTAATAAAGATCGATTTTAGTCACTATTTTAGATGCTTAAGGGGATAGACTCGTTTCCAGTATTGCAAGGGTGCGGGACTCGCGTTCTTATTTCTCGTTAATACAAAAATGGATTTTTTCAGTAGTCAAAAATGCTAGATCTAAGATCGATCTAGGGCGCTATCGCCCTCAAAAGTCCTACTTTTTCGTTTACGAGGCGTAATTTGCATTATTCGGCAGCATGTAGCTGTGAAAATAGCTACATGCGCAGTTTTATGCTTCCGTATGATGTAAATTACGCCTCGTAAACGAAAAAAATAGGACTTTTGAGGGCGATAGCGCCCTAGATCGATCTTTTATCTAGCGTTTTGGACTACTGAAACACCCATTTTTGTATTATCGAGAAATGAGAACGCGAATCCCGCAGCCTTGCAATCCTGGGAAAAGGAGTCTACTCTTGTAAGTAACTTTTAGGCGTTGCTGTTACACATTTCTCAAGTGTCCACATACTTTTGAGCGGTAGTGTACGTTACAAAGGTGTCACATTGTTTTTATATCCTTACGGAACATTGTTTGAGAAAATTATAAATTATTATCAGGCCTTCTATATCAGGTTTACATAAGAAGGGACTAATATAGAGAGTAATTTGCAAGAATAGATCTGCAAGGATAGTTTCAGCTCCAATTGCTCTGGTCATTAACGTTTGACATACATATACGTATATATGTATTTATAGTTGGTCGTGCATAGTTATTAAATATGGCGAATTAAATTCTCTCGGCGAGGTGCATAATTCAGAATCATGTCGGTTTAATCGCGATGATTCAGGAAGGAAGAACCGTGGGGTTTGTTGATCCTGCGTCGCAGAGCTTAACGGAAAGGTCGTAAGTTTGTAGTATAAGCGCGATCGTCGGGCCGCATAATGAGCGGATAAGCCGTCTAATGTAGTCGCGGTAGAATATCGCCAGACTGAAGATAGCTCGGTTCTCTCGTTCCTCTTTCGCCCTCTGTTTCCACCATCCTTTTCTTCCCTTCCCTCCATTGTTTTCTATCTCCGCTCTGCGGTGTAACATCAAGATGAAATCACGACTCGTTTGACGAAACTTCGGGGACTACAAACGGTTTAAGCTTCCCCTTTGTTGCATCGTAACACAATATTATCCTACTGCATTTCTATTTACAATTTGCTGCGGATGCATCGGAAAACGTACACGTTTCCACGAGCCTCTGCAAAGCAGGGATCGAATGAAACTATTAATATTTTCAATTAATTCGGATATATAGTCAGTCTCGAGTGTGATAAAAATTTTTGGAACACAGCGTATAGTTTGAATTACGAAAAAGGTTGCTGTTTAAAACTTTTTTATTTGGACTTGTAACGAAAATTTAAAAAAATCTATTTTGTAGATCTGTGTCAGTTATGTACATGCTGAAAATTTCATCGAAATTGATTAATTGGTTTATGAGGTATTTGGTGTTTTATTAAGTACTAGACAATTTTGATTGATTTCAAGAATTTGACTCTGTATATATTATAGAGGGTGGGACATTTAAGTGGGAACTCCTAAATATCTCTGTTATTAATGATTTGTTGTATTATTTTAGAGGTTATTTTCCAGAGATTTCAAGGTTATCAGTACTTTTTTAAATGGAGTGATATATTTTTTTGTCTTTCAGAGCACAAACAAACAAAATCATCGATCTCTGTATCCATACGGATTGGATCACTGTATCTCCAAACGTTTACAACAATATTGCCTATCATTATTGAACTGCTATTAGGCTCCAAATTACCGATTTGTTTGAATTTGACGTTTTGAATGGCGTTTGCACACTTGAAATAGTTTATCGAATTATGAAAATTCAACGTTTTGAATATTAATTTACAATAATAGGTATAATTTTATTTTCTAAACCATGGGTCTCGTAGCACGCATAGAAATGCATTGTACATGTACATACATTTGAATTGTTTAAAATTATTATTTTAATGCATTTCACGCATTGGGAAATGTTATCACTGAATAAACGATTGCAATGTTATGATTGAATTTGTGAAAATAGGAAGTTGCTATTATAAAGAACGGTTTATCTACATAAGAAGAAGTGCTAATCACTACTTACAATTAGTATCTTAACTTTCCCTGGTGTTTTATTCAGTTACGGCTATTACTTGAGGCTTATTATCCACTTATTATCTTTAGTAAGTACAGTTTGCGTTCATGATTGAATTGAGCAAGTATAGAATCGCTTGTGTTTTATTCAGTTACGGCTATTACTTTAGGCTTATTATCCACTTATTATCTTTAGTAAGTGCAGTTTGCGTTAATAATGGACTTGAGCAAATATAGAATCATAAACCGTTTAAATTTCACAGTAGTTCACTGTAATGAATGCTAGAGCAGATGGTTGAATGTGTGATTAAAATGAAAATGGTTATGAAAGTTTGAGAATTTGCACTATTACTGGGCTGACAAGACACGGCCGGCAAGTTTTCATCGGAATAATCGATCAGGGAAAAATCTAGGTGGGCTGGTTTTTATGTCTCCCAAAGGAACGTTGGGTGAATAGCGTCAGTTCGTGCTACCTTCTCCATAACTCAGTCGAATCACTTCTATAGATTCAGTCTCAGTTGCTGGTAAACTGGTTGCATTAGCTGATTGATTTTCCTCATCTCATAATCATTAATATCCTACAGTCGTTCACTTTAGATGTTCTTATTTTACAGTACATTACGTTCCATTCTACATATTCGCTACGATTGTAATGCAAATCTTACATACACATGTTACGTTTAATTTCGACCTTCTACAGGAAACTTACATGCAGTTTATTTTGAATATAAATAGATTTCATGCTATTATGTTATATCCTTCAAAGGTAACTCTAATCATTTGAACGATGTCATTTTCATCATGAAAACGTATTCTTCGAAGATAGTTTTAAATGTAGCTACAACGATGTTTTATGGAAGTTTTTTAGACCGCGGATTTTATGCATCCAAGACAATATTGGGTAGCTGCAAATTGAACCAGTAGAAAGATTAAAAGAATTGAAGAGAATTACCAAAGAGAAGTAGATAACAAATGAATTTTCAAGTGGCCCTTGTTTACTGTAAATGATGCAGAAATTTTTATAGCGCACAAAGATCTATACAATTTGCTAATACTAAGTAATAACTTGGCAAATACATATTTACTGAGAATAAATATGGTCTTCGTACATTAAATTATGTTTTTTGAAGATAACTCCTTCGAAGATCATTCGAAGCTTCACATGTTATATGTATATGGTTGAATATGTCTTTTCATTAGCTATAATGTTACACTAATCAAAATACGTCGTTCCATTTAAAAAACCGACGAAGACCTTGGAATATCGAAAATTATTATTAAAAACAACGGAGATATTTTCGATGGGAGTCTTAGGTGCCTCACTATAATCGCAATTACACAAATCTATTTTTACTAAAATTTTTATCATTAAACCACTATACTTGTGTACAGTCTGCAAACATTTATGCAGAATAAAAATTTTTATCGTCAATTGCAAGGCAGAGGAATCGTATAGAAACTCCTTTCTTCCTTTAATAATTTTAGCGAGTTTAAAATAACATATACAGTTAGGAGCATAACTGATCACACACACTTTAAATCAGAATTATCTTTTTTATGAACGGATCAAACGATTTAAATTTCTCTGTAACGCTAGAAGAATTAGTTTAGTAAATGACGTCTATCAAATATTTTGAAAAAATGAATTTGGTCGGAATTGTGAAAAACAATAGTACAAATTGATTTTTACTACTTCTTTAGCCGGCCCAATAACGAAAATTTAAAAGATGTGTTTGGTCAACTCGTATAAATTATATACGCTCTGAAAATTTAATTGAAATTGGTTAATTGGTTTACGAGTTATAATATAAATATCGACCTTTTTACCACATTTGATCGTTTATAATTCGTAAAGTAATTAACCAATTTTTAAATTTTCGTTATTGGCCCAACTAAAAAAGTTGAAAAAATCAATTTTCACTATTGTTTTTCACAATTTCAACTAAATGCATTTTTTCAACATAAATTTTTTTAGACGTCATTTACTAAACGAATTCTTCTAGCCTTACAGAGAAATTGAAGTCGTTTAGTCCATTCATAAAAAAGTTATTCTGATCAGTTATGCTCCTAACTGTAGATGCTTTAAAGTTATTTAATCTTTCTATTGTTTCAATTGTTTCAAACAAAGTTAATGTGGGACGACAGGCTGTTATCTTATTGTGTATCATAGATCGTTCGGGAAGTTAGTCCGTTGCTCAAAAGGAGGGGCAACGTCGACGATTTTCATGAAAAATTATTTTCAGGATGGAGAGACTTTATGCATTTATGACAAAAACTGGTGCAATGTATTAAAGTTATTTAATCTATTGTTTCAATTTGCACCCACTCATTTTTGTCATAAATGCATAAAATCTCTCGATCCTGAATATAATTTTTCTTTAAAATCATCGACGTTGTTTATCCTTGAGCAACGAACTTCCTGAGCGATCTATGACAAACAATAAGATAACAGCCCGTCGTCCTAGATCAACTTTATCTAAGTTCGTGCGTCGAAGTTACTCGTAGCCTGCGGTGCAACCAGGTATCGCAGGAATTCGTAGGACTTTGCGTCGGTCCGAATGAATATTCAAATGTTCATTAGCTCGGCTGCTAGCCAATAATTGACTACACGGTAATACATGGCGTGACGAAGTAAAGCTGATTAGCAGAATGGTCTCGTGGCATTGGCGGGACATAATATTTCGTTGGTAGTCGAGCGATTTGCAGATTGATTCGTGCTGACACGATTCACACGACTGTGTCTGTATATACAGGGTGTCCCACTAACTCTGTTACGAACCGACAGCTCGGCCACTTTTCATATTACGCTGATTGTAAAAAAAAACAAACTATTTGGCTCAAGAGAACACGTATTATTGTGAGAAAAATTTTTTCGTCAAGCTTGTTTTGTTCTGTTTTTTCTGGATTTCAAGGTCACCGATGTTTTTTCTTCTTCATACAACTACATATTTGTATTACAATGACGTGATAGTAGAGGTCAAGACGAAGCTAACGACCTACAATACCGTGACCTTGAGTAGAAAAAATTTACCAATTTTTGAGACTTGATAATACTATTTGTAACGCCACAAACTTTCGTAATCAAATTAACAAATGTTTAGAAGTCAACGGATATAATTTGGAGCATTTATTATAGACTCGCTTCCCCAGAGATAGTGGGACAGCCTGTATACATTATGTCAAAAAAATACCAAGACATCTTAAATGAATCACACAGATTTTTAATTTTCATAAAAATTTATTTGATTGCCTTCAAAATAGACCCCTTCCGGGGCAATACACTTCTGTCAGCGTAAAATTCAATCATCGAAGCACTTCTTATTAGCGCGTTTTCTGGTACGGTCTTCAGTTCCTTTAGCGAATTTTGTTTCACGGCCTCCATCGACTCGAAACGGCGACCTCGAAGAGGTAATTTGAGTTTGGTGAATAAGAAAAAGTCACAGGGGGCCATATCTGGCGAATACGGTGCTTGGTCGATGATAGCTGTCGAATGTTTGACCACAAATTCGGTTATAACGGTCGCTTTGTGAGATGTCGCGTTGTCGTGGTGCAAAATCCACGATTTGAACGTATTGTACCACTCATATGCTCGTGTTCCCGATATAACTGAATTACCGAAGACCTTATTCAACATTTTCAACGAATCGGTACACAAAATTTCTAGCAAACTTTTTGTTCTTTTTTTCCATGGCAACGATCGCAGAACACTCTCGGAGTAGACTGATAAACTCGACAGCTGTAAACAAACTCTGCGACAGATCGTGCTCAAAATCTGCGTCGTATTAGTTTACAGTCCTACTGACTTCTAGAAAGAACAAATTTTTGAATACCTTTACGCGGGCATTTTAAATGAGCATGTCATCGGTACTTTTTTGACACAATGTAAATGTATGGTATTTGCTAGGAATGGGCGGGTACCGGAAGATTTCGGGAAAACAGCATGCAAAAATTGTTTTTGCACACAAAATTACGTCTTGCCCGTTTGCACCATCCGTCCTGAGACATCCTGTATAAAGTGTGCATTTCTTACAAGGAAAAGTTATTTCAAACCACTCTTACACCTATCGTCTTACACCTATAGATATTCTATATTGTATACAGTGCTGTTCACTTGATTAGCCTCGAGTGAAAATATATACAAGTTTATGTCAAAGAAAGGAATTCTGGGCAAAATTTTTGCTTATTAGTTAAAGTCGTTTATACAATAATATGAATTTGTAAGAGATATATGTTTACGTCCGATATGTACAATCGCAAGAAACTTTGTGTTTGTAAAAATAGGATGCTTCCACATGAATAGCCTCACATTATTTAGTCACGTTTAGTTGTCGCTTTGCGATAGGTCGGACAAGACATATCCGCAACAAGTCTACATTTCACATCTATATTAAGTATTATATCCATTATTTCTTGTATCGTTATTATCATTGTGCTAATATGGGTCGCGGAAAGTCATTGACTGTTGAGGAAATTGGAAAAATTAAAGTTTTAAAAGAAGAAGGGTATTCAAACCGAGAAATTGGAAAAAAAATTAATAGGAGTGCTAAAGTAATTAATAATTTCTGTAATAATCCTGGAAATTATGGAAAAAATTATAAAGGGAGAACAAAACGAGCTATGTACATCGGACAGGAAAAGTAGATTTATTTTACGTTAAATTTCGAATGCAGCAGTTTCCCTTAAGAAGGTGAAACAGGAAGTTGGAACAAAAGCGTCAGTTTCAACCATTAGACGTGTCATACAAAGTGTTTCACACATACAACCCAAGAAAATGCAAAGAAAACCTTCATTAATGAGAAGGCATATTGAAGCCCGACTCCAATTTGTTAGAACGCGTATGAGTTGGACTCAACAATGGCACAATATAATTTTCTCACATGAGAAAGAATTAAATCTGGATGGACCAGACGGATTTTCCTACTGCTATCATGATTTGCGGAAAGAGAATCGAATTCTTTCTCGACGTCATTCATTTGTTATTTGGAGTATTCGAGGCTATTCAAGTGAACAGCACTGTATGCACGTTGCGAGCGGTGATCGCGTTAACGGTGAATTACGTCGATACCGAGAAAAGCTGGTATCAACTAGTTTAGTTTTCACGGCGTTTGGAAGGAGCTGATGCTCAGTCGAACGAACTGGTTCCTCGTTAGCGAGAGAGCTTATTAAGGCTTTCATGTTCCTGTGGTCACGTTTTGTGTCTAATCTAGCAACACAGGCGTTCTCGCTTCGTTTCCAAAAAAGAAACGAGAAGAATAGAAGAAAGATCGAGGAAATCACGATAAACGTAAAAGAACTAGCGTGAAAATTTGCTAGCCGTAGGAAGCCTACGTTCAAAGTTCATGATCGACGGGAAAGATGCGTCCGGTATCTCTTTATGCATTTTTCATTTAGCCTGGTTCGGTCTCGGTGGATAAAATATCACGCGGCGTCAGGTTAAATTTCAATCGGCTACGAAACACCGGTCTGTGAACGGCGTTCTGTCTTCTCTTTTTCTCCCTTTGACACACGCAATTTTTCAGCGTTGTCCTATTTTTTGTTTGCTGTTCTCTTTTCGACTACCTGTTCGCTGGCCGTTCCTGTGGAAATCAACTCCACCAGGAGGGGAGAGGTCGGTGTTTACGATGCCCGTCGTGTCCTCTCCGCGGCGACAATAAAAAACGGATAAAATTTTCGCCCCCGATGAGAAATATTGGATGTTGTGACACGAGGATCGCGCTGTATGACGCTCCGGTAATTGCGCTCCGGCTCTGTTGTACCAGAGACAGCTTTTTATGCCGCGACTGGTAATGACACCCGCCCCGCACAGCTGACCCTCCATTATTTCTCACCGGCGCGCTTTTCCTATCAAACGAAAATCCCTTAGCCGAGGGGAACGCACCACCGCGTCTTCGTCTTGTCCCGAATCCTAGAGTTTCTTGCGTCCGAGATACACAATCGGTCCGCTTTCCTCGCGAATGCTGTTCAGGTATAGGGCGTTGCAAATACAACAACGGACATTACAAGGGATATTAGTTTCTTAGCTATAAAATTTCATGGAATGAGAATTACGCTAAAAATCAAAACTTTTGCAATGACCCAATATTTAAGCATTGAAAAACACCTATCTCCCACCTCGAATGGTTCTGGCAACCGTCCACGCCCTCCCAAAAAACCATTATTTCGCTCATCCGTGCACCCCTAGTGATTCGCCCTCCACGACATCGGTATCCAGTGGTTGTAGACTGCTGTCCCGTATTACGCACCACCCACACGTGCGTTCTACGAGCATTCATGCGTAGCAGTAACGTATGGCGAGGGGCGAGAAGCACCACCCGCGACCCATCGCCGCTGGAAGCTTTTTCGTAGTACAATAAAATTTCACGGCTAAGCTGGCTCTTATTAGATCCCGAACGAAGTGCCTCTTCGTCTTATTTCTCGACGTAAATCCACGACACTCGTCATTCTTCACTTCCGTCGGCTGGCGTCGATACGTGACGCTTTTATTGATTCGGATTAAGCGTCGACGAACGACGGAAAACGGCGAACTGGATCAAGCATTCATAAAAGTAGCTTCCGTGCTACGTACATACCATTAACTATCCAGAGTTGTGTAAAATTATTTCATGAATTATTATTGTAAAGTAATGCGATTACACTGTATTAAATTATTTCGTAATTTCGCGATTCAACTCGTTCTTGCAATTCATTGCAATGTAATTCGTAATCCAGGTGTCTTGTCCAATTAAATTAAAATATTATTCGTTTTCACAATTGAAATACAGTCACAAAGTATTACATATGTAATTTCAAATTAACCCTTATGCAGCCAATCAAAATGTGTAGATTATTTAAAGCCTTTTCTATTCAACATATTTCCACAAATTCTCATTTTAAAACAATAAATTAATATATTAACGAGCAAAGAATGGACATTCAGAGAAGTTATGTAATATTTACCCGGCTACCCATGTTAGCTTTTCTCGTTAGCTCCGAAACGAAGTATAATATAAACAATTCTTATCGAATGCTGTCTCTGTTGTTCATGTAAATTCGCCCCATGCAACGAAATACAATATTGGAGCAGGAAATTTACATTTTCATCGAAGAATTTAAAGCTACAAAAATAAAAAAGTACATTTAACTATTAAATTTCATTAATCTTAGCATGATAGCGAGCCGTGTTAAATTTCATTGAATTTTGCGTTTCTCAAATTTCTTGCATATTGTTATAAATGGAAAAGAAGAGGACAGTATAGTTATGAAACTCTGTTATGTTTCTCAAGTTACTCGAGAAATTTTTCACGAAAGAAGCGAAATATTAGCCCGAGAAATCTTTGAAGAAATGAGAGATACCGTTTGCAGAGAAGATTTTAAAGCAGACAGAACACGATTAGGTCGGGGCGAGCCATGCATTGCAGTGCTGAGAGATGAGGATGCTTATTGGGTTAAAAGAACAGAGTCGAAGTTCTTAGGGAAGCTAAAGCTCGTTTATAACTCCATTTTCTCGTTTATATTCTTCAAGATGAAAATTTTTGTAAAAAAAAACAACTTTCATCTCGATTTCTTTCTTTGCTATTATCAGTCTTTCTCTCTCTCTCTCTCTCTCTCTCTCACATACACTCACTCATTGACTCACTCATGCACTCACTCGTGCACTCACTCGTGCACCCACTCGTGCACTCATTCGCTCACTCTGCACTCATTCGCTCACTCTGCACTCATTCGCTCATTCACTTACTCGTGCACTCATTCGCTTACTCGTGCACTCATTCGCTTACTCGTGCACTCATTCGCTTACTCGTGCACTTATTCACTTACTCGTGCACTCATTCACTTATTCATGCACTTACTCATGCATTCATTCACTCATTCATTCACTCAGTCATCGCCTCCCTCTGTTCTTTTTGTTATATCTTCCTCTGTAAATGCACTCGCATTTTATGCGAAGCCTCGCACTGTCTTACGTCGCTCTATTTTCCGCCGATATTTCGTATTCACAGAGGAAAGATGATTCGATCCAACGTCGAAATACAATTTCGTGTCTACGACGAGATGAAGTGCATAGATTCTCTTGACATCAACCGATTGGGGCATGTTGGTTTAGAAAGCTCTCTCGCAGTCCTCTTACGTTCGCTTCCACCTCGTTTCGCAAAGGTACATTCGATTCTGTTCGTCGGCGGAAGTTCGATTTCAATGTGAACCGGTACACGTTGCGAAAAGGTTTAATATTCTTTGAAGTAACTGCTCCGATTTTACGATCACCGTGTGTCTTATATTTCATGGAAACAACTACACTACCGGTCAAAACCGTACAAAGACAGGCTTTCAGAATTGACAAAGAGATCAATGATTATTTTACTGCGATTCAATGAAGTCTACGTCCTGCGCATTTGTTGCAAATGCAGAAGGTCTTTCATATAACGATGGCATATAAGAATAAATGTTCACCTAAGACAAGCCACCTGAATAAATTCTACATTTTTTGAGATAGGAAGAAGTTGAGACAAAAGTTGTTTGGTTTTCTGAGGCCCATTACGCAGTGTACCTAATTAATTTTCAGGTGGAGGTGCTTAGGAGATTTGAAGGCCAATCTTGCTTTTTTAAATGGTATCTCATATTTCTGAACTCTCACGTCGTAGCCCTTCGCGAAACAAATTCAACGATATAATCATTGAAGGTTTTTTGAAATCAAAAACATGAAAAAGGATGAAAAATATAAATTCACAAATAAGCACCTCTACCTGAAAAAGTTATGCACACCACGTAACGGGCCCCTCGAAACCAAACCACTTTTGTATGAAACATTTCTTCCTGTCTCAAAAAAATGTAGAAGTTATTCAGGTGGTTTGTCTTAGGTGACACCCTGTATATCGAAAAACGAAGGAAATTTTTCGAAAAAAAAGACAATTTATATTTCATAATTTGTGATTTATTCAAGTGAAAAGTGCCCCTCTCTTCGTTAATGAAATTTATGACTTTTCATTTTTATCGCGCTGATTTGTTCGTAGAAATAGCAAAATTTTTTAGATGTATAAGATTTCGTAGAAATAGCAATGCTTATTTGTGTAAACTTGCCAACGCTACTTGACAATTTTCTCTAAACAGGGAACGACTAGTTTGGAATAATATGTTTCTCCTATGTACGTATAAAAATACATTAATGTTATAAACAAGATGGTAACAAAATAATATGAAATGTACACGCACGCGTTACAATGCGACAAAGTTAGGGCAGACTAGAATTTACTCCTCCATAAAAAATAATCAATCAGAAAAACTAGTAAATGTAGTACGGTGTAAATTAGATAAAGTTGTATTATGAAATTAACCGACGGCGATGGTTTCTCTTCCAGTTGATCTTCCATTGTCTTGCGCAAGAACGTGTAAAAATCCCTAAAATATAAAAAATTATTAATCAACCGAGAAGAATATATTTCCTTTAGAGATCATAAATTATATAAAGTATGAATATTCAGAGTTTTGTAATTTCACAAAAATATAATTAATTCTGCAAAAGCTACGTTGTCAAATATTAATTAACAAGTATTAGCAAAAACAATTCTTGCATTGCATAGTTTTACTATTGTTCTACAATACTAACTCGATGAGTCTAATATACAAAATTAGTTTGATCACACTGTATCATCATAGGCACTCGATAAACTAGAAAGGAGTAGTCAGGAATACATCATTTACAACACATAACCTGAACTGCATTTTGTAGAAAATGATCATTTTCTCAAAATTTTCAAGTTTGTACTAAACTTTAACAGAAGTATCAGAATCATCTGCTTCCTTGCTAGGTTTTGGTTACTAAAAAAGAATTGATTTAAAGAGTTTCATACGTTCCATTGAAAAATTAATGAAATAGAAAATGTACCAAATTCAAACCATAAGTACTTAGTTAGTTCTTATGTAAAAACAATACATAAAAGGAATTTGCTTTTGTTACAGTGGATTTTAAAAATACCTATTATCTGAAAAAAGTCACCTAAATTGATAGTTTGCTTTTCATTGAAAAATTTATTGACCGAACACGTGTAGGTACTCGTGTTATCGATCGAACTAAATATATTTGGTTTTGACCTTTAAAGGTTCACGTCTGTCATCCTATTTTCACTGATATTAGACCATTCTGAAAGTTCTGTGGTGCTTTCAGGTTTATCATTTTCAAGGAAAGCACCGAACGTGTAATGTAATTGCTATAATTTTGTTTCTCACCAATGAGAAACAACACTTCCGTAGTTTGTTCCCTTGTCGGTAACTATTAGTTTTTCATCCGATACAACCTTACGCCTTTTTACTCAGAATTAAATTCTCTCTTCGGCCACAAGATTAAAATTTACCCTTTACAACAAAGAAACTCAAGGTGAGAAAAGCAAAACAGAAAAAACAAATTATTGCTATTCTTGAAATCATACAACTTTATCTAATCACATTGTATTATCGAAATTATAAGTGGTAAAAACATTTCGTTGTTTGTTTACGATGTTCGACAAAACATTCGAAATGATTAAAGTTCCTATTCAATATTATAATAAATGGTATTGTCAAATGACGATAAAAATCAAGTCTGCTAGAATGCGTTTTCTGCGCATGTTATCAGTCCCATTTGAACTTTTAGGAGGATGGAAGTTGCGAGAAATGGTCGCGATAAAATTGTTCGAGCGCCGAACTCTTTATCCCTCTCACCTGTAACGCTTTCTTCGCGTTTCTGATCGCGCCGACGTGACAAACTCTTTCTATCATGCGACCCGTGAGACCGTTTAGGGGCGATCGAATGGTGGTACGCCGCATCATCATCGTTTCATTCGGATCGTAGTAACTGGGAATGTATTCGGTCGTTTCCGAGGCGACCACCAGCTTCTTGTGATCGAGGTTCTTCGTTAACGACATCAACCGTTTCGCGCAGAGATCAATGATCGCCTCTTCGAGTATCAGCACCTGATCATTATTAGAAAACCTGAATTAATTATTAGACCATCTGAATTAGAAAACTTCAGTGATCCTACGCTTATAATAATCAGAAGATTAAATTAAACCCAATTGTAGTGTACCGAACATAAAGAAGGAGAGAGCAATGAAACTTTTATCATCGTGTTCGTCTTATTTTTCTGATTAAAATGACACCGAACACCATATGGTTACGATCAGAATTACTTGTGGAACAAGCGATTAAAGTTTCGACATTAACATTTACGGTAGAGCAACACGAATTCTTACCTTCGTTTCCTGCACAAGAAATTACGATCGCGACTATATCGTGTTTGGTGTCATTTTAATTAGATAAACAAAACGAATACGATGGTAAAAGCACTATAAAAAAAAGAACAAAAATCGAAAAGATGCAATTATTTTGCGAATTATACTCGATTGCTCGATTGGTTCCAAGAGGAACCCTCGGTGGAGAGGATAAAATTTTGACAGTTACGGCGATAATACTGCAGTATTTACAAGGGGTTAAAAACCTTCCGATGTCTGTATTCAATCACCGTTCGATAACTTGAAAAGAATGATTATCGTAACGGAAAGGCGTACGTACCTGAGGCTTCTTCACGATTTTCCCGAGCCAGTCGGGCAGCGAGGTCGTGGCGGTCTTGCTGAAAATTCTTTTACTCAAGAATTTACCATCTTTAATTTCTCGATGCACCGTATCCTCCGACAATACGTGAGAAGCATACGGATTCGGGTAACGTTCGAAGAATCCTCGGCACACCGTGAACCAGGAATAAGGAAGGATCTTTACCTCCGCGCTCTCCTTCATTGACCGGAAACCCTCGATCCTTCGTTCACGTCCCGTGGCTCTATCCGGGTTGTATCGAATCACTTCACTCGATGTCGCTGAAAATTACGTAACTACGATCATGCGAGATTTCTCATCCCACGGCGTTTTTGTCCCGATCCAATGCTATTCATACGAATCTATTGAGTTACTGACGCATTACTCGTTCATTCACACTCGCACAGACACAGACGCACACCCCTTCTCCCAGCGTCCCTTTCATCCGCCCTTATTCTTGCAATTCATTAGTGAATCGTCAGGTGCTTCGTCGACAATGGACTACCCCTCCCCTTCCCTTCTCCTCATTAACGTAACCTCAATGACAACAACACCCCCGCGATTTTAAATACCCCCGTATCACTCTGCTCGTCGACAATGATCATCAGTTTTACCCGTGGAACACCAGTGGAATCATTCGTTTGTATTGTAAGTAGGCATTGTTTATCGGTAGATCGCGGCAGTTCATGTGTTTGTAGCAGCTTCTGACGTCGGAAAAGTGAAACGAAGATTTTAGCACGTTCAGTACCATTGGTCTGATTACTACCCGGTAGATCTTTATGGAAAATATTTATTATTTATTATTAGACTGCGGATCTTTATGCAAAATAAAATTTTTACACATCAATTACGATCTATAGAAGCCAAGTAACTAATTTATTTTCCTCATTAATACTTTTTATATGTTGAAAATAGTGTATGGACATTGTTAAACTGATTTAATCTTTTTACCGTTCCGAATTACACCTATTCATTTTTCTCATAACTGCATAAAATTCGCAGTGTATTTATTATTATTATTATTTTATATGCAGAAACATTTTCTGCATACAGTCCACACTATCCTTTTTCAATAATTTTAATAAGATGGGTATGATACTTTGGGCACATTTCATAATTAGTTATTTTAAATAGTTTATTACTCGCATTGTACAAATAACACAAAAATTTTATTTAAATAACGTTTAGAATTATATTTTATTTGAATAATATTTGATTTCACTTACATTGTTCAAATGAAATAATAAATAATTTCACCTCAAGAAGAAAAATATGTATTTCATCATATTTAATCTTTTCATGGTTGTACCAAATTTGCGATATGTTACAGTTAAACGGTAACTTTCTTTTCTTTGCATCGAACAGGGAGTTTGTCGATACCAAAACAATTAAACTCAAAACTGCAATATCTTTCTTTAATTTACAGTTTCATGTCGCATCAACTGCTAGGTTATTAGCGACATCATACAATAAGTCAGAATGTACTACATTATCTGTCTGATAACATTATTAATTTATAACCATTATTTTTTTGTGTATCTACGAATTCTGTATTTCGTGACTTACGAAGTTTCGGAAGATTTTTAATTAATAACGGTATTACCTCTCAATGTCACTTTCAATTCAGCATTGTTCTCGAGTGCCCTACGCTATGGCCCATTTCCATAAATTACGAGATTTTTCGTTCGCGCTTCTCTTTTGTTGGAACGGAACGAGAATTCAGTACTTTGTTCTTGGCAACTTCATTCAGTCGAATGTCCTACAGCATTAATAATTGACTTTTATATTACTAAAAGATATATTTTCGCTAATGTACAGTAGTATTTTATACATGTTATCGATGGTAATGGTAAAAATAGATTAGCAAATTAGGTTTTTCATTATACATATAGACGAGTATATTTGTTTGCCGATATATTGTTTTATACAACGTTATTAGGGGTGCATAATATTTTGGAAAGTAGGCACTGTTTATTTAGCTTCGAATTACAAAGTATGTCGGAAAAATAACGGAACTTTATACTATTCCTCTTTATTCAAAATACACCCCTTCCGCATCAATACACCGCTGGGCACGTTCAAGCAATGCTAGCATAGATTTATTAATTTAATTTTGCGGAGTCGCCTCAATGACCCTCGTCACGGCTCTTTGGACTTGTACAACATTGTCATAAAACGTTCCTTTCATGGCCAGTTAGAGTTTTGGGAATAGGAAATAGTCACACGGTGATAAATCAGTCGAATACGGAGGATGTTGGAGCACACAGACCTGTTTTTTCGTCAAAAATTCACGAACAGCGATGGTCCTGTGAGACGGTCCATTATCGTGCAACAAAAACCAACTTCCCGGCGCTCGATATCACCTCACTCGAACGATTTTCTTCCACAAACGCTCCATAACAACCAGATCATATTCACCATTGACATTTTAACCCTGTGGAACGAATTCCCGATCATTTCACGCACTTTTTCCACCAACTCATCGCGATTTTTCTTTTTTGGCCGCCCTGGCTTTGGGTCGTCTTCCAAAGTATCATGACCGTCCGTAATTCTTCAATCGGTGTCCAACAGCCGTGTTTTACACGGACGGTGATGGCGTAGAGACACTATTTTTTAATGACTGCGTCTACCGCGCCGACCGCACGGAGACTTCAAACGAGAGCCCGAACATAGAGAAGGACAGAATAAAATACGGATCGCGTGGCCGAAGCGTGTCGCCGTCGCCGGCACAGTTTAAAGACCCGCGAGTTCTCGCAATGTAATGGCAATGATAGAATTGTTTATTTGTCATTATTTTTTTGTGGAACTTTCACTATCTTATTTCTGGCATTTTTCTGATTACAATGACACCAAACACGATATAATTTCTACCGTATTTAGTGGTTTAATCGACGAAAGTTTCGAATGTAACAAAGAAGAGCGTATTGGAAAGAAAGAGACGCGGACAGTCGCCGTCGCCGGTGTCACGGGACTTTGTATAAAATATTGTACTAGCCGCGACTTAAACTACCCGTACACGAACTTGGGTCGAAGGTTGAACAGAATAACGACGTACTTGTTGAGGTGAAAATGTAGACTGTTTTATTTTGGCTGGGAAACGGTATTTATATCGTTGCCTAATCTATGGGGTGTAGGCTTTAAGGTTTGGTAGGGATGATTCCAGATGCAATGTTTTTGTGTTTGAATCCAGCGACCGAAAACTTAGTCATGGTTTAGAGTCCATGGTTCGTCATCGTTAAAATAGGATGATTTGGCGAGATACATCATATTGTGGCTGAAGATATGACCGGCTGCGTTAAGGATGTTTGACCAGGGCGTCACACCGGCACAGTTCAAAAAATATCGCATACGCTGTACTTCGTTGCGACCGAAACTTTCACCGTTGATTGAACCACTAAATACAATTGAAATTATATCGTGTTTGGTCTTGTTTTAATCAGAAAAATGCCAGAAATAAGTTAATGTAAGTTCTATAAAAAAATAATGAAAATTAAGAAGTTTGAACATTCGATTCATGGTGTCAATGTAGTGGTGTTCACACCGATACGAGTTGGGTAGGCACTGGATTGCGATTGCACAGGCGACTCCGGAAACCGATTGAAGAATTACTGTACCATTCGATCACACGTGTACGGGATAAGCAATCATCACCATAAAGTTTTTTCATCAATTCAAATGTTTCTGTAAAAGTTTTACCGAGCTTGAAACAAAATTTAATATTTGCTCTTTGTTCCATCGTGTTTTTGTGACGAGGAGACTAAAGGTACTATCACTTTATGCGCTATAACTTGACAATCCGTTGATCGATTGCAGTGATAGTGGTCTCGTCTTGTAGAGGAAATTTACAATATATCTATTTTCAATAGATAGAGTTAGTAGTTTCCTTTAAATTAAAGAAGTTCCATTATTTTTCCATTATTTGTAAGCGACTTTGTTAAGGAATTATAACGAAAAACACGGACCAATCAGAGCGCAAAGTAGAAGCGTATCGGCACCAACACGCGTCTATGTCGCCCTCTGATTTGTCCGTGTTTTTCGTCAATAACTTCTTAACAAAACCGCGAATCCCATTTTTGCAAAAGAAAATGTTGCTTTAAATGATCTCAGGAACCTCCCATTTCCGGATGTTGAAGGAATATTGAGACACTCTGTATAAACATCCGGACAAAGTGATAGGATGATTTAACTTTCTTCTGATAAGAGGATTTCATTTTTCAAGGACTATATACTAGATGTAATACTAGATGTTCTAAATAATTGGTCCGTGTTTTTCGTTAACAACTCGAAAACAAAGTACAGAGTGGCGCAGAGAAACGGGAAAATTTGAAACAATTAGAAAAAGCGAAGGAAACTTACAAAACTTTATTTGATCCTGAAAATGTGTTCTGGAAGAGTGGAAATTTGATTAGGCATCACTTTTTAAAAATTATGTCAGTGAAGTGCTGTACATTTCGCTGTACACGTTCGGTAAGTCGATTCTGAAGATTTTGCATAGCTCGGCGCGCAATGCGTTCTCCTGTATGTTGGCGATGTTTTCTTCAATTTTGAGTCTTGAGCTGGGCAAGGTTTGTTGGTCTAGTTCGCTACAAAACGCTCTCCAGATGTCCCCATAAAATGTAGTCACAGACTGAGAGCTCTGGAGATCACAAACAAATCTTGCCCAGCCAACATTCCGGAGAACACATTGCGCCGCGCTATGCAAAATCTTCAGAATCGACTTACTGAACGTGTACAGCGAAATGGACAGCACTTAACTGGCGTAATTTTTAAACAGCGATGCCTAATGAAATTTCCACTCTTGCAGAACACATTTTCAGGATCAAATCAAGTTTCGTAAGTTTCCTTCATTTTTTCTAATTGTTTCAAATTTTCCCGTTTCTCTGCGCCACCCTGTATTTCAAAAGTCCGGGATTTTTATGTCGTTCGTCCTGGGTTTGCGATTTTATAGATAGGCAACCTTATAACGGATGCATATGCAATCGAAAATGTTGAAATGAAGAAAAACAGTTAACAGGTTAAAGGTAACCATAGAACTTTTGATGGTGATCCGGTGTCGAACTGGAGGACGTGCGAATTGCTTGGCAGACGCGAGATTGTGTCGCGTTAATCCGCGTATCTTGCTGGTGGTCTCGGTGCAACTAGATAGGAGACACGATTGCATCGCGCGGTATCCGTGAGGAAGCCGTAACAATTACGAGCGAAGAAGAGAGAGACTCGGGAAGGTCAGGTTTCTACGCCGGTGTCTAAGCCGCGTTCATTACTGTACCGACAATCAAGCTGGCTCCATGGTCAAGAGGGCGGTAAAGGGCAGGCAGGCAGGTCGGCAGGCAAGTAGGCAGGCAGAGGATGGTTCCGGGATGGGAGAGACAGTGGCAGCGAGGGAGTTAGGGGTGGTTTAAGCGAGTGTAGCCGCGGCGGTCAGGCTTGTAATCTGACGGTGGTGGGTCGTTCGGTTGGTCGGGGGTAAAACGGTCCATTAAGGCCGGCTAGCAGTTAGTGGGCATGCTATAGGAACCAGCCAGCTTACTAATGCCAGGCCTCAGGGATCCCCGCAAGGTCCGTTACCGAGGTCAGCCTAGGGGGTGGTTTCACCTTCGCGAAAGTTAGATTTCGTTCGGTCGCATACGTTCTCCCTTGTTTGTCTAAACGACGATGCATCACGCGGCCGGTGAAGCCATCGGTGCTCGATAACATTGGCTTTCCTTCAGTTAGGCCCCCTCCTTATTTCTATTTGCTCCGACTAAATATTTGTACATCTTGCTGTTTACCGGATCCTCTTACCGACCAGTAGTTTTGATAGAATAATTCTCTTCTGCTTTCTCGACGCCTTCGTTCGTTTTGTATTGACCTAGCATTCTGGAAATTGATAGATTTTGGTAGATCTAAAATATTCACGGTTCCCGCTAAAGGGTAGTCACGGGAAGTAGAACATCTAAATATCTTTTCTTGATTTAAAAACAGAAGAAAATGTCCAAACAAGGCTGTATTGCCTCGCGATGTAAATATGGCGATCTTTATAAAATTAAAAAAATGGTATATTTCGTTAGATATATGCTGCATCACTTTGTATCGAATTCGGCCTGCGTTGTGTTTTTCAGTGTAGTTTTGTCACGATTGGCTGCACGAAAAGCTAAACGATGATTGTTTTAACAGTCTGAGTTTCCACTGCATGAAAATTCATTTTTATATCTAGAACGCAAATTGTATTGTAGCTGAAACACGTGTCAGGAAAACATCACCAATTTCAGCCGGTATTTTTGCACAGTTCGAATCGAATTAAAAGAATCGGTTATTAATCGATGGTTGGCTATTTACGTAATTCTATAATAGTATGTAAATACCTACTATAAATTCAAATATTCGGTTGTGTTATCATATTTTTTATTCTCTTCCGATCAGGGTTATTAGTAGATTGCGGATCTTTGTGCATCTATGTCATTTGAAAATTTTCAGAAAATGCTGAAATATAAAATTCAACAGAATTCAACATCTACAATTATTTTGCATTACATCGAATTAAAGATAAACCGAAAATCGTACCAAGACTTTTGCAATTATCCAATGCAAGTGATCTCCGGTGAGACGATAACATTGTTGTGGTCGCAAATTAAACGCGATTTTCGCGATAAAGTTTAGCTTGGCCGTAACTTGAACACCGGATATCAAGTTGACGATGTTATCGGTATGTGTACGCTCAAACAAATTACCGTACGCGTACGTACTGCCCCGACGAATATCCGAACCGGTCTCGTTGGTGGAAGGGTAAGCAGAAGTTACTGATGCGAAAGGAAGAACACCCCTTAAACGCAGCCCGACCTCCAATTGGGGTGGCTTTGCCTTCACCAACCAAAGTTTGATTACTGTTTTCGCTGCGGGACCACGATAGAACTGTAATACGTACCGTCTCGGCAAACCCGATACATTCTCGCGTCGTTACTTTGCTGACGTTCAAATTCGACCAGTTCTTCCTGATTTCGCTGCTAATTCGCAATTAATAGGCGTTTCGGTTAATAATGTCGATTTTGTCCGCTAAGTTTCAGCGTTTATTTCCATAACAATATAAATTACCTTAATAATCAAAGTATTGGTCATCGTTAGCTATGACTTTTTCCCATCTTTCTGTCAAAGAATGGATTCCGCGCCAAAAGAACTTCGTTTTTGGAGGCCAACCATTCGTCAAGTTAAATTTTCACTTCTTCGTAAGAATGTAAGTGTTGTTCTTAAAGTCCCTGCTGCATCGATCGAAATAAGTGGTAGTCCGAGGGGGCTAAGTCCGGTGAGTACAGCGTGTGGGTTAGGACGTCCCATTTAACGTTTTCCAAATAGTTTTCTTACACATTTTGCAACATGAGGCCGAGCATTGTCATGTTGAAAAATGGCTTTCTCGTGTATTTGGGCGTATTCTAGTCGTTTTTCTTTCGATGCTCGGTTCAATTTTATTAATTGTTGTCGGCATCGATCGCCAGTAATGCTTCTGTCAATTGTTTCAACGTTTCAGTTGAGTCTTCATCGAATAATGCTTACAAATCTGCATCTTCAAACTTTTTCGGTTATCCTGGACGCTCATTGTCTTTTATATAAAAATCACCACTTTTAAAGCGTTTGAACCATCGTTCACAAGTTTTTTGGGTTAGAGCATGTTCACCGTAAGCTTCAACCAACAATCGATAACTTTCAACAGCCGTTTTTTTTTCAAATGAAAGAAGGTTATTAAACTTCCCCGCTAATACGTATTTTTCTTTTAGAAAATTCGACATATTTAAAGCTATGAAAAACTACGTTTTTTGTACAATGACAATTAATAACGAACTGGCTTTTGACGGCGTATATTTACCCTTCTAAACGCCATAGACGTCATTAGTCTATACCAACAAATATATTAGTAACGTCGTCTCTTAGCAAAATCGACATTATTAACAGAAACATCTATTATCGTTCACTACTAGTTTACTACATCCTTCTCGCTTAATTCGAAATTTTCCGCTTCAGATAAGGTACATGTACCTATTACTGCGGGTTTTTCTCAATCAGATTAAAATACGTAGAAATAGATATTTTGTCCTGAATCAATTTGTACAATTCAATGAGAACGTATTCTCGTTGGCGAGGCAAACGAAATTGTCAATCAGTCTCATAAAAGGTAAAAATAAGACCATTTTTCTTCTATGTCAATCATCAAAGGATTGTTGTTCACACGATTGTATATTTATATTGCTTCAAATTGTACAGGGGACAGTTTTATTATTATTTAGATACCCACATTGATGCAACAAAAATATACAAGGAAACTTCTCTTGCCATTTTAATAAAAAATTTAAGTCCTCAGCATTACGTACATTAAAGTGTAGGAGGAGCTCATTACTGCTGTACAATTACTGCTGTTAGCGTATCTTCTCTTAATCGAACGAAACATATTATCTTACTACCAATTAAAATAACAAAGCTCTGCCTCTTTTTGTTATGTAAACTTTTAAAGTTTGTAGTTAAGATAACGACACATGTATATTAGAACAAAACGTGCGTGAGTTTTGAGGGTATTGATTCTATTCTATCCAGAATTCATCTCGGTAGAGTTTTATATTTTATTTATATTAAATTGTGGTTACAATAACGTAATAAAAGTAATACATACATTTCTAAAAAGGAATACATAATTGGTTAAATGTACACATGCATTCAAAGTGTCGTAGGTAGGCTTAAAAGTATTATGATTGAAGCCCTTGTTTATAATTCATATATGGCAGTTTCGATATAAAAGTTATTTTATTTATTTTATTTATTCTATTTTCGAAATCAGGTTTAAAGGAGGAATGCTGTATTGACGAATGTCGTAACTTCCTTTTTTTCCTTTTTAAGAAACACATTCTGCTGTGGTGTAGTTAGGCGAATGTCGATTTTAGGGTCACGACCTCTGCAGCGTTAAAGCATTTTCTTGTTACCAGGAAGAGGTAGCCATAGACGTCGACGAAATCGTCAGAGAAATTTAATAACGTTACTGCGTTAACTTCAGGCTTTCAAGCTCCTCTTTCATACTTGTTATAACAGTGACTGTAATAACCTTTATAGCTCGTGGCCAACGGTAATGTCGATGTGACGATGCAGCAGGCTTCTCGTTGTTCGTACAACTCGAGCTCGAAGTAATCCGATTACTCGATTATGATCAAAGGTTATTTTCGTTTGTCCAAGCACGGAATTGCATTGTCCGAAACACACGCGTAACGAATTAGTGTGAAAAGCTAGTATAAATAGACTAGCTTTCGATGTTCTTTCTTAAAATATTGTTGTAATATATTTTAAACGTTTTTAAAATATAGACCCATATAAAAAGTTGTGAAAATCGACTTTTAGTATTTTCTCTGCAATTAGCGGTAAACCGATTGTTCCAACATCTCAGAAATATTCAAATCGTATGGTCCAATATTGAAGAAGTTATCGTATTTCTTGCACATTATCTACTGACGATTATTCCATGATTTTTGGAAGTCTATAGCTCATGGCTGAGGATGTTTTAATACATCCTGCAACATTAACTGGTACTTCAATCGTAAAGCAACAACTTATTCACGACAATAGCGTAATTTATTCATTTCGTTTGGAATTATTGTGCGAAAGAAGTTTTTTGTGCTTCCATTTAGTACAGCACAGTTATTGAAAAAGTGAGAGTGTCTGAATATGAGTGGTAGTCAGCTGTATCCAATAGTTGCAGCTCTGTCTGGGATTAATCCGGCGTTCCAATTATACTTTCGTGACACATATGAAAACCACTCGATATTCCTCGAACTGTATTTCTCGTTCGAGTTAATGTTCGAACTAACGACGTAATTAATTCGAAACGCTCGTGTCCGCCGAGAGAAGTTCCCGGACCAAGTTACGGGATGTAAAAGGATATTTCCTGAAGAGGTAGCGCCGGTGCAGAGGAAACTTTGATTTGACTTGCACGCGACCGCTTTTGCATGAGACTGTGGTTTCTGAGTTCCACGGGGGGGTGCTTTATCATCGAACGGGTGATAGTGGCTCAATGAAATTAGGAATCTTGTCTGCGGTTGAGATCTTCCGAAACTTCTTCGTCAAAAGTTGCTCTAGATCACGATTGCGGTCTTCAATTTTCTATGCTCATATATCTACTTCAATTTCTTCGCCTAAGTGTCCGAGACATCGCGCGAGAAATCTTTTACGTATCTCCTCTGTCTAACGGTTAGACTCTAACTTTGCTTTTACATTCCAAGGGTTTCTTACGCATCTGCGAACGATCTTACATATCTACGAGGGTTGGGCACATCTTATTTATAATTATTTCAAATATTTTACTATTTTGATTTGACGAATAACTTTAATATTGGTCTTCCGATTTTCAACATCAGAAAATTCGCCACATCTCTTTCCCTTGTTCATTCAATTTTAACCCTCTATTGCATTCCATTCCCAATTGGGGACATAAATTTCAAATGTTCTATTGTAAATTAAGTAGACAATACCGAAGACTCTGAGCATGTTGGTTCCAAGTGGGAACATTGCGTTTATGAATAAAACCGCATATGTGTAAAGTTCCCATACAGGAACAGTCATAAAATGCAATAAGTAACATTTTCTAATAAAATTTTGTTATTTATTTCATGACCACACTCAGTTTTAAGTAGACTAACAGCCATATATATTTTTTCAACTCGTCATAAAAATTCATGCAATAGAGGATTAATCATTTTGATGAAACTTTGTATAATCTTCACTTTTTTCTTCGCAATTTTGACCAGTGACAATTTTAGATTCATTTCTTCATGTAATATCTAGTAAACTAAACCTCCTAACATCTTAAAGAAACTCAAGTTAAGCCTAGTTCAATTTTTGCGAAGTTATAACATTTTAAAAGGTGTTCACGTAATTCTGTTCGTGAATGTATGTACAAAAAAATCCATTAACACAGAGTTATAATTATAGGTTTCTATCGTTCGTATTTGTTGTTAATAAAATTGTTAATGCTTTCAGCGCAAGGTTAGGATCATTTGTTACTTAATTTACAAAGCTATTTTGCAAATTACTAAAGTAATTCCGACGTTTCAATCTACATTCAGATCATCTTCAAGGGTTACTAGAATTGCGTCCGTGGATTTTTTTTAACAAATTAAGAATATTTTGAAATTTAAGAATACATAACAGAGAAAGGAAAAAATGCCCGGTAATAAAACTACTCGCTAGCTTTGTGATGAACATTAATACATTCGACGTGACACTGTAAAACTTGTTGAGTGCATGCCGGTTATCGAGACACCGAGGTAAACAGTAAACATTAGGCAAGAACGTATAAGATTATATACCAATCAATATTAGGCGGTAAATTTAAAATTACTTTGAAACGCGATAACACTTTTCATACCTCTTGTAACTGCTTGTATGTATACCATATCTATGAATTTATGGTAATTCTTTGACATCCATCTGTCCATGAAATGACTAGAAACTGCTCAAGTTGTATGCGAGAACAATTGATGTTAAATCGTTGAAGCAAAGAAAAGTTTCATTTGGAAATTTCATCATAAAACATTACTTATTCAGTAATGATGCGTAATATTCATGTATCTTAGGTGTTTCATATCTAAGATTTACGCTACGGTGTTTAATCGTTTGAAGTGTTTCCGTTATGATCCTTTGATGTAAATTCGCTTCTTTATCAACCACTTTTGCATTCTCAAAATCAAATCTATGGTCAAATTCTATTGAATGTTCTCGTCAAGGCAGTATGTTGAGATGGAGGTAAGAAAATTTTATGTTTGTGCTCTTTAATTCGCGTTTCGAAATGTCTGAACGTTTGCTCAATGTAAACTTGGACAACACTTGGACAGTGGTAACTTGTCCTTGATTGTTGGAAACCAATTTTTCAAATAATGTGGGATTTTAAAAATAGTGTGTATTCCTACTTCTCGAAATATTATTTTTCTGTCGTTGGACATGTTTTCAACATAAGGAACATCTACGGTATTTTTCCAACTAATCGACCCCATTTTGCTTAGTTTTTCTTTTTCTGTTTTTAAATTAATAAAGGGTGATATATCTCGAAGATACGTACGTTCTTTGATAATATTGGCTGTAAAGCTGACAGGGTAACCGTTGTGTTTTAGAATATTTTTTATTAACAACAAATTGTTAGTTCTAAACTCTGGATCGTAACACAGAGTTATGTTCGTTTTGAAACTATATAAGTTTTGTTTAGAACATCTTTCGGCATTAATAATTTTAGAGATATTCGAATGGTTCTTTGGTGGAATATGCTGCGAAGTTTTTGCAACGGAAAATCTTTTTTCGGATTCGAATTGCCGAACGATGCAGGTGGTCCGATCGTAATTTGTTGTTGGCGTACTCGATGGCTGAACTTTCGCGGAGTGCCGTCCCTTTTTGGATGACACTTCCGTCGAATTTCGCGGTATTCCTCGGCAGAAGTTCGCGCGTGATTGTGAAAGCGGCGACTGGAGGAGTGAGAGGACGACGCGGGGGGAATAATACGCGACCGTTCTAGAATCCGGAGTTTCGTACGGAGAGAACAATGGACAAGATTAATGGCAAATGGCGTGAGCGGAGAGCTAGTTCCGAGGATCCTAACACACAAGCGTAACGAGAGGTCGGTCTTGCATAATCTGTCTTGCGGTATTGCTGCAAGCATTGCGACGCCGGATTATTCGAACATTTATGGAGAGAATTTCATATCACCGGATCATCCTTGAAATCACTTTGGAAAGCCCCACCGGTCCAAACATTATTCTATTCTTGCAGCACCGGTTTTGGGGGTTAAATGGCCGAAAGATGAACGACCCAATTCTATTATTCTTACTCACTCGTGTAACGAACCCTCGGACCGCGGGAGTTGGGTCCATTTTGACCCAGAATTACAAACGCTCCATCCAAGCTATTTATATTTAGTTAGATTAACCCCTTGCACTCCTTCGTCGATCGTGACTCGACATAAGAGAAGGAAAAATGTAAATAAAATGGATTTTTATATGTAATTGGTTCTTTCTTTACGTATTCAATGTATTTTATTTGTTTATTTTTTTTATGTTATATATTTTTCCCTCCTTTATGTGTTTATATATTTCTGGTTAAAAACAAATATAAGTTCCACAAATATTTATAACAAAGCTTGAGAGATATATTTAATGTAATTAGTAAACAACATTGTTTAAAGTAAGTAGCAGTCGAGGAACTGTCTTTTGAAGTAAATTTCAAATAAAACGCTTAAAATAGTAGACGGTTGATGACAACAAAATCGAGAAATAATTCGGAGTGCAAAGGGTTAAGAAGTGAATTGAAAGAGAATCGAAAATACAATTGCTATGTAAAGATTTACGTGAATTTAATTACGGCTGCTATAAAATCGTTCGCCGTCCACGGGTTAAGGAATGCGGATGTCATACTAAATAATAAAATAAATTTACTTTCGTCCGATGCTAGTGTCAAACGAAATTGATCGTTAACGCATCGTGTGAAAATAAAAAAAGAAGTTTGCTGTCGTATGGGGCGGCGATAAACCTTCTGGACGATAAGATCTCTTTGGACTCTAAAACCGTTAAGAACGCTAAGGTCTTTAGAACAACTACAACACTTTTGTTACGTCCTAAGGTGGACGTAAGGAGATACATGATAATGAATTTAAAGATTTTAATGAAGGATATAACGCAGTTTTGAACCTAGCTGCATTCACCGGCTTCGGTTCGGGTAATTGAGGATTTTTAGTAATAATTGGCTTTGTAGGTGGATTTAGGACGTAATGGTCGAAGTCAGGTATCAAAAAATGATTCGATAGTATGATTTTAGATAATAAATTGATCGATATATGTATATTTTAAGCAATAAATTTCAGATACATTATGTGTTAATATCTTATTAATAATTGTTAGTATTTACCGATCTGTTGGTTCGCTTTTAATAACTTGATCGTTTTGTAATTCGGTATGATGATGATGACGATGTTGGATGATTGATAGATCCAGCGGGTTTACACGATATTGGATGATGGTTCACTTTAATTTTACACAACTGATCTTTTATGCTTTTTCGCGACTGCGTGCGAAAGAAATCAGAACTGAGGTCGATTATGGTTTATCGATGACTGCAAATCAACTAACTGCTGGTCCTGACGATGAGCCATCCTTTTAAAGAAAAATCAATCCATTGTTCTTAGCTTAATCTTCATGAGGTGTGCACCTCTTCATTGATTCGCTCGTATTAGTTATCATTTCTGATTAAACCGGATGTACAGTATTCCTTCCAATATTTATCATCCTATTGTTGGATCGAATTGCTCTATGCATCCTCCTAGGAGTTGGTCATCAGTCTTTTGTTCGTTGATCTTTTGCCCTTTTCTTCTACGTATTGCTATTCTTTATTTCCTGTGATATATCTTTTACATTCTTCGTTGATGAATAAATTTCAATAGGTGTTTCATTTAATTATTCGCTCGCATATTATATTTTGAGTGATTTCAATTTATTTGAATAAAATAGATTTCGCTGTGAATTTGTTCGATGAAGCTCTTGTTTAAAGATAAGTTTAAGTTTTGAAATAAATCACATGAGTTAGCAATTTCATATAGTCCACTGCGAAATATATCTTATAGATTTTCCTTAATTCTATCGCTCGCAATGTAGTATACGATAATTCAATATTAGTTATTAATTATAATATTCGACATTACTGTGAGCCCGTGCATCATTAGCAGAGTAAATACAAAAAGAAATTCAGAGATTATATTATATTATATATATATATATATGTGATTGATTTTATTAATTACTGCTCATGGCAGAACCACCGGACGTAACACTTTAAACCTTTAGAACAGTCAAACCATTTTAAAACGCTGAATAACTTCGAACTTACATTCGGTAAAGTCGCGTTTACTCTCCAACAGTCTGTGTTCTGCACGGATAGTGATCGTATACCGACATTATTCTTTTATGACTGCGTCTACCGCGCTGATCGCGCCGAGAGTTCAAAAGAAAGCCGAACGTAGAGAAGGACAGCATGACAGTGGAGGGGGTAGGCACTGGACAGTGATCGCGTTCCCGATCGCGGACAGTGAACGCGACTTTACTGTAATTAGTACATCGTGACCGTGTACTGAACCTTTGAACTATTGCGCACGTTAAGTGTGTTTTACGAATGTGAAATATATGAATTATTGTTTTCAAACTAGTGAACCAGCAGCAATATTGTACAGGAGAACGCTCGAAACAGCAGGAGTTATTATTAAAATTGCAATTTGAAAATTTCTTTCGTCCACCACTGTCATCGGAGGAATAGATTGTGCCACAAGCATTGTACACACTGTAACAAATTCAGAACATTTCATTTCAACGTTTCGTTGTTCCACGTTACGTAATATCGTCCGGACCAAAAATCGAGCTATCGAAAAGAGTTTCCCATTTACTTTCGCTGCTGGGTCGCGTCGCGTCGCGTCGGCAGCGCGAGTACCACGTGGAAATAGATCGCTAGAGATTGACGTTCGCTTTATCCGCATGGTTGAAAGCTATTTGTCGATATCGACAAGCCCGGCTCGTTCTAAATGCAATCCACCGCGCGCAAATCGAGAATTCTAATAGACGGACTATAATTTCTCGGTCGATCGTCGAACGTTTTTCGTTCGGCGTTCTTCGTCGTGGTTCTCGTGTCTCTGCCCCACCCTCTTCCTCCTGCGGCTCCGCCCGCGAAGAAAATTCCTGTCGACAAATTGATTTATGAAAAAAGCAACGAGGGTGAAAAAAAGGATCGAAAGGAAACGGAAAGATGTCTGGCCGGTTGCGATTCTACCCGCGGCGTCGGTTTATTCGAGAACGTATTTGAGAGAGGACGACGTCAAGGACGAGGACGACCCGCCGATGGCGCCGCGGTGGTTCCTGCACTTACGACGGACCAGAGAATAGGATATTGAAAAATCCCCGCCTTACATTGACATCCTTCTGCTTTCCCCTGCTACTTCTCCGCTCCAGCTACCTTCCCGTCGGTTCTTCTAGCCGGTTACCAGTCGGGGATGAATGCGCGCTAAAGTGCCGCGAATGGCAGCAGGTGCACAGCGTGAATTTATCGCGGCGAAGAAGCAGAGCAGGGCAGAGAAGCCTAGCCCGACTTATGAGAGCTGCTTGCGATTTGACTCTGCCCGAAAAAGTTCACCCCTCCGGTCAGTGATCGATACCGTTCGAGGTGGAGAAAAGGCGCAGCCGGTATCGAAATAGTACTTCTTCATCGGGGATGATCGATTCCTCGGCGATCCGCGAGGAGACACTCGAGGGTCACACCCTGCCAGACTTAATCGCTATCGGATTGTCCCGTCATCTTTCTTCCAGCGCTCGAGACCGACGCGTTAAGTGTCCGAAATTTATTCCATGCTCTAGGGTAATATGTTTACAATATGTTCCATCTATTTCAACATCTTCGAACTCTCATACACAACCGTTACGGAGAGGGTTGTTTGCGATAACCATCCCTGACAAATAAATCATTTCTCTTGACTCGTAATAACTGATTCGAAATTGGGGAAAAAAGTTTGGGATAGTGATTTTTTATCTAAATATTGGGTTGGAAAGTTCGTAGCATTTGTAAATTAAATTTGAAAGTTAAAATTCAGATATTTATCCATAGATTTATTCGATAACATATTTTCCATTCTGTTCTATTATTTTTTGCCATTTTCGAGGTAATTTCTCGTGTTATTGAATAAACATATGAATAAATATCTTAATTCTATCGTCGATTCCTAATTTTGAAAACGCTTAAACAATTACTAGTCTTCATGCATTTATGAAGGTAAAACGGGAAACTAGTGGTGAATTGTTTACAACCTCTTAAAATGATTAAAGCACTAATTCATGCATGCCAAAGAATGATTAGTTTAGCAGATATTTTAACGTGAATATTGCTGAGAAAACGTTTTCATTGCGGTAGTTTTAGTATACAAAGGTATCATTAGATTGCGGATCTTTATGCAAAATAAAAAAATGTTTGCATTGATTGCAAGACACAGCAGCGAAATAAAAATTTCTTCCTTCTTTTAAATATCCGATTAAGCTGAAACAAATGCGCTGATGTCTTAAATCTTCTTAATATGTCCACTGCTTTAAATTGTGCTTACCCATTTTTGTCATAATGAATAAAATCCGCAGTCTAGTTGTCATTAGAGTGAGGTTTTCTCAGCAATATTTAAACTAAAATATCTGGTGAACTAATCACTTTTCGAGATGGATGAATCAATACTCTTTTTCATAGAGAATAAAAAACTGCATCGATTGGCGCACAAACAGTATATTCCATTTAATAAAAAAAGCTGACTTATAAAGAAGTCATGTACACCACATCGTGTCGATCTTGATTCCCTGTAACATCTGTAGAAATAATTTTTTTGTACAACGCATCATTTAGAAGTCATTCGAGGCGATCAAGTTAAGTACCTCGCCCTGTATAAAAAGTTGTGTGTACGTTAATTACAAAGTAATTGTGTGAGTGTTAAGCGCATCAGGTGTAAGAAAATAACTCGAGGCATAAACCATTGTACCCTAACTATTTGCATTTGAGACATTGGATACAAGCAACGTCCATGTCTCTAGTTCCATTTCCGACTCGTGTACTATGCGGATGCGAGCGCAGATAGTGCAGGAATAATTTTGCTATTAGCTGAAACGCTAATATTAATAAATCAGATCGTGTCAGAGACAGTCTTGTAAATGAAGAACGCGAATGACAAGAAAATTCAATTTCTACCATAATGTAATCAAGAAACTTCGTTGCCAAAATATGCTGATTGCAGTGGTGCTTAATTAGATCAATAAGATTCCTTTAGAAAAAAGCTGTTTAATATTCAACATTATACAGGGTGAGTCACCTAACGTTTGTACCTTAAATATCTTTGTTGTTTTCAAAGACACATCAAATGTCTTGATGACAAAGTAGAACGGTAAAATGGATCTCACACGATACCAAAAAGATTTTTTATGTCATTTTTTTTAGAGATATGAAATCACCGTTCTAGTTTGAAAAAATTACACAAAAACAAACATTTGTTTGGTTTCGTGTGGACCCCATTTTACCATTCTACGTTGTCCCCAAATCATTTAGTGTATCTTTGAAAACAACAAAGATATGTGAGGTACAAACGTTAGGTGACTCACCCTGTATATCAAGAACATATTTTTATACCTTACCTGGAGATATCATTTTTGTTGTTATTCTCAATATATTTGTTGTATTATTGTTCTATTACTGGTCAAACTAAACTCAACGGAATGGGTCAGTACTGGGGAAAATAGTATTTTAAATAGTAAACAGTAAATAATCCTATGTATTTTAAACTATGTGTACAATTTTGAAAATAAAATATTTTATTGGAGGCAGTAATTTTTGAAAATAGTATTTTATTTGAAAAATATTGAAAATATTTGTATTTCGTCTTTATTTTCAATTTCAATTTTAAATATTATTGCTGAAATGGATGGTTCGAATTCAATACATTTATGAGTGTAAATCGTTTCTTAACGATAAGATGCACTGTACGTTTATACGGTTTCTCAGAGTATCATAACAATGCAAAAAGTAAAATATTTTATTTTGTGGTTCAAATTGTTGAAATAGAAATATTTTATTTTCAGGTTCAGATTGTTCAAATAGAAACATTTTATTTTCGAAATTGTATATCTTATTTAAAATACTATTTTCTTTAAGCAAAATAAAATCTAAAATATTCAATAGTATTTGAAATATTTGTTTCGCCAAATAATGCCCACCTCTGGAATGGGCGTGCAATAATCGTTGTCTCTGAATCAACTAGGAAATTATTGAAAATTTTACGATTACATATTTATGATAAGTGAACTGCGGATCTTTATGCACGTCAAATATGTAAAAAGCATATGCAAATATGCACAAAAAGTATGCAAATATGCACGAAAAATATGATCAGAACTAATACAAAGAGATATTTATCAGTTACGTTTTATTTAACAATTTATTTATACGGAAACACCATAATTTGCGTTATAATAAGATGCTAGTGATTTTTTCATGTTTGTAACACAGTTGTTGCCGTTTGTCAGTTAGTATTGACTTATACGCTGAGAAAGTACGTTCTACATCACAGGATGTAATGGGTGCATGTTTATATTTGCTTCAATAGCGTTGTGGTACATTAGTTGACACATTTTCATCGTTTAATATCCTCGGGGATTTAAATATTTCGCATAAACCAGGATTCTTTTTTTACCACTGTATCTATTTTAATACGAATTTGATCACCACATTTAACAGGAACAGTTCTTAAATATTCAAGTCCATGTATATTTTCATTGAATTAGTTAAGGGTAAACTGACAGTTTCCAGTCTCTTTATTGTGGCTGGATGAGTTTGTAAATGTACTTTTATAAACGTCAAAGTTTGTGCAACTTGTGTCTGTTGCAACACAATCTGAGCTGTTGCAATTGCAACTATATCATCTTCAAAATCTTCAACTACCTGTTTATAGAAACAAAATAAAGATTGGCAATTCATAATTTTACTGTTGTTAGTGTAAAATATAGTGAAACTATATAAAAGAAATATGTAACGGTTATGTGCATATGCACATGATAGAAAACGTATGCAATATACAAAATAATATTTGCATATCGAAATATGTATTTACATAAACGTCCGCCGTCTAATGATGAAGTAACAGTAAAAAGAAAATAAAGGTATAGATTGCACTTCTTCCATATCTTAAGCTTGGAATTTTCCTTGCACTGCCGAATTAATCCCGACAGTTTCACCGACGCATAAATCGCGCGCATCAGGTGCATAACGCGATATATTCCTGGCATAAGAAGCGTTCTCGATATTGGCACGAGCGAGGACGTCGGGGAGGAGGAGGAGGAGGCGGTAAAGGTGAGACGTTGGAAACATTTGAAATCAGTGCGTTCCCCAGGGACACCTCGTAAATCGTACGGCCCGTTGTTGGCGCCTTTCCACGTGCACCTCCTTCCCCGTCGTCCTTGCACCACCCTGCCGTTTTCTCCGGTGTCTCGTGTCCCGTGTCCCGTGTCCCGTATCCTTTCTGTCCCTTTTCCGTCCCTCCATCGTGCCGCGTTACGCCGCACCGCGCCGCGCACCGTGCACCACACCGAGCGAAATCCGGGGAAATCCGAGAAAAATCGCGTTATCGCTAACCCGTGAAACAGAAGTCGTAACGGAAAGGACCGGAGACTCCGGAACGCTCCCGGCGAAGTATTCTTACGTGGCTCGGAGTATTGCGATTTCCAACCCCCCATCCCCCGGCGCGGCAGCTCTCCATTCTCCGGAGTAGATTTTTACCGCTGAGTGTGAAATACGACGATCATTTCTTGCGGACTTATCGACGATGATAAAAAGGACTGCTGGGCTGATCATTTTTTTTACCCCCCGCGATTGTTACGTCTTCGCGATTTGCACGGTATATTCCTAACTTGCGGTTCTCTCCGGATTGTAGTGTTCAGTTCGGAAACATTTCGACAATCCCTTCTTTCGACACGACGCGGTGCACAGTGCCGTCGAGACGGCAGGAATGATTAATAAGTATTGTTTAACACATTACCTATTTAAAATTTCCCCTCAATTTTTAAATTTGATTAGAAACTATGTGACAATCCCTTCTTTCAACACGACGCGGTGCACAGTGCCGTCGAGACGGCAGGAATTATTGATAAGTATTGTTTAACACATTACCTATTTAAAATTTCCCCTCAATTTTTAAATTTGATTAGAAACTATGTGACAATCCCTTCTTTCGACACGACGCGGTGCACAGTGCCGTCGAGACGGCCGGAATTATTAATAAGTATTGTTTAACACATTACTTATTTAAAATTTCCCCTCAATTTTAAATTTGATTAGAAACGATAGATTTTCACTTAAAATTCTATTTAAAATTATATTCTGGTGATTCTTGCATAATATTGAAAAATCTTTTTAATGGAACTTTCAACAGCAACAGCAATTTTCATTGAAAACTAACAAGTCACCCACAATGTCGTCATCTAATAGATTAATTTAAGATTGCAATGTAAAAGAAAATTTCTATGCTTTCTTTTGGAACAACACAATTATTGAAAATTCTGTGAATAGGCTTCCGGTAGGTAAAGTGTTAATAGTGGGGGCATAATGTACAAAACTCTCCGATTTTTAGAAAGAATTTTTTTACAGAGATATGCGCATGATAAATAACATTTTCTTCTCTTCCGAGAATTCATCAGTTTTATAATTGAACGCGTAGGGATCTAGTTATATGGTTTACTACACATAGTTTAAAGTCCTACCTGTAAAAACTACTTTTTCTAAAATGTTGTCTATCATTAAGTAATATGGGCCAACCGTACTAATTTTTTGTTTATACAGGCATACAAAAAATCCTTTAATAGCTTTATTAAACGTACCACCGTGACAATAATAATGATAGAAAGCTTAATTAACGGTCTGCGTAATAGCCGAGTGATAAATGTTTCCAAAACACGAATTCTTAAAAAACATTTAGCCCTATTCGTTTGGTATCTTCACTGGCCGAACACGTTTCGTTAATGGTATAATTAAAATACTTTGGAGTTGTTCGCAAGTACACGCTAACAACTGGCATTGCAACTGAAATCTCTCGAAATGCACATTTGTCTTAAATAATTGTGTGCAATGAGAAGATGTAAGAATGTTCATACCAGCACAACTGGCATTCCGAGTTGTCGGAAAGAATGTGCAATGGCTGCACAGCTTGGATTCCAACGACAGGAGGATAAACAGAAACCATGTAAAGGTGTAGAAATGAGATTGATGATCCTGCGGGTTGAGGTGTGTATACTTCGGTATTCGAGAAAGTACTGTAGAATAGAGACGGGGATACATGTATGTGGATGTGTGTGTGTGTGTATGCGCGAGTGACCGTTGGCTCCAGCGAAGTTCGTGGCAAAATGACGATCGAAGGCATGTGTGCGTGTGTGTGGGAATGTCCGTTAAGGTGGAAGGGTAGTCACGTGACAAAACTAGAATCTAACTAGATTTTAGGTCGATAATGGGTTTGCGGGAATCGATTTTTGTTCTTATTTGAACCAATTTTGGGCTGTGCGAGGACTCATTCTAAAGAGGAAGGTTAAATGCACCGCGATGAACTCATGATTTAACGAGATTATGTTTATATCTAATAACATGAGTGTCCAAAGCCGGGAAAAAATCGAGAAAACACCAGCAGGTTCCAATGTACTTTCCAGTCTCTAAAAGACTTTCCTCGTTAAATCATGAGTTGAGCGTGTGGTGCATTTAACCTTTCTCTATCAAATAAACCTTTGTGCAGCTCAAAATATGCTCGCATAAGAATAAAAAATCGATTCCCGTGACTGCATTCATATAACAGAGATTTGCCCATGTTACGTTCATGAAGACAGAGGTCCTCTTTGATGCAGAGCAAGTCTAGAGCCAATTTTAGTTCAGTTGGTTAGACGAAATGGCGCCTAGTCAGGACTGTCAACGTGGAATCATTACAACAGAAATATAAAGGGCTTGAATCCACTCGGATCCATTAATAGCAATAAAGATATTAATAAAACGTTCATGAAGACAGAAGTCCTCTCTGATGCAGGGCCAGTCTAGAGCCAATTTTACTTCAGCTAGTTAGACGAGATGGCGCCTAGTCGGAACTGTCAACGTGGAATCATAACAACAAAAATATGAATGGCTTGAATCCACTCGTATTCATTAATAGCAATAAAGATATTGATAAAAAAAAGAAAAAAACGTGGAATCATAGCAAAACTGAAGCGTTAGGGTGATACATATGTATGTTTATCAGTGTTATCACACAAAAAACTTCTTTCTGCACAGAGGTAGGTAACACTGATAAATACTCTAAAATCTGAAATTTACATGGGTGTCCTTTCCCCTTAAATAAAGAATATCGCGTTGTAAATAGACGATCGGCCGAGGCTTCGTATGTTCGTTAAATAAAGAATGTTGTAAATAGACGATCGGCCGAGGTTTCGTAGGCAACGCCGTACGAAGTGCCCTCAGTCTTTTGTAGAACAGCCTATCGAAAGGTCGGAATAAAATATTGTCTAATCCTCCTCGAGCATTTTTCCTCTCTTACAGTACATTCGCGTGATTCTAAATAGCTTCCATTCACTGGCAGTTGTTGACATTAACAATGACTCCCACTACTATATCGGTTCCTCCAGTATCAACTATTTCGTATTGCTCCTACCGTGCTTTGCCTCGCGTGACTACGTGGATACGGCCTCCTATACAGTGTCACCAGAAACGACCAAAACTGGTCGGTTTTACCTCTCCTCCTTTTCTCCTTCCACTATCCCATTCCACCACCATGAGCACACTCCAACGTCCCCCACTAAGACCGTAGACTGGTCACGTGTCTCCCATTCGCTCTACTCAATCCCCGTCGCGCACGCGCAACGTGTCACATATTACTCTGGTCATCAGAGAGGGGGTAAATTGTATTCCCCTCGATTTTCTCGATCTGGCGACTTCCCTTGTGCACTCCTAATCTTCCCAGTAATTTGATGGAGAGAACCCAGGAGTAGGGAGAGGAGGCGTCTGCGGTTCGCGAGCCGAAAGTTGCCCAGGCCTGACTTATACAATTCGAATGATAAATTAATCCCTTGCCGTATTTTAATCTAACAAATATGAATGTTATATGTATGTTTCTTTTTAGATGAAATAAGATTTGATTCTCGGTTGTAAATGTTGTAATCAATATTTAAGCATTACAATAGCTTTCAGTTGAACACTTCATCTTGCGATGCCCTCTTTTCTCCTTCCAAAGAAGACTATTCCTAACAACTTAAATAAATGTTTCAACTCTAGTTATAATATAGCACAAGTGTTAAAATTTCTAAAATCCACAAAAATTTGTCATACTCTGTAATCTTGTATAAAAATACTACTACTACTACAAATATGTTCCTCCCCATTACACCTATTTATGTTTGTAAATTTAATGTCTTAATATTGTAATCTTGTCTATGATATAATCTTCGTGGTCGCTAATGACCTTGTTGTTGATGCGACCTGTAATAAATAAATAAAAAAAAAAAAATAAATGTAGCCATACGATAAATATAAATTTTCTTTTCCCTTCTATGACATTTTTGGGGATACAGACGAATCACTGTAACTGTAAAGAAAATGATACGACAAGGGGTTAATAATAAACTATAATTTCTCTGGTTACCTAGAAGTTGAAACGCTGCGAACTTGAATTTTTAAGTAAAAACTTTTCTAGGCGTACCGCGTACACAATTACTGGGAAGTGAAAGACTCTGATCCGTCACGCTCCGTGGTGATATTCGGGTAATTTTTCGATATTTAGGGAGATTTAAATCCAAACTATTTATCTCGTATTTCAGTTACCGCAAGCCCAATGTTTCTTTCTTAGATTATAATAATATTGATTTTGATACGAATAATATTCACACGATTCATATATATTACTTAGAATCAATGATTACAATCGCCATAGAACTTTTCACTTCGGTCGTGCGGTGTTATGCGCACAGTATTGGTCTGTTTTTCTTTCAAAATTGGAGTTGCTCCACTTTTATAAGAAACGGCTCATTTATTGGAAGCCGAGGTGGAACAACGTCTGCACGTAGAATACAATGGCAAATACTTCTTGAACATGTACATGGATAACATGTATACTGTATACGATGCATAATAGGTAATATGTTCTTCCGATTCGTTAAAAGTACCGAGACAACGAGCTATTGTTGGACATATGAGAATCGTTAAAGCGTTAATCATTTGAAAAATACGACCGGGCAGTTTCTGAACACCCTGTACCAACGGATCCATTGTATTCGTCTTTTCTGTCGGCACATTCATCCGCGGCCGTGTGCGTGTACGCGAGTAATTCCGCTGGCCGTGGGTGCCTCGTTCGCTCTTTTACAAATATTGATCGGGGTTAAAAAAAACACACACACACACACACACACATACATACATACAGAAAGAGAAATAAAAATAGTCGGTGTCTCCGATATACGAAGACAATTCCAACTTGAACGGGAAATCGAATTTTTCATCGAGAATCGAGTAATCTGGGTCGCGGGTGTATCCTTGTTGGGGCTATAGAACAGTGTCCATTGTTCGATACAAATTCAAGTTCTTTTCCCAGCGTTGCGAAAAACGCAAGCAGCTCCGGAGTTATTGAAAAGGAGTTCAATATCCTGGCCCCTTTCAACAGAAAATTGCATATCTCGGCTGGACTGAATGAACCAGCTCCGATAGAGGATTAACCCCCTTTTTTTAACGCACGGCGCCCCGGTCACGTCGAAATATCGATCGCTTAAGATCACGATATCAATTATCGGTTACGTAAAGATATTCTCCAATTTTTCTCTACACTCTATAATTACACTGTTCAACAAAATCAAACTTTTTTCATGTTCAACAATTACTGTTGGGTGATTCTTAGACAAGTTTTTTTGCGCCGATTCCGAATCCGCCTTGAATTTTTCCCCCTAGACGCACAATTTTTGAGAAACATGATTTTGTAAAAAAAAAACTTATTTTTCAACTTTAAACAAATATTGTGATGTTATTATGAAAGATATTGCATTGTTCTTTGCGGCAGAAGATTCTGTAGACTTTCCCGAATACAGTGATATCCAATAGTAATACATCATGAATTTAAATGAGTTTAAACATGTTTAAACATTTATAATATTTACAATTTATTAATATCTATTAATGTTCACAATATTTGTTTAAAGTTGAAAAATATGTTTTTTTTAAATAATGTTTCTTAAAAACTGTGCGTCTAGGGGGAAAGTAAGAGGCAGATTCGGAATCAGCGCAAGAAACTCTATAAAAACCACCCAACAGTAATTGTTGAACGGTGTTGGACAGTGTTACTAGCCTGCGGATTTAATGCATTTATGACAAAAATGGGTAAGCACAATTTAAAGCAGTGGACATATTAAAAAGATTTAAAGACATCAGTGTATTGGTTTCAGCTTAATCGTATAATTAAAAGAAGAAAGAAATTTTTTATTTCAATCCTGTGTCTTGCAATCTATGTAGATAATTTTTATTTTGCATAAAGATCCGCACTTTACTAATTACTACCGACATGTTTATCTGTATGAAAAGTCTTTTAATATTTAATATTCCTCGTGTATCAAATATTAGTTCAAATATCAGTTATACGTATTTTCGAGGATATCGATTAAAAATGGATAGTAGTTTAATAATACTCGTATTCTACAAATATCATGCGTTATTTCCGTCTTCTAAATCAACAGTAGATTATTCGTTGATACGCGGAATATTAAATTGCCAGTCCAATTTTTACAATGCTGTGAATAATATTTCAAATATCAGTTCAATCTTTACGTATTGTTGGTGCCAGAGAATCTCGTGGAAGTGGCAGAATGATCTTTAAATGAGGTATTTGTTCGTCCAATTATAAGCACTAGCAACAAGTAGATTTAAATGTCCCGCTTTCAGTGAAGCGGTCTGTATTAAAAACTATTTTATCATTTTTGTAAAACATGTCAATAATTTTCTTCTTTCTCTAAAACAAATTTTTAGAGAGAATCAATAGTGTCTTACCGTATATTATTGTTCTATTCTTTCCCAGTACCTCGACTCGATTTATCGTATTAGAGTACTTCTACACGTATGTACAATTTTGTAAGAATTATTGGAGAGTCTGATCAGTCTTATTTCTTTATTTTTCTTATTTCTCTGGAACAAATTTTAGAGAGAACCTGTCTTACCGTATATCATTGTTCTATTCTTTCCCAGTACCTCGACTCAATTTATTGTATTAAGGGGTTAGGACACAGTAAGAAGAGAGGAAAATAAAAGATATTTAAACAACAGTACAGACAGAAGTAAATGATCGATTAATATTAGATTTTGTATTTCAGTTTACTAATTATGAACTATAAAAAAATGCTTGTAATATTTAAAAAATAATTTATCTTGTGCCTTTCGTCGTCTTTGCTCGGAATATCTTTTCTTCCAGATGGCCAACTGGTGTACAGGATTCCTACAAATCGAATTAACTATATAAAAAATCCCAAAAATGTCATATTCTGTGATATATTCTCTAGACATTCACGACCCTACATTTCAATTTTTGTGAAAATTAACAAATTGGCAGATATTTTAAATTTAATGACTGAATTTCGATAGAAAATTTGTTCATTTTTTATTCATATTTAACAAAATAATGGGAAAATGAAAGAAAAATCGATCGTCAATGCCTAATAGATATTATAATGAAGATAACTGTACAATTTTAATGCAATTGCTAAGGTAAAACTCGAGATAATTTGTACACCGTTTTGAAAAACGCGACTCTGAGAAAAACCCGTTTAAAGTTTACAATTGTAATTTTTCTATAAAAAGAAATTTTCTATTTTTTCAAAATATTGCTGTGTGTCCTAACCCCTTAAAGTACTTTGACACGTACAATTATGTAAGAATTATCGGAGAGTCTGACCAGTTTTCTTTGTTGCAAATTTAAATCATGGATAAGAGTTGCGTGTAACTGACCGCTATTTCGCAGGCGGCGAGCCACAAGTCGGGCGTACATTGCATGCATAATCAACGCTGTTGTCATCGAAGTTAAAACGAATGAGAAACGCCAGCCGACGTCGATTCCGTTAATCGACTGCAAGCACTTTGCTCCGACTGGGATCATTTCCGCTAGAAATGTTCCGCAAATTGAGTCCGCCTCGGTCCGGCGAATTAATGTCTAATAGTCTGTTCCGAGAATGGAATTAATTACTTCAACTTCAAGCCGCTAATATTAAAGTCGTGAATTAACGTTTCTGAAACGTCTAGCGCGCCACGTTTTACGTTACATGCCGGACCGAGACTGAACTTGATCATTTGGTTGTTTTAATTGCAACTTGTACCGACGTATCATTTAACAGTCTACCCCCGTGTAATTTTCTCGAGTTCATTTCGCGAGAAAAGGAAGAGAATGCGCGATTTAATGAGATTGTTTGTTTCGTGTTCCAGTAGGAATACTTTTGCAATTAGAATTACTCGAATAATAATTTTCATGTATTTTACAACGATTGTAAATTGCTAAGTGGACAAAGTATGATATACTAAACGTTTTATTAAGAGTTAAAAGTACAGTAAAGCCTTGATATAAGGAAAATCCTCTGGTCCGTGCTGTTTCTTAGATCCTGTGATTCTACTATTTCTTTTTCGTAGATCCTACGGTTTCCATTTTCTTAGATCAAGGCTTTACTGTATTTCTATTCGATATTGAGTTTCATGGAATATTTTATTCTGCGTCAAAAATGTTGGAGACCATTTCTACTGTTTACTGAACACCAGAAACATTATTTACTCTATAAGTTTCAGGCGGTAGAATCGTTTCCAGGATTGCAAGGGTACGGGATTCGCGTTCTCATTTCTCGTAACACAAAAATGGGGGTTTTCAGTAGTTAAAAACGCTAGTTAAAAGATCGATCTAGGGCGTTATCACCCTCAAAAGTCCTTTTTTCTGGTTTACGAGGCGTAATTTGCATTATTCGAAAGCATACAACTGCGCATGTAGTTGTCTTCATAGCTACATGCTTCCGAATAATGCAAATTACGCCTCGTAAATGAAAAAATAGGACTTTTGAGGGCGATAGCGCACTAGATCGATTTTTTATCTAGCGTTTTTGACTACTGAAAAACCCCATTTTTGTATTATCGAGAAATGAGAACGCGAATTCCGCACCCTTGCAATCCTGGAAAAAAGAGTCTACCTCCTTAAAGCAATTTAAATTTATAGCTTTTTACCATCTGTGAAATTGGACTCTCAATTTTTAGTAATTGAATGAATTTTGTAAAAGTTCCTGTCGTTTTTCTTAAGGGTTCTCTAGTTAATAATTTTGAACGAATTGATGCGGTTTCTCGATAAATTGTTTTTTAAAATAGAATAACTATTACGTTTATATTGAAAATAGGTAGTCAGGTAGGTTCGCAAGTGTGACTTCATCGTAGACTCGCTCACACATTTGTCCAAGCGATGGTGTGTTTCAAAAGTATCATACCACCTTCAGAGCAAGTGTTGAGGAAATGGTTTTTAAAATTGAACGTCCCTCGTTGTTCCTCGCGGAAGGAATCGATCAGTTACTATCGTCAAACTTGAATTTTCAATCTCGACAGCCTCGACCCACTCCCAGATAAATCTAGATCCCCGCGTATATTGAAAAGATTACACTATCTTTGGTTTAGAATTTTTGCAAAACTTTGGAAAAGTATTTTCGAAACTCGGTCGACGTTGTTCGCTTATTAAAGAATTGATCAGTTACTAACTCTCAGTTACTAAGCACTTAAGGATTTTCACTAGATCACTTCATCCTACAGTCCTCAAATTTTTGAAAAAAAAATTTTAATACTGAATAGTCCTTGCTCCTTTCAGAAGAATACGATTGGTAAAACCTGTCAAGTCAAATTTTCCAATCCGGCAAACTTGACAATAATGATTTGATTGACATTATCATTATCAAGGGAGGTTACTCAATTGTAACACGCCGATTTTAATGGAATTTTTGTACGATATAGAACTCAAAATATTTATGTTAAAGAGGTGATAATAACCCTAAAAGTTCGTGTTGAAAACTTGGCTGGGTAATCTCCCTTGTAAGTCAAAATGACGGGATTCTAATATTTTTAATCTACAATTATCGAGATTGTAAAGATCCATGAAGCATTCAATAAATTTATTTCTTTGGAAATGTATGTACTAAAAATGGGCTAAACATTTGGATAGATGCATTCTTGTTATTTTTGTAAAGTAATGTAAAATTTTAATTTTTAGTATTCCGTAAACTTAGTGTTAACGAACAAACAAACTAGAATGGTTCGCATTCATCTTTGAAAGAATCTACCCAGTACTACGATCAACCCTCTGAAGACACGGTTTCGATATAACACGATGCAACAATTGGGATAGTTGTCCGATAACGCGATATTCTGATAACCCGGTCTCCAAATAGCACGATTTATTACCCTTCAACTACCCTCATATAACACGAATGTTTCTATCACACCGCTTCGCTGACATAAACAGAGAACACACCATCTATACATAACAATACGGCAATTAAGTAGACAATTTCCCGTCAAGAATCCAAACATATTGTTGTTATCATATCAATACATTCTAAGAATACGGTTTTCATATAACACGAATTGAATTAATCATGTTTAAGGGGGGTTGATTACAGGGTTGGACACATTTCATTTGAAATAAGATCACAAACAATCATTCGGAACAATAAATTATTTTAAATACTTATTTTCAGGCGTTTAAAGCAAATATACTATTTCAAATTATATTTTATTTTTGCTCATTGTTCAAATAAAATAATAAATAATTTCACCTCAAGAAGAAGTGGGGTTACCGAAGTAACTTCAATTCTTAAATTCAGATATACTAATGTTTGTAGTTTAATGATTAAAGTTCAACTGCATTCGCTTTTAAAATTGTTCTTCAGAACACGAAATTAATAGAATTCTGAAGAGTACGAATTATTTGATCAAATGAAAGATAAAATGAAAAATGGTTTGTATTTCATTTGAAATTGAAATAATGAAATAAAACTAACATATGATTATTTCAAATGACATATATCCAAATACGATGATATACTATCTTAACGATAAATGCTCCTTATCCTTCTTGGCAAGAATTGATCTAGAAAGCTCAATGTAGGATCCTGAACAGCACTATGGCAGTGATCCTTTTAGGTGGTATGGATTCTCATAAAAAATACACCGTATCCATAATCGATCATCGAGTGATCTTGCCCAAAGCTTCGAGGAGATTAGGGATTGATGATGATTCCGTCGATTTTCATAAAAGACGGTCACACTAAACGCTGGTGGCCATTTTACTTTTAAGATGGTGTGCATATGTACGGTGTGAGAATAATGTGGGAACAGTATCAAAAGAACGATGACTTTCTTAAAATTGAACCAAAAGACTATAAATGGAAAATAAAAAATTAAACTTCCTTATTTTTGGCGTTTTGGCAATGAAACGTTTACCATCACATTCGTCTCGTATTTGTAATGAAAATGACACCAAACACGATATAGTTACGATCGTAATTACTTGTGTAACAAGCGAAGTTAAGAATTCGTGCTCCTCTACCATAAATGCCAAGTCCGAAACTTTAATTGCTTGATGTGCACAAGTAATTATGATCGTAACTATTCCGTCGCTTTAATCAGAAAAGCAAGACTAATACGATGGTAAAAGTTTCATTGACGAGAAACCAAAAGTAAGGAATTTTGATTTTTTAATTTAAAAGGCTGAACTGGCAAGAGCCTTTGAGTCTAGTCCCTCTTTCTCTTTCAATCGCTATCCTTCTCTACGTTCGGAACGCTACAGTTTCCTTTCGCTATAAGTCGATGGCTCGGAACGGCTTTCGGCGTATTGCGAATGAGGACACCTATGTGGCTTCACTTTGTTCTCGAGTGGGCCGAGATGTAGCGGGAAACTGCAAAGTGGTCGGTCGAGCAGCGATTGTGTACGCAATTGTATGTCAACTTAATTTTGATATATGACGATGGCTCGGGAGAATGGCTCTTTCGACGTATTGCGGACGAGGCTCCCTATGCGGCTTCACTTTGTTCTCGAGTAAACCAAGAGAGAACACGGAGAATGAGCGAAAGGCGATGTAGCGGCAGACCATACAGTGGTCGACCGAGCAGCGATATCTTTCGTTAGCAAAGGACAGGATATGACATACACTCTCGTTCTGGCACTAAGCGGTGTCAAGCGGACAACTTCAAAAGAAGAAAAGGGGATAGCGACTTTTTTGTTGCGAAAAAACATCGGAAGAAAACTGCACAAAGAATATGGCACCTCTACTAGATTTGTTGCTCGACAGATCCGACCATACGACACTTACGGAGAGACCGCAGTATATCTAGAGGGTGGTTCACCAGATACAGTAATTCTTCTATACAGTAAATCCTCTATAGACGCAACAATTCCTACACGATAGATGCGACCAAGAATATCCCACCCAACTTAGTAATCTAATCTCGGCTCGGTATATCGGTGTAAACACCACACATTGGCTTACTCATTATTTTTTAATGAAATTTCACCATCGTATTTCTGGCATTTTCCTGATTAAAATAAGACCAAACACGATATAATTCCAATTCTATTTAGTGATTAAATCGACGATTCAAGTTTCGGTCGCAAGGAAGGACAGCGTATGGGAAAGAAAGAGACACTCATTCTGTCCTTCTCTATGTTCGGCTTCTCCTTTGAATTTCATTCTGTCCTTCTCTATGTTCGGACTCTCCTTCGAAGAAACAAAAATAAGGCCACAACACTAGGATTACTGTCCTCCAAAAACACGGCTGTTGGACAGTAAACCCGACTTTACTTTAATGGCAAAATAAAATCTGTTATTAACACTTATTTTTTATGAAACTTTCACGTGGTGAATTTGTGGCATTTTTCTGATTAAAATAGACCAAACATATTTTATAATTTCAACTGTACATATATATTTATTTTTACAACATTACATATCTCTTCTTTTATTTGTTGTTAACTGACGTTGCATCGCCTAAAAAGAGAATGTTGTGTAATGCTTGCGGTCGGGAAACTGTTTAGGTTACGACGAAGCAAAACAAACATTTTAGAAATGTTTACCGTGTTTCAGAAAATCCATTAAAATTTTTTTGGTAAGAAATAAAATTAAGTTGATCTTAAATAAATCTCAAGTAATTACTTAGAGTAGTTAAAAAACTACAAAAGTAGACTCTACAGTGTAGAGGTTTAAGGACTGCGTCTGCTAGACAGACAACACGCGCGCATGACTGCACACACAGTCACCACAGTGCACTCACACACCGCTAGATCACGTATACGTACGCGAGGATTGCAAGGGTCCGGAATTCCACTCCTGATTACTCAATAATGCAAAGACGGGGTTTCTTAGTAGTCAAAATCGCTAGATGAAAGATCAATCTAGGGGGCTATTTGCCTCAAAAGTCCAACTTTTACGTTTACGACGCGTAATTCTCAATATTCGGCAGCACGTTTCTAATATGTTTAATTTCACAATGCTTGTGGGTGTACAATATTTTTCGTTGTTCCATTGTCTGTGCATATATAGAGATGGTCTGCGGTTTGCCGACTCTAGAACACGCAACATATAATTGTCCATCTGAGAAGCAATCCGTGTCTACATCTAAACCACACAATTCTAAAGATTGGCCCTGAGCTTTTACATTTTTATTTATTTAGATAGATTGTATAGATTATGTATATAAAAACACGCGCGTATTCGAATGCAACGTTGTGTCAAAATTTCGAAGCCATCGGTGAAGGACTTTCGGAGATTTAAGATTTTGAACAAACGATCATTTACATTTTTATTTATATAGATTATTTTTTATGGGACTTTCACCAACTTATTTCTGGCATTTTTCTGATCAAAATGACACTATAAACACGATATAATTTCAACTGTATTTAGTGGTTTAATTGACGATAAATCGTATAGGAACGTATAGGATAAAGGTATAGGAAATCAAGAGAGTTGTGATTTCGTAACAACACTAAGAATAAAATATCTCCTTAACTACTGGTTTTTGATATTAATAGGTTAAATTTTTATATAGAGAATACGATGCTTCTTCGATTGGTGCAGGAAAAATACTGATGACCCTCATATCTCTTCTACGCGTCCTCCTAAACAAAGCTCACAACACCACAAAGTATGCAACTCTCGAAACTATTCAACCTTATTGTAGAAACATTCTTCGCTACGAATAATAATAATGACGAAAATCGAGGTGAAAATCTGGTGAACCGCTCTGTATATTCTGACACGACTTCTTTCCACCTAGAATGCCCATTCGTTCCACCGTAGGGTTAGGTGAGGATTTATAGTTGCTATCTCGCGGGCTGAGCTCTTCAACTAAGCTGACGATCGAAAGAATCTGGAGTTAGCAGTAGATAAGAATAGGCAGCTAAGTATTTCGGAAGAATGGATAGTAAGTGGTACCGAATCAGTTCTTCGGCGAATTCTCGAGGCATCGATTTCAAAAATGGGACGATTCGGGCCGTCTGGCTCGAAAGTGGCTATATCTCGGTGTCAGGAGCCGGAGTCAGGGATGTCGGGTGACATTGACCGCGGGAGCAACCCCCGTGGAGGGTCGACGAGGTTTTCGCTGGCGCGTGGAAACCGCGCTTGCGCATCCAGCCGTTCTCGTGCAGCCGGGTTCGCGAAGAAAGGGGCGACGGGGTATAAAACACAGTACGACCCCGAACGGCCTAGGGGTAACAACACGTTCACGAAACACGCCTCTTCGTCTTCCCGATTTTTCGGATCCAGTTCCCGCGGATAGTTGCTCGGCATTCTCCCCGGCTGACGAACCGGCAGGAATACAAGATAGAAGAGGGTGGCTAAGTTTGATCCAAGTGAGAGTTCTCGTCGCGGGTGACAGTGTTTCCGATCATCGTCCCGTGCCGGTGGTCAGGTTATTTCACGCGTGAGATTATTTTCGTCGAATCACCGGTGCTCGTTCTACTCATTAGATTACACCTAGCGCTTCCGGTACATCGTTACGTTGCTTCCGTTGCGTTTCGTTGGTGAGTGACCAGTGTATTGTCTGCGTGAAACCAGTGTTTCTCGTGGAGATTCCATGGGTTTATTATGAACAATTTCATGTAAGTACGCACCCTCGATTACCTTGTTCTATCGGGACAGTGACACGTTCAGGGTCACTGTTTACTGGACGTTGACTTCCTGTTGCGAGGCCAGCGCGATGCCTCGTGCTTCTCACACTCACGGACCTTTCCCAGCGGGGATATCTATAGATTGATGCCTGGTTCGCTCTACATTAATGAAATATTTATGAGCAGCTACGAAGGTTGCTGTATACACTCGATAAACAATCACTTTACTAACCCTGGATATATCCAAGTTTTCGTAAAAATTACGATCGGGACGTTTGAACCTGCCGACATCAAATGTTCCAATTAAGAATTTTATTATAAAATATAATTTTTTCGTTTCACTTGTTCTGTTTCTTTATAGGGGATAGCATTTTTGTTGTTGGTAAGTCGTTGCATGAAATATCCGATTCATAACAGTAACTTCAAACAAATATAATTTTCTCGAAATAAAAGTTCTTGATTAAGCATCATTATAAAAAATGAGTTTTTCGATTGTCCTCTGTATTTTTGAACTTTTTCTAACATCGACTAACACTACGAAGGTTGCTGTATACACTCGATAAACAATCCCTTTACTAACCCCTGGATATATCCAAGTTTTCGTAACAATGACGATCGGGACGTTTGAACCTGCCGACATCAAATGTTCCAATTAAGAATTTCATTATGAAATATAATTTTTTTGTTTCACTTATTCTGTTCACTTATAGGGGATAACATTTTTGCTGGTAGGTCGTTGCGTGAAATGTCCGATTCGTAACAATAACTTCAAACAAATATAATTTTTTCGAAATAAAAGTTCTTGATTAAGCATCATTATAAAAAATGAGTTTTTCGATTATCCTCTGTATTTTTGAACTTTTTCTAACATTGACTAACACTACGAAGGTTGCTGTATACACTCGATAAACAATCCCTTTACTATCCCTGGATATATCCAAGTTTTCGTAACAATTACGATCGGGACGTTTGAACCTGCCGACATCAAATGTTCCAATTAAGAATTTCATTATGAAATATAATTTTTTTGTTTCACTTATTCTGTTCACTTATAGGGGATAACATTTTTGCTGGTAGGTCGTTGCGTGAAATGTCCGATTCGTAACAGTAACTTCAAACAGATATAATTTTTTCGAAATAAAAGTTCTCGATTAAGCATCATTGTAAAAAATGAGTTTTTCGATTGTCGTGACTAACAGTACGTTCATGCGCTAGCATATTTTGATTAAACAATACATAGTGTTGTCGTCAATATGTTCATTTTCTCACTCGTATAAAAAGTATACGCGACAATCACGTCGACTGATATTGAAATAAACTTTATTTAGAAGTAAAGTTGGATATGTAAATATTGGGTTGGGACGAAAGTTCGTAGCGTTTCTAGATTAAAATTGAAAGATAAAATTGAAATATTTATTCATAAATTCATTCGATCACATATTTTCTGTTCTCTTACTTCTTGCCACTTTTTGAGGTAACTGATAATGTTATTGAGAGAATAAAGCTTCGAATAGATATCCTAATTTTATCTTGTACCTTCAAATGACTTATAATAAACCTGTAAATTATAATAGTATTTCTCTGGATTAAAACATCTCATTAAATTTGTATTCTGAAATCGGTGGTTTCATATGCAACAAGCTAATAGATAAACAGCTTTCAATCGTATTTGTGCTTCTAATTGGCGTCGTTATCGTAGTTTAGTTATCTAGAGCTAAGATAAAATTATTATTGACTAACAAACATGAATGGCCTTCTTGTTTATTTATAACATATCTGATTACTTTGTCGATGACGTAAACTTTACTCTCATTCTCGTTTCTTTCTACTTATTTTGAATAATTTGAAAATAGTCTATATCAAGTCACAAAACTAGTCGTGAAACAATAGTTTCGGCATAGAACTATTTTATTATAAAACGTTTTGTTTCTTTCAGTCTTTCTCGTTTCATTCCGACAGTTATATATTATTATTACTTATAAATCTAATATAAAACTCTGAAAAAGAATTCGATATACGTATTTTTTATTCAACAGCTGCCATTCAGATTGGGAGAGTACGAGTTGAAAATAACAGGGAGTGCGTAAATCATATTTTGCAGGCCATTACGGAAATTGCGAATTGTGGAGAAGGAGGTTTAATGGACATGTCGAATGTATTTTAACGCATAATTCCAATACAATTTTCTCAAAAACGTAGTCCTGATTTTGGGCTGTTTACACCTTTTCAGTATAATTGACTATTTTTATAGAATATCAGGGCGGAATATTTCGTCACTACATTATACAGGGTGGTCCAGTACATATTAGCATATCTTCGCTGTTTTTAAAAATATAAAAAACCTTCACGAATCAAAGTATTTCGGTATGAAGAGGACTACAATATGGCAATAACAGATTTCTGTAGGTGAAAGAGTTTTCTTAGTTTTCTATGCACTGTTCGATGCAGCTCCTTATTCTCAAAATGAATAATATAAGACTTATTTCAACTACAAGTTTGTTGTGAATTCTGTCTTATTTTTATTAAAATCGATTCGTGATAATCGAGATAAAAATTAGGTGACACCTTCGTCTTGCATCGAACGCATTCGCGCGAACGAATAGACGAACGAAATCCGCTATCTGGCGATTACAGATGAGAGTGCTTCGATTTCATGGATGATAGATGCAATCCATTGATATCGCTTATCGTTTAACTTTCTCGGTGCGTGCGCGCAATGAAATATCACGGAATGGACAAAATTTCTAATCGGCGAATCGTTTCAAGTGCACCGCGTGCAAGAAAAAGCAAAAATAATAATACGAATACGTGACTCCGACAGCGGCAATCTTATCGGCTTAATTCGGTCTGCCAGGTGAACTCGAATAAGACGTCCCATGCAATCGTTCCCTTTTTCCAGTGTGCTTTCACTGGAGCTTTCACGAGGCTCTGCATATCAGGCTGGCTGAATAGACGCGCGGCTCATATTCGACAATTCGTATGCGCGGCTCATCGCATCGAATGTTCGATTAGTCTCTCCTGAAGGCGGTGGTTAATCTTAGTCGGCTATCTCGTTACGCTCCGTTCGAATTAGCTTGCTTTTTAATCATTTCATATTTCATAATCGTTGGTGGGTCGAGCTGTCCAATGAATGGACACTTAACTGCATATCTATCGAAATTAGTACTCGTCAATCATTTTCTAAGTGCAATGGCGGACCCTGGACCTTTAGGTTACCATTATACGACTCAGTTAATTCATTCATTTAGTTCACCATTTTCTGAATAATTCTTTATTATTTTAACCGAATTAAGTACACTACTGTTGAAAAGGAAGCAGCACTCGGTATAATTATAAGTAGACTGCGGATCTTCATGCACGTAAAATATGAAAAAAAGCATATGCAAATATGCACATAAAATATGTAAATATGCACGAAAAATATGATCAGAATATCAGAACCAGTACAAAGAGATATTTATTAGGTATGTTTTAATTAACAATTTATTTATGCGGAAACACCATAATTTGCGTTATAATAACTTGCTAGTAATTTTTCCATGTTTGTAACACTTAGTTGTTGCCGTTTGTCAGTTAATATTTGACTCGTATGCTGAAAAAGTACGTACTACGTCACAGGATGTAATGGGTGCATATTTATATTTGCTCCAATAGCGTTCTGGTACATTAGTTGACACATTTTCATCGTTTAATATCCTCACGAGTTTAGATATTTTGCATAAATCAGGATTCTTTCTTAGCACTGCATCTATTTTAACACGAATTTCATCACTACATTTAGCAGGAACAGCTCTTAAATGTTCAATACAGTCCATGAATATTTTCATTGAATTTGTTAAGGGTAAACCACAGTTTCCAACCTCTTTATTGTGGCTGGAAAAGTTTGTAAATGTACTTTTATCAACGTCAAATTTTGTGCATCTTGTGTCTATTGCAACACATTCTGAGCTGTTGAAATTGCAACTATATCATCTTCATCAAAATCTTCAACTGCCTATTTACAGAAACAAAATAAAGATTGGGAATTCATGATTTTACTGTTTTCGGATGTTGAGAAAAAAGAATAGTCGAACCTCTTTAATTTTATCAAAATTTTCGGCATAAAATATTGTAGTCAAAGAAATCGCAGCAAAATATAGTGAAATTATAAAAGAAATATGTAATATTTATGTGCATATGCACATGGTAGAAAGCATATGCAATATGCAAAATAATATTTGCATATCGAAATATGTATCTAGATAAACGTCCGCAGTCTAATAATGAGATATAATGACAAACATTATCTTTATGTAGAAATTCTCAATATATTCTCAGTACTATTCAATTAAACAGCGGAATCCTTTTTCAAAATTGACTGTGTTCTTATTTGATTTTTTACGCTTTTCTATTAAATATGACTGGGTGCTTCTTTCTATAATTTATTTGGATCAAACACAAAGTAAAAATACCTTTTCGTATGTTATTACGTTGGCAACCAATGTATATTTTTTAAGCACGAGTATTTGCGATCAAATTAATCGCAAAATTCAGAGCTTTCCAATGATATACAGTTCAAAAGGATTGGTCACTAAACGAGGTTATAATGGAGGATACAATAAAAGATCGCGAATTTAGTTGTCAACCTAATATTTATCAAATACAAATAATGAAGTATTTATTTCAAATGATAATTTTTTATCTTATTGCAAATAAAATTTGCCCAAGTAAAAATCGATATTGCGATAGTCTCCTGTGTTACTCACAGAGAAATGAATTATGAGTTCAGTGAACACACCACAATTTGATTTTTCAAGACACATCTGAACAGTCACTCGATTCTGCGGTAAACGTGCGATTGGCTAATACCATGAAAGAGCAATCGTTCGCTATTAATTGATTCAAACGAAGCTTCTAATTACCGTGTAGCGTGGATCAGTATGGTCTGGCAACGCGGACGTGACGGTTTGCTCGTGGAATTTCGATGTCGGCGTGCATTGTCGCTAAACGGCCAGATAAAATATTTGCGTTCAATCGATTACGTTTGAAAATTTTCGTGCGGTAACGTGTAAAGCGGCGCGCCGCGGATCTGCGCCCCGTTTGATTCATCGGAGCGGGTGCTGCATTATTAACCCGAACTCTGGTCTGATAGATTATTCACGCGCCTGCTTGTAATAACTGAAAATTAATTTATTCGACTGGGGATCAGCTATCGGGGCCCCGTGACGATTCAATTACCAGAACGGAAATTAGGACAACGCCGTTAACGCGACGAATTCCAGACCAATCTCTTCAGTTGTTCCTCCTGCAATCTTAATCCTGTCGCAACTAATTGAATACCTGCTACTGTATATTTTTTACGCTTTAAAATATTGTAAAAAAAAACAATTTTTGTTAGGGAACATTAAGCAACGTTTTAGCTTTATTTTCATTTTTTTTCATTACATAAAATTACAAAATGATGGAGTTGTATAACGTCATTTGACTCGTTATAACGTTATTTGATGTCCAGCAAGACCTTGGTAGTTTGTACTTGTAAAAGTAACTGAAGTATAGAAAGTAAAAAATTATTCTATTGACTTAAACAAAAATATTGTAGGAATTAAATCGTAACTTGAAATAACACGTCCGTAAATACAATATTTTAACGTTTAATTCCAATTATCTTGAATACAATTAATTAAATTGTCTTATTTAAATCTTCGTCTGAGATCAAACACGTCTTTTCTATTCGATACGTCATATCAGAATAATGAATAACGCAAATTATAAAATATGAAGAACGCAAAATAAATCAATAAGTAACTAATATCGAATCGTCGCGTCGTTACGGTTATTATCGACGCGACATTCGACGGAATTCTCACTGCTCGGAGATAACTTCTCCCTACAATATATTATTATCAATGGCTTTGGAATTGAATTGGAATGGAATTACTATCAAATTATTATAATTTTATAAATGGTCAAAGCTCACTCATTTTTTTACCGAGGAAGATATTTTTGCTTTTAACAATCGCATTTTCCCATTTTTCGAAATGATTAAAAAATCGTATGCTACATCGAAGATAATCTATTTTTGTTTAAGTTAACACAACAATTTTTTATTGTTTATATTCTAGTCACTTTTATCGTTGGGTGCAGACTACCAAAGTTTTTCTGGACATGGAGTTACGCAATCTTATACAACTGTTAATACAAGAAATATGAAAAAAAGCTAAAATGTTGCTTAATGTTACCTAAACAAATCTGTTTTTGCAGTATCTTCATACTTCATAGTACGATAGTAAACCAATGATAAAGCAATATTATACCAATCATTCTACGAATTTAGATACATACAAGGTATTCATACAGGGTGTCCCAAAAATGCTGTACTTCCTTGAAAGTACCATGTAACTTCAGCTAAGAATTACAATTACATACGATTTACATTATATAGTATTAAGCACGAACATTTTTTCAATAATAAAGCAATATTATACCAATCATTCTACGAATTTAGATACATACAAGGTATTCATACAGGGTGTCCCAAAAATGCTGTACTTCCTTGAAAGTACCATGTAACTTCAGCTAAGAATTACAATTACATACGATTTACATTATATAGTATTAAACACGAACATTTTTTCAATAATAAAGCACAAAACATTCCATTAAAAAAACTGTTCTAAGATCTAGCACATAGTAATTTTCCAGCAAATGTGCAAGTTTCCTTCATACTGTGCAGGAGTTGTGATACTTCTAGGGGTGTATGTTATCACCAATCCATCGTAGATCATGACTTCAGCAAACGAAATCCAAGCCTCGAGCTCACAGTCGTTCCACGCAATTAGTTTAACACTTAGCGTGTTAAGCGAATCACGTTGGCCCATTAATTCGGATTTGCTGATGCCACCGTAATGCGTCGAGCAAGCAAGCGCATTCGCGTCCGCGATGCAATTACTCGTGAATATGAGACTCTTGTTTCGCGACTCTTCTCTATTTCCTTCGGTTTTAACGTTTATCCGTCATGGTGCCGAAAAGTCATTCGCGACACATCATTCTTTCCATAACTGTTGAAAGATCTCTACCGTAGATCTCCCTTGGAACCAGTCAACCGGTAAACACGTACGACTCATTATTGCAAGTGGATGAAAAGATGGCAACTTTTCTAATTTCATTATGAAACGTTTACCATCGTATTCGTCTGGTTTTTCTAATTAAAATGACACCAAACACGATATAGTTACGATTATAATTACTCGCGTACAACGCGAAGTTTAGAATCCTTGTTCCTCTACCGTAAGTGTTCGCAACTTTAATCGCTTGTTGAACAAGTAATTCTGATCGTAACTATATCGTGTTCGGTATCATTTTAATCAGAAAAACGAGACCCATGCGATGGTAAAAGTTTCATTCACGAAAAATCAAGCAGAAGGAATTTTGATATTTTGAACTTAAAACGGCTGACCTGAGTTCTTTGATGTTTTCCAAACGCCCAAACCTCAGTCTCTCTCTCTCTCTCTCTCTCTCTCTCTCTCTCTCTCTCTCTCTCTCTCTCTCTTTCTCAATCACTATTCTTTTCTTTGTTGGGCACATTACATACAAAGAATGTAGCACCTCTTCTAGAACCGTCGCTCGAAGATATAACAGTTACGGAGAGAATACTGTACCCTGATACGTACACTACCGCTCAAAAATATGTATACACTTTGTTGCAAGTATAATTTATTTTAATAATACCAAATTGTACAATTTAATTATTAAAATCTCCGGAATGAATAAAAGTTTCTTCGGCGGGGCTAATACTGTTTCAATCTACGGTGATCCATTAGCGTGGTTTCCAGGCTTCTCAAGACAATAATAATAATTATTGCTGAGATATCTAATGAATTTATTATTAACTGTATAAACTAGACCGCATAAAAAATTAAATGTTTCGTCCACGTAATTTTAAGCGGGAGTGTATATATCATAGACATAAAAATAATTTTTTTATTTATCGACAAAAGCATTAGAGAAGTTTTAAAAAGATATTTGAAGTGGATACCCGATTAACGATATAAGGGTTGAAATAAGATAATTTCGAAATACGAAACTAACACAATTATTATTAAAATATATATTCTCTAGTACTGTGTAAACTAGACCGCATAAAAAATTAAACGTGTTGTCCACGTACTTTTGAGCGGGGGTGTACGTGAAAATACACAGGAAGAAATGACTCTGCGACGGTTACGTACCGACTCTGTGTAATATGGAACACGGCTTAAAAGGAATCGAGCTGCAGAAGGAATAATTCATCGCGAGATCGATCGCGTTAACTACATTCAAAGGCCGAGCCAAATTTAATTCGGTCACCAAAGTGCTCGTCATTATTTATGCAACCTTTCAGCCGGATTCGTTCGTTTCAAGTCGCATCGAGGCCGAGGCGAGAGGGAATCGAACGGTGTCTTCTCGGAGTCGACCCCCGATATTAATTTCGCGACAGACTTTCCTCTTCGTTTCTTTCAACTTAAACGCCCCCAGATCCCTTTTCCTTTCCGCCTCATTTGCGCACGTTGGGCCGCGTTTATCTCGAGCCTGCTCGCTCGAGTAACGCCCGGATTTCGTTCGATCTACCGAGAGCTGCTGTTTTCTTGTAAAAATTCAAAATATTCTTCCATCAATTTGGTTCTTACAAAAAACCACAGTCGTTTCGCGTACAGAGGGCAGAAAATGTAGCGTTTTAACCCATGGAAACGCCCCTCGTTGCATTAGCGCAACATTTCTGTCGCAATTTTCTCCAACGAGTTTATGTTATTAAATTAATTATTTTTCATGCGGCAGACATAATAAAGGATTTCAGAAATTTACTTAATATTCTTTTCGTTATTATTTCTGGTTGCCACTGAAGGTTGCGAGTTGATTAGGATTTTATGCATAAAGCAGAAGATAGATCGAAAGAATTTAGAGACTTCAATGTGTCGGTCCTAGTATATCAAAATGATTAAAGGAAGAAAGAAATGTCTGTTTGTCTCCTGTTCATTGTAGTCGATGGAAACAATTTTTATTTTGCATAAAAATCCGCTGTCCAGTTATGATATTTTGAAATTGACCAAGCGATATAGGGTATGAAGAAAAGCCATGTTATATCAAATTTTAACCCTTTTTTTGTTAAGGGTGAGGGAAAAATACATTTATGTACACCCCAGAATGGAGTAGCGTGGCCCTCGGAGGAGCAGGTGTCCTTCCTTACTATCTGGCAGAGTTGTGCTAATTCAATTACATTGTATTTCAATTATAGTATAGTATTTCAACTACATCGTAACTGAATTACACAATTCAAACCGTTCAATTAATTCAATTACGAATTATTTTAATCAGATGTGTAATAGGAATACAATATAATTAAAATACAGCTCTCAAAATTATAGCCCAGAACTTTGTAGAAGCGCGATATATTTTTATGTTTTTCTTTCGTATACTCGTTTGCTGTCTATGCGGCGTATTTTCTATTCCTCGCCCTCGTAATTCGTGATTAATGTAATATAATTACAAAGTATTTTATAATTGTACTCGAATTGCAATTACGAATTACATTGTACTTTAATTGAATGAAGATCTGAATTATAAATTACAATATGACTGAATTACAATGTAATTCAATTACTTTGTAATTATAATTCCTGGAGTAATTCATTTGTAATTCTGCACGTCTTTGTTATCTTGCCCGAATTAGGAACAGTTTAGGGCACCGCTGTTCGCATTTCTCTTGAACTGCGCTGTATTCTCGGGCTCCATTCACTCATGTTTTTGTCAATTATGTCAAATTTTAACCCTACATCTAGATCGGGTAGGATAGTTGCGGAATAAAATGGAAAAGATTAGTTTTTGGACTATTTTCCCTATTCAGTCGTATACGAGAATTCTAAAAAATGTAACAGATGTCGAATACTCAGATACGTATATTGTAATTAATTCAGATTTTCGGGTAGAACATCCTAGTTGTAAAAGATCAAAAACTTGAAAAATAATCGAAAAATGCAGATTTTGTACTGTCAGATGCATTTTCAGATATTTTGGTGAGGTGCGCCGTGATAAAAAAATATATAATATCTGCTTCTTTCCGTGAAGAATCCTGTGAATCGAGACTTGCTTGATTTCGTATCCAAAAGTGAGTTTTTGAGACTCTTGAAGAACGAAAGCAAGGATAGATATATTCGAGACTGTGTACATTGGTTAATCAGCGTTACTCTGTTTACGCATTCGCTTTCGAAAGACGAAAAACCTGGCCGTTTTCCAAAGGAAAATACTTCGTGGGACGGGTAGCACATGTCAGGACTCGATAGCGGAGTTAGTCACGGGCCAGAGACGAGGGAGACATTGTCCGCACGTGGCGATCACGCGGTGCGTTCCTTCGGAAACGAACGTTTACGAGATGGATCTTATGGTTTCGCGTTGCGTGTGGCTCGATACCCATCGCCGAGTGTTCAGAAGTACAGGGCTAACGCCGAACATTCTGATTGTTCCTTTTCGAATTATCCGGGGAAGACCATGGTCGGTTGCTTGGTACAGGAGCAAGCTGATACAAAAAAAGTTTTTCCCATTACGTAAACCTAATAGTAGTGCTTACTTAAGGACTGCGTCTCCTAGACAGACGACACTCGCGCGTGACTGCACACAGTCAACATAGTACACTCACACACCGCTAGACCACGTATACGTACGGGAGGATTGTAAGGATCCGGGATTCCACTCCTGATTTCTCAATAATGCAAAGACGGGGTTTCTAAGTAGTCAAAATCGTTAGATGAAAGATCAATCTAGCGGACTATTTGCCTCAACAGTCCTACTTTTACGTTTACAACGCGTAATTCTTATTATTCGGCAGCATATCGACAGCCACGATAGGCGGCAGCACCGTCGCCTGTACATTGCTTCTCACGGCTTCGCGATATGCTATCGAATAATGAGAATTACGCGTCGTAAACGTAAAAGTAGGACTTTTGAGGCAAATAGCCCCATAGATTGATCTTTCATCTAGCGATTTTGACTACTAAGAAACCCCGTCTTTGCGTTACTGAGAAATCGGGAGTGGAATCCCGGACTGTATACTGTGGTGACTATGTGCAGTCACGCGCGAGTGTCGCCTGTCTAGGAGACGCAGTCCTTAGGAGCAATTGAGAATAGTTAGACGTTTGGCATCTTATATAAAATGCGATAATCTACTGAAAAGATAGCCGTCTTAAACTTTTGTCCGCTACTGTAGACCCGAGTAAAAAAATGTGTATATTTTTAGAAATATCACTCTAATACAATGTTTTTAGCTTATTACATGAAACGATATAATAATTAATATGAAAATATAAAAGAAAGTAAAAACTTAGTTTGCAGAATTATTAAGGTTAGGAAGGGGCAATATGAAATAGTTTGTTGCGAGCAGTTTCAACCGGTTTATTTGAAAATGACCTAAAATTTCCATTGTTTTATTGTATATCACCAACTTAGAAATGTAAAATAATTTATTGTTGTTTAGATATTGGGTTAATTGTCGTGTACATTAGTTATAACGAGACTGCGGATCTTTATGTATTTACGAAGAAATTGGCTGGGTGAAATATAAAACAACAAAAGATTAGAAGAATTTCAGAATGTTGTACCGTTGTTTCTAATACAACGAGACCATTAAGGGATGAAATCAATTTTTATTTTAATCCTGCTGCTCGCAATAGATGCGGAACATTTTTATTTTGCATAAAGATTCGCAGTCTAGTTATAACGTACACCACAATTTATATATTTATTATTATACTTTCTTTAGAAATATATTTTGAGTTGTGTCACTTTTCGTATGAACGAATGAACGATTATACTATGTTCGCTTTGGCAGCAAATATAACCCAATAATAAACATTCGCGACAAAAGACAGAGCACAGGTTGATAGATGAAGCCTCGCACTTTTCATTGATGTGCTATTTAGAAAAATCGCTGAAGTTTCAACTCATGAAAACCACAATTATTTTTGCACCTAGCTAATATTGCGAAATGTGCACAACGTCTGGTATTGTTGGCACACCGTGTATATAGCCTCTGTCGCACAACGGGCGAACGTTTAATTCAATGGAATGTTTGCCCTGCGCTGCGGCTGTTGCATACAACGAGAACGAATCGATCTCGCGCTTCGAATCGAGCGCACCTTGAATAAGACACGGCTCCGCTACGAAATAATGAGATGATTAATGGAAAACCCGTCACAAAATTTGCCCGTCTACGCTTCTCGACGTGAACCTACTGCCGTCGGTTTGGCTCGCGCGAAACCGCCTAGGGCTTTTCTTTTATTTTCGAGGGTTTTTAATGACACGACTCGTAGTGCCACGAATATATGCGCGTTACGGACAAAATTCATATCTTTTGAACTAATCCACTTTCGATCCGTGACCCGTAATGCGAGGTCTGTTCAGAAAATAACCGAACGTTATTTTTTTAAACTTTATTATTAATTTGATAGATTATTGGTCCTTGTCCCCTTCGCGGTACTCCCCTCCCCTATTCACACACTTTTCCCAGCGGTGTTTCCATTTCGCGAAGCAGACCTGGATAGCTTCATTTGAAATGGCCTTTAAGTTCTGCGACGAATTTGTTTTGATGTCATCAATAGTCTGAAAACGGCGTCCTTTCAGCACTGATTTTAATTTCGGAAATAAGAAGAAATCGCAAGGAGCCAGGTCTGGCGAGTAAGCAGGCTGAGGGAGGACAGTAATCTGATTTTTGGCACAAAACTAACGAATTGACAAAGCTGAGTGTGCAGGCGCATTGTCGTGGTGCAAGAACCATGAGTTGTCTCGCCACAACTCTGGTTTCTTTTTGCGAATTTTTTCACGTAACCGTCGTAAATCGTGTTGACAGTACGCAAGGGGCTCACTGTTTCACCTTGAGGCAATAATTTAAAATGCACAATTCCATTAAAGTCGAAAAAAAACAGTGAGCATCACTTTGACATTGGATCGAGACTGACGTGCTTTCTTGGGGCATGGAGATCCTTTGTCAATCCATTGTGATGATTGAACCGTTATGATCCTTTGAACGAATGGTTCGTGGTCATTGGATTGTTCAAGGAGTTGCCGACAAACGTCCACACGATTTTCTTACTGTTGTTCGATCAACAAACGAGGAACAAATTTGGCTGCAACTCGATGCATGTTCAATTTTTCAGTCTAAATTTCATGAGATGACCCTGTTGAGATGCCAACCTCTTCTGCTATTTCTCTGACAGTCAATCGGCGATTTGCACACACCAGATTGTTGATTTTTTGAACCTGGGAGTCACCAGTTGAAGTCGAAGGTCTTTCTGGTCGAGGATTATCTTCAATTGACCGACGACCCCGTTTAAATCGTGCAAACCATTCGTAACATTGTGTACGACCCAGAGCATCATCTCCGTAAGCTTGTTTCAAAAGTTTCTGCGTGAAAGTTTTCCCCAGTTTCACGCAAAATTTTACGTTGCATCGTTGTTCCAGAAAATCGAACATTTCCAAAGTCGTCGCTAACACTTAAACACGTTGCACTCAAATAACAATATCACGAAAACTAAACGAGATATCAACAATCCAAGAACATGTGGTTACAGAGGAGATTATGCGCATCGCGATGCTGCCATTCGCATATTACTAAATATCTTCATTGTCACGTAATTCAAAATGTTCGGTTATTTTCTGAACAGACATCGTACATACTTTTTTAACACTAATCGTACTATGACCAGTCAAACGACTGGTTTCGCATTTTTTATTTTTTAATTATTGAAATTATAAAACAATGAAATTATTCAAACACGTATTATTATAAAAATTGTGAAGAATCTAAATAAGTTCAGTCTTGTGATTTTTACGGAACAACGTATGCATATCCGACACATTTTGTACCCTCTACGCGTCAGTGTTGAGTAGGAATACAAATATCGATGTAAAGAAAATTGAAATTTCATAAAAAAAATTAACATAATCTTAATTTTTTATTGTATAAAAATTTTCCAGCTAATTTTTTCGACTGTTATTTGTTGTTACACGATTACCGACTAACTTCTGTATAAAAACCTTTCGTATTAGATTATTCGACATGCGTAAAGAATCATAATGATCATTCAAAAGATGTGGATTTTGAAAACAATGTATTTGAAATGTGTTTAAATATATTTTGTAAAACAAGTATACGTACATTATAGAATGTCTACATCTGAAGACTAAGTTTTCTTAAAAGTACGATGTAAATGGCGTATTAGAAAATTTTCGTCATTCGTTTTCTAAGCTAATATTGATTTTTCTATAAATTGGTATTGGGATAAAGTGATTCGACAACACATAGTCGTAATAACTCTGTGGAGTTATTTACAATTCTAATGAGGTTCGCCGTTCATTAACCAATGGCGTCTATTCTTTATGGTAGTTTTTGTTCTCGGTCCCATATGGCGCATTAAACCGAGAAAATTCTTTATTCAGCTCATTAGATTTCACAAAAAGAAGGTTAGCAAAAAAACGCTACGCTGCACAAAATATGAGATAGGCTCATTCGGTGTCAAAGAATATTGGTTCCAATTTAACCCATCGTTGCCTAGTTGAAGAGGACGAGGTAACAGAATCGTTTAATTGGAGGAACGGTGTTCGTATTTATCGCGCTAACATGTAATTTGATTCGTATTGGAGGGGGCTTGGGTTTCGCCTGCAAATTAGGAACGCTAATGGAACTAAGCAGTCTCAACTGGAAGTAGGTACCTTGAATAGACTAGTTCCGCGCTAGTTCGAGGACAATACCCAACAAATCCCCTTTGCGGCCCTTCTCTTCTCTCCTTTAGCTAAAACAATGCGCGATTCTTCCCCAGAATCTCCCGTCCGAGACACGGTATAAACAATGGTCCCACTATTATATGTCCGCGTTCTGGTAGAAAATCAATGAGCTATAGTTTGGATATTCTTTTTGGACAGCCGTTCATTGTCCCCCTGAAAATGAGGAAAAAACAGCGTATTTTCAGCTTGAAACTTTCATGCAAAGTCTCCTGTTGAATCCACGGCCGACAATAATTTCTTGTTTCGATCAATGTTGAACAGATCCGATTCGTTCGCTATTCGATTTTTATGCAAAATAAACATTGTTCGAAACAAGAATCAAATGAAAATATACTTTTTCTTTTAATAATTTCAATAAGCCATAAATGGCGCGATAGTGCCTTGAAATTCTTTAACGCTAAATCTGCCGATCAATAAAAGCGATTGAAATGTCTTAGCTTACAAAATAGACAAGGCTTTTGTTTAGATTTTATGCAATTCTGATTACAATATGTGCTTGGATAAAGAAATTTATCGAATCAATTCACCCGTGTAAGCAACTTTCTAATGTCAATAATTGTAAGTTGAAAAATATAAAACCGGTCATTTGATCGGCAGTGGTAGGTTTACTGTTAATATCTTCACAGTTTTGTAGTTTATCGATACAGTTATATCATAAGTCCATCAAATCCACAGTCTAGTTATAGACTGCAGAACTTGATGCAAATTCAAAATATCATAGTTTATTTTATACCACTCAAGATGAGGAACAAGTTTGATTCGCCAATTAGAAAATTCGTATGGTAAACATAGAACAGAGATGTCATCGGTGTTCTCTTGCATTTAAAAAAATGTGCACATACTATAAATGCATAAATATCCGCAATCAAGTTATAAGTATACGGATATTGCGTCTCCTAGACAGACGACACTCGCGCGTGACTGCACACAGTCACCACAGTACACTCGCACACCGCTGGACCACGTATTCGTTCGCGAGGATTGCAAGGGTCCGGGATTCCACTCATGATTTCTTAATAATGCAAAGACTGCGTATCTTAGTAGTCAAAATCGCTACATGAAAGATCAATCTAGGGGGCTATTTGCCTCAAAAGTTCTACTTTTACGTTCGCGACGAGTAATTCTCATTTGGTAGTATATCGACAGCCACGATAGGCGGCAGCACCGTCGCCTGTCCATTGCTTCTCGCGGCTCCGCGACATACTGCCGAATAATGAAAATTACGCGTCGTAAACGTAAAAGTAGGACTTTTGAGGCAAATAGCTTCATAGATTGATCTTTCATCTAGCGATTTTGACTACTAAGAAACACCGTCTTTGCACTATTGAGAAATCAGGAGTGGAATTCCGAACCCTTGCAATCCTCGCGTACGTATACGTGGTTCAGCGGTGTGCGAGTGTACTATGATGACTGTGTGCAGTCACGCGCGAGTGTCGTCTGTCTCGGAGACGCAGTCCTTAATGAATCGAATTATACAGCAGTTTTCAATTTCCAAAATAATTTTCTTTCAAGTTTTTCCCCAATTTTCGTACTTGTCTACCACTGTGCAGCGCAGCGCAGGTCGTCGTTCGTTGTCTGTCATTGGCCGGAGTTCGATTTCGCGAATTTGCAATTTGATTCGATAGATGTTCTTGAAAACATCGCGAGCCGACGAGCGCATTTATGCAGCCCGTTTACGGCGTCTGGCCGATACCAACGTAGGTATGCAGTTAGGTGAACACCGAAGGAGAGGGAAGGGGGTCGGAAGGCACGCGTGTCGGGGTGGTTTACGAGGAGCAAACACGCTCGGCTATTTCGCACGATAGGGTCGAATGGACAGACACGCGTGATTCCCTCTTTGTCCTGCTGTCCTTCCCTATTCCCTTCTCCGCTCTGTCTGTCTCTGTTCTTCTCTCGCTCTCCTCCTCTACCTACGTGTGTATCTGCAACCGCATCCCGACACGCATTATCTGCAGGACGCACTGATAACGCCTGCACCGTTCCCCCTCGGCTCGATTAATCCGCGTGCTCCCGAGCAAATCCTCCCCTAAAAACGGATACACTAGGGGTACAAAGCCGATCGTATTCGGATCACAGACGACGACTGCATTTGGTAATTAAACGAGTCGAGATAGAGTGTGTGCGTATACGAGGGAGTAAGAGGGAAAGAGTGAGAGAGAGAGAGAGAAAGACTTGTCGTCTGGGATCTCTGCGCCAAGCGATAGCCCGCAGTGGCGTTTTAATCGTCTTGACAGCAAGCTACTCGTCGGGATACCCAACCTACGCTGACTCTTCCACGCTTTCATTAACCCCATAATATTGGGCCGTTGCAGAACTCTTGGTACGATTTTCGGTTTATCTTCACGGGCGAAGGACTCCCATGTAAATTTCCGATTTTAGAGTATTTATCAGTGTTACCTACCTCTGTACAGAAAAAGTTTTTTTTTGTGATAACACTGATAAACATACATACCGCAAACCGTGACAAAGCCAGGATTGACGCTAAGAAAGGTGATGCTGTGCGTTTGGTGGGATCATGAAGGAATCATTCGCTACGAGCTGCTGCCGTCCGGTCAAACGATCGATTCTAACCTCTACAGTCAACAACTGGAAAGATTACGTCAAGCATTCGAGAGAAAGCGACCAGAATTAATAAACAGGAAAGGCGTAGTCTTCCATCGCGATAATCCCAGACCACGCACATCTTTGGCGACCCGTCAAAAATTAACAGAGCTTCGCTGGGAAGTTTTGATGCATCCACCGTATATGTAGTCCTGATATTGAACCATCAGACTTCCATTTCTTTCGGTCTCTACAGAATTTTCTTAATAGTGCGAAGTTAACTTCAAAAGAGGCCTGTGAAAATCACGTGTAGCAGTTTTTCGCCCAGAAATTACAGAACTTCTACAGTGACGGGATTATGATATCGTCTCAAAAATGGCAAAAAGTGGTCGATCAAAACAGCACATACTTGATTTAATAAACTTCATTTAAAATATGGACAAAACTTGATTGATTTCTGCATTAAAATACGAAAAAACTTGTCCCCAATTCAATATTTACTATATGCTTGTATGTTCTCAAGTGTGTGTGCATGCGTGCGTGCGTGCGTGCGTGCGTGCGTGCGTGTGTGTGTGTGTATGACTATACAGGGTGTTTCGTTTCACGCGGATTCGGTAATATCTTCGTTACAAAGTTGTTGGATTTAAAATGAGGCATATTGTTGTCTGTAATTTTTTTTCAATGTCGTTTCCATCACCGATTTTCAAGTTCATCGACATTTATTGCAGATTGACATATGTTTGTTGCAATGCAATGTTGTAGTGGACATCGAACACCTTGAACGTATTCGTTAATGCCACAAAGTCGATGAAAATAAATTTTCCACGGAAAAGAAAGGATGTTCACTTCCTAAATCTTTGTTGAACTACTGTGAATCTTTCCATTTGAAGTCGTTTCAAGGTCTTATTGTTATACAGGGTGTCTCACCCCATTTTGACATCTTGATTTCTTCGCTGCTGTTAGTCCTACCGAAAAATGTTTCAGATAAGAATTGAATCGTGCCGAGTGGGGCATAATTTCGTGTAATAGTTTATTCGTGGGTAAACGCGTGAAGGTCATATCAAGGTCAACTTCGTTTTTTTAAACGGAATTATAGACTTTTTAATATAACACATCAATCGATGCAGTTGGACGTTCTTTATAAAATAGTATTAACCTATTTATGTTGAAAATGAATCGTTTAGGAGATATTTCGATGTAAATAATTCTAAGATATCATTACTGTCGCACTAACAATAAGACGTTCGCTTTTATATCTTACAGTTAAACGACATTAATCATACGTAAAATTATTTAAATCGAAATATCTCCTACACGACTAATTTTTCAACATAAATAGGTTAATACCTTTTTATAAAGAATGTCCAACTGCATCGATTGATGTATTAAAAAGTATATAATTACTTTTAAAAAAACAAAGTTGACCTTCGTATGACCTGAACGCGTTCACGCACTAATAAACTAATAACATCAAACCATGCCCCACTCAGCACCATTTAATTCTTATCTGAAACATTTTTCGGTAGGACTAACAATAGCGGAGAAATCAAGATGTCAAAATCGGGTGAGACACCCTGTATACTAGGTATACAACATAAATGTATTCAATTCTATTATGGGCGAATAATTTTCAGGTCGTACCGATTGATAGTTATCCCACTTTTTCGAAAAATCGGCCGCTGTGTGCCGGAACGGTATTGTTTGTACCATGAGTTTTAGACGATTGCGGGACACTCCCGGCCACCGGATGTCACGTGCCTGTTATTTATTTACGCAGGGTATTGCCCGGGGATTGGATTTTAGGATACATGGCGGCACGGACACCTGTGTGGACGTGCGTGCCTGTGAGCGTGATTAGTTTTCGAAAAATCCGTATCCAGTGCTCTGGTTATCGGGCTGAGGTCACTGAGTTTGCATTTTTATGGTGGCGCGTGCCTTCGAGGATTGAATTGAAGAACGGTGTGTTAACTTATAGAAATTACAAGATTAATGTTACTTAGACTTTGGACGGCTTCTATTATAATACGTGCTCTACTAAAGATATTTATACAAACAATTTTCTTGTAAAATCATTTTTATTATTTCAATAATTGTAAAATGATAAATTTGGACAGGGCAATTTGACCGGCGGTGATAGGTTTTGTGTTAATCCTATACCGTAATGTTAATCCTATATTATTTTTAATATTACTCCTGTTTTCTAAGAAACTTGATTGCTAAACATTCGTAAAAGGCACGACGTCGGTTAAAAACATGAATCTAATTGAGGTGCTTTTATTTGACAAAAGTGTTTTATTCTTTCAAGAAATGTGACAAATGAGGTAAAAAAAATTGCATTTAGTATTGAATCTATTAATTGAAAACTTTCGAACAAATGTTTATGAAAGACAGGACACGCGTCTTGCGTGAATTCAATTCAGTACTCGATCATAAGGGTAGTAATCCTCAAATAGCTCTTATAGTTCCATTAATTTCTCGTTTCAAGGTTGGCATTTGAAGGCGATGTTCCAACCAGAGTTTCATCGAGTTTCATTCAATTTTCACAAAGTATGTACAGAGTGAGTCGGGAGGAACGGGCCAAACTCCAGGAGTGGATTGTACACAGGAAAATAACGTGAAAAACTCATATGCTCTTATTCGATTTTCATTTGTTTTCATTTTATAGCGTGGTTACAATTAAACAAAATTTCATACATTAACATTACGGTTATCATATCCTTATTTTAATAATTATCGAAAATACTGTTGCTTTCCTGAGTGAGAAAATAAAAATTTAAAAAAAAAAATAGAATGAAATTCGAATAAGAACATATGAGTTTTTTTAAACATTATTTTCCTGTGTACAATCCACTCCTGGAGTTTGGTCCGTTCCTCCCGACTCACCCTGTATAATTGACACAGATCTACGAAGAATATTAAGAAAACTTTTTTCAATATAGGCCTACGTGAAAAAGTGGAAAAATGCAACTTTCACAATTTTCTCTGCAATTCCGACCAATTGCAATTTTTTCAACAATTTTTTCACGTCATATAGCAAACTATTTATTTTAATTTCTGAAAAAAATCCATGTCGCACGGTCCAATAACAGAAAAGTTATTTGTTCCCGAATATCAATGGGAGTCACAGTGTAACAGTGTCGTTCCAGCTAGGGTAGAAGATAACGAAATCCAGTTTCATCGTGGGAGGGTAAAATATTCATACGAAGTTAACCATGTAAAGTGCAGATTATGCTACAGATTTGGCGACACGATATTTACACGCGTCCATAGCGTCCATGAATCTTGTATGTCAATATAGCGGGTGAGAGAGATATCCTTTGAATAATGATTCAAGAATACGTTTAATCGACAGGCGAGAGTGACGTTAACGTGATCGAATATCGCGGAGGTCCTATTTCGATTTCGCCAGCCACGCAAGCTGTGCATAGAATCTTACGGGCAATATTGATACGTTCGCGTTTCCCGTTAGGTCGTCGCCTAGGGAAATGGTAAATTCTCGGTGTTTTGACATGGTATAATAATTCCTCTGGCGGTCGTGTTTTCGCCTAATACATGCAGCGGTGCGGTGACGCTTGGAAGCCGGCGAAAACCTTTTCGCCGATCGATCCAGGCGTTGTCAAGGAATTGGTGGAACCGAGAGTATTGATATTCCAAATCCATATTTCATTACTCCGCGGAAATTATGTGCTCCTCGGCGGAGATCGTTGGTCTGGAAAACGATTTCGAAAGTTTTATGAGATCGAGATCCTTCCCGAAGTTCGATCCCCCGAGCTTTCCGTTCAATCGGATCCCCTCGTGTTTGCTAAATAATCGTTCCGGCAGCTGTTACTGTTTTTTTTATTGTTATTGCCTTTCGTTTATTGGCGAAAGATGGACCGCCGAAGCTATTGATTTTTTATGGGGGCAGAGGCTGCAGCCAGGTGTAAGTAGATTAAACCGGCGATGGCCGGGCTCCGAGTGCCCGTATTATTTCTAGATTTTTTATGTTCTTGCAAGGAGGTACATATGAAGATCGACTCCGTTTTTTAAAAAATTGAACGATATATTTTTGTGCATACTATCTGATTGGGCATTTTAGGACGCATACAGTGATCTACGACTCAAGGTCATTCAAGATCAATGAAGGTCAACTACGATGGAAAATATTTTACTTTGATTTGACCTTCGGATATTCTCTACGCGTCCACCTACAAAAATGATTAGCATGAGATTATGCCACTCTCGAAACCTTGCAAGTTACGTCTGACACAAGTTTTTCTATCACCAATAGCTCACCCTCTATACCGTACTATATCTTATATTTATTTCAGGAGACGTCTTTTGAGATGTCATTCATTCATAAGAAAAGTGACACCAGGATTTAATATTTAATATAAACCAGTATTTATTTATTTAAACGTGACACGAGTAGTAAACCCGGTATCTAAACAACAACGAATTATTTTACATTTTCAAGTTGGTGATATACAATAAAAAAGATCGTCAAGTTTAGGTAATTTTCAAATGGCTCTCCTGTAAAATTTCCTTTTATCGATTCAAGTCTCTTTTCTTACGAACGAATACAAGAATTACAAAAGAATTTAAATGGTTTACCGAAAACATTTAACTCTTTGCACTGCGATACATTTTATAATTACAGTGGTTAGATCTTCTTTATGCGCTATATATTAATAAGAACTAAATGGAATTTTATTTATGTACCGCATTCTCGTGAAACGCAGCAATGAATCGATCTCCTTAGCTGTGCACACGCGACTGGAGCGTGTCGAAACCTAATCGTTTTCTTTTCTATTCCCTCCACTATTTATTTGAACTGTCACATACAGTGGCGGCCATATACTTACGTACACTTCATATTTTAACTTTAAAATCTGACTTATTTCTACAGAACTCAAATACTGGTATCAACAATTTATGTCTAAGAGTGATCGACCCTGATGTACATTTTTGCAATAGAACTTTGACATATTTGAAGAAAATAAGTATTTTGTAAATAATTTGTTCCGATCTGTCGGTTTTGTAGCGGACAATTACAGTTACTCGAATTAATATTCGAACGCTCTAAAAAAGACGATAACTTTTTTAATATTGTACTATACGATTTGAACTTTTTTGGGAAGCTAGAGCAATTAGTTTACCACAGGATGGAAAAAGAAACTTTTTCAAAAATTGCAATTGTTCGGAATTGTAGAAAAAAATACTAAAAGTTGCATTTTACAACTTTTCTATGTGGGCCTATATTGAAAATTTAAAAAATTCCTTTTTGTAGATCAGTGTCATTTATACATATTCTGAAAATTTCGTTACAATCGGTAGACGTTGCAATGAGCTACAAACGTTTAACGATGGTAAAAATTGCAGATTTTCACGATTTGCGGCCGATACTCGTATCTAAGAATTCTTACATCTTTCGATGAAACTTTCACAGTGCATATAATTGACATAGACCTACAAAACGTACTTTTTGTACAAAGTCCCGTGCATCCTCACAATGTAATAGCAATATACAATCTTTTTTGTTATTACTTTTATGAAACTTTCACCAATATATTTGTAGCATTTTTCTGATTAAAATAAGACCAAACACGAAATATTTTCAACTGTATTTAGTAGTTTAATTGACGATGAACGTTTTGGGCGCTAAGAAGGACAGTGTTTGGGAAAGACAGAGACGCAAAGAGTTGCAGTCGCTTCGGCCTCGCGCGGTCTCTCTTTACACGCGCTGTCCTTCTCTACGTTCGGCTCGATCTTTGAAACTCAAAACATAGTGTCCGTCTACGATAAATGCAAACGAATCTCCCCGTGGCTTTTGCGTTTATAGAGGATTCACTGTACACATATGGCCGCCATTGTATACATACAGGGTGGGCCGGAAATCGTAGTACAGTCGAGTAGGGGGTGATTCTACATGAAAGAGTAAGAAAGGAATTCGGTATAACATTTTTTTATCCGAAGCTTCATTTTTGTGAAAATCGGTTTTGAAAATGCAGCGATTACACGTGCTATTGCATAGGAATCGTCTGATGCGTCTGACCATGGTCAACCGATTCTACTTTCTGCATATACTAAGCTTAGTCTGACCATGGTCAACCAATGCTACTTCCTGTACATACT
>CM052204.1:12511179-12547439 GCA_028455805.1 Lasioglossum figueresi
GTCTGACCATGATCAACCAATTCTACTTCCTGTAGATACTAAAGTTTAGGCTGACCATAATCAACCTATTCTACTTCCTCATATACAATATCACGCGAATCTGGCGGAACATTAAACTCGATTTTCTCGAAAACGAGGCGTCAAACGAAATAATGTTATTGATTTTTTCGACTTATTTTTGCATTTATAATCACCCCATGCCCGATTGTACTACGATTTCCGGCCCACCCTGTACAGCTAATGTCCGGTATTAGGTTCTGCTCGGCGTTAAGGGTACTCTCGCTACACCGAAAATCGTATCAAGACTTTCGACCCAAATACTTGACCTCGCCTCTTTGACTCGCTAATCTCCACGCGAAAAGTATTCGGGACTGCAGGAGTCTCATTTTTGCGGGAGACCTAAATAACTTCGTTATACAGCGATAACAACTTCCTTTGAAGCTCGCAAAAACCAGCCACGCTCCGGTCGATGTTTCTTCAGCAAACCGAGGTTCTCCAGTTGACGGTGGAGCGATGTTTTGCGCCGGTCGTCGAGAGCTTCAGCTCGTGCACCCGGCCAGTAGAGTAAGGTCTATTTACGATTCGAAAATCTACTGCAGAAAGAGTATCTCGAGAGGAAAGAGTGCGAGTCGGAGTCGGAGTCGGAGTTGGAATAGGGGGTAGGCTGAGGGTTATCTTGATTGGGATATGGTAATGTGGGTGGTGGGTAGTTAAGGGGCAATTTCTATGGGTGCTAGAATGCGTACCGGGGTTCAATGTGCGTCGAAGTAAGCGATAGAGGAACGGCAGGGTAGAAATGAGAGAGGCGAACGCAAGAGACAAAAAATAGTAGGGGGCAAAGAGAGAGTGAGAGGGTCGGCCGTGAAAAGAACGAGCGAGCATCGAGCAAAGAGAGCATTACGTATCGGGGAGGATCGAAGAGGAAAGAAACACGAACTAGGCGGGTAGCCTGGCATGCTAATATCGGATTTTCCCTGCGCGCGTTCGGTCCATCCGCTTGGGAAACCTTTATTCGTCTTTTTATTTCCGTTATGCCGGACGGATGTCGATGGATAGCTGAAAGAAAAAACTACTCGGTACACGCCATGGACAATTTCTTTTTCGAGAGTTCTCGCGACCGGCCACGATCAGAACGGCACGTAAACTTGATCGAAATCGACGCGTTCCCGGCTCATCGAGACATCCACGGCCCAAGTTCCTCTGGTTTCCAGCCATTCCTTCGCCGGAACATTATGTCCAACTTGCGAACTGTAATATCTTGTTGCGAAATCAATTTTCCAGGCTCTCTCACTCTTTCTCTCTCGCTCGCTTTATGAGGAAGAAATTAATATTATTGTATTGCTCCAGCAGTTCTTTGGGAAAAACTTTTGCAAGCATTTATGAATGAAGCACAGTGACCGATCTTCACGATCTAGCAGAACAAAAATGTTTCAGCATTATTTTAATTAATGCCATACTAAAGTGGGTCATTGGATTCATTTTCACGTTAGCTACAACAATATCTAATGAAAAATACATTAAATACAAAAAATTTAGGTGACCATAATTTTTTATTAATATATACTCGTATAGTAATTGTATCTTGTTCTGAGATCAATTTTCCAGGTCTCTCTCTTTCTCTCTCACTCTCTCGCTTTCTCTCGCTTTCTTTATGAGGAAGACATTTAATATTATTGTCTTCGTGCAGCACTTCTTTGGGAAGAGCTTTTGAAAGCATTTATGAACGAAGCGACGCACAGTAAGCGATTTTCACGATCTAGCAGAACAAAAATATTTCAGCATTATTTTAATCAATGCCATACTAAAGTGGGTCATTGGATTCATTTTGACGTTAGCTACAACAATATCTAATGAAAAATACATTGAATACAAAAAATTTAGGTGACCATAAGTTTTGTGATTAATGTATAGTAATATCTTGTTCTGAGATCAATTTTCCAGGCTCTCTCTCTTTGACTCTCTCTCTCACTCGCTTCACGAGGAAGAAATTAATATTATTGTCTCGGTGCAGCAGTTCTTTGGGAAGAGCTTTTGAAAGCATTTATGAATGAAGCGACGCACAGTGGCCGATTTTTACGATCTAATTATTACCATAGTGAAGTAGGTCATTGGATTAGTTTTGACGTTAGCTACAACAATATGTAATGAAAAATACATTGAATACAAAAAATTTAGGTGACCATAATTTTTTGTTAAACCGATGTGCGGCGGATGCTCGCGACAGCCGTGACAAAACAAGGGAGAACAATGGATCTCATAATTTGTCAAAAATGCTTTTTAGCGTTTCGTATAGCTTATGATACCGGCTTTCAATTGAGATAAAAATGGACAGTGTATAAAGTGGTGTAATGCGTTAAAAGTCTAGTTGAAGTTTGAAATAGAGATAAAATTACATGTGTTAACTATTATGGACGTTTAAATGATTAACGAAACATAACGTGGACAAAAGAAATGCAACAGAGTTTTCTGAAACAAGTGTTGCGTGTGCCTGTGCGTGTGTTTTTCAATATAAATTATATTCTACATTAATTTTCTTTGTTTTTTATAAGTTGTTTATAAGTTTATTATCTATTTATTATTGCACAAGATGAAATTTATTTCATTATCGTCTTCTTTCTTATTATTTATGTCATTATGCAATTCATTGACATTGTTGTCTAATGACTCTTTATAATTTACCTTTGATGTTGAATGTATGTCAGAACTGTCGCTCTTTCTCTCTTCTTTCTTTCTCTTTTATGAACTATTTTTTACAAACATCCTTTTTGTACGCCACCATACCTGCCATTAAAAATTTTAATGGCATCTACTTCCTTCACCTTTTGGTTTTATTTAATTTTTTTCAAGTGTTATTTCGTAAAATGTAGAATTCCAAGTGCAAGATTGATAATGATACTAATACGAAATTATGTAATATATTACATTCAGTTTCGTAATTTCTTATGAAAAGCACAAGCTATTACACGTTAAAACAACAGTTTTATCGACCAATTATGTAGTCACAATAAATTTCCAACGTTTTACGGAACAGGCGCGTTCTTTTCTCGTGAAAACTAGGTACACATCTACATTGTTTCTCTCCAACAAAAGCTACCGAGGTCTCTGAAAATCGAGCACGAACTTTTTCGCCGTAATCGAATAATGAAATTTCAAAGAATGATTCGATCACAGCGCATATCTCGTATGCTCCATTGTGTTTTATTGACGTTCGTATAACTTTGTTAATTTGCTGGATGCGTTGATAACAACTATCGACGAATTTCCAATCGAGTGCCGTCCGGTTCATAAGCTCGGAAATAATTCAGCTTTCGATTCGTTCTCCAACGAGATGCGGACGTTTTAATCGATCGCGGCAAAGTTATTTGGGTTGAAAAAATAGGATTCGTACAGTTTGCTCTGGGTACCGCGACACATACCAATACAATTATAGCTCGAGTATCGTAATTATCAGTTGCTTTTTCATGATTACACGCGGTGTATCGCTTTTATCAATTATACACGAGGACGGTCTCTTCGCCGCGGCGCGGCGGTGCAGCTATTGGAAATGTTACATGTCTCTGGGTGAATGGTAACGAAGGCACTTTGTCCGCTTGGTTGCCGAGTTACACCTCAAAGGGACCGTTTCTACATATCCGACGACGGTTCTCGTATTCCCATTAATATTCTCGGGGTTTTTTGCAGCGCCAGCAGCAAAGGCGTTAGGGAATGATTACAGGGAGACGATGGCCTCCTCGGCTCGGCTCGGCTCGTCTCGTATGTGGGCCAGTGGAATGGCGCCCTGTTGCTTTTAGTTGATGAACCGTCCCTATTTCCAACGGTTTCCCTTCTGCCTGAGCTGGTGCTGGTGCCTGACACCGGTGTGTTAGTGTGCCTCTGCCACGCTGCTTTCTGCTTTCGCCAAAAGCCTTGCGATTTTAGTGCTTCGCTCACTGTTTTTTTTTTTCGAGTTTCTACACGCCCGAAAATATCTCCCGCGGTATGTCTATCTCTGCCCATTCCGTCCTTTATTCCTTTTTAACGAGTCATTTTTATATGTTCGGGGAATGCCCGACGACCCATTTACCTCTGTCTCGACATTCTTTTGGGCACCGTGTCGGATGAATGAATACAGAGATTTGTTCTTGACGAATGTCGTCCCCGTTAACCCCTTGCACCGCCATTTATTTTACGGTTGCGGTGATTAGAATTTCTTTGTTCTCCACAATTTTCTGCAGGAAGGAAAGAATTTATATCCGTTTTATGCTCGTGTATTCTCTAATGGCTACCGACAACAACGAAATAGAATTTTATTTTGTGTGACTATCGTAATGCATATTTATTTTTGGTCACACCATTCGATAGGGCTCCCAAAGAAAACCTTTTGTGACAAGTTTCCAGTTGTGGTACCCCTACCACAAGGGTAGTTACAGAGTGAGCACGGTTTAATGAATTGTGTTCTATTTCTTTTGTTCCGCTCAACAAAACATAATTAATTGTTATCGGAATTAATTCTGCGATCAAGTGAGTAGTTGAAGTGAAACTCTACTTAGGTGCGCGGCGTACACCATTTTTGCTGGACAGTGAATAAGTGTGATCCGTCACGCTCCGAGGTGAAACGCTATTCGGGTAAACTCGGGGGATCCGAGATATCCCGAGGTGTGCAATCGCCATAGAAGTTTTCAGTTCGGTCGTACGGTCTTATTCGCACAGTATTGGTTTGTTTTTATTATTTCTTCAGGGGTTGTTCATCGCAATTTCGCAAGTCCGTAACAATATGCAGTTATACTTCTGTCCACCATTGTACTTGCCAGACGAGTTGGGTCTTCCACAGGATCAGGTGATCTTTTTGGTAGACACGTCGCGTCGGGCGCGCAACAGAGATTAATTCGGCGAAGAAATGCAAACTCTGGTAGGATCTCGGCGAGTCCGGGCGCAGTTGAGTCGGCAGAAATAATTTCGGGCCCAGTTACCGTGTTATAAATCGCGCGCTTAACATAAACAAATAGGCCGGGGCTTGCTGCTTAAGAGAGTCGTTAAGGTGTTCAGCTGCGCGCGGGCATTACTCACGCGCCTCGCTCTCTGTATTCCGAGGCGAGCACACACCGGCTGTATTCACCAGTCCGTCTGTTTTCTCTGTTTCAGGTAAGTTTCGCAAGACGTAAACGGCGGCGGGTTCCCCTCCGGCGAAGTTCCGGCTGTTATCGTAAGTAATGTCTTCCATTATCAGCGGAGGCCCGCTCGAACCGGGCGCATCGAAAATATCGTACAAGAGCTGACGTGCGCGCACACGTCTACCACCCGTACGCTACACGAAAACTTTCCGAAGCTTTTGCACACGATATTGTGTGTACACATACGGCCGTGTCCGGGCGTTTTACTTAACGAGGTTTTGGCGAACAGAATTTCGCGCGTGTTAAACGTGCCACCGGGGTTATAGGCTTTACATATTGTTGCGGAGAGGCTTCGGCCCCGTCTTGTCAAAGAACGCAATAACGATTGTTGGATTATTAGCAGTAATACTGCAACTGACAACAAGCAAACGTGAATTTCGTTGTGAACGAGAAACGCTGTATTTCTCTAACATAAAATAAACAGACCAGATGTCATCGGACCCATAGGCCTCCTGCATAGATGCATCCTTGGGGTTTCTTCATTTTCAAGTGGGCGACTGATTTTCTCTATCGCCTGCATCTTTCTTTTCTTCACTTCAAGTCCGCTAATCGAACTGTTAAGGACTGCGTCTTCTAGACAGACGACACTAGCGCGTGACTGCACACAATCATCACAGTACACTCACACACCGCTAGACCACGTATACGTCCGCGAGGATTGCACTCCTGATTCCTCAATAATACAAAGACGGGGTTTCTTAGTAGTCAAAATCGCTAGATGAAACATCAATCTATTGGACTTGAGGAGAAAGATGTAAGCTCTACTCGTATATGTAAGGTAAAGGTCGTTTCGTCCTAGACCCGCTAGAGGACTCATCACAGTTAAGGCTACCTAGCGGGCCCTGCCTTAGACGATGGGATATGCGAAGGCGGTTGAGGACGGTATATATACGACTCGTTTGATGGATCAGGTACTAGCGGGAAAGGGCATTGACTATTTGTCCATCTTGTGGCAAGCGTCGGTAGTTAAGCGCCGCCACAGACTATTTGCCTCAATAGTCCTACTTTTACGTTTACGACGCGTAATTCTCATTATTCGGCAGCATGTCGCGAAGCCGCGAGAAGCAATGGACCGGCGACGGTGCTGCCGCCTATCGTGGCTGTAGACATGCTGCCGAATAATGAGAATTACGCGTCGTAAACGTAAAAGTAGGATTTTTGAGGCAAACAGCCCCCTAGATAGATCTTTCATCTAGCGATTTTGACTACTAAGAAACGTCGTCTTTGCATTATTAACAAATCAGGAGTGGAATCCCGGACCCTTGCAATCCTCTCGTACGTATACGTGCTCTGGCGATGTGCGAGTGTACTGTAGGGACTGTATGCAGTCACACGCGAGTGTCGGCTGTGTAGGAGAAGCAATCCTTAACAATTTTTCATAATCCCATCTACCGGCATCTTATATATTTATTTAGACAGAAGATTAAATTATATATTTATTTAGACACAAGATTAAATTATGTATTTATTTAGACACAAGATTAAATGATGTATTTATTTAAACACAAGATTAAATTATATATTTATTTAGACACAAGATTAAATTATGTATTTATTTAGACACACGCGAATGGTGTCATACTGCGACGGAAACGTAAGACCCATACTCGATACGCTTCAATAAGTACATATGTACTTTCATTTTTTAAATTTATTAGTCACAAAATGACAACGATGCATATACATATCTACACACAGTTTTCATACATTACAAAGTTAATGGATTGGTAATTACTTTTAAATAAGTATTTGATGTACATCTTTGCAAATAAATTAAATTTTGAATTTCTTAACAATTAATTTACATTTGATTAGATTTCTTTTTACAAAAACTTACTTAAAAATACTTTATTTGTGAAAGGTTAATATTGATATGCAAAAGGGTGAAATTGATTTGCAAATGGTGTATTTGACTTGCATATGGATGAAGTTGGAATGTAAGACCTATATATCGAATGAATACTGTACATCTTGACATCGTTACGGACGGAATGGAATATTGTTACGATATTAGCAATAACAGGAGGCATATAACAACGTTATTCGTGCTTGTAAGTGCAAACACCAAGTTGAACCAGATCCATCAAGTCGAAACTTACAGTTTCAAAGTGGTTTTTGTCGAAAACGAAGCAAAAACTGTATTCCATATTTTCGACTTATCTTTTTCCGAGGAATCACATCCCCTGTTCGGTTGTATCACTGTTCCCGGAACACCCTGTATAGTAGAATGTCACGGTGTCGAGAAGCACTTTGAATTAAAAGCTCAAATTGCGTTGCTGTCGACGACATTTTAATTACCGACCGTAGCCTCCATATGAAACAGGGATTTCAGTTAATGAAACCTTAGGCAAACTCCTCGCAGTACTCGCCGTCCTCGTCGTCAAGAAACGTGCGAGTGTTCCTTTTGATTCTCGGCGCCTCCTTCTTCCGCTTCTTCGTCTCGTTCGAATCTTTCGTCGCGTCGTCGTTCGAAACCGTGCAGCCTGGTCGAATTCCGTAGATACTAGCGGGCTCTGTAAACGCGTTAATTGGGCATCAAGGGGTGTGGCGCCTTTGATGTTACGATCATCCTTGATTTCTTTCGACCCTTCTTACGAACCGATGTCGTGTTTAACGTTTCACGTTTTACCTTTCGCGTTTCACTTTCACCGTTCCTACCCTCCCTTATTGATTGTCGGACGTAATCAGCCAGCCGGAATCACGCCTGGTGGCTTTTTCTTCTAATAGCAGCTACCGGATATATTTATTACATAACTGTTTAATTTATATTTAGATATAATAATTTGATCAGTGGCTTGCGGACATTTATGTAAAATAAAAATACGATGTGTGACCAAAAAGTAAGGTGACTTTGATAAGGCGATTGATAAGGTGATTTTTATGAAATTTTCAGAAATGTATAATCGATGCACACTCAATTGACACACATAGTTAGATCTTCTTGCATAGTATTACTGCATAAAATTCAACACGAAGTCAACTTGCGTAGTTAACCGGGTACCCATTTATTGTATTTCTTTCAACAATTGGTTAATGTTCCTTTAAAAAATACAAAATTTCTCTGAATGTCCATTCTTTATTCGCTAATATATTAATTTATAGTCTTATAATAAAAGAATTTGTACAAACATGTTAAATACAGAAAGGTTTTAAATAATCTATACATTTTGATTGACTTCACAAGTGTTAATACAAATTATGTTCATTCGCTAGCGGGGGTGGTCATCCTATAACCATTTTCTTTACGATACCAAAGTAGCGGTAGTAGAGTAACGTTGAGATTGTCTAAAAGAGCACGGTTCTCTTGCGAAAGTTTGAATAGAGTGAGAAAAGGCGGAAAACTCCAATAATTTCGATGTGTTTTCGAATATTTTCACGCGGTTGATCGCGAAATCTATTTGAATTGATTCTCGGTCGTCCGATAGCGGTCTGAAGGATTTAGAGGAGATTCAGGGCAACGACTTCCTGGCACGTTATGCGTGCAACGATAATGGCTGATGTGGATTGACCGAACCGACCAGTGATTTACCGTTAATGGTTGCGCACCGTGTATTGGGATGAAGTTCGCCTCCTGATGGATGGTGGTCCCGTGAAATTTGCTCGAGGGTTTAATAATTTTGTCATGATCGAGATTCGTTGTGAAATTGTATCGGGCTTTGCTGGAAACGACGTGGTTGTTCAGTGACATGTAATCATTACATTAGAAAAGTAGTCGCTGCGTGCATACGGAAGTTGCACAGTGGGCCAGATTCATAAAATAGGTTGATCAAATTCATATCTCCTTTAATTACTCAGTATGTATTACAAAGAGGTTTTTAGTGGTTTTTAACCCTTAAGGGGACATTACACTTTCTCGGTCGAAAATTTGAATAATCTTTATGGGACTGATAAAGTAATGAAAAAACATTTTTTGAGTCCGTAATTTTTTTGACATACGTATACAGTGCCTCTCGAAACTGTTGCAATGATTCGAATTATTGACTACAAATTACAAAAAATATCAGATAAATTTTGAAAAAAATGAATTTTTTTGAAAATTGAAGAAATATGATTAAACTTTGAAAAATACCTAAAATAATCATTTATCGTGGCCCTGAATAGTATATATAATTTTTTTCTTTTAATAATGAATTTCAACATTTTTACACCTCGCTAACAATAAGTAGATCATATTTTTAGTACTTAATGTAGCCGTTTTTTGGCTTTAATGATAGCATTTAATCATTTCGGAACACTGTTCACCAAATTGTTCAAAAATCCTTCAGGAATACCGTTCTAATTTTTTTTAAACCAGCTAAATATTCGTTCGCTATGGAGTGTCTATTTCACACTATAATTCTATTTTAAATTATTTATTCATGTAATTCGCTTTATCCGCGTTTAAAATCTATATTTAAAATTAATCAGTGTTTTTCGCATTTTATTTTCGTATGCTAAATCGCATTAAATAAGACTAAATTCAGCTTTTATAATCGCGTCTGCGTTTCGCGGAACCGTGAATAATGTTAACTCCACAATATTCTAAATATTTCGGATCGAATAAAGCGGATTAATTGAATAAATAATTTAAAATGGAATTATAGTGCGAAATAGACACTCCATAGTGAACGAACATTTAGCTGGATTAAAACAAATTAGAACGGTATTTCAGAAGGATTTTTAAACAGTTTGGTCACCGGTGTTGCGAAACGATTAAATACTACCATTAAAGCCAAAGACGGCACAATTAAGTACTATAAATATGATCTACTTAGTGAGGTGCAACAGTGTTGAAATTCATTATTAAAAGAAAAAAGATTATATATACTATTAAGGACCAAGATAAATTCTTATTTCAGGTATTTTTCATGGTTTAATAATATTTCTTTAATTTTAAAAAAAAATCATATTTCTCAAAAGCGTTTATGTGACATTTTTTGTAATTTCTAATCAATAATTCTAATCATTGCAACAGTTTTCAGAGTGACTGTATCTTAAGTCTTCAAATACAAGACAAATTTTTTACATAAGTTTGTAAATGATTTTTTATACGGGTTTTTGTTGCCTCATGGAAGTCATTTTAAAAATTTGTATCTGCTGGCCAAAAAAAAAGAATTATCCTTAGAAAAAGTATGACCATGGCCCCAGTATAAGATATGATCATTTTGTTCGAGCAAACATTCACAAAATGGTGGACATTTTGGTGGAAAAATTGAAGAACACATGAAGATGAGCTTTATTTTTTTTAATGGAATCATATAATTTTATACGAACTGTTCGATGCATCTCGGTATTCCGAATAAAAATGTATGAATCTATTTTAATTTTGTATATTGCGATATTATTAGTACAGAAGTGTACACTCGCATAGTATCGTAAATCGGTCTTAAGTCTTAAAAATCGTTTTGTCCATTTATCGTTGTCACGGTAGAGGTATTGTCGTCGCCACAAATGTACACAGACGAACTGGCTGCGCGCGTAAGTGGGAGCATACCACAAAAAATGTGGTGCATTTTTCGTTTCGACCAATCGAAAAATTTTCGCGTGAAATGCCGCGGCGAGGCTTTTATCGTCGCAGTAAATGACGGCCGAAGTGAACGTTTAAGTCGTTTCGTCGCGATGCGGTGCAATTGTGCATCTTTTTCTGGAACGAGGACTTTAGATGGAAAGGGAACGAGCTTTTCGGGAGGTTTTGTACTCACCCTCTCACCATTCCAATTTACCGGGATTGTATCGAGTTCGAATACGTAAAGCTCTCCTTAAATGAGAAAATTCGCGCGACAAAAATGGTTGGAGTAGTTTCACCAATTTTACCAAAATCATAACCTTATAGATCCATTATTTGACGGATAATTGACGGATAAACAACGCTTGGATGAGATCACAAATTTGGTTAGAAACTACTACTTGGATGTTATCTTAAATATCATAACTCCTAACTAACTTTCTCACACACAGACTCGCTTGTTTTCCATCAGGAAGTCATATTATCTTGAATAATATAATCTGTCTCGTACAGGGTGTTCGACAACAAGTGGAGAAAATTTAAGGGGTGGTTCTCGACGATAATATACGACGAAAATGAAGAATAAAAAAATTACGATTTCGGCTTCGTTTTAATAATTAAAAATCGGTATTTACCTCTTCCACTCGATAATTTCATAGGGCGGATATTAGAAATGCCCTTGTGGATTTTAACGACTAGGTAGGTTCAATGTCGTTCAACGATTTATTAAAGATCTTCACCTCGCCGGGGCCCCAAAAGAGAACCAAGGTATGCATGCATCTGTCACTTGATACGTGACTGTCACGCGCATCTGACGTACACAACGTACACTTTTGTTAGACGTGTTACCGCATTTTAGACGGATTTTTAATTGTTAATAACTAAATAACGAAGTCGAAATCGCAATTTTTTTATTCTTCATTTTCGTCGAAAACCATCCCTTAAATTTTCTCCCACCTGTTGTCGAACACCCTCTAGTTTACGAAAAGACAACGTTACAGTACTCGTTTGAAATGTTTAGTGTAATAGAAGCATCTCTGCTGCACCACGTTCTCTGCTGCGTGACTAAACGACCAGAATTGTTAATAATTATTATTAGTCACTTGGTAAAGAATTTTACACCTTACACTATACATTAGCTCATTTCAGAACGAATCAATTGATATTCAGTGCCACTAGATAGCCACTTTTGTGTCGGCAATTTCTATAGCATGTCTATTTACAAATATTTCACGTTTATTTTACATCCAGATATTTTCTAGATATCATAAAATTAAATGTTAATTATCTTCATAAACAATGAGTATTGTCAAAAACGCTCGGACACGGGCCTGCTTATTTTTGCTCTAGATTCGCCAGAAAAAATTTCATAAAAATCTACGACTCCACCACGATCACTTCTCCTTGTAAATGTAATTTGTACGACGTTCATTGTGATAATGCATCTTTGCCACGAACGAAGGAAATGTTACGCACCGGTAGATAGTGATGGGCATACAATACTCTGTCTTGCGAGTTTTCGGACAAATATTTATTCGAAATCAGGAATTCTTGAAACTCTTGAAACTCTTGAAGTCTTGAAAATTTTAAAAATCTTGATAATCTTAATAAATGTTATACTTTTTATAATATTGGTACGTTCATACTGTTGTTCGTCCCAATGCTGACACGACGTGATCATTGTTTCGCGATAGATGCAACATTTCAAGAGTTTCAATTCTTACAAACCTCCGAAAGTTTTAAGGCTTTCAAGATTTTCAAAACTTGAACTCAAGAGTTCTAAGCTTCGAATTTTTTGTCGTAAATATTGAATCGAAGCGATTAGAAGTAATTCAGATCCCATCGCCACCAGTAGTATCACGCGCAGCAACCTAATATTTAAATATAATTGTATCGATTTTCGTGCTAGCAAATAAATTTAGAGGCAGCTTCAAGCCAAAATAGAGGGCCCACCGGTCACTACGGAATGACCGTCGTTAAGCGGTTCGAAACAATAAATCTTGAAACCCTTTTTGCCACGTGCTGTAATCCTACAGTTAGCTTCACATATGTTACCCGCTTACGCGAACATCCCTGTACAGCTTAAAGCCTGTTTGTGGACAGGCTGCAATCGGGTAAAGTTGTTTCGCTCGTGCACGAAATATCATGTTGTCCGGCGCTCGAATATTTTCGTCAAACACTCGCCACGTATGTTCCTCGAATTCGGTTCCTGGGATTCGATTTCATTACCACTGCTGTCAACCTTCGCTTAATTCCCTCGTGAATTTATTTCTTTCGTAATTTCTGAATAGCATACAATTCCATTGTCATGTTCTCATTGTTGGTTTTAGATCAATTATAGTATTGTATTTCTACTCGAAAATTAAACATTTCTTCCGATCTAGATTTTTTAATTTTATGGATATGAAATTGAGATATAATACCTCATGCAACACTTAAATGTATAGTAATTGATTAGATGCCAACATATTTAAGAATGTAAACGATATCGTGAATGTAAGGGTGTATAAAAAGTAATCATCATCCGTCCTAGGGATGAATCTACACCTCTGGATCGGTGGACATTTGTAAGAAAAACTTACCGCAAAATTGTTTATAACAAAGAGTTATTGAGATATTAACTGCTGAAGTTTTTGCAAAATTTGATTGTGTGGAATTATACGTATAGACAAAAGTCTACTACTACAGTCCACACATCCGTGTCGATGAGACAAAACATAATCGTGTAGGCCCGTACGTCTCGTGGCACGCACACGATCATGTTCTGTCTCATCGACACGAACGTGTGGACTGTGTACTAGGCTTTCGTCTATACGTATAATTCCACACAATCAAATTTTGCAAAAACTTTAACAGCTCATATCTCAATAACTATTTGTTTGCGGCATATGGCTCCTTTCAAACTTCTTCTCTTTTCGATAAGTAGAAGGCGTTGATGTAAAAGAAGCTTTAACAACAATTTTCTTTGTTATAAACAATTTTGCGGCAAGTTTCTCTTAAAAATGTCCACCGATGCAGACGCGTAGATTCACCCCTAGGACGGATGGCCATTACTTTTTATACACCCTGTACAGCAATTTTTAATAAACAATAAAGTAAGTTTGGATCAGGTAAATAAGATTTTTTAATTCGTTTCTAAGTCGATACACTATAATTGTATCGGCTACAATTAGTTACAATTATTTAAAAAGAAGTCTTTTGCGACGATTAACAAAGAAGTGTTCTACTTTTAATAATGAACTTCATACAAATTGTTGTTTGGGAAGCAAATTTCGTACAAATTGGCCAATATGGCAAACTTTGAAAGTCTGTATTTCTTAAACAATTCGAAGATAGGAAAATTATGACTTGAAGTTCCACAAATATAAATCACAACAAAGTTCGTGTAATATTTAATATAATTAGTAAAGAAAATTGTTTAAAATAAGTAGCAGTCGAGGAACTATCTTTTGAAGTAAATTTCAAAAGAAACACTTGAAATAGTAGGGAGTTGACGGCGAGAAAATTGAAAAATAATTCGGAGTGCGACGGGTATTGGAATATGGGTATGGAAAGAAACTATGAACACTATACAGGGTGGGGCGCCACATTTTGCCATCTAGATTTACGTCATTATTATTACGCATAGCAAACAATGTTTCAGATGAAGTTGAATGGTTTTGAGAGGGGCACATTCTGATGGTACATTTTTTTTGTAGGTGGACGTGTAAAGGACATACGAAGGCCATTAATGTTTTTTTAAATGGAATCATATATTTTTTATTTCATCAGCTGATGCTCCTTCATATTCTTTACAAAAAAGTATTAATCTATTTGTGTAAAAAAATCATTAGTTTAGGAGATATTATAATAAATATTTACATTGCGAAATTCTTGCTCTCCTACTACATTATCACATTGAATTCATATTATTGACCAGAGAGTCGAGATTTCCTAACAAATTATAATTAAAATATCTCCTAAACCAATTAATTTTTTACACAAATAGATTAATACTTTTTTGTAAAGAATATGAAGGGGCATCAGCTGATGCAATAAAAAATATATGATTCCATTTAAAAAAAAACACTAATGGCCTTCATATGTCCTTTACACGTCCACCTCCAAAAAAATGTACCATCAGAATGCGTCCCTCTCAAAACCATTCAACTTCATCTGAAACATTGTTTGCTATGCGTAATAATAATGACGTATATCTAGATGGCAAAATGTGGCGCCCCACCCTGTATAAACTATAAACTGAATTTTATTTCAATCTACGTATTTGAATTCACATAGAGAGGCACGTTTTTACTCTGCGAGGACTCGGACGCGAATGAGAATCGTTCTGAAAAACGAATGACGATCTCAGAAACATTTGAAGCTTGGGGGTCCCTTGATGTGGACCGCATAGATGCAATGTATCTTTCGAACGTTCTCGAAAGTAAAGCAATAGTATAACCTACTAAGTAATAGTAGATTATTTTTGTCCCTTACATAAATTCCAACAAAGGGTTACGTCGAGATTGGTACAATTCGAAGATTTTCGCTGTTCCCTTAAAATTCGATTTGGCCGGGGTTTCGACTGTACAATATTTTGCGGAGCATCCTGATGGATGTTCCATTAGAGTCTATCAACCCTACAGGCAATAAAAGGACCGTGGCATATAATGGCGGAGCAGATGCCGTCTATTGTCGACGGAATCAATCGAATTCTATTTTCCTCGGATGTCTTTCGCTGTCCGGTGAAATTTCTTGCAGCGTGAAACAATAGGGGCAGGGGTGAGGAGTGCCTTTTCCGGGGGTAGGTTAATTAACTGGAGGAGAGCTATTAGAGTAATTTATCGGTGTAGTGCGCGAACATGGACGTGGAAAGCAGACCGAGCTACTTAGTGTGAGGGGGTTTCAAGCTAGCCTATCCGCAATACCCATGCCGGGGCCGGCAAATCCACGAACAATGGTTTCAACTCGGCGAAAGAGGGTGACCGTCGTGGTGGTGTCCAAAGAAAAGAGTCCCGTAGGTGTTGGTGGTGGTGGTAGTAGCGGTGCTGCTGCTGCTGCCCGGATATCCGGGCTACATTTATGAGAATCAATGATAGATCTCGCCGCCAGAAATTCGTTGTGCTACTTGTGATTTAGGTACCTGCGGTATTATGATCGGATCCGGAGATAAACGATGCAAACATGTTCATTGTGGAGACTCCTGTGAAATATGGCGCCACAGTCGACGTTTCGATCATTTAGAGGAATTTAATTCCAAAATTGAAATTTTTTTAAAATTGCGTATTTACTCTTACCTCGAAAGCAATACCTCCGTAACCCAGAATCATTATTGTTTTTAACTTTTAATCGTATTCAGATACGAAAAATAAGCCTCGAGTGAACTCTTCTGTCTCTACAAATGATAAAACTACATCAATCGTCAGTGATACATTACCTGAATGAACATGTGTGTATTTGAACTTCAATTTTTATTGTATTTATTTTAGTGATTATTCAATCCTTTGCAGTGTGTTTTCAATATATTTAGTTTTTAAATATTATACATATAATTTATCACGGTTAATATTCATTCAAAATCGAAGAACTTTTCAGTATTTACCAATGTTCTACAGAGTAAACCTTTATTATATGTACGAATATGGACTTCAAACTACACTGAATGTATTACATTGAAGTCTGGTCTAGTCAGATATTAAAACAAATTTTGTGTATGTCTGCGTCTATGGGACTTTTCATTTGTTTTCAAACGCCTTACGCAGTCACCTCATGCAGTCGTCTAACACAATTTATCAGAGAAAGAACGTGTCTGTTGATATTGATAAACCTGCACTTTGATTGTTACTGTATTAAATTGTTATTGTTTTTATTTGTTATTGTTTAGTTGTTGTTGTTGTGTTCGATTGTTATTACATTTGATGGTTTTTCTCTTTCGTTTAGTATTATTTGTGTGACTACTATTATTTGACATATTGTTTATTTTGGCGATTATTTCACACCTTCAGATAAGTTTTCTCTAAAAAGACGATAACTTTTTAAATATTGTTACAGCAATTAGTTTACTACAGTATGTGAAATTTTTTTTTTAAAAAATGGCAATAGATCGGAATTGTAGAAAAAATACTAACAGTTGCATTTTACAACTTTGTTATATGTGGGTCTATATTGAAAATTTTTGAAACACGTTTTGTAAATCTGTGCGAATTAAACATATTCTGAAAATTTCGTAAAAATCTGTCGACGTCGCAATGAGCTACAAACGTTTAAAGACGGTAAAAATGGTAGATTTTCACGATTTTCGGCCTCTAACTGCAATAAATCTAAGGATTCTTACATCTTTCAATGCCTGTCGTTTTCCCCCGTATCAACCGAGTTCGATGAAACTTTCACAGTGCATATAATTGACACCGAACGACAAACTGTATTTTTAAAATTTTCAATATAGGCTCACACATAAAAAAAGTTGTAAAATGCAATTTTTAGTATTTTTTCTACTGTTACGTCCTAAGATGGACGTTTTTAGAGGTAGTATTAATTCAAAGATTTAGATGGAGGATATAACGCAGTTTTTTAACCTACCTGCTTTATTTGTGGATTTTGATTTGCTGAAATCGAAGTCAGGTTATTATAAATGATTCGAGAGTTTGATTTTTACAATAAACAAACAAAAATATACTTTATGCAACAAATTTCGGATACATTGAGTTATTGGGATATTATTATAAATTGTTAGTATTTATCGTAGGATTGGTTCGCTGAAGGGTAAACGATACGGTCGATGCAATATTCAATTTGAGGATGATGATAATGAGTCCTCTCAGTTGCTTCGATTTCGTTGAGGATGTTGTTGAAGATGATATTGAATATTCCAGCGTGTGTACACGTTTTAGATTAAATTTAACTCCACTTTAAATCCAAAAAACAAACTGATAATGAATGACTGACTTGACTTGAGCTATACAGAATATCGTAAAGATTTCGGATGGCGACTGACTAACTGACTGATTGACTAACGAGTAATATTGTATCGCAAGGATTTCGAATGCCGACTGACCGAGACTATCTGTCTGCACTAAAAACTGACTTTCCTTATGAGGAGTGGTCTCTTTTATAGATCGATCAATCCATTGTTCTAAGCTTAATCTTCATAGGGTGGGTGCATCTTCGTCAATTCTTCGTAATCGCTTTTCTTCTTAAGAAAAGTCTGCATTTTGACCGGATGTATAATTTTCGATTCGTTTTATCATTCTCTTGGCTAGATTACGTTGCTCTACGCATCCTCCTAGGTAATTAGTTACCAGTCTATTGTTCATCGATTCTTTGTTCATTTCTTCTACGTAGTGTTTATTCTAGTTTCTTGTGGACTATCTTTTACATTCTTCAGCCATAAATTGATTTCAACGGATGTTTCGTTTGATTAGTCGCTCGCATATTATATTTCGAATTATTTCATTTGTTTAATAAAATAGATTTCGCTGTGTTCTTAATTTGTTCAATGAAGTTTTAAATTCAAGACAAGATTAAGTTTTGAAATGAATCATATGGGTTAGCAATCCCATGTAGTCCACTGCGAAATATATCTTATAGATTTTCCTTAATTCTATCGCTCGCAATGTGGTATAATATACGATAATTCAATATTAATTGTTAATTATAATATTTGATGTTTTATTTCCCGTGCAACATTAGTAGAGCAATTATAAAAAGATATTCAGAATATACGTGTTACACATGATTGAATTTATTCATTATTATTAGTGGTTGAACCACCGGGCGTGACACTACAATTCCGATTAATTGCAATTTTTGAAAAAATTTCTTTTCACATCTTGTAGTAAACTAATTGTTCTAGCTTCCCAAAAAAGTTCAAATCGTATAGTACAATGTTAAAAAAGTTATCGTCTTTTGTTTAGAGTAAATGATTATTACCGCCGTTCATACTGGGTTCGCGATTTTGTAGATGGCAATCCTAGTCCTGTATAAAAATCAATGTTGGATCTTGCCACCGGAACTCGTTATTGCACCTAGTACAATATTTAAAAAGTTATCGTCTTTTTTTAGAGCGTCCGAATATTAATTCGTCTCACTGTATAACATATTTAAATTTCATCAAGATCGAAGAGGAGTACCTTTTTGTAAATGATTATTACCGCCGTTCATTCTGGGTTCGCGATTTTGTAGATGGCAATCCTAGTCCTTTATAAAAATCAATGTTGGATCTTGCCACCGGAACTCGTTATTGCACCTAGTACAATATTTAAAAAGTTATCGTCTTTTTTAGAGCGTCCGAATATTAATTCGTCTCACTGTATAACATATTTAAATTTCATCAAGATCGAAGAGGAGTACCTTTTTGTAAATGATTATTACCGCCGTTCATTCTGGGTTCGCGATTTTGTAGATGGCAATCCTAGTCCTTTATAAAAATCAATGTCGGATCTTGCCACCGGAACTCGTTATTGCACCGGCGGACTATCCTAGAGTATTAACATCGGATTCAAAGCTCGAAGGCGCGGCTCCGCGATCCGGGGATTTCTTGTATTCTCTAGAATTGGGGTAGAATGGAAGAGGGTTAGCGGGCGTGCGCCGGATACAAAGCGGCGGAAACTGAAAGATGAGAAACGCCGCGCCGGTCGGAGTGATGTTGCTGTGATTGTTAGGCCGCGTTATGATAGAAGATAGCACAAAAAATATTCACGATAATGAGACACCGGCAGAGACAATGATGAGTATTTTTTTTCTATTTTATCGGTGCTATACACGTTCCGAACTCTGGAATTATAGTTCCTATTTATAAAATATTCGGTGACGGAATAGTTTCAGAACTTCCTTAATAATAATACGTCATTCGAAATTTCTAGATACTTGTGGATCACTGCATTACCGTAAAATTTTCTTCCAGTTGAAAAACCGAGAAAGCCTTAAAACTTTCCCGATAGTTTATTTTGAACTATATTCAAACCAATGCAACAGTTTATGTCCAACTAAACTCTATTTCAATAAATCTTTGTACAGTTGTAATTCTGGCTTGGCTTGCTGTTCTTTTCCATTTTGCAGAGGAGAGATTTTGAATTTTCTATACTAAATAACTGTGGTAGTTATGTATTTATAACTAAAAGGACTAGGCTAACACTGAATCTACCACGAGGGGTCAAATGACCCATTTTAGATTTTTTATTTGACAATTATTGAAATTGTAAAGGTGTTTTCTTGGGAATTTGTTGAATATATTCTTTTTATAATACTATACATACCAGTCACTTTTGATGGTCGGTAGGTTTAGTGTTAAATGCAGAACAGTAAACACATTTGAAGAATATAGGAACACTGTTTGATTTCCAACTCGTTAAAATTATTGGGAAAAGAAATAAATTTCTATTCTGCATAAAAATCTACTGTATAGTAATAACGTTTTCAGAAGATTTTAGAGATTCTACAAGATGGAATGAAAAAATACATATTTGAAAACACTACGAGAAATAAACGCACAAAGAAGGTTCTTCTCGGTTCTTTTCGGAACAATATATGCTTAAAATGCGATAAATATATGCTTTGTGTCATTAAATCCAAAGGAGATATTTAGTTGGCCTTATTTAGCCGAGACACCTTGTATATCTCGCTTTCGTTACGTTTAATTTAATTGGTATAGAATATAGCCGTGAATCTTTCAACGTTAGCTTACAAGAACACTGTACAGTTTCTTTACTGAAATTTTACGTTGATCGATGGTGTCAACGACGTAAGGCTGTATCTGCATTTCATTGCGTGTACTATCTTCTGTTATTTTTGCCAGGATGAAGGATTCAAATTCATACGTATATCTATAGCTTTTCGTAAGACTGTTGGCGTTTTTCTTTTTGCTTCCTAAGCTGGGAGTCTAGAACGATGTCGACAGTAGACGTCCTCCGTCGTCGTGGGATAAAACGACACCTAACCGCGAGCTGGTAGATAGCTCCAGTGAAGTAGCTTAGACTTGAGCACCGGAACAAGATTCTTCCTCTTGGAACGATGTCAGAGACAAATCGCACCAGAAGCGTTGCCCTCGTTCTTTATCGTAGTCACTTCGCCATGTGGGCCTTCTTCGTACAGTCACATTAGAGTGTCATTGTCCAAAGTCTCCTAGGACGTACCATTCTCAGCTCTCACTTAATCGGTTCAATTTTTTTATCGCATCATTGCAAAAGTCGTGATACGATATTCCGTTCATGTGTACTGTTTCCAACGGTGTTATACATACATACAGTAGGGCGTCAATTATCCGAACTAATTGGGACCGACATGTACCAATGTTTTTTATGTTCTTTCTAGAATATTGCAACACCTGTCGAGACTTCTATTTTGGAACACTGTTCGTTAATTAGCATTTTCGGAATGAAAATGTTAAATATTGAATCCAAATTTTCAAAGGTTCGAAGGTAGATGAAATTAATCATTAGTCATCTGTGTTCTTCTTTTAACATATTTAGTAAACATAGATAAAATGAACATTGATTTATCTATTGCCATAAAATTTCAACAATAGTTATGAAATACAGATTTAATGATAATGGGATTAGATCTATGAGATTAGACTTTCATGCGAATAGAACTCCTACGTTCTGAAGTAAAAAGAATATCGTATAAATTATAATAGATTTTATTTAATTTCGATTTTCATATCCTCATAATCTTTACAATTTCAAATATAACGAAAAATGTAATTTATTTCCGGAGTAGCTAATTTGGCTAGTATGTTCGTGGTAATTCGTTTGTATTACTACGTAATGTATTATACTCTTTATCTAAATATTTATCTAATATTTAATGTATTAAATGAAGTAATATATTTTTATTCGTATAGTAATAGTACCATATTTAGATCATTATATTAAAGTATAGGCAGGTTCACAGTCGAACGCATTGATCTAAATTATTATATTAATGGTAATATATTGAAATTTTAATATATTAATAGTAATATGTTTAAAGTAATATATGTATAAAATATATTACCTTTCTCACTATACGTGGTAAAATATTATAAAGTGAACTAAAAGTACCAACATTATTTATAAGGTGAAGTGCAGTATGTATAAGATATATTACTGTTCTCCCTATACGTGGTATAATATTGTAAAGTGAACTAAAAGTACCAACATTATTTATAAGATGCAGTGCAGAGTGGTTTTTGTAAAGTTGGATTTTAAACTTATATATTTTCAATCTGGTATGTAAATACTTAACGCTGTCGGTATCGAACGCTTTACCCAGTTATTGCCGGTGAGTTAATATTACGTAGGATTCTAATTTTTCTTGAAAATTTTCATTTTGATAGGATATTGTACAAAATGTCAACTACTCTGCGCTTCCCCCGAAAATGGGGCAAGACCGCCATTACAGTTAAAAATGCATTCAAACCTTGTTTCATGTGCAACGGGGCAACAGCAGAATTATTAACAAGCCTGCTATAAAATGCTTTATTGTATTCAATTAGGGAAACACCTTTATTCTTGGGCGCCATCCACGTCGAATAGTTCAGATTAACTTATAGTACATTAATAAATACAAGCTAGAGAAATTTCGCAAATATTATAATAGAAATAACCAATTTATGCACTTGCCCCGATTACGAACTTACTATAAATATTATAATTCTTGGTAAACAACTTTAAATTGATCGGATGTGAAGTACGCGAAAAACATTCAAGACAAAGGCGCGACGACGCGTGAATTTATACATGTTCAATTATTTGATTTACTTGTCTAGACTATGGAGATCTAGAAGAAGATCTAGGGGTTCTCAAGAGACACTCAGGGTTCTCAAAAGATCCTCGCCTACTCTCGAGTGTACTCGCATGCTGCGAGGGGTGTCCGCCTCGCTCGAACTCGTTTCGGTCCGCTCCAATTTGCCTGGCTCTGCTCCGACTCGTTTCGGTCTGCTCCAAGCTGCAACTCGCTTCAGTTCGCTTTACTATGCAGCAGGAAGTCCCTGCAGTCTACTTCATCTTGCTTCGATCCGCATCTTTTCATTCACTCCGTCTCTATCAGGTTCCGTTTGTTTCTACCGAGTCGTTCCTGGCTCCCAGGTGTTGCCCTAGTGCTTTAAAAGTAGGAACCCCGGGGATAGCTCCCCCCAGTCATTAGGGTACAGGACTTTTTCTTTACACAATCGTGTCGCACAACAGAACTGTTGTGTCGCGTCTGTGCTCGACTGCAATTAGCCGCGGAGATACACGCTCCAGTGTTCATTTTAGCAATACTTGTATCAAATGCCAATACCAAGTATTTAAGCTTATGATACGTATCAAACCTTCCAAACGATTACTCGAGTATCAAATTGCTTAAAATTCATGAGAAAAACTGGTATCACGTTCTTCATAACACATAACACACGGCGGGCCGTCGAAATATTCCGGATAGCGGAGCGTTCTGCAACGTTTCTACGAAAAGTAAATTTTTTGAAATCTTTTTTGCAATTTTTTGCAAGTTTTTAGATGTTATGATACGTTCCCGAATTCGCCTTGAAATCCTCTAACAAATAGGCGTAAAAAATTATAGGTGTATTTGCAAAAAATTGGAGGTGATCTTGAAAAATCATAAAAAAAGAGTTCACGAAAAATTTGCTATATTCGCGTGAAAGCTCTCTCGAAACTATGGGACAGAAACGACTCCGGCGTAGGCCTAGAATTTGCAGGAGTCCGAACTTTATAAAGCAGAGGTTGATGATGTTGGACTCTATTTCACGACTGAATTTCCAAAAGAAGGTAAATGATGTTCAAGCAGTGGATGGAATTATCAATGTTTATAAACGAACCAAATGTTTAATAAAACATATAACGGCGATCACAAACAATGTTCAATCAACGACTGAAAAATGTTCCAAACACAACGCTCCCTCGTGCACACTAATTTCTTTATTTATATTTATTTTACGGTTTCAGTGATTAGAACATTTCTGTAGATCATAATTTCCTAAAAAAGGAGAAAATTTATATCTATTGTATGCCTATACATTCTCCAATAGCTGTAATTAACAAAACCAGAATAGAATTTAGTTTCGGTTCGAAGGAAATTATTAACATACATTTTTATCGGAATCTGTTCAAAATCATTATCACGATTCAGACACGATATTGTAAAGCAAGGGGTTAATTTCTTTATTTGGTTCAATCAAATTCACTTGATAAATTTTGAGTCTCAGTCATTATGTGTGTGTTTCGTTCTCATTCTCACCACACAAATACACGAACAACGTTTATTTTTATTCGCGTTCTGATATGTGGTCCGCAGAAGTTTAAAAGGTAAAAGACGGCTTGCCAGATTGAAGCGATCGTTGTACACGTGTTACGTGAGACGGACGTAGTTGTGTAGTCGAAAGCCAGCGTAACTTTACGAGTTCGGGATTCGATTTTTCGATCTCCTCGGGGGCGGTTACGCATGCGATACGTGCCGCGCGGGATTATTTTACCACAGGCCGCAAGGGGTTTGTAGGGATCATGCTGTAAAATCCCTCACATTCTTGTCTTTCACGATCACCTTGCACGCGCGGGTCGTGCTCGTGGCAGACTGTTGACACCGAAGCTTCACGCGCACACCAGCAACGGTAACTTCAGACGCGTACGATCCCCGTGACGCGGACGTTCCGCCCTCGCGCGTAACCCCGAGCACGCACGAGCCAAGCTTCGCTCTTATCGTTTTCAAATATTATTTTCTTTTTTTTTTTATTAAGCATTTTAAATCTCGAATCACATCTATTTCTGCTGTACCGAACGAGATGAAGTACAATATACAGTGAAACGAATTAATATTCGGACGCTCTAAAAAAGACGATCACTTTTTAAATATTGTACCAGGTGCAATAACGAGTTCCGGTGGCAAGATCCAACATTGATTTTTATAAAGGACTAGGATTGCCATCTACAAAATCGCGAACCCAGAATGAACGGCGGTAATAATCATTTACAAAAAGGTACTCCTCTTCGATCTCGATGAAATTTAAATATGTTATACAGTGAGACGAATTAATATTCGGACGCTCTAAAAAAGACGATAACTTTTTAAATATTGTACTGGGTGCAATAGCGAGTTCCGGTGGCAAGATCCAACATTGATTTTTATACAGGACTAGGATTGCCATCTACAAAATCGCGAACCCAGAATGAACGGCGGTAATAATCATTTACAAAAACGTACTCCTCTTCGATCTTAATGAAATTTAAATATGTTATACAGTGAGACGAATTAATATTCGGACGCTCTAAAAGAGACGATAACTTTTTAAATATTGTACTAGGTGCAATAACGAATTCCGGTGGCAAGATCCAACATTTATTTTTATACAGGACTAGGATTGCCATCTACAAAATCGCGAACCCAGAATGAACGGCGGTAATAATCATTTACAAAAACGTACTCCTCTTCGATCTCGATGAAATTTAAATATGTTATACAGTGAGACGAATTAATATTTGGACGCTCTAAAAAAGACGATAACTGTTTAAATATTGTACTAGGTGCAATAACGAGTTCCGGTGGCAAGATCCAACATTGATTTTTATACATGACTAGGATTGCCATCTACAAAATCGCGAACCCAGAATGAACGGCGGTAATATTCATTTACAAAAAGGTACTCCTCTTCGATCTTAATGAAATTTAAATATGTTATACAGTGAGACGAATTAATATTCGGACGCTCTAAACAAAAGACGATAACTTTTTAAAAATTGTACTATACGATTTGAACTTTTTTTCGAAGCTAGAGCAATTCGTTTACTACAGGATGTGAAAAGTAATTTTTTCAAAAATTGCAATTGATCGGAATTGTATTTTTGTGTGTGTGGGTTTATATTGAAAATTTAAAAAATACGTTTTGCAGATCTGTGCGAATTAAACGAATTCTGAAAATTTCGGCAAATCGATTTAATCGATTTTGATGAAATTTTCAGCATGTGTGTAACTACTACTATGTACTAGATCTACAAAACATATATTTTAAATTTTCATTAAGGACCCAAATAAAAAAGTTTCAAAATATTCCTTTTTTTTTATTTTTGCATGTAAGCTTGTAAATTATAATTAGACTGCGGATCTTTATGCAAAATAAAAATTGTATACACCGATTGCAAGAAATAGAAACTACATTGAATGCTATTTCTTCCCTTAATGATTTTAGTAGAGAAGACATCATATATTAACATCTTCAATTTTGAAAATTTTTCGACAATTTTCAATTTCATCTTCTCAATTTTGCTGTGAATGCATAAAGGGTCTGCAGTCTAATTTCAATTTTTGGAAAATCTTTTTAGCATTTCATTTCGTAAACCAATGCTTCTAATTGATTATAAAAATATCAGGTCGTTTGGTACAATTATAAAAAAGTTATACTGTTTTAAAAGGCGTTCGAATGCTTTCGTTACCCACTGTACATACATACATATACATACATACATATATACATACATACATTCATGTACACATAAATATACTTACACATATTTTTGTTGCTTTCAAAGATACATCAAATGTCTTCAGAACAAAGTTGAAAAATGGGGCTCACACGGTGCCAAAAAAATGTTTCTTTTTATATCATTTTATGGGATTAAAACTTCTTTATCCCCAATAATGTCGTAGAGGAGAAAAGAAAATTTATATTTTTTGTAAAGCTACATTTATTTTAATGCTTAAATATTAATTACAAACGAATAAAATTTTATTTCGTCTAAAGAGAAACGCGTAACATTTATATTTGTTAGACTTTGTTAAAATCTTCATGACGAGTCTGACTCGTTAAAATACGGCAATGGTTAAAATGGAACCACTCTTTTTTAAACACCTACACTGGTAGTCCCTTTCATTATGAATTCAGTGACTATAATTATTCAAGGTTACTCAAGCTCACGGACAGAGAAAGCTTATAAGTAGACTGCGGATTTTATGCGTTTATGACAAAAATGGGTACGTTCAATTTAAAAGAGTGGAGGTATTAAAAAGATTTAAGGCCGCCAGTGTATTAATTTCACCGTAATAAGATAATTAAAAGAAGAATAGAAGTTTGATTTGGCTTCCGTGTCTTGCAATCAATGCAAACATTTTTTATTTTGCATAAAGATTCGCAGTCTATTTATAAGAGTTAAGATATGAAAGCAGAATACATTTATCACGAGTGAGACTTTTAATATACTAAGGTCCTTGAGTGTCATTGAATGTTTTCAAATATCCTCTAGCCGATTACGCTGTGATTTTGTTGCTAACAGAATGTTTCCAAACGATTCCGATGTGCCTTATTCAATGAAAAATAATAATAATAATATGCAATAATAAAAGTCTGAACTCTAATCGGCTTACTTGAATAAAGCTTATAAAAATTGGAAACATGTCACGATTGCAGAACTGTGAATGTTATTAAATAACCATGAAGCAGGTTGAATCCAGGTTGTTAATTAATATTTCAGAAGAGTGGAATACGAGTGACATTGAATTACGACTCGGCTGCGGATTTTTATGCGAAATAAAAATGGTATGCATTAATTTCAAGCTACTGGTGCCACATTAACATTTATTTATTTCCTTAATAATGGTAATAACTAGTCTGCGGATGTTAATGCAATTTTCAATTTTTGTTGGCAAATTTTAAGAAAGTCGAATCATGTAAAATGTTGTTTTCGGTGGTAGCAATCTTTGTAGATCCGAAATGAATGGAAATCGTACTAAATTCTGTGGAGTTTTATTTTCTAGCATTTCTTGAAAATTTTTTTAAGCCATAAATGCATAAAGATCCGCAGTCTAGTAATATGTAACTCGTTTTTGTCATAAATGTATGTAAAATCCGTAGTCTAACGATGATTATTAGTTCAAATGGATTGTTGGAATAGGGAGATTGTCATTGAGTTTGGACACAGAGAGTTTCGCGATCGTTCGATGATTTCTCACGGTGGATCGGGGCGTTAGTTGAAGAATAAGTCAACCATCGGATCTCGGTGTTTTAAGTGTTGCCGATGACAGGTAATCGATTTTCCCCGCACAAAGCTGGATGATCGGTCTTCGCGGTTCGTTTGATGTTCCGTGGGTTGAGCGAGTTAATAGCTTTGCAACTCACCGATCCATTTTTTCGTTCGTTCGACGGCAATTTAAACTGTGTGTATGTATCTGCCATCGGCGACGAGGGCACTGTATTCGCGCATGTGGCAGGGTCTTGCACGAGAAATGTCTCTGATTGTTTTATTCTAGTCCAGTGACAAAGAAGGAAATCAAAACTGTTTTGAACAGGGGAAGATTTTCGGATCGAATAAACACGAGTAAAAATTAGCTTTGATCATTGATACGTCGAAACATACTTCTGCGATAAATAAATAGAGTGTATAGGATCCATACATGTTTTTTTTATTTATTTATTTAATGTTGCTTCAACGTCAAAGGTCATTAGCAACACGGTAGATTTTCTTGCCGCGTTATGCTCCCAAGAACCTAACAGAATGGGTAAGGATCTTTTCTTTCATTTTCATATTTTTTGCATTCTGTTATTAGATGATTTACGTGAACTGACACTTTACATATATCGCAGATCGTGTTTTCTTTTTTATTTAACAAAAATGAATGGGTTATTTCTGAGTGCCCAATTCTGATTCTAGAAATTGAAATTTGAATTTGACGATCTACTGGAATTGGAAATTTTTGCCACTCAAGATCCGCTCCTTCGTTATGATATTTTTGGGTGTAATTTTTTAATTTTAATTTTGTCGAATACCTGTTTCGTTGAATTTCAACGAGTGTAATAAATTACAAAATTTGATGAATTTCAAATAAGGTTAGGTATTTGTTAGACAAATACACACGTGTATTTGCATACACGTGCATTAATGCATTCTCATTTTAATTTGTATAATTTTCAGAACACTGATATTAATTTATGTATCGAGACTGTAGTTTCACAAAATCCGCGGTTGTTGGTACAACAATAAATTTAAACATAATTTTTATCGATAAAGTTTATTCAATAAATTGTCTGTTTCTATACAAACACACTAACATATTTACATTTTCTGTTAACAGCCGATTGAAACAGAACATTAAAACCTATAAGATTCTTCTCGAATAAACTGGAGGGTTAGTTGATTACATTTTTTTAATGGGACTGTTTTTCAAATTAATTTTGAAATATCTCTTAAAAAGTGAACATCGTTGACAGAGTTTGTGAACGAGTAACAATACGAGCGAAATCTATACTTTTCGGAAGATTTTAGGATGTTTGAATTCGGTGGAAAACAGGAAGTTCCGTATCGAAATTTAATTTGTTAACGACGAGTACTGATAGAGATCTCGAATAAAACTTTCCATTTCTTCTTTTCAGTGCGAAGTTTTGGAAAATAGTTTCCTGCGAACCATCTAAAATACGGTTCGCATGCCGCAGTAAATTTCCGCGGAATGCAAGCTTTCTACCCACGGCGCTCATTCTCCTGCGATTCGTTCCCTCTGCGGTACTTTGATAATTTTGCATCGGTTGCATGTGCACGAGTCAGCTGGCCGTTCATTGTTTCCCGAACCCGATCGTTCATCCGGCCGGTTTTAGCGGGCTGGCTCGCAGGAAAGTAGAAATTCCGTTTATTTACATTGGTAATATTGCGCGCGGGTGTGCACTCACGATCGCTCTCGCGTTTCCGCTGGTGTGTGCGGGGAGAGCAGAGATCCGACATCGTCGAAGAGACGATAGAACCGTACGGAAATACGACGGAGCGGCCGTCAAGCAAACAGGTATGCTTCAGAATCAATATTTGCTCGATACACGACGGTGCTCTGCTCTGAATGCATCCCCCGTCACCCGGCCCCGTACACGAACACACGTCGCCTCTTACTTTCTGTTCGCTTCGCCTCGCATTGCCTCGCATTGCCTCGCATTGCCTCGCTTCCCGTCGCTCTTACGCGAGGCGACGCGGCCAACGGTTGCCACGTTTTCCTACGATTCGCAGCCGCCAAGCATTGAACGCGCCCGATCTCCCAACCGAAACTTGGATTTTCGGTCGCGTTTCGGTTCGATCATCCCCGCGCTATGTACTCCGCGGAGACGCTTTTCCTTCCTTTTATTCAAAGCGCCTCCTTTGTTCGCAGTCTTCTATCCGCGCGCGGAACGCGCAGCAAATTGAATTCTTCCTCTATCTCGCTGTTAACATTATCCTTTTACCTCGCTCAGAATCAAAGTTCTAAGGATGACCGATCGAACTGCAGTTTCCTCTAGTCGGCTGGTATTTGCCTAAGGGGGGAACCTGTGGATGTTCAATAACGTATGGTTACATTTAATAAGAAATAGGTATTTAATAATGTAATAGATCTCAGCAAACTACAGTCAATCCTCTATAGGCGCAAAAAGGTCGTACACGTTGAAGTCAAAAAAAATATCTCCTCCACTGTAGTATACTAAACTCGGATCGGGTAGACCGGTGTGAACCATTACCAATCCAATGACAAAACTTATTTATCCTTAATTATTTTTTGATGGAACATTCGCTAATTTATTTGTGGCATTTTTCTGATTAAAATGATACCAAACACGATATAATTTCAACTGTGTTTAGTGGTTTAATCGACGATGAAAGCTTCGGGCGTAAGGAAGGACAGCGTATGGGAAAGAAAGAGATGCGAAGAGTCGGCCACGCGCGGTCTCTCTTTATACGCGCTGTTCTTTTTTACGTTCGGCTCGGTCTTTGAAGCTCAAAAAAAATAATCTCCGTTAACGAACAGTGCACACGAATCTCCCCGAGGCTTTTGCCACTGTAGAGGATTTACTATATTATGAATAATATCTAATTAAACAATAATCTATTAGAGCCACGTGCTCTCTCGCTTCGCAACGGAATATCTCTCAAGTCTCTCACATCGGAGTTGTGCAGAATTATAATTGAATTACTCCAGGAATTATAAATACAAAGTAATTGAATTACATTGTAATTCAGTCATAATGTAATTTATAATTCAGATCTTCATTCAATTGAATTACAATGCAATTCGTAATTGCAATTGGAGTACAATTATATAATACTTTGTAATTATATTACATTAATAACGAATTACGAGGACGAGGAGTAGAGAATACGCCGCGTGGACAGCAAACAAGTAGATGAAAGGAAAACATGAAAATATATCGCAATTCTTCAAAGTTCTGGGCTATAATTTGGAGAGCTGTATTTTAATTATATTGTATTTCAATTACACATCTGATTGAAATAATTAGTAATTGAATTAATTGAAAGGTTTGAATGATGTAATTCAGTTACGACGTAGTTGAATTACTATATACTTGAAATACAATGTAATTCAATTGTGTAATTCAATTACAATGTATTTGAATTGGCACAACTCTGTCTCACATACGCTCCTTACTATCTCGTGGTCTATCACGTACTCGTCGTTCTTCCAAATCTCGCGTTCACCTCAATTAGTCACCGAACATTCTGACTCCTAGAATGTCTTCTTACATTCGAAACAAACGTACCGACGTTCACGCCATCGTCCACACTATAACATATTCCTAAAACCAAATCCACAGAACGCCCGCGGAAACGACCTACTGTATTCTTTCCGTAACTGTCGCGTTGTCGGGTCCGCCCACCAGTGGAGGGGATATTCGTTTTTCGTAGATCCTACGGTTACCGTTTACTCAGATCAAGGCTTTACTGTATAGTAGATTGAAAATGACCGATTTTATATTTTCCATCTTACAATTATTGAAATTATGAAGTTGCTTACACGGAAATTGATTCGTCACATTTCTTTATCCGAGCACATATTGCAATCAAAATTGTACAAAATCTAAAAAAATAGAGCTTTTCCATTTTTGCGAGATTAAACATTTTAATCGCATTTTGTGCTCGGCAGGTTTAGTGTTAAATTTAAATTAATGAAGTTTCCATGAAAGATTTTCGCTCGAGCTTTTATTTCCTCGAAGGAACTTTAACGGGTAACTTGTAAGTTGCCAAGGCAATTAAAATTCTTAATATTGAACTTTCGTATTATTCTGACGATTAATTAATGATTGTTAGATCGGAGAAAACGAATATGATTTCTCTCGAAGCTTCTTCATCCTGGACTGGTCTTCCAGGTTCTTTCTTAACAAATTTCACTTTTCCGTAGCCGACCTGCAAAGTTCCAACCCCACGATGTTAAGCACGAAACCAGAAGAATATCGTTAAGCCTCCGTTCGAATAAATTGCCTTCACACCAGGATTCTTCCTGCCTTGCTCCTTTCGCTGTTCCCGCGTTGGCGGGATAAAAGTCGTTAAAAGTTTTTTCGGACTTAAATTGGCCTCGAATTGACAATAGCGTTTCCGGGGGATTGGCCGGCCCCTCTATTCTGAAATGACGTTACTTCTTGCTGCTGCGATAACGAGAGCCGGGAACAACGGGTTACATTGATTTTTTCTGGTAAGCTATTTAACAGAAGCTAAGATTGTTCTTCCACTGATTTGAACTCCTTCCTCTAACTCGTTAAATCCTTCCTCGATTCGTTTCCTTTATGATTGCACGACTTTCTCGGTGCGTGTCACACGATTGCTACAATACTTACGAGAGCATTAGGAAAGGAATTATAAACTATTTAAATTTTCTCATGAAAACCTGTATCTATTTAATTTATTGTTAATTCCAGCCTGAAGGCCAAGGAATGGGGGCTTGTTTTACAATTTAAAAATGCTTAACCTACACACACACATTCTTCAGACGCATACAACGTGTTCTGCCGCTCCTCTTTTATTTTTCCCGCTCTTCCCTTACTTTCTTTAACTTATACGTTACTTTCTCCACCCAATCCACTATTTTCTTTCCTTTCCTCCCGTATAATACCTCGTCTACAGTACAGTTCCTTTTTTCCAGATCGTAACAATTGTCCAACAGATGCTTCAACGTATATCATTATCACTAGACTGCGGATCTTTACGCATTCAAATTTTCAAAATTGATGATGTTAATATATGATGTCTTCTCTATTAAAATCATTAAGGGAAGAAATAACATTCGATGTAGTTTCTATCTCTTGCAATACATGCAGACAATTTTTATTTTGCACTAACTGTACCCGGCCACGCGTTGCTGTGGTTCAGTCTGGTTAAATGGAAAAGAAAGGAAACCTCTTCTGCGAGGCATTATTTTGATGAACTAAAGCAGATCGATTGCACCGAAAAAAATAGAAAGAAAGTTATAACAAAAACATATAAAATTCTAGAACATCGAAAAAGGAAAAAACACGAACTAAAAAACAAACAAAAAATAAAAAATACTAACGAAATATTTTGATCAAACGCACATTTACATTTTTATTTATATAGATTATACAGGGTGACGCCATATTACAACCCCCTGTTGTCTCATGCATCTTTCGTTTCGAAAACTTTTATGCTACCATCATACTTTCAGAGTTATTGTAGGTGGCAAAAGTTACTGCTCACCCTGTATAGATTAGGTATATAAAAACACGCGCGTATTCGAATGCAACGTTGTGTCAAAATTTCAAAGCAATCGGTGAAGAACTTTCGGAGATTTAAGATTTTGAACAAACGAACATTTACATTTTTATTTATATAGATAATGATCCGCCGTCTAATTATTATATATTTCGTATCTACGCTTCCTATCCTCTAACTTATATCTATTATAATTTTCTAAATGTCCACAACTTGCCCTAGCAATTCACTTCCGACTATATTTCTCGGCAATCTACATAGTACGTCCCAAAAATGTTATACTTCCTTTTGAAGGGAATGATTTCTGAGGTAATTGGAAGTAAGTTTTTCCTTTGCGAGAATATTCTCCGCAGCATTGTTAAGGAGTTATTCACGAAAAACACGGACCAATCAAAGGGTAGCTATAGCGGACATTTGTGCACGTTTAAACTACATTAAATTTGCAACAAATTAGATACATTTAAGCAATCAGAATTGAACAATTTTCAAAGCGAATCAAAATAAGAAACACAATGAAACTTGTTAGGACATATTTCTAGCCTTTGCTTGGCACAGGTACATTGAACACGACTTGTTGCTTCTAATTCTCATGGAAAGTTTGTTTACAATCAGAAATAAAGTTGAAAACCATGACATAGGTCTATTCAGTGCGCTAATGTGGAAAAAAGCACAGTCTCAACTTTTACGACAGGCTTTTACTCGTGTACGAAGTTAATCGTTGACCAACACGATGAGAAATTCCACAGCGAAAGTCAAGAATATTTTTTTCGTTATGGCAGAGAATAATCGCGGCGTAGGTTCACCACCGAAGGCGAATCTACGCGCCCTAGATCGGATTATGTAATTGCAGACCTGGCGTTTGCAAGGTGCGGCCTGTGCACGCGTAGTTGGAAATTGCTGCTGGCGGCTGGGAATGCCTAAATGTCGATAATCACTTGAACGACAACATTCCAGGCTGGAAGCCGCACCGTTATGTATTATTTGCTGTTGCGTGCACTAAACGCTCGATTGGCCCTTTTCCCGCCAACGCCATTGCGCTTCAAAGCATTAATATTAACCCCTTCCCCTGTAATATCGTGTCTGACTCGTGATGAAGATTCTGTACAGAGTCTAATAAATATATGAGCCGTTTATTTTGAAAGTGGCCCAAGTCTATTTAAGTTTAAATTGAGATATTTAAGAGTTTGCGTTTCAATGAAATTAAAAATATACGTGTAGGATACCAATGTATCACACTCCTTAAATGTATCTAAGAGAGTTAAATTTACAATTCATATTAAAATAATAGCAATTATTAAGTGAATAATACGTGTCTTCTTACCAAGAATGGACTTGAGCCACTTTCAAATTTAACAACTCGATTTGTCATAAAATTTGAGACAGCCCAAGTCCATTCGATATAATTTAAACAGCTTTAAATTGAAAAAACAATATTCAATTTATTTTATATTTCATTAGAAAATTTGCAAAACATCATTTATGCAATTCAGGAAATTTTCTAACTATAACTAACTAGAACACCTAAATATCTCCGTTACTTTCCGTTGTACAAGAAAACTTCTTAGGACAAAGTTACACTGTTCGAAGGGCCACATGTAACGGTGTAATGGAAAAAATTTTGAAGGACATTTTTTTAATGAGATCTCAAGGTCATCGATGTCTTTTTAAATGGAATGATATATCTTCGTTAACGTAATGTTGTAGCTGACAAAATAACGTATTCATCCATGTAACACAATATGACCTACAAATGAAATTGTTTAAACATGTTACAATCATAATGTATTAATATTGGATATCACTGTATTCGAGAAAGTCTACAGAATCTTTTGCTGTAAAGAGCAATTCAATATCTTTTATAATAACATCACAATATTTGTTCAAAGTTGAAAAATATGTCTTTTTTTAAAACTCAATTTTCTTAACAACTGTACGTTTACGAGAAAAATTAATAAGCAAACAATCGCATAGTGGGAATCGAAATAATTTTTGGCTGTTGGACAGTGTTATCGAGGCACTGAGGTAAACACTAAACATTAGGCAAGAACGTATAAGCTCATAGATCGAAGTATACCAATCAATATTAGGCGGTAAATTTGAAATTACTTTGAAACGCGATAACACTTTTCATACCTCTTGTAACTGCTTATACACCATATCTACGAATTTATGGTAATTCTTTGACATTCATCTGTCCATGAAATGACTACAACCTGCTCAAGTTGTATGCGAGAACAATTGATGTTAAATCGTTGAAGCAAAGAAAAGTTTCATTTGGAAATTTCCAAATGACGACGTCGAATTTATTATTATAATTTTCATCACAAAGCTGAAAGTGAGTAGTTTTATTACCAGCATTTTCCCCTTTCTCTGTTATGTATTCTTAAATTTCAAAATATTTTTAATGTTGTAGGGATACGGATGTGGGTTGGATTTTTTTTAAGGAAGATGGGAAATTCTCTCTGTGGACACAGAATATATTTTGTGAATTAGTTTCGTACAATGGTAGACTTTCGTACATTTTTCTTTAAACCTTTGAAGAAGGTTAGCGACGTGTAATTAGAATATTTTGATATAAAAGTGGTTCCACCATCAGGCGTCCGGTTTATCTCAACCGTACTCTCTTTCTGGGGAAAAGACGACGACTCGGATTTACCTGGTTTCTCCTGTCTGTTCGGCGGCCAGCCTTCATGGCTGTCCTCTCCGAGACGTACAGAGGAACCAGGTTATCCTACTCTCAGGCGGCCAGGAAGCTACCCTGTTCTTTCCTCTCGGCGGGCAGCCGGCCTTCATGGCCGTCCTCTCCCATTTATCCAGAAAAGCGTCCAGGTGCAACCCCTGTCCTCTCCTAGGCTGCTGGGCGTCCGATAGCATTGCTTCGTACTCTCCCTTAAGGGAGTAGGAAGGAATTTGGCCTTGACGAATTGATGAGTTGTGATCATGTACGTTCACGAGAATTGCAAGGGTCCAGTATTAACAAAATTGCGTCTCGCTTATGCATATTGGGGACCTCTCCATAGTCGCAATCGCTAGATAAAAGATAAATCTAGCGCGATTACTATCCCAGAAAGCCTAATTTTGCGTTTTTTAGGCGATATTCGCATTATTCGACAGAATTTAGCGGAGCCGCGAGAAGAAATGCTGGATCAAATGAAAATGCAGCAGTGTCGCGCCAGCATTTCTTCTCGCGGCTCCGCTAAATTCTGTCGAATAATGCGA
>CM052204.1:12547539-12597385 GCA_028455805.1 Lasioglossum figueresi
GTCGAATAATGCGAATATCGCCTAAAAAACGCAAAATTAGGCTTTCTGGGATAGTAATCGCGCTAGATTTATCTTTTATCTAGCGATTGCGACTATGGAGAGGTCCCCAATATGCATAAGCGGTGTATAGTGTACCACACAACTCATCAATTCGTCAAGGCCAAATTCCTCCTACTCCCTTAACCTATGGGCGGCCATGGTCTTACCTCGTGCTCTCCCACAGGCGCAGCAAAAGTGATTGCTCCGTTTTTTTTTGTTTTTTTTTAACCAGGTCATGTGACCTGTGTTATCTAGACCTGTTTTTTGGATTAAAAGTTTCCACAAGCTGTAGTGCTTTCTACACTTTTAAATAGTTTTATTATTTTATCATTAGGGTTTCATTTAAGTACTACTTATCATGTGTTTATGGAACAAGGAAAGTTTCAAAAAACTTGTTAAGAATATTAAGTCTTGGTTGAAATTATGGTTGCTTCTTAGCTAGACCACTGGGAGCGCTAGGGTAAGAGAAATGATGAGTGGTTTCGGTTGATGACCACTCTATGACCGCACTATGTTTTTATGTTTGAGTGGGTCCTTAGCAGAAGTGATTGCTCCGTTATAGTTTGCCTGTATTTATATCAAATCGTTGCTAACCCTATCAACAACGCGTTGCTAGGGGTTTTAGAATGTTCTCGAACACGCGCTCCTCTCGAAAATTCGGCCACGGCGCGTTTCTTCTGTCATTCAGGGTCGTCCCTGGACTCGTTTTGCCCTTCGTCGCGTTACAATGTGTTAAAAAAATTTTCACAGACGCAATTCTGGCAACCCTTGAAGATGATCTGAATGAAGATCGAAACGTCGAAATTAATTTGGTAATTTGCAAAATTGTTTTGTAAATTAAGCAACAAATGATCGAACCCCTGCGTCGAAAGCACTAACAATTTTAATATGAAAGAACGCGGAACATTTTTTAAACAGATGGACAAATGGACTTGTGTTACCAACTGTTTGTACCGTATTAACTTTGTACTGCTCTTGTTTCCTGTTGGAATAGTATTTGATTCAATGTGAATGCACGACTACTATTGGTCAAGTTTTGTTTTAGATAAGTCATCGTTGTGTGGCGCTGTGTGTTTTTTGTTCTTTTCTTTTCTACACAGTCGCTGTTTTTCGTTTTTCTTTTTCTAGCTACTTCCTTCTTCCATACCTGCCATATTGTGTATATGTAACAAGCTTTTCAAGTGCTAATAAATATCCATTGTTCAGTTAAGCAATCCTAAATGGTTACTTGTTTTGAAGTCTAAACTCATCATTTCCATTCCACAAAAATGTGTAAACGAGGTAGCACGATTATTCGATATGAATGCGTGCTGCTTCAAATTTATAATCCAAGTAAATTTCCTAGTAAACATGATTTTCTTGCTTCTTCTTTTCCGCGGGCATTAATTCTCAGGGTATCGAGAGTTCAAGGAGTCGCTTTTTGAAAGCGTACTTCACAGTTCTCGAGCTTGGAAACCAGAGTATCAGTCGGATAGTAAGAGGCAGAAAGAGAGAGGGTGTGTTTAATTTTTTTTCTAACTTAAAAGCTGTCTAGTTTTTTTATTCATCCGCGAATTTTGCTCGTACGGAAGACGATACAGACAGCGGTTGAACTGTAAGGAAATCCCGAAACGGCGGAGAGGAAATTCTTTAGTTCACTTGTCGAGGCGGAACGCATTTCCCACGTTTTAGGTTCTATTCACGGTGTTTTATAAACCACTGTCGGAACCTCAGAGCCGAGAATGTAAACATTGGGAAGAAAGGATAGAACTTCCTCCACTGCTGCTACTTTTTAACATTTATTATTGAAGTGCTCATTGTCTGTGTTGCTTTCAAAGAGAGACTTGTTTGATGCGAATCATATAGAGTATTGTAAAAACGCTTTTGAATATATGGAAGGGAACCACGTGAAAAGACAAAAATATGAAAACGATTGGAATCCTTTCTGCATTTTCAAATACCGAGTCGAGTGTTGTGTAGTATCTGTTTGTACTTCGAGCATGTCGGATAAAAGAAATTGTAACTTTCAGATAGTACAAAGTCCATTATACAGTGAACTACAAAAATATACGAACGCCCTTTTAAAATTGAATAACTTTTTTATAATTGTACCAAATGACCTGGTTTTTTATAATCAATTAGATGTATTGGTTTACGAAATGATATCCAAAAAAGATTTTGTGAAAATTACAATTTACAAGATTACATGCAAAAATAAGAAAGGAAATTTTTAAAACTTTTTTATTTGTGTCCTCGATGAAAATTTAAAATATATGTTTTATAGATCTATGTTAGTTATACACATGCTGAAAATTTCATCGAAATCGGTTGACGCAGGAAAGAACGACACGCATCGAAAGATGTACGATTCTGTGGATTTGAAGCAGAAACTGATCAAAAGTCGTGTAAAACTACGATTTTCATCATTTTTAACCGCTTGTAGCTCGCGTGTATGTTGATCGATTTCGATGAAATATTCATCATGTGTATAACTACTATAGATCTACAAAACATATATTTTAAATTTTCATTAAGGGTCCAAATAAGAAAGTTTTAAAAAATGCCGTTTTCATTTTTGCATGTAACCTTGTAAATTATAATTTTTTGAAAATCTTGTTTGCATATTATTTCATAAACCAATGCTTCTAATTGATCATAAAAAATCAGGTCGTTTGGTTCAATTATAAGAAAGTTATTCGATTTTAAAGGGCGTTCGAATAATTTCGTGGCTCACTATACAAATACACTTTTTTCCAATACGTTTCTTGGCTAAAATGGATAAAATGTTTTGCACGTTTTTATTGCTCAACAGTACTATTATAAACATTACATTATTCACGAAAAAGACACATGCTAAAGTACTATCATTTACGAGAAGTATACAAAACATAATCTTATAAGAAAGTCTTAAAATAATCGATAAATTTGAATTATTGCTAGAAAAAATAATAATCTGGAACTCGTTGTTTCTGTCATTAGGCGAAACTCTTAAAATAGTGTGGTTTCGATCGTAACAGTGTTTTACGCGATCATAAATAATAGATATTCTAATTTTGTTTATCTTGCTGCTCCGTCTGCCTTTTCATTGACTCCAACTACTGCGCATGTCGAGAATCAAGTTGCAGTATTAATTTAATGCTTTTCTAGTGCTTACGTGTACGTAAAATACAGTAACAATGATTTTTTATTTGACTGTTAACTGCTATTATGTTTATTTACTTATTTATTATTGCTTTAAACCGAGTGGTTTATTTAGCAAGTAAAATATTATTACATGTAGCTTATATTACGTAGCTGTTAAATTTAATATTCCTTTTCATAAAGTAGTGTAGACAGTTGTTGAGTAATTCCGATGAATTCTAGTGATGCATTTGTTCATAATTTACCAATTACACTGTCCAACAAATTTCAACTTTTTTTGGTTATTTCGATTTCAACTATGCGATTCTTATACAGTTTTTCGCGCAGATTCCGAATTTGTCCTTAATTTTTCTCTTAGATGTACAGTTTTTGAAAAAATTAAGTTTAAAAAAAAAGATATTTTTCAACTTTGAACAATTATTGTGATGTTATTATAAAAGATATTGAATTGTTCTTTACGGCAAAAGATTCTGTAGACTTTCCCGAATACAGTGATATGCAATATTAATACATTATGATTGTTTAAATATGTTTAAACAACGATTAAAGACGGAAAGACACCATTTTTGCACCCATTTTTGAGGATATTTTTCAATTTATATAAAAAAATAAGGGTCCAGCGAAAAATCGAACTCTACCACGCGATAGAGCAGACTTTCATCTTGAGGAACCACCCTTTCAAATTTCCAACGTCGACGTTTTTTCGATTCAGAAAGCAAAATATCTTCGCCCGATATGAGTTGCCGCCAGCGCGATCGTTCGACGGAATACGGAATACGGAATTATTTAAATGTTACATTCATTGTTCTTATTTATTATTCATTACTATATTCCCACTGCATTAATATATTTATTCTTTATTTATTATTTTATAGTGAAAATAGGAATTTACAAGATAGAAAACATACCTAAAACTTCTCTCTTCTTAACTGACGTTTATGAGATGTTTCCGCTTCTATTATTAAACTCGAACAATAGTCTGCAAGCATGGATGTACTATCTTTTCCCAAGTATCTTGTTTCCATAACTAAAATGTCTCGATGGAATCTTTCACCGTGTTCATCGCTTACATCACCAAGGTTGCACGGAAAAAAGTCTAAATGCGAATGTAAAAAGTGCATTTTGAGCGACATATTACACCCCAACTTTTAGAAGGATTCGGAATTAGCGCGATAAAAACTCTATAACAATCGCATAGTGGGAATCGAAATAATTCTTGGCTGTTGGACAGTGTTATATATCTATAAATGCTAAAGTGACTTCAGGCAAAAAAGTGTCTTTCAAAAAATTATTTGTTTGCAGAACAATCTCGTTGGGTCGAATCTGTAATAAAATTTAACTTACACAACATTCCACCTTATTGGTGGCAAAAGAATTTAATGCAATATGTTCCAAAGTAATTTCATACCAACGATAATGGTTGAGTTATTATATTTTTTTCATGTTCTGTTAAACATAGCATATTTTTGTTAACCTAAACCTACATAAATCAACATTATTTACTTAATAGGGTTGTATTTGATTAACAAATGGAATATTTCATTACAGTTTTAATTGTTAACAAATTTTATTCTTGTGTAACAAGAACACCTCATCCTGCAATGCCCCCTTTTCTCCTTCCAAAGACGTCGCTTGGCTATCCCGAGCAAATTAAGTGAATGCCTCAATATTAATAAGAACATCGTCCAAGTCATACTATTTCTAAAATCCACCAATATTTATCACAGTCTGGAATCATGTATATACATAACAACTTCAAATCGATGTCCCCACAATGTATTTATAACTATTTTTAAGTGTAAAGATCTACATGTTGATGCGACCTGTATAAATAAATAATACAAAAAAAAGGACAACTTGCCTCGCAATAGGGCAAAAATATAAGAAATCTATTGAAATATTCTAATTTCAAGGTTAGAATTTCAAAATATAATAATTTTAACAATAAATTACTCGTTAAAGATGAGAATATCGAAAACTTGAATGAGAAATCTGAACTTTTAGCCCCGGTCTCCCCTGATCTAGGGACAGGTTTCTCAGTGGAATTTAAAATTCGATTGCATCAATAGTTGAAAGAGCAGGTAATGCATAAAGAATCGCAAATATAGGAACGGGGAATTCCAGAGGGACGAGTTCGTAACGCAAGACGGGATTTATCGAAGTTACTATGGCGGATCTGGCCAAGAAAAATATATCGTTATATCCAGGGCGCGTTATCGATCTCGACACACATGATAAAGTAGTAACGAGGCCCCGTAAACTGAAAGCACCAGCTGCTCGGCTCGCATTTCATGAGGAAATGCTGAGTTCTTTACCGTTGACTATAGGTACGCCGCGCCACCATGTCGTATTTGTGCGCTGTGTCCGACGATGGGATCGAATAATGTCTGCACATGCCACGGTCTTGTTTCCTTAAACCAGGAGGCTCCATATTAAAGTCGTCTATCTCTAGAGACCGCCGCTGAACTTTGGACACAGGAACTCCATTAAATTCTTCGCGTCACGGAATCGTCAATGGGACTTTTAATTGTCCTTTCTCCACCTATTTCTGGCGCGGATCTCCTGAATCGAAAATTTACTCTAGATTTATCTTCCGATTTAGCATACTTATACGAAAGGAGATCCAAGCCCATTAATTCAAAAAAGTATGAAACTTCTAGGTTAGGACATGAACAGCATACTTAGCTATGCATTAAACAATTTTTGCTGGCCTAAATTCATTCCGAGGGGTTGAAATTAACCCCCGAAGATTCGGATGTTTTCCGATTTCATTTCAGATCTCGTAAACCGTAAGGGGTAGAAGAAAAGAGTTTCTAGACAAAAGTTATTTCTTTTAATTAGATCTGTAAAATATTCAGAACACTTTGAAGCAATTAGAAAAAATTATATAAACCAGAATCATTATCGTTTCTTCTCAAATTTGTTTTTTGACGAATAACATTAATTTCTATGTTGTCTTAGAATTCTTTTAAATTGCTGATTAAGATTTCACAAGGTTTCGAGGACTAAAGAATGAATCATTAAAATCATTATTGACATGTGTGACTTTTTAAACAATTGCAGGATTATGTTGTATCAGAATTCTTTTAAATTGCCGATTAAGATTTCACAAGGTTTCGAGGAGTAAAGAATGAATCATAAAAAACGTTGTTGATATTTGTGACTTTTTAAACAATTGCAGGACCCAATAAAGAATGCGACGAACCAAAAAATTCAATTTCTTGTGACTCATTGACAGAATATGTTGATTAAAATGATGCTCACTTCCATCCACAAATTATGTCTGTTTAACGTAATATTTAAAAAATGTATTTCATTAACATTAAACCTACCGAGCCTTAAAAGTAACTGGTACATGTTCCTTTATAAAAATGACAAGATTGATTTTGTTTAGACTTTTTGCGGTCCCTATTGGAATACTTGCTCTACTAAAGATATATCTGTGGTTGTCAGGAAGCACGCCGCATGTCACATATTTTCACTTTCGAGATATTGCCGTTTAAAGTTTTGATCACTAATGCTTTGACATAGGACATCGGTTAAATTGCAATATTTTTTTTAGCCTTTCGAATTTGTTTTCATGACTTTCATTCTGGTAAATACGTAAATCCTGTAGCGTAAAGCTCTATTAATGCATAAACTCAAATTTTTTGAAATTTTGACACGCTACGTTTTTCCTTGCAGCCACAGATACAGGGTGGGGCAATAACTATGATCACTTTAAATATTGCCGTTATTTGTAATAATATGAAAAAATGATGTATACAAACCTTACACGGTATAGAGGGGGACATATTTTGACACAATCATTTTCTACGTCGGTGGATGCATAGAGGAGATTTCAAGGTCACCTTGAGTTTTTTTAATGGCAAGATCTACTTTCTGTATCACGAATCGATAGATTATCGAATTCTGAGTAAAAATGTATTGACCTCTATACGTCCTAAATCTAATAGTTAACGAGATATCATCGAAAAAATTTTCATTCTTCTTTGGATAATATCTCGTTAACTATTAGGTTTAGGGCATACGAAGGTCAATACATTTTTACTCAGAATTCGATAATCTATCGATTCATGATACAGAAAGTAGGTATTCGGATTTAAAAAACTCAAGGTGACCTTGAAATCTCCTTTATGCATCCATCCACGCAAAAAATATTTGTGTCAAAATATGTCTCCCTCTATACCGTGTAAGTTCTGTATACAACATTTTTTCATATTATTACAAATCACGGCAATATTTAAAGTGGTCATAGTTATTGCCCCACCCTGTATTATACAACCATTCCTTATAAAATCATTTCTATTATTTAAATAATTTAAAAAAAAAAATCTGTAACTGGTCATTTTTCCGGTGGTGGTAGGTTCAGTGTTGAAATCTTCATTTCAGCTTTGCATCCATGAAATTTGGCCTTGGTTTACAATGCCCTTACTTTGCACATGTTTATCTTATCTGCTTAACGTTACTTTTAAAAATCGTCCATTCGTATGCAACAATCTAATACTTCTGCCATCGACAATAGATTCGTTTGTCCTTGGGTTTCTTCTATCTTCTTGGGACAAGTCGTGCATCGCGCGTACAACGAGGGAGAGTATGAGATGGGGAGAGCGAGAGAGATCAGATGGTATTTTTAATGAGAATCGCGAGGATACGCTCTCGCCGTAGGTTCGGCCAGGTAACGTCTGTTGACGAAAGATGGAAGAGCGAAGAGGAATCCTTCACTCGAGGAGCGAACACTCGAGTCCCGGCCATACGGTTAATTATTTACTGGAGTGCCGAGGGTGAGTTCCCTTTTACGGTGTGTTTGAGCTCGCGCGGCGTGGCGCGTGTGCGTGAGCCTGTTCTGCGCGTCTGCGTGCGTCGACTCTGGGACTTGCGACTCGTCTTGCGCGGCTCCGAACATTCCAAATAAAACCGAAGATCGTAAACTTCGTCATTTACGCGCGGCTCGTTAAACGTTCGCAGGAGCTGTATCGCTCCGCCGATCACCATCCTAGATTATCGTTCTTTTCAACTCTCAGGAAATTTCCTTTCGCGTACTACAGGTAGCGAAGGCCATTCTCTGCCTTGCAAGTAGCGATGGGTATTCAATACTCTGTCTTGCAAGTTTTCAAACAAATCAATCACTACAAGATTTCGATTCAATTCGATATCTATTCGATGTCAGAAATTTTAGAAACTCTTGAAAGTTTTGTTCGAGACTCTAAATTTTCAAGATTTTCAAGACTTTCGAATTTGTCGATGCGATACCTTCTCTCCGACTTGAAGGGCCTTGAAATTTGTTGTCAAGGTCGTCATCCTGAACAACAATTCCCTTTAAAGTTTTCGACGGTCGGCTTTAGTTTACGAGATCGTTGTAAAAAACTTTACGTGTAAATGCAGGGATTAGGTCTGGATTAGATTTGGGTTTCAAGACTTTTAAGATCTTCAAGAGTTCTAAGCTTCGAATTATGTTGGCAGTGATTCGAATTTTTCGTCATAAACATTGGATCGAAGCGATTCGAAGTGTTTCAGATCCCATCGCTACTTGCAAGTTTTCAAACAAATCAATCACCACAGGATTTTGAATCAATTGGATATTTATTCGAAGTCAGAATGAAATTATTGTAATTCTTGAAAGTCTTCATGGCTTGAAAATTCTGAGCCTCGATCAAGAATTTCAAGAATTTCAAGAATTTTAAAAATTTCAAGGATTTCAAGAATTTCAAGACTTTCAAGAATTTCATTTATTGCCAAGGTCACTATTCTGAACAATATTTTTCTGTAAAGTTTTTGACGGCCGGCTGTAGTTTATGAGGTGTAATTGTAAAAAACTTTAGTTGTAAATGTATGGATTAGGTTTCAAGACCTAAGAGTTTTAAGCTTCGAATTATGTTGGAAATGATTCAAATTGTTCAACGATTCTGTTTTTTTTTGCAACGAATGTGGGCAGCAGGAGTTAAATAAAAATTAATTTCATCGCTTAATAGATTTTTTACATTGAGTACATCTACCAATATTCTTAGATTTGTGTAATATTTTACTGTTTTACATTTCATCCAGCCAATTTTTCAATAGATACATAAAAATCCGCAGTCTAGTCATAAATATTGGATTCGTCGTCGATTAAGCTGTCGTGGTCCAGAATCGTCAGATTAAGTCCCCCCTCCCTCAATCTTCCCCTTCTACCACGTTATTCGTCACTATTCGGTGACGGTTGTGATGGGATCTGAATCACTTCGAATCGCTTCGATTCAATATTTACAACAAAAACTTCGAATCACTTGCAACATAATTCGAAGCTTAGAATTCTTGGACGTCTTGAAAGTCTTCACTCTCTTGAAAATCTTGAAAGCCTTACAACTTTGGAAGGTCTGTAAGAATTGCAATTCTTGAAATGTTACATCTATCACGAAAAAATGATTATGTCATGTCAGCATTGGGATGAATAACAGTATGAACGTACCAATATTATATTAAAAGTGTAACCTTCATTAAGATTATCAAAATTTTTAAACTTTTCAAGACTTCCAAGAGTTTCAAGACTTTCTAATTTCGAATAAATATCGAATTGATTCGAAACTCTGTGATGATTGATTTGTTCGAAAACTTGCAAGACAGAGTATTGAATGCCCATCGCTAGCAGCTAGTGATTCTTGTAGATTTTGATTAATAGAACACTATTACAAAATACATTTTTCGCCATCGTCCTCAGTCTTTGAAAGAGTCAAATTTTTAACTTTTAAACATTTTTCTGATCTAACGGTGAAAGCTACACGAATTATTTTCACGTGCAACGATTGAGTGCGTTTTCACACTTTATACGATTGAAAGTAATACATTTGCATTTAAAAATTTGTATCTACAATGTGTCGATACAATAAGGCTGTCCAAGAAATTAAAATATGTATTTCGTTTGGTGTTAATAATCAGCGAGCAGTGATGGGATCCGAATCACTTCGAATCGCTTCGATTCAATATTTACAACAAAAAATTCGAATCACTTGCAACATAATTCGAAGCTTATAAGTCTTGAAACTCTTTTATGTCTTGAAAGTCTTTACTGTATTGAAAATGTAAAGGGCCTTAAAACTTTGGAACGTTTGTAAGAATTGAAACTATTGAAATGTTACATCTATCACGAAACAATGATTACGTAATGTCAGCATTGGGACGAATAACAGTACGAACGTACCAATATTATAAAAAGTATAACATTTATTAAGATTATCAAGACTTTTAAAATTTTCCAGATTTCAAGACTTTCAAGAGTTTTAAGAATTTCTGATTTCGAATAAATATCGAATTGATTCGAAACTCTGTGATGATTGATTTGTTCGAAAACTTTGCAATACAGAGTATTGAATGCCCATCGCTAGCAGCTAGTGATACTTGTAGATTTTGATTTATTGAACACTATTACAAAAGATATTTTTCGCCACCGTCCTCAGTCTTTGAAAGAGTCCAATTTTTAACTTTTAAACATTTTTCTGATCTAACGGTGAAAGCTACACGAATTATTTTCACGTGCAACGATTCAGTGCGTTTGCACACTTTATACGATTGAAAGTAATACATTTGCATTTAAAAATTTGTATCTACAATGTGTCGCGTACAATAACGCTGTCCAAGAAATTAAAATATGTATTTCGTTGTGTGTTAATAATCAGCGAGTAGTGATGGGATCCGAATCACTTCGAATCGCTTCGATTCAATATTTACAACAAAAAATTCGAATCACTTGCAACATAATTCGAAGCTTATAAGTCTTGAAAGTCTTCACTGTATTGAAAATGTAAAGGGCCTTAAAACTTTGGAACGTTCGTAAGAATTGAGACTTTTGAAATGTTACATCTATCACGAAGCAATGATTACGTAATGTCAGCATTGGGACGAATAACAGTACGAACGTACTAATATTATAAAAAGTATAACATTTATTAAGATTATCAAGACTTTTAAAATTTTCCAGATTTCAAGACTTTCAAGAGTTTCAAGAATTTCTGATTTCGAATAAATTTCGAATTGATTCGAAACTCTGTGATGATTGATTTGTTCGAAAACTTGCAAGACAGGGGTATTGTATGCCCATCACTACGGCCCGGTCACGTGACGCGTTTCGTCTCTGTCGCGCATCTGTCCGGTGCTGGCAGAGAGAGGGTAACTTCCTCCCCTGAATTCGTGCTCCTTCCCCTTATCTGGCGACTCTGCCGTGGTTTGGCAACTTAGGAGATTAAAGGGTTGTCGAGCGGTTAAATGATCGAAACAATGCTCCCGGAAGAGGATAGCTCGGGGAAATTGAAGTTACTTCTTAAGACGATTGTGTGGACACGGAAAATGAGCTAAGCTATTGCGACTCGGATAAGAAGTAAATACGACGTTCAGCGTCAACAACCTCTGGCAGCGCTTCTTGAGAATGCTTCAGAAATTCTTGTCATTCTATGGCGTAAAAGGATTTGTTGGTAAAACGCTTTTCTGAGGTCTCCGACGCAAGGGACATATTTTATGTAAACATTCCACGGAAGTCTTGTCCGTCGCAGTTTTCCAGTTCAGATTATGTTATAATAATAATAGCAGTTTACGCACATTGCATGTGCTTCAGATGTTTCTTAAGAAAATATATTATTGTAACTTTAAATATTGATTTTATTCTTTATTCGTCTTAAATGCCTCATTATTTATGAACGTCTGAAAAGAATTTACTGAGATGCGTTTAACGAATAAACATTAATACTTTGTTAATACATTTACCGAAGTATGCGTAATATACCGAACCTCCTATACACATTAGTATGCATACACACAGTGATTCTACGATGATCATTTTCTTCCTTCCTTTTTTATTTTTCCACTTTCTTCGTACTCGACTTTGAGACAGTGTAAAAATTATTTGATAGCGAAGAGGTTACAAAACGCTAAATATTTCACATTTTCACTATTGTAAATCGAGTAATATGTTAGTAAAAATATCATGTAATATGTATTTTGAATTCGTCTCGATGTCCTCTAAATATGGGAAAAAGAAAAAATATGTGGTCCTATTTGTTATACCCAAGGTAACCTCGATTTCGCCATAAAAAAAAACGGTTTCGAAATATTTTTTACTGATATGTATTGTGTACTCCATACCTTGCAACAGAGTTGGGCAAAATTTTTGTTTATATACAAATTTCGAATAAAGGTGGGTTTAAAACCCACTTGGAAAAATCCCACTTTATGCGAAATTTTTATTTAAATAAAATTTTTGCCCGACTCTGCTCTGCAATTCTTGTTCTAAACTTTTTTTGTCAGATGGCTGCAAGTGGGTGAAAAATGGTGCGTCGCGTTACAGGTAACACCAACACCCTGTATATACAGTGACTCTGCAGTGGCAATTTTCTTCTTTCCTTTTTTATTTTTTCATATTGTGTGATGACTAAAAATAGATATTTTGTTATTAAATTTACTGAAGCATGTCTAATGTACCAGACCCATACATAGGTACAGTAATTCTTCAATCGGTGTCCAACAGCCGTGTTCTGCAGTGACGGCGATGGTGTAGAGACACTATTTTTTAATGACTACGTCTACCGCGCCGACCGCGATGGTGTAGAGACACTATTTTTTAATGACTGCGTCTACCGCGCCGATCGCGCCGACCGCGCCGAGACTTCAAACGAGAGCCTGAACATAGAGGACAGAAATAAAATACGGATCGCATGGCCGAAGCGTATGTATCGCCGTTGCCGGCACAGTTTAAAGGCCCGCGAGTTCTCACAATGTAATGGCAATGATAGAATTGTTTATTTTTCATAATTTTTTTATAGAACTTTCACTACCTTATTTCTGGAATTTTTCGGATTAAAATGACACCAAACACGATATAATTTCAACTGTATTTAGTGGTTTAATCGACGATGAAACTTTCGAACGCAACGAAGAACAGCGTATGGGAATGAAAGAGACGCGGACAGTCGCCGTCGCCGACACAGTTCAATGAATGTCCCATCCGTTGTTCTTCGTTGCCACTGAAACTTTCACCGTCGAGTAAACCACTAAATACAATTGAAGTTATATCGTATTTGGTCTTGTTTTCAGCAGAAAAATTCCAGAAACAAGTCACTGAAAGTCCCATAAAAAAATAATGAAAATTAAGAAGTTTAAACATTCGATTCGTGGTGTCAATATAGCGGTGTTCACACCGATATACCCGAGCCGAGATCAATCATCGTCGCCCTGTGGCGATAGGCGCTGGACTGCGATTGCACAGGCGACCCCGGACACTGATCGAAGAATTACTGTATAAAATTCAGTGACCCTACAGTAACCATTTTCTTCTTTCCTTTTTCATTTTTTTACTTTGTGTTAATATAATTATTACAAGTGACGTTGCTACCTATTTTCACTGTTTTTTTTACTGCTACCCCTTCGTTTTCGACGTGCTAACGATTGTACGACCATTTCGAGGCAAAAGTGAATGCTGTCTGTTCACCTTGCATGACAAAACATTTCATCTGTAAGTCGTTTCGCGGTGAAGGTTTTCAAAAATGGAATTGTAACACTTTCCTAGTAACGTCTCTATCGATCATCGTCCCAAAACTCCACAGATCTCATTCGTAACCGGTGAGCCTTAACCCTTTGCACTTCTTTGTCGAATGTGACTTGACATCGGAGAAAAGGAAATGTAAATGAAACGTGTTTTTATATGTATTTGGTTCTTCCTTTATTTATTTAAGTCGTATTTTTAAATTAAGAACAAATATAAATGATAGCAAAGTTTGAGAGCTGTGTCTAATATAACACTGTCCAACAGACAAAAATTATTTCGATTCCCACCATACGATTGTTATACAGTTTTTCGCGCTGATTCCGAATCTGTCCTACATTTTTCTCTTAGATGTACAGTTTTTGAGAAAATTAAGTTTAAAGAAAAGACATATTTTTCAACTTTTAACAAATATTGTGATGTTATAAAGGACAAAGTGATATCCAATATTAATACATTATAATTGTTTAGACATGTTTATAGTATGTTTATATTTTATATTTTGCTGTAAAGAACAATTCAATATCTTTTATAATAACATCACAATATTTGTTAAAAGTTGAAACATGTCTTTGTTTAAAACTCAATTTTCTCAAAAACTTTACGGCTAGAAGAAAAATTAAAGACAGATTCGGAATCAACGCGAAAAACTCTATAAGAATCGCGCAGTGAGAATCGAAATAAAAACGGAAGTTGAAATTTTTTGGACCGTGTAATTAGTAAACAAGATTGTTTGAGATAAGTAGGAGTCAAAAAATTGTCCTTGGAAGTAAGTTTCAAATGAAACACTTAAAATAGTAGGGAGTTGTTGGCAAGAAAATTGAAAAATAATTCGGAGTGCAAAGGGTTAAGATATCAGAGAAGGAGAAGAAAGGGGACAGAGCGTGAGGTAGGGTAGGATAGGATGATGCAGGAACAGAAGGGGTGGTTGTTTCAGCATCCGGGGAGTATATGCATAACTATCGTGCGTCGGTTCCCTGCCGTATCGACGACACACGCATTCCTGAATTATGCATGCGCCGTGAACCGAGCCTGATGTTTGCACGCTTGCGAACGTACCCGCATATACAGGGACCCGACGCTACGCGTTGTGACGGTGTGTCGCGCGGGTACAGCAATCGCGTCAAATCCACAGTTCCATTACGAAGGCTGTTTAAGACGACTGGCGTAACACGAGCGATTCGAGGTCTCAGGACTCTGCCAACACCGTAGAATTATGTATGCGCGCACCCCCAACCACCACCCCCGCCCTCAACCCTGCCCCCGACACCAACCCCGCCCCCACAGCCCCCACAGCCCCCACAGAACGTGTATACAGCCGAGTAAAAGCTGTACCTCGGCTGCGCAGAGAGTATTATCCCGTTAAACGTTCGCGTCGAGATTTTCCCTTCGCTCGAATTTTCCTATATTTTTTCTCTCCCCCCTCTCTTTCCCTCTCCCCCCTCCTCTTCTCGCCGGTCGGCGTCGGCTCTTTTTTCTTCTCTTAATAAACGTGGAACCGCCGGCGGAAAATGCACGCCGCGATACGTCGATCCAGCGCGCTCGCTAGCTCGAGTTTTTCCCTTTTCGTCATCAAGACCGCTCGCGCGGACCGCGTTGGAAAACTCTGTCCCCCCACCCCGATCCCGATCCCAATTTATTCGTTTTCATAAGCGGCCGCGTTCTTAAAATAGGTGTCAAAGAGATACCGTGATAAATATCTTATGAATATGTTAATTTGGGGGGCCGTTTCGCGATGTCGCCACGAAAAATGAGGAAACTCCTTTGCGCCGTAATCTCCTTTACAAAAGAAGCGGCATGGCGTGCCCAGCGGACCGACTTTCTTAAGCATATGATTTATATTCTTCGCCGCTGAGCGAGATGAAGGAGTCCTGCTTCCACGCCCTGCCGGCTCTTTTACTCTTCTCCTCTTGTTCTCTTTTTCTATCTCGAGAGTCGCGAGCGCGCGCGCTTCTTTCCTCCCTGCTCCTTTTCCCCGCCGCCTTGCTACGTTTTTCATTTTCTTTTATCGTTTATGAAACACGCCCGGAGATGTATTAGGTGGTGGTTTGTGGGCCGGTCGCGGCCGGAGCTCGTGATATTCGCGGTTTTTGACAGATCCTTTTCAACGGGAACGAGACCGTGTAACAGCCTGCGAAAACATTCTAAGAGCGATGAACTGCTTCCGGTATTAAACGATCCTTCCGTTCCTGGCATACTAACGTGCGCGATCTTAGGAAATATTGAGGTGGCCGTGCTCCTTTTGAATGGGAGAATTTTCACTGAAAAAAGCATAGCCGTGTTCAATATAGGGAAACGTTGACTCGGCGCAAGCAGAGGAAAGTCTTTTGTAGCGAGATTCTATACGTTCTCAGGAATAAAGAATGTAATAATCTTTTAAGAGGTTATGAAACTGCTCGAAAAATACGCTAATATTGACAGGCGTGTTATAATATTGTACAATGGTCGTTAAAGGCAGGGTTACGGTACCTGTCAATTTCACTTTGCGAGCAAAATTATAAAAATTATTACTAGACTGCGGATGTTTATGCATTTTGCAATTTTTGTAGATGAATTTTCAGAAACTCGAATCAAATAGAACTTTATTTTCCGTGGTAATAGCCTTTTCAGATCTGAAAGAAATTAATATCGTACTAAATTCTGTCGTATTTTATATCCTAGTATTTTTTGAACATTTTCGAAAGCCGTAATTGCATAAAGATCCGCAGTCAAACAAAACAAATTATAATTAAATTATTATATAATATATATATAATTTAATAATTTAATTGAATTAGAGCACGTCGAACACATGATCACTGGTTGATTGTTTATCATAATTATTACTGTTAAAATGAATATAAACAGTCATAGTGCATGAATTGTCAGCAAATACGGTATCATGAAAAATACAATTAAATATGTGTTAACAAATGAAAATATCTGCTGACACCAGAGTTGTGAAGAATTACAATTGCATTACTCTAGGAATTATAATTATAAAGTAATTGAATTACATCGTAATTCAATCATATTGTAATTTATAATTCAGACCTTTATTCAATTAAATTACAATGTAATTCGTAATTGCAATTGGAGTACATTTATAAAATACTTTGTAATTAAATTACATTAATTACGAATTACGAGGCCGAGGAATAGAAAATACGCCGCATAGACACCAAACAAATATATAAAAGAAAAACATAAAAATGTATTGCACTTCTTCAAAGTTATGGGCTATAATTTGGAGAGCTGTATTTTAATTATATTGTATTTCAATTACACATCTGATTAAAATAATTATTAATTGGATTAATTGAAAGGTTTGAATTATGTAATTCAGTTACGACATAGTTGAATTAGTATATAATTCAATTACCTAATTCAATCACAATGCAATTGAATTAGCACATCTCTGGCTGACACAAAAATTGTTACATTAATTATCATCTTGTTAGGTATGTAGAATACAATTTTTTTCCAATGTATTGTACATATGAATAAAATGTTTTTTAAAAATTGTCGTAAATATTTAATGAATGGGTTACAACGAAAATATAAAATGTGATTAAGTGTATTAGTAAAAATAAGATTAAGTCTACTGGTAAATTATGTCTCGCTTAATAAAATCCTGTTTTTTGTTGCCACCATAATTCAGTTTTCAGTGGGTGACTTTAATCCCCCCCGAAAAGGCATTATGTTATGGACTCTCGCCTTTATTCGTACGCACAATTGCAACATTTTTTGAATTTCCGGGTTGCCTATCCTTCGTTGTTAGTGTAATATGGGATAAGACAAAGTACGTAATGTACGTGATACGGGTTGACATGAGGTACACTGTGTGTTTACTCTTTTTGTGCGCAATTCTGCTGCACGACAGCAAATGCATGTTTTCCGTTTTCGTTCCGTTCTGGTTTATGAAATAAGCGTTCACGAAATGCATGCATAAGCCTGCGCAGCTTTTCGTTCCTTCCTTTTTTTATGACTTTTTAATAAAGCATTTATGGCCTTTTGCGACGTGACATTTTAATATTTTTTTTGTACCTATCAAACGCAATGGGAATGTTTCAGTACTAAATCTCTGACCACCGTGTATAATTATTCGTAGAGGATTTTATGGATTTATGGCAAAATCACATATTATATAAATTTAAGAATGTCTATATATTATTTGAATCTCTATTCTCTCAAATCATTATAGAAAGATTCTTTAATATGCCTTCGGTTTTTTTAAGATTTTTTCGGGGATTATGAAAGTGAATTGAGTCGTGTCTTCTTTCTTTGATATATTTAAACTTGTAGATCGTATACTTACGATCTAATGTATCTATAGCACCTATAGATTTATTGTAATCTAATTCAGGTCGCTGATTAGACCGCAAACGACTCGTCTTCCTACTTCTGGGTCCCGAAAATGTTCGAGTTCTTTGAAAGAAGCGGTCCCTGAGGTCATTTGAAGCGACATTTTCATTTGAAAAATTGTCCGCCTCGGCTTTGTTAAGGAGGTACAGTGATCCGAATGAATATTCGGACGCTCTAAAAAAGACGATAACTTTTTTAATACCGTACAATACGATTTGAACTTCTTTATGAAGTTACAGCAATTACTTTACTAGAGGATGTGAAAAGAAATTTTTTTTAAAGTTGCAATTGTTCGGAATTGTAGGAGAAATACTAAAAGTTGCATTTTATAACTGTTTTTATGTGTGTGTGGGCCTATATTGAAAATTTAAAAAATAAGTTTTGCAGATCTGTGTCAATTGTACATATGCACTGCGATAGTTTCATCGAAGTCGGTTAATACCGGAAAAAACGACAGGCATTGACGCAATTTTTACCATTTTCAAACGTTTGTAGCTCATATATATTAAACGTTTGTAGCTAACTGCAATAAATCTTAGGATTCTTACATCTTTCAATGTCTGTCGTTTTTTCCTGCATCAATCGACATCGATGAAACTTTCACTGTGCATATAATTGACAAAACGTATTTTTAAAATTTTTCGATATAGGCCCACACACACATAACAAAAGTTGTGAAATGCAACTTCTAGTATTGTTTCTACAATTCCGATTAATTGCAATTTTTGAAAAAATTTCTTTTCACATCCTGTAGTAAACTAATTGCTGTAGCTTCACAAAAAAGTTCAAATCCTATATTACAATGTTAAAGAAGTTATCGTCGTTTTTCAGAGCTTCAGAATATTAATTCGGGTCAGTGTATTAACAAAAAACACGGACTAATCACAGCGCAGGCTCGGCGCGCGATGACGACGCGAGTCCGACTTGGCGGTAGGTTTCACTGAGCGTAGCGTTGGTAATGCGCCGCGGTGAAGCAGTGAACAAGAGAAGCGGGGCAAACAAAAAATAGGACACCAGCGGGACCGTTCTAAGACTAAAATTTATGGCAATCACATGGCAAAACATCGTCTGACCTTCTTTTAGAAAGTTTCTTAAGGGAGATGTAGAACAATAGAGACACGTAAACGCTAGGCGTACCTTACATTTCGACCTCTTGCTGGGTAAAAGGATAGACATTTTTTACGTATAGTTACCTATCGATTCTACATACCAATCTGCAGGAAAACCGAAACATGAGATTGTCATATATTCTAGTCTTACAGGGGTCACTCTCGTGTCCCGTGTTTTGTCCTTGTGTAAAATCAGTGTCGTTCGAACCGCGGCAGAGAGAACATGTTCAATGACGTGTCAATTCGAAGCTCACAGTTGTTATCTACCACCAGTTGTACAGTTTAGTGACAGTTCGTCTCCGAATGGCCCAGTGACACCAATTTCGAAGCAGCAACTGCATTTACGGCTGAATAAGTGTTCTGCTTCCGTTCAATTTCTGCTCGTTCTCTTGTTCACTGCTTCACCGTGGCGCGAAACCAACGCTGCGCTCAGTGAAACCTGCCGCCGATCCTTCTTTGGGACACTCAGTATGTATATACGTATATTTTGAGTAATATAATCACATTTGTAATTACAGAAGTAGTTCTCTTGTATTTAATAAGTAATTTTAAAACTATTCGATTTTCCGAATCACCTCGGTTCAAATTAGGGCACGATTACGATTTCCGTGGCCCCTACTTTGAAGGTTAAATTTGCGTTCCTGGGGTGATTTTCAGACAAAAATGATCTGATCTAACCTAACCTAACCTAACTTTCCTATTGTAGATGTCATCCAGAATTTTGTCTTTTCAGAACGGAGCCTTCACCGAAATATAAATATACTCAGAAACTGCGCAGCTGATAGAAAAATGTCATACGACATAAATTGTTGGAAATTTATTTTTCTACAAAAAAGATCTCTTCATATTTTGCCATATTTCGCATAGTTACCGAGATATTTGCAGATTTATAACAATCAGGAAATCTACTTTACCGGCTAAAACAGGCCCATTCGATACCTGTTATACATACATTTTTCCCCTAAAATAACCACAAGAACACAATTTTAACCTGTAAACAAGGGGCTACGGAAATCGCAATCTCCCCCAAATTAGGGCTGAACTTTCATTCAGGAGACCAAAAATTTTCTGGATATAATATTATACAATTCAACGAATAAAATGATAAAACTTTAAATTCTAGTGAGAGGAATTCAAGTTTCAGTGTGCACTCGTTTAAAAGTTATACACGATTTCGCTGCCATATTGGTTCCCAGATGTAGGAGCGGGTGTGATGTAGCGAGCGTCTCGATAACGTCTTGGATTCCTCGCACTAGAATTGATAAAATGACATGTAATATTACATTCGGAAAAGTTGAAAATTTTTGGTCCCCTGAGTGAAAGTTCAATCCAAATTAGTTTTGATAATTGACGCCGTACTGTATAAAATATTGAAAATGCTATCCATAGTTCTACAGGATAATGAAAACTGAAGTATCGCTTGTGCTTTGGATTTTCATTTTGATCAGAGAAGTCTACTTGCGTTCACGTTACATTGTTCGCGAAAGTTTTTACGGCGTTTCGAACATGCCAAGATTTATTAAATTCAGGCAATTTCGAGGTGCATGTGCCATCCTTTACGTTGAAAGTTGCGTCACCGGGCGCGCGCTCTCCTTCGAGACAAGGCGTCTCTCCTGCCGATAAACTTTCCCCGACGGGCCGCCGCAATATTTAAATACGCCCCCGTAATTTTGCACTCTTTGCTCCGGCATTTCCGTCACGTCTTGCCACGAAAGTAATTTTTCTCCGGCCTGTCCTTCACCTCTCGTTCGCTTCTCGTCACCGAGCCTCTCTCGCGGCCGAACTATCTAAAAGAATGAGATGGGAGTGTGTCTTGCGCTGATAAACAGAAATCCAGGTTCGAGGACATTGTAATAAAAGCAATCCTATTATCCTAATATGATAAGGTTTAATGGAGTTTCGGCGGTAGCTCGGCGGCTACCCTCTTTCTTACACCCTCCGGAAAGGTAATCGCGATTTCCTGACACGATTTCATCCCCTGGAAGTTTGTTTTTTGCGGAGGACGAAGCCTCCGAAGCGTAAAAATGAGAAGTTCATGGATTTGAAAAGGGTCGATTTGATTGTAGATATTCGAATCAACGAAAAATTTTCTTTATTCTGCTTACGTGTTCCAATCGGCTTGATACGAAGCAAGGTCCTTGTTCAATTTCATGAAATTTTACATGCGTTAAACCTGTGGATCTTAACCTTTTTGGAGTCAGGGAACACTTTTTTGATTATATGAAAATTTTTCGAAACACCCAAATTGACGATCCAAAAAACAAACAAAAACATCCCGCGTAGAAATAAATATATTTTAGAAAATATATTATTCAATATATTTAATATATATAGCGGAATTTCACGGAACACCGGTTAAGAACTAGCGCGTTAAACACTCTCCATAAAATTTCCGATTTAGTGATTGTAACACTCTGTCATTCCATAAGTCGTGTTTTGTAGTTAATTTTCAGTGTACATTACGCTTTGAATCCTCTACTAAATGTTTGGCAATCATTTGCTTTCGGTGATCCTGTTTTTTATCCAATGCAAGTAAAATTACTTAATTGCAATTGAAATATCAATGATCTATCAATTTAGAATATCAAACGTTTTTCTAAATAATCTCGGACATTGTCTGAAAGTTAACGAGTCTCAAATCGTTAAGGAAAGCTTTCAGTAGTGGCAGATTAAAATTTTATATAAAATAGATATGTATTGCATGACAGAACTATTACGTATTTAAGTATTTATTACTAGAACTCCTATACATTAAAGATGATCGGTTTACGTTAACTTATATTAACAATCTGTTATTTTTATTCTGTAATTTTTGTTATATCTTATATTCTTATATGTGACTTTACTCACTAATTTACCACAAAAATGCCTATTCCAAATAATCAGGAATATATAAAGTTATATAAAACATTAACAAGTAGACTTTTGCTAAAAAATGGATTGCGTCAATGGTATTTGTACCAAACTCTCGTAATTATTGAAATTACAAAGATGTTTCTATTTGAAGTCATTAAATAAATCTTTTCATTCCGGCACATATTGTTACAGAAGTCGAAGTAAAGCCAGAATTGTAAATTCATAAAACCAGAGGTATACGAGTTTGTGCTCGATACAGTTAGTGTTAATTATTAAAGTTTGTCATAGTTAAATATAAGTTTGTTGATGCAATTTGAATACCTCTAAAATTAAGTTTAAAATTAATTTATTTTTAGAATTCCTGTAAATTTTGCAATTCTTCTAAAATTAGTTCAAACTTGAAAATCCTCTAAAATTACATTAAAAATGTATTTATTATTAGAATTCCTGTAAAGTAGGTTCTTTAATTCTTCTAAAATTAATTCAAACTTGAAAATCCTACAAAATTACATTTAAAACGTATTTATTATTAGAATTTCTTTAAATTAGATTCTTTAATTCTTTTAAAATTAGTTCAAACTTTAAAATCCTCAAAAATTACATTTAAAACTTATGTATTATTAGAATTCCTGTAAATTAGATTCTTTAATTTTTTTGAAATTAGTTCGAACTTGAAAATCCTCTAAAATTACATTTAAAACGTATTTATTATTAGAATTCTTGTAAATTAGATTCTTTAATTCTTTTAAAATCAGTTCAAACTTGAAAGTTCTCTAAAATAACATTGTAAATGTATTTATTATTAGAATTCCTGTAAATTAGATTCTTTAATTCTTTTAAAATTTATTTAAACTTTGAAATCCCTCCGAAATTACATTTAAAATTACCTTATTATTAGAATTTCTCTAACATTAAATTTAACATGAATTTATCGCATCGGATCGCGTCGGATGGCACACGACGAGGACGTAACGTTATCGAGATTTGTTAGGAAAAGTGTTCAGTTTAACGCTTTCTCGTGCGAAAAGTTCTATCGTTCCGAAGCTTTGGAACAGCAGCGAGCCTTATAAGATTATCACGGTCGAAAGAAGCTCGTTTAGAGAATTTATTTTCAATTGTACTCGAGAAGTGTACGAACGGCTCTCGGCGATCGAGCACCGAATAGATTTCTATTACTTCTGTTTTTTCCCTCCGTCGGTAGTGGAACCGCTTCTGCGGAAGAGAAGATTAATTTTTCGCGGTAAGAGAGCAGCCCTGAATTCTCGGCCGTGGGTGATGAGGGGGCGGAACAATTGCCTTGGCAAAGACGAGAGATTCAATTACATCGAAAACGTGGGGGCAAAATGGCCGCCTAGCTCTGCGTGAAGTCAGATTAATTCGTCCTTTGCCGCGATGATTCTATGAAGAGAAAAGCGTGCTCCGTTTTCCAGTTTTCTCTCTTTTGACCTTTTTTTCTTTTCTTTCTTTACTTCTCCTTTTCTAGGCTCGTTTTTTGATGGAATAGTTAACGGGTTTCATCCAACCGAGAAAATTGCACGCCTCGGCAAATTAACCGTTGGTGTTAATAACATTGTTTGTGAGAGCTGGACTCTCACGGGAAACACACCTTTTTATTAATACACTTTTCTTTCGATATGACACGACAATGTTTTCTTCGAAATTAGAAAATCTATATCCCCTGTCCTTCGCTTGGAGTTGTCTGTTCGACATCGCTTAGTGCCAGAACGAGAGGGTATGTCATATTTAGACAACGAATTTTATGCATTTATAACAAAAATGTGTAGGCGCAATTAAAAATATTAAAAACATTAGTCGAATTTAAAAATACTGTTATATTATTTTCAACCAATTGAAAATATTAAGACAGAAAGTAAATTTCTATGTAACTCCAGTAGGCTGCAAATCTGGTAGAAAATTTTTATTTTGCATAAAGATCCGCTGTCTAGTTATATTCTATCCTTTCTTAATAAACTCTTGGTCCATTCAAGAACACTGTCAAGCCGAATGGGTACTTTCATCCGTAATCCGTCGAAAACCGCCCCGAGCTTCTGTCTTATATCGAATGAAAACTGTATGTTCTGTGTCGCGTTGATTACCGCTGCTCTACGACGTGGAGTGTGTTCCAGGATCAGTGTAGGTCGAGAATATAGGAATATATTAGGTTGGTAACCAAGTCCGCGACCTCCACATTTTATCAAACAAAGTCATTTATATATATTTTTTAAGCACGAGTATTTTATATCAAATTAATCGAAAAATTCAGAGCTTTCTAATGATATACAGTTCAAAAGGAATGGCCACAGAATGAGGTTATAATGATATAATAAAAGAATTACGAAAAAAAGGTGCAAATTTAGGTGCCAACCTAATAACACTAGGCTTACGGTTCTAATGTTTTTAATTTACTGAGATTGCAAAGGAACATTTATGACGAATTACTAAACAAATTTATTTCTTTGGGTATACAATTTTAATAAAAATGACAGAACATTTGAATAGGCACATCTGCTTTAGACACATGTAACGATTATTTGTAATAATTATGTATAATTTAATACTATTTTATACTTCATCACGATTAAGAACGTAAATAACCATTACGATTATTGAAATAGAGCAGCATGTAGTAACCCCTGGTGTACCCCTTGAGTTCTTCCTTTTTTATTTGAGCGGTGTACTATATAATTAACAACCAGATAGAAATTATTTTTAACAACGAAAATCAAACAAGTAGAGCAAGTTATTTTTGGTGCATCTTTAATAGTGTACGGTGGAGTATTCGTCATTCCTTGTATTAATAATCTACTTCGAAGAGATGGAAACACGTTTTGTAAAATATCTTGATTAAGAAAAATTAAAAATATACAAATATTGTACTTTTAAATAAGACATGTATGCTAAAAAAAATGTTAACAATTTTATGGGAATTTTTATGAATAAGCTAATATTCATTACTGAAGTATAGATGAAGTAAAATTTTTTTAATTTACCTCTGCTATTACGAATACCTCTCTGCTATTACGTGAAAAACGTGCTCGTACTTTATTTCGTTTGAAGTAACGAAATTGCAGCACGCGATGGTGTGAAATTACACTCTAAATTTCCGTAACGAAAAGCACGATTAAAAATTTAAATTTGACTCCGTATTAACGGTAAGCCAGGGGTTTAAGCTTCCGCCGGGAAGAGTTGGTATTCTTGGTGGAGTCGACTGCTTTATTTTAATTCACCGTGATGCAGTTTCGGCTGGCAGGGTGGCGCGCGGCGGTTTGTTGCGTTGCTTCGGGAAAGAAAGAGTTGTCCGCCGGTTTATCCGCGGAAATCTTTTAATCTCGTTCTCGTCCGTGCCTCGTTCGTCAAGATTTCATCGATATATTTGCATTCGTATCGGTGTACATATTCGTTTGGTTTATTGACAGCGATTTGTCTGACTGAACGGCCGTGGCGACTGGCCAGGATCCATACGAATCCACGCCTTTCAACGAAATCGAATTTCACGACACGTTTCCGTATTCACAACAGAGGAAGCGCGTCCCTCTAATTATACAGATTTGCTAATGACGGTATAATGGCGGCCCAGCTCCATTGACGAAGCCCCTCTTTTCCCCATACCCGGTTTTTCGTTTAATCGTACTCGATGCCATGGTTCATTGATCAGTTGAGAAAGAATTTTAGCCGTGGTAATCAAACGACAGGTGAGATCACGATTTTCGACGAAATCGACAGCTATTATATATTCTCATTTACGCGTTGCCGATCGAACGTTTCCGATCATTTCTCTGTGTCTCAAAATTTTACATTAGTTTATAAAAGTAATGTATCTATTAAAGGAATGTATCTATTAAAATTTTTGGCACTTTTTTTCATAATACAGACTAGAGGTTCTCAAACTTTTTAAATTTTGTATCACATAAATAAGAATCAAAAAATATATGTACCATCGTAACAGCATTTTCCGATTGTTTCCACAGTTTCAAAATGGTCGTTTAACACTAGGTGTACGGAGTGTTAATTGCAAGGGTCCGGGATTCCACTCCTGATTACTCAATAATGCAAAGACGGGGTTTCTTAGTAGTCAAAATCGCTAGATAAAATATCAATCTAGGGGGCTATTTGCCTCAAGAGTCCTATTTTTACGTTTACGACGCGTAATTTTCATTATTCGGCAGCATGTCGCGGAGCCGGGAGAAGCAATGGACAGGCGACGATGCTGCCGCCTATCGTGGCTGTCTATATGCTGCCGAATAATGAGAATTACGCGTCGTAAACGTAAAAGTAGGACTTTTGAGGCAAATAGCCCTCCAAATTGGTCTAAAGACTGGATTTCTTAGTAGTCAGAATCGCTAGATGAAAGATCAGTCTAGGGGATATTTGCCTCAAAAGTCCTACTTTCACGTTTACGACGCGTAGTTCTCATTATTTACGATCAGACGGTTTCATCTGATTTAAAGAGGGGATTAATGACGTCTACGTTTGGTAGTCTTCCTAAAGATTGTTTTAATCTGTTCAATTTTTATTCAGATTTAAGGAAGGGGTGAATGGTGTACATGTTTGGCACAGTCTTCTTAAAATCTTTTTTATTCAGATTTAAGGAAGGGATGAATGACGTCCATGTTTGGTACAGGCTTCTTAAAGTCAGTCTATTCTGTGTAATTTATTGTGTACAAATTTTATTCTGATTTAAAGACGGAATGAATGATGTCCATGTTTGGTACAGTCTTTTTAAAGTCATTTTATTCTGTGTAACTTACTCTGCTTGACCTATGGGCAGCCACGATAGGCGGCAACACCGTCGCCTATCCATTGGTTCTCGCAGCTACGCGACATGCTGCCACATATTGGGAATTACGCGTCGTAAACGTAAAAGTAGGACTTTCGAGGCAAATAGGCCCCTAGATTGATCTTTCGTCGAGCGATTTTGACCACTAAGAAACCCCATCTTTGCATCATTGATAAATCAAGAGTGGAATCCCAGAACCTTGCAATTCTCGTGTACGTATACGTGGTCTAGCGGTGTGTGAGTGTACTGTGGTGACTGTGCAGTCACGCGCGAGTGTCGTCTGTCTAGGAGACGCAGTCCTTAAGATTGTCCGGATATTAACACGTTGAACGCCACGCCGGTCCCTGGGGACCGGCGCTAGACTTTCCGTTCAGGCCTCGCCGCGCCGCACAGTGGTCCCAAATCCCGAAAAAGCGGTCAAAACCTACAAAAATGAACTTCCTCCTAGGAGTTTGTAATTTTAGGGTTAAGTACAGTGACCACTGAATGCCAGTAAGGAAAAAGGTAAAAAGTTTATTATACGGTTCAGTAGTCAGTTCAAAGATAGCCTTCGTTCGATGAGCATTTATCGCGCGCATTAGTAGGAAAATTGAACGCTCCCTTCTAAAGCGCATAACTTTCAAAATAGTACATCAATTTCAATTCTACAAATTGGATGCTGTTCCTGGAAGTAAGTAGAATGTTTATCTGTTTTTGTATCTCCAAAATTGTTAGTCGTTACGTTACACGATGGCAATATTCTTTGGAGAACGTAGAAGGTAAAACTTGATGCGCGTATTGTAGAAACGTAGACATAACTTAAAAGTTCCACGTCGTGCCATCCAAATTCCTTTTCTGACGTGTTGCTAATACATTTATGTTTCAAAATTGATAAAAACCAACTGCCGGTAGCTGCCTGTCTGCTCGTACGAGGGTAAACTTTCAGATCCATATATTTCAAGTATAAGGAAACTGCCGACAAAAAAAATGAAAAGTTTGTCTCCAGAAGTAGTAAAATTGTTGCTTTCGCCATTTGAACCTTATAAGGAAGGGCAAATGGTTACACAAGAAGATGGTTCCGAGGAAGGATCCGATATCGAAGATTATTCGGATGAATAAATATTATGTACATATTTTACAATTATACTAATTGTTGATATACAAAGTGCAATTTTGTTTGTCATTTATACATTTTTATCTATCAACCACTCAAAACACATCTAATGTGTTGTCTAAATTTTAATCGGCCATTTTGTTTTTCAAATTCTCAACCATTTTTTAATGTACATGACCGCCATATTGTTTTTTGGAATTTCAACTTCATATTCGTAATCAACGACCCCGAAAACCCCTGAGTACAAATTTTTGAGTACATTAAAGTACGTTTAGAGGTTTTGGCCGCTTTTTCGGGATTTGGGACCACTGTGCGCCGGTCCGTACGGACCGGCGGCAGACTTTTCGTTCTTGTTATCGCCGCGCGCGTTTCGGTCCTTGCATACTTGTAAGGGCTCGCTTGACGGCTAACTGTGACGTGAACGGAACGGCACGTAAACACAGCGTGGCGTTTAACGTGTTAATGGAAGTCATTGCAAGTTAGTGTTCAGCAGAGTCACAGGTGTCTTATGTGTGCAGCATAGTGTCTAGTTTCGTCTCGGAGTGTAAGTATCGTCCAGCGACCGTCAAAGCTGAATAGACTATTCTCGTACTACTATGAGGTGTGAAATGTGGCGCAAAGTACGTAACTTTTATAGAGCATCACTTTTTCTTCGTACACAGCAGGTGTCCCAGTTTCTTTTCCTGCGTCAGTTTTATCGTACAGAATTTCACACCGAGTATGTGAACTGCGCGCCCTCCGTCGAAGTTAAAACACCGACTGTGTATAGTTGACAGACGTTGCTCGTCACGGTGCGATGTACAGTGTACGGACTTTACCAAGGTCTATCTGGCTGAACAATTTTGCCCCTGCTTTTTACCCCCGGTGTCCATCGTGGCGGACGGCGAATGCCGTGATTGCCAACGGCTAAAATTAAACGTGTTAATTTTCTGAATGAAAGACACCATTCTGTCGTTGCAGCCTTGTCTGATTTTTCGCTCGGTTTACTTCGTTCGTTCATGGTTTGAACGAGTAGAGTTTCCTTTACAATTCAAGGTCTGCAATTGCGCTGTCGCAGTTCTGTATTCACACGTTGGCTTTGGTAATTTAGAAATTAACCCGTAGCACTCGAATGGTAACTCTGAAAAATGGCTGTACCATTAAATTAAAATATTTAAACCATTTAAGTATTGTATGATGTATTATATCAATTTCGTATCCACCAAATCTAAAAAATCTTTGAGAATGGAAATATCCTAGGTCGGAAGAAATTAATTTCTATTTCAAAGTTTTCGAACTACAGCCTTGATCTGGGAGAACTGAAACCGTCGGATCTGCAAAAAACGAATACCATCTCTCCACTGCGGGGCATCGCAAACTAGAAAGGAAAGCGAATTTTTAAATTGCTTTAAACTTTTAGAGCAAATAATATTTTTTGTGTTCGGTAAACAGTAGAAATGGTCTTCAACATTTTTGACTCTAAATAAGATATTCCATCAAGCTCAATATCGTATAGAAGTACGGTAAAGCCTTGATCTAAGAAAACGGAAATCACAAGATATACGAAAAACGAATAACCCTTCTCTCCTCCCCTTCGGCGAGGTCATAAATAAATAGTAGAACCACTGGATCTAAGAAACATCACGGACTCGAGAGTTTTTCTTAGATCAAGGCATTGCACTAACAGGTTTTTGCATATTAAATGATTTTTCACAGTGACATTAACACTTAACCTACCACGAGAGGCCAAATGACCCATTTTAGATTTTTTATTTGGCAACTATTGAAATTGTAAAGGTGTTTTCACGGGAATTTATTGAATATATTTTATGACTCTAGTATACAGGGTGTCCCACCCGATTTTGACATATTGATTTCCCCGCTATTGTTAATCCTACCGAAAAATGTTTCAGATAAGAATTAAATGGTGCTGAGTGGGGCATAATTTGGTGTTATTAGTTTATTCGTGTGTGAACGCGTTCAGGTCATATGAAGATCAACTTCGTTGTTTTGACAGGATTTATATACTTTTTAATACATCGATCGATGCGGTTGGACATTCTGTATAAAAAAGTATTAACCTATTTATGTTGAAAAATTAGTCGTTTAGGAGATATTTCGATTTAAATAATTCTAAGATATCATTAATATCGTTTTTCTGTAAGAAATAAAAGCGAACGACTTATTGTTAGTGCGACAGTAATGATATCTTAGAATTACTTAAATCGAAATATCTCCTAAACGACTAATTTTTCAACATAAATAGATTAATACTTTTTTATAAAGAATGTCCAACTGCATCGATTGATGTATTAAAAAGTATATAATTTCATTTATAAAAACGAAGTTGACCTTAACGCGTTTACCCACTAATAAACTATTACACCAAATTATGCCCCACTCGGCACCATTCAATTCCTATCTGAAACATTTTTCGATAGGACCAACAGCGGCGAAGAAATCAAGATGTCAAAATGGGGTGAGACACCCTGTATATTATAGTAAAAATAGCACAAAATATAAATAAACTTAATCTTGTTATTTTTATAATACTATATACATCAGTCACTTTTGATGGTCGGTAGGTTCAGTGTTAAACAAACATAACTTTTTGTTAACGAATTACAAATTTTTCGATTGTATCTTCATTTTTGAGTTTTTTTTATATCGTTGACAAATAGTGCATTCATTTACCACCACATTTTGATCAAATAATGCACAATGCTGTCGTCAATATGTCTACTTCCCCACTTGTATAAAAAGCATACACTGCAATCATATTGTTTAAAACATAACCGCCCATCTCGGCGGCAAACACATTGCGAGGTACCGCTCGACCTCACTGACGATATCAGCTGTGCGAGTTCGATGACAACCGGCGAAGCAATCGGCCGAGTTTGTAAACCTTGCCGTGTCATCGAACTCGTTATTATTGTCGCGTGGGCCATCAGATCCTTCTCTCCTTATGTCAAAGCCGTTACCTTAATTCCTTGCATTATCGTTCGTTAGGCCATTGCCTAACGTTGGTGTTATCCTCGCTGTCCAAATTCAAAGTCCCCACTCCTTATTCTTTCCGAAACCGATGGCCCACCGCACTATAAAAGAGAGCGGCAGGTGCGCTCTAGCGATTGTCTAGTCTTCGCTTCGCTTATCTCTCGCCATCGATTGATACCGATCCGCCTATTGTCACGCGCTTGTTTCGCGCCTTGTGAAATTCATAAATCCTGATCGACCGATCCACTGTATATCTCGTGTCCATCAAGTTACATTATATTCTGTTCTCTCGTACTCTTGCTCTTTGTTTTCTCTGTTTCCCTACTTATCCTCTTCGGATTCCTTCCGGCTATCTTCTCTCTTCTTTCCTTCGAGACGCACCTCGTCTCACCTCCGCTATACTCCGTACACATATTGATTCCCGTTGAAATCAACTTTACAAGTAAAATTAGATATCTAAATAAAAACTGAAATAAATTAGATTAGAATGAGTAAAGTGGCGTATAATAAACCTGCAAGCTATGTTATGTAGCAGCTAAAATCGGATGTGCCAGACCATTTCACAAGCTAACTTTTACGATAATTCAAATAGATTTATCGAAGACACTTTATCATTCTGATTTTCTCGTCATCGTTATGAAACTGCATTCATCTCTACGGAAACTGCAGATTTTTACATATTTGGATGGGTGCCTAGTTGAAGAGCGTATGTTACATTTCGTGAAATTTACAGGAAGATGTAAGAATAATTGGTCGCACCATGTAACAATGAAAGAATCGGCTAGTGTAACGTTCTGAATATTACACAAGACCTCTAGTGGCATTGTTGAGTATTACAATAATTTCTAAAGTCATTTGTACTTTACCCTGAAAATTTTTAACGTACCGCCTCCATTGCTGTAACATTATTCAAAATATTGTTTAGATTATTAAATATGTTGATATCTAATCAATTGCTAACAGGGCCGGATTAAGCTAGCGCGGGGCCCGCAGCAAATGTTACCTGGGGGCCCTAGGTTTTGCATGATAATAAAACAAAACACAATGAAGGACCTTTTTTTAGCAGAAATATCTGTTAATTGTAGCCAGGGCTTTTTCTGCTGCAAGCGCGGGGCCCGTAGCATTTGCTACTTCTGCTACTGGGCTTAATCCGGCTCTGATTACTAAACATGTAGGTCTTGGAGGAGGTGTTACATTAATTTCGTATCCATAAAATGAAAAAAAATAAATGGTATAGAATGGAATTATTCTAGTTAGGAAGAAATGTTTAATTTTCGAGGTAAAATAGCTCCGAGTGCAAAGGGTTAATTCAAGGCGGTCGGCATGTTCGGTCTGTAAACAGACCGAACGTTAGATTTATATGTATTTATTTAGAAACGGTCGGCTCTAAGAGCTGGAGACACTCGACGTGTCATCGGACACCACTTCGAGACCTCCTCATGAGCCTACCCATTGACAATCTTATAAAAACACAATAATTACAGTTCCACATCGCTTTTCCGTATCGTCAAACCTAATTGCATGCCCTAAACATGCAACAGTTTTACTAGAATGCCCCTACTCCGACGAACAAAATGCACTACCCACACCCCAATAGAAAAATCACTTTGTTATCTCATATAGTTTAAGATAGCCAATAAGGATAGACCCGAGTTGACCTCATGCACGACGCCACACCGAAAGTCAGTTCTAATAAATCGCTCGAACTCAAGAAATCTAGAAAATCGCTTGTAACGATAGTTCTTTATCTCGAACTTTGTTAATACTGTATCTTGTTAAGTTTTTCAGATACGTATTGAGTGTGTTGATTCCTGTACGCGAATTTTATTTTCAACTAAACGTGGTTACCGACATAACCGCGTCAGAGCCCCGTATATCGTCGCGAGCAAGCGGAACGAGAGTTATGCCCTGCGAAGTTCGGCATACGAATTACGGTATTTGGACGCTTCATTTTTGGTCTCTAAGTCGGATTTTAGACGTTTCATTTTTGGTCCTTCGAGCCGGATTTTGGACGCTTCGCTATCTTTCCTCCCGCTCACTGCATCCTCGATCCTGATCTTTTCTCCCTGATCTGTTCTAGGTTTCCATACTTGTCCCCACGTTCTGGAGGTAGTATATGGTGTGCGAAATGCACATTTCCTTATTTCAAATATACGAAACATACGAATATGTACAGTGTCTTATATTTATATCCAGTACTGCAACTCCGGAACACCTTATCATTTTACACGAGAAAGAATGAACTCTTGCGCGGCGAATCTCCGTGCACGCGGTGAAAAATGGCGGTAAATCTTCGTTGCTGGAGGATCTGAAGAAGGAACGGGTTGACCCCGCGCGACAAAAGCCGCTTGCGCTTTACTCCGGTCGCGAAACCCGAATATAAAGTCCTTGGGAGCAGAAACAAACAAGAGGGTTTGCCGGAGGGGGATCAAGGATAGTCGCATTTAGTAGAACGGAAGTCTAGATTGTCCAAGAGCGTCGAGTTCCAGCTGCAGGAATACAATGGCCGGTGCCGTCCCTTAGCGAGAGAGTGTCAGAGAATGGCGACGTGCAATCTATCACTCTCATTCACTAGCTATCCCCACTTGCGCGGATACTATTCTCGCGGAGGTGGTTCCTTCCGTTTTCCTCCGATCTTGAGGGCACAGTTGACGGAAGGGATCAGGGCCGTCTTATCCGATAGGTGCCTCGGGTGTAGTGCCTACAGCATGCGAAATATATGGGTTCCAACATCTCAGGGACTACAAAAACAGGGTTAACTCTTTGCACTCGAATGGCGATACTGTGCTGCCACTAAAAATTAGCGTACTATCGTTCAAAACAATTACGGTAAACGTAGGAGAGGCGCTTTTTCATTAGTTAGTTTATTAGGAAGTTTCATCGTTCCACTGTCCTCTTGCAGCGTTATGTCGTCGAACATATTTCTAGAAGGGCATTCGAAAGAAAGTTTGTTGCTTAAGGTTGTAGACTCGTTTCCAGGATTGCGCGTTCTTATTTCTCAATAATGTAAAGATGAGGTTTTTCAGTAGTCAAACACGCTAGATAAAAGATCAATCTATACCGCGATTGTCCTCACAAGTCCTATTTTTACGTTTACGAGGCGTAATTTGCATTATTCGGAAGCATGTGCACTCCGAAAGAAAAATATAGCACATATGTGCTATCTTTAATTTCTCGTGTTACAATTATGGCATAGGGAAAGTGCAAATGATACATAAAGACTACCCTCTACTAATATATAAACATTACTTCTATTGACTTTTCTTCAACGAATTCTCTTAGTAAAAATACAAATACCCAAATGAATACGGACAAAGTGATAGCACATCTGAAAAGTATTCCATCTATATAATTTATACAAATAAAAATGTAAATGTTCGTTTGTTCAAAATCTTAAATCTCCGAAAGTTTTTCACCGATATACCTCATCTATAAAAAATATTGTATACCCACAAGCATTGTGAAATTAAACATATTAGAAACGTGCACTTTCTCTTTTCCTTCTTCTCTATTTAACCAGACAGACATATAAATTTAAAATAGACAAATATGAAAATGATATACCTCCGTGGTTCTCAATTACTTCTATCATCCTTTTTGGTAAGGATTTATACAATACTTAAATTGAAGATTGTGACACATTTTTCCATTCCTCTTTAATACAGATTTTTAAATCAATTAAATTTTCAAATTATCTACGTTCTGCGTAGACAGGTTTTGATAATAATCGCCAACAGTTCTCGTAAATAGAAAGAGTTCGCGTAACAGAAATAAAGCAAATGAATCTTACACGTTGAATTTTATTTATTCCATTTTTCTGGGTTGAAGGTCATTTGTAGGTCATATTGTGTTGCATGGATGAATTCGTTATTTTGTCAGCTGCAACATTACGCTAACGAAGATATCGACATGAAAATCGAAGATAAATCTCATTAAAAAAAATGACCTTGAAATTTTGTTTTCCCTTACACCGTTATATGTGGCCCTTCAAACAGTGTAACTTTGTCCTAAGAAGTTTTTTCGTCCAACGAAAAGTAACGGAGATATTTAGGTGTTCTGTTTCTTCGGACTCACCCTGTATAGTAATTCAACTACGTCGTAACTGAATTACATAATTCAAACCTTTCAATTCATTCAATTATTAATTATTTCAATCAGATGTGGAATTGAAATACAATCTAATTAAAATACAGCTCTCCAAATTATAGCCCAAAACTTTGAAGAAGTGCGAAATATTTTTATGCTTTTGCATCATATACTTTTTTCATGTCTATGTGGCGTATTTTCTATTCCTCGTCCTCGTAATTCATAATTAATGTAATATAATTACAAAGTACTTTATAATTGTACTCCAATTCCAATTACGAATTACATTGTAATTTAATTGAATGAAGATCTAAATTATAAATTACATTATGACTGAATCACAATGTAATTCAATGACTTTGTAATTATAATTCCTGGTGTAACTCAATTGTAATTCTGCACAACTCTGTCTACCGACAAGCTTTTGCGGTAAAAGCATGACTCTTTCATGTACAATTACATTGTAATTTAATTGAATGAAGATCTAAATTATAAATTACATTATGACTGAATCACAATGTAACTCAATGACTTTGTAATTATAATTCCTGGTGTAACTCAATTGTAATTCTGCACAACTCTGCCTACCGACAAGCTTTTGCTGTAAAAGCATGACTCTTTCATGTACAATTACATTGTAATTTAATTGAATGAAGATCTAAATTATAAATTACATTATGACTGAATCACAATGTAATTCAATGACTTTGTAATTATAATTTCTGGTGTAACTCAATTGTAATTCTGCACAACTCCGCCTACCGACAAGCTTTTGCTGTAAAAGCATGACTCTTTCATGTACAATTACATTGTAATTTAATTGAATAAAGATCTAAATTATAAATTACATTATGACTGAATCACAGTGTAATTCAATGACTTTGTAATTATAATTCCCGGAGTAATTCAATTGTAATTCTTCACAACTCTGAAGGTAGTCTTTATGTATCGTTTGCACCTTTACTGTACCATAATTATAACGCAAGAAAATAGAGATAGCACGCGTGTGCTGTCTCTTTCGTTGGGAGTGTAGAAGAATTTTGGTACGTATGTAGACAATACTAGACAGCAGTGTTTCTAGACAAGCGAACAGATGGACGAATGACCGAGCTAAGTTCGCGTCTCAGTTTTTTTCCATTTTACAGCAGAAAACGGGCTTCAAGTAGCTGGGCAGCTCTGCGCTTCTTCTCTCACGACTACTTCCGCGGAATAAAACTGCTGCCACCGAGAATTGATGTTTCCCGCTGCAAATTCGTCCTATTTTTCACCGCGAACCACTCGCGGCACTTGTCTCCACGGACCCAGCCCGTCGCTAACAAGGGATTTCAGCTTCCAACCCGGCTTCCCTCTGTCCCATCCTCGCCTCCCCCCTCCGCCCTCCGCCATCCGCCATCCGCAACGGCCGGACTCTTTTCTCTTCGTTCTATCCCTCGTTTCCTCTTCGAGCCACGCCGAACGAAGCTCGTCTTCCAACGCCGTGTGAGATAAATCGCGCGCGGGCGACGCGTTACTGCGGATTTTTGTTGCTTCCTGCTCGCAGGGGAGAGACTCGCGAGAGAACCGCTCGTTTTTGTCGTGGATCGCTTTCGTTCTCGCTACGACTGTTTCCTAATGCTTCACACTGATCTACACTTGCGCTCGTATGCGAAATCATTATTATTGTTGTTTTAACAATTGAACAGGCCGTGGTATTCAAATCGTGAGACATTTCCGAAACAAAATGTAAAAAAAAACAGAAATTTATAATATTAGATCGTCCCATAATTTCGTCTTTTAATCCTTTGCATTTACTCGACATGAGAGAAAGAAAAATGTAAAGGAATATTAATTTCTTATTTTTTAGTTAAAAACAAATGTAAATTACAGCAAAGTTTGAGAGCTACATGTATTTCATATAATTAGTAAACAAAATTGTTTAAAATAAGTAGCAGTCATGGAAATATCCTTTGAAGTAAATTTCAAATGAAACTTAAAATAGTAGGGAATTGTTGGTAATAACATTGAAAAATAATTTGGAGTGCAAAGGGTGAAATTATTTTAAATAATCTGTCACTGCACACTGATCCACGCTTGCGTTCGTACGAAAAATCATTATTGTTGTTGTTTTAACTTTTAATCCCTTGCCGTACCATTTCCTTTACAGCTACAGTGATTAAAACGTCTTTATCCAGAAAAATGTCGTAGAGGAGAAAAGAAAATTTATATTTTTGGTATGGCTACATTTATTTGAATGCTTAAATTTTGATTACATTGTTAAGCTTCGTTTAATTCTTCATGACGAGTGTGACTCGTTAAAATACGCTAAGGGATTAACAATTGAACAGGCTTTTGAAAAAAAGACAAAACATAAATTTATAATGTTAAGTCCTCCCGTAACTAATTTTGTTTTTTATATTACTTTAAATAATCTGTCACTGCATACTGATCCATATTTGCGTTCTATCTCAAATATTTTATTATTTTTATTTGTTAAATAATATAAACAAGGTATTTTTCTTAGTGTTTAATTCGAATGATTTATTTTCAAATCTTTGACTCGAGTGAAATGACAAATAATTTTACATAAAACGTTGAAATCAATTAATTAATTAACCAAACATTTCTATAATCGAAAGAATTTAAGATTTTGTTTGAAAAAGTATAGAATATAATATGAAATTACGTCACATAAAATAACGAAACAATCTACAGTAAAATGTGTGTTGAAATAAAATAACATGTAGTCAAATCAGAAATATGTTGTCTTAGCCTATTATTATTTAAACAATTTTGTGATTATCATTTCTTGAAATGGTATATGATTTTTCGCCACGTGTCACCTTCGTAACTTTAATAAACAGCCAAAAGTCAAAGCCATTGCTGTCTAGAATTTTTGTTGCGTCAGTGACATAGTTTCGACCGAGGCGTTTCAAATCTAACTGTATATATCGGTTTTTTTATTATGCGTTACGCAATTCTACGGATTGTTTCGCGGTGTAGTTAATTAGTCGAGAAACGGCGGAGGTTTTATTCGAAGCGAAACTCGCGAGAAGCGAAACTGGCTTTTACGGATTAGGCGGAAGTAAGCTCGTTCAACTTGTTTTGGAACCAAACGTGATCCTTTTTGTAGGGTGACTGATGCGATGGCCAAATGGTGAAAACATCGGGCACATTTAGTTTACGATTTGAATGTTTGCAGTCCTTTTTTTGTGTCGGGACTTTGAGAAACAAACATCAACGCCGAATCGGAACGAACACAAGCAGAGATAAAATTTATTGAAACGAAGTTTGGTTGAAAACGAAATTAAATGAAAATGAAATAGAAATAGAAGCCAAAACAAATTATTTTTTGATGAATCTTTTTATGGACAAACGTCAAACGGACGTTCAGTTCTCAATGGAACATATTTTGAAAATAAAAGTCTTTTCAATCAAATTTGGATTACATTTGTGATTGGATACATTGTGCATATTGAATGTATCAAATCTTATTATGATTTGTGAGATATACATAATTTGGTGGAACATAAAATATCGGAGAACGTGTCTCAGAAAATCAAGATATATCTTGAATGATTAATTGTAATTATAAGTTATTATTTTACGATTCGAAACACTGGGCGACAAATGGGGTGATCCAACAAATGTATACGTAATTAATCCGTATATGAAAGAGTCATGCTTTTAAAGCAAAAGCTTGCCGGCAGGCAGAGTTGTGCAGAATTACAATTGAGTTACTCTAGGAATTATAATTACAAAGTAATTGAATTACATTGTGATTCAGTCATATTATAATTTATAAGTCAGGTCTTCGTTCAATTAAATTCCAATGTAATTCGTAATTGCAATTGGAGTACAATTATAAAGTACTTTGTAATTATATCACATTAATTACGAATTACGAGGACGAGGAATAGAAAATACGTCGCATAGACAGCAAACAAGTATATGAAAGTATATGAAGTATATGAAAGAAAAACATAAACATATATCACACTTCTTCAAAGTTCTCGGCTATAATTTCGATTGAAATAATTAGTAATTGAATTAATTGAAAGGTTTGAATTATATAATTCAGTTACGACGAAGTTGAATTACTATATAATTAAAAAACAATGTAATTCAATTGCGTAATTCAATTACAATGTATTTGAATTACCAGAACTCTGTCGGCTGGGAGTGTAGCAGGTGTCTTCGTGTCAGCATTAATAACTCCAGCTAAACGTGAGCTATATCCATAGTAGGGCTTCTACCTTCTCAACCAACAAATTCTTCAATTTTAATATACTTGTTTAGGATGCTATAGAATTTTTTCGTACAGTTGAAACACGAACGTTATATTTTTGTTCTGACATTAATAATAATTGAAGATGAAATAAAGAGTTCTAGTCGTAATACCGATGCAATGCTTCTGTAATATACATAGCTCTCTAAATTAACGGACGAGTTGTGTCTGGTAGACACGAAAATTTGATATTACTAATTTTATCTAGATTTAATGCATTCGCATCGGTGAATCAAATATCTCGCGATACGATACATATTGTTATTCCGACGCTTTAAACGAACTGTCCCGCATCTCTGTCTATCGATATTTACACTTCATTCTCATTCGTAGAATACTTTGAACAATACATAACGTGCGTTAATGTACATCGCATGGACATGCAAATATTTCACAAAATAAAATAGAACTGTAACATTTTTCTAAAATGGACGAAAGGTATAACAGTAATCGCTTGCAAAAACATGATGCATTGTGTAATATTTATTTACAGGATATCACACCCGATTTTGTCGTCTTGATTTGAATCTGAATGTTGACATCTGCTAGGAAACGTCATGAATTTTCTGAAAAACGTGTCGAATTTTTCATGTGTTAAAAGCTGGAAACGTAAGCTTGCAAATACTTTTATGAGCCACTGTATATGCGGAGAGTAAAAGAATGCAGCGGATGCACTGGGTTGTTAAACGTACGCAGAAAACTGGCAATTTCACTTTACGTTATAACAGCGACACTGCGCTTACGACGACTAACATTGCACATCTTGTGTAGATGTTGCTTCATGTAACACTTTTCACATTAAAAACATATTGTTTCGTAGATAAGGAAGATTATTAGCTTGTTGCATATGAAATGACCGATTTTTAGCAACGACATTAAACAAACGTGATTTCGTACCCAATGTATTCTATCCACCAATTTCAAGTTTCTTAATTGTATTGCGGTAAAAATAAGATATTATGGCGATTCACGTTTTTCATTTACAAGATTTTATCTTGATTTTGTAATTATTTTTTACCATCAACGACTAGCAAGTTAATTAATCACCACATTTTCACCAACAATCACATAAAAGTTTTTTTTCCTGACATATAAAAGCAATACGCGACAGTCGCGTTGGTTGACGTTGAAATAAATTTTATTTAAAAGTAAAATTATACATCTAAATTAAAATTGAACATTGAATATTAACACTAAACGTGCCAAGCTATAAAAGTAACAGGCACGTGGTTGCCTTATAAAAATGACAAGAATTAATTAATTTAGACTTTGCGCACGGTTCTTATTACAATTTGTGCTCTAATAAAGATATTTATTAAGTCATTTCTTATGAAAGTATCTTTATAATTTTATTAATCGTTTATTAATTGTGAAAAAAAATCTAGAACCGTCGCGGTACGTTTAATGTTAGGGATTAGCTTTGTACCTCAGAGTTTTATAGAATAAACCTATAGACTGTAACAGCATTTCTTGATCGAAACGTTTCATAAGAGTCGCATTCTAAAATCGGACATTTCATATGCAACAACTTAATAGAATACGTTGTTAAATAATGCTACAACAAATGCTATCATAAAGCCACCAGGTGAAGAATAGTAATAGTAATTCAAAATTGTATATGAATTCTATCCCTTTACAAGAAAGATCAGTCGAAATATTAGGTTGGTGCATATGAAATGTCTGATTTTAGAATGCAAATATAATGATGCTCATTGATTTACGAATACATATTATTATAGTCTACAGGTTCATCATATAATTATTTTAATTTCATGGTACAAAGCTGAACTTTAAGATCCTATCTCCAGTTTTTATTTAGATATTTAATGTTAATCTCAAATAAAATTTATTTCCATGCGAATCAATGTGATCGTTATGCATTCCTTTTATATGGGTGGAGAAGTAAACATATTGTCGACAAAATGTGATTCGTCAATGCCACAGAAAAATCTCAAAAATGAAGATTATAAATAATAAACGTGAATAATACTAACTTGTAATTCGTTGATAGAATATGTTGATTACAATCAGTGCACACCTCGATAAATAAATTTTATTTAGTAAAAGGTTATGTTGGTTTTTAAAAAATCGGACATTCTCTCTCTCTCCATCTGCAACAATCTAATAGAAAACTCTATAAACATCAGAAAAGTTTCTGATGACTGTTCTATCATTTTCTATGTATCACGATTGTCAAGAATGGAAATTTTGTATTTATTTCTCAGTTCTCACAAATCACAAGATTTTTATTTCGCACAAAGATCAGTCTAGCGATTATTAACACCTAAAATACGATAGGACGTGCCGAACATTAAACGAGATTTCCCACGAGCTACGTGCTTCAAAACAGTGAACATAAATCTCGAAATCGGCTCTAACAACGTGGATGAATTTTCACAGAGAGATACATAAAGCCATTCCGTGCAATGTATTGGGGGCAGCGTTTCGAGAAAATCCTTCAAAAAATACGCGTGATCCTAACAAACCGATAGAATTATATTTTTTCAACACAAAAATTGTGCATTTGTCCGGAACGATGTTCAGCTTTACACAATCCTTGTTTCGCAGTAAAGCAACGACAAACGAAACGATTTTAAAGATGGCAATCAAAGTTATCCTACTCTCTTAAATCTTATTATTGGATTACGGATTTTTATGCAATTTTCAATGTTTATAGATGAATTTAAAAAAAAAAAACAGAATCAAATGAAATTTTATATTCAGTGGTAGCAGTCTTTGCAGACATGAAAGAAATAAAAATCGTGCTGAATTCTGTCGAGTTTTATTTTCTAGCATTTTTCCAAATTTTCAGAGAAATCATAAACGCATAATATATATATATATATAAATAATAACAAATAATAACAATAATAATAACGAATAATAACAAATCAATTTCAATAGAAAGTTAAATAAATTCTTATATGGTTTACTCTTAAATTCGCCATATAAATTTTAATTGAAAATTTAGATATAAACCAGAAATGAATGATTATTTTACTGCATTGCCCCTGAAGATAGAAGAACAATGCAGTGAAAAATAAGTTTACAAGTTTACAAGTCCGTTCAGTGAAAATAAAGCAGACAAAATTCTTCCACGTTTGTACACAAGGATTACTCGCGTCAATGATAAATAGACAGCGGATTTTATGCGTTTGCGAAGAAATTAAACGGGTGAAATCTAAACTGTGAAGAATATATATAAAAACAGACCAATACTGTATTTGCGAAATAATCTTTACCTTGAGATTCAAATTGCATTAAATAAAAAAAAATACTGTTCGCATAACCGCACGACCGAAGTGAAAACTTCTATGGCGATTGAGTACCTGTCTGTTTTTCGCTCGATCGGGTAAACTCGGCTCTCTCGAGTTTGGATCAGACTCATTCGGTACCCAGCAATTGTATACACGGTGCGTCTAAAGAAGTTTCACCTAAACCATCTAAGAATATTATGTTGTTTCGAACGTAAAAAAAAATCATTAAGGAATGAAATGAATTTTTATTTAACTGCTGCTTCCCACAATCGATGCGGAATATTTTTATTTTGCACAAAGATCCGCAGTTTAATAATAAATAACAGCTATGTAGGTGCCACGCGATTTCATGCGCGAGGTATGATAAGTAAATGTTCGTAGGAAAAGTGTTTCGACGCATGGAATGTTCTGAATTTTCAATTTAAACAGGTTTAATATCAAAAGGACCAATTCCATTTACCTCTTTTAACTGAACCGCGTTTCTGCTCGGTTTCTACGAAATTGTTCGAGGATTCCCAGCGTGCAGGAAATATATATCAGAGGACAAACCGCACATATTTCTCCTTTAATTTCGAATCTGTAACGCAAAGTCCTGGCCAGGGAACGGCGGCGAAAGCGAGGGTGCTTTCTGAAGAGGACATTCGTAACACTTGTCGCCGCAGCAGCTGCCAAGAGGGAGTTATTGCTCTCGTAACAACGGCAAAAGGGGTGGAACTTTTCCAACATCGTACCATCAACGAGAATCACACGCTTGCCCGGTATCGGGCTTTCAAAACGCGTCAGCTCTTTATCAACGCTAACAAGAACCATCATCGCACGCGTCTGCCCGAGTGTTTGACGCACGAGAAATTCGTCTTCTCGCAAGTCGATCGTGAATTCCAAGTTCCGTGCCACGTGATCCAATGGAGCATTGCACAGAGGGGTATTATTATTATTTATTTAATGCTTTAAACCAAGTATCGTTTACGTAGCATATACAATACATGAACTAACATATTACATAATAGTTTAATGCGCAACTTGAATTAACTTAAGGGTGTAGACTAGGGTGGACCTTAGCTACACTTGACGAAAATTATTTTGCATATTTTTTTTGTAAATTCTTGCATTGCATAGTTATTAATATTTGAACATAATCATTCAATATCCGGTGCTCTTTCTAGTATCGTTACATTCGATAAAGGTTTGTGAGCATAGTACAGTACACAAAGAATTAGTCCCAGAGATTTGTACAGATTGAAGATTTATAACTAATTTAAGCAGAAATGAACATTAACAATCGCAACGTGTGTTTCCCGATGAAAATATTAATTTTATTTAAATAATTAATGTAATTAGTTACTTTTTAAATATTTTCTTTTAATAAAATTATTTTTTAATACTAAATATGCCGATCACGAAATGTTTTTATAAATAAATATATATTTGAAGAAATTTATAAATTCTTACTATGTAAAAATTTCTTCAAATCTATATTTACTTATTAAAACGTAATAAACTTATTTTTTAATACTAAATATGCAGATCACGAAACGTTTTAATAAGTAAATATGTATTTTAAGAAATTTTTAAATAGTAAGAATTTAAAAATATTTTAAAATATATATTTACTTATTAAAACGTTTCGTGATCTGCATATTTAGTATTAAAAAATAATTTTATTAAAAGAGAATATTAAAAAAATAATTTTTTTCAGCTTTCCGGTAGAAGCATTCTATTGCATTGTCGCGATTTTTCGGGGGTTTCCGCTAATCTAAGGAAAAATTGTTTTCAACAAAAGAGATCGAGGGAGTTGAACAGTATTTAAACATCTATAAACTTCTATATTTAAAATTAAAAGAAAATATTTGTTTCGACAAAAAATAAAAATAATTTTGATTCCTTAAATGTTAAAATGCTTTTTGATCTCATAATGTGGCTGTAGTTGGCTTAATGTAGCTGGCATCAAGAAGTCCATGAATTGAATTCATAAATAACGCCAAAATATTTTTTTCCAACTTTATGAGCCACAAATATCCCACTGTGCAATGGTGGCCCTGATCAATCTCAAAATTCGCAATCAATTCGAGAACTAAGGAATTTATCATTTAAGCAAGCGCGCGCGCGCCCGATTTTGTTTCTTTTCTGCCGCGCACCACAGAAAAATATCGGTTTACGACACGAGTCACGTATGACTCCGCGTCACCCCCTAAATCCCTTAAAGAATAAAAGCCGAGGTGAATTTTAAGTGGTACTCATGCGTTTTGTTTTCTACCGCCACCGGGATTTCCTTCTTGATTAGCATAATCTAACGGTGCGGTGAATGCCGGGTAGGCCGGGCAGACAGGCTTTATACGACGCATTGTTATTATGTATTTAGCATGTAACTCAAGTTGCTCGACTAGTTCGGGGACTATCCAACCCCGGAACCCGCGAAGGACTTTGCAGTCGGGGCCAACTTATCATAGAACTTCGCGAACACATCGGGACGAGTCCTGTGTCTTACCTGTTCGAAACTTTGTTTCCATCCGGTGGCGTACAGGTGCACGAGCGTGCGTTACGCTATCCGCTACGGAGTTTCGCGTGCCGGTCTATAAATTCTTTGACATTGGCTCGCTGTTAATTTCCGCTCTTAACTTCATCGCTGAAAGAACGATGGCCAGTCTGCGAGTATTTATGCGTTTGTTCGCGGTGTCATGGCGCACAGCGGGCTGGATCGAAGATTTTAGTGACATTTTAGTATAACTTCTGAACCATTAGAGATATCAGTGCGGTTTGCACAAAAAAATATTTAAAAATTCTATCTATTTAATAACGTATAAAAAATTTTGTTTCGGTAGTGTGATTTAACGTTGCATCGACAATAATTATTTTTATTATATAATACATTTTGTTTATGTTTATTTAATTAGTTTTTGCCATATTTTAAATATAATGTACAAAATGACAAATGTAAAAAAATGAACCAAGAGTTTATCCTTTACATCAAATATGTTTCCTAGGTAATTTACTTTTCAAGAATATTTGGTTTATGGATTACCTAAAAATATCATATAATTGATATTATACGCTGTAACGAAATCTCTTTTATACGTATAGCGATGATATAATAATATCATTTGATTTGTACATACATTTTTATTATAAATACAGGGTGTCTCACCCCATTTTGACATCTTGATTTCTTCGCCGCTGTTAGTCCTACCGAAAAATGTTTCAGATAAGAATTGAATGGTGCCGAGTGGGGCATAATTTGGTGTAATAGTTTATTCGTGGGTAAACGCGTGAAGGTCATATCAATGTTAACTTCGTTTTTTTAAACGGAATTATAAACTTTTTAATATAATACATCAATCGATGCAGTTGGACATTCTTTATAAAATAGTATTAACCTATTTATGTTGAAAATTAATCGTTTAGGAGATATTTCGATTTAAATAATTCTAAGATATCATTACTGTCGCACTAACAATAAGACGTTCGCTTTTATATCTTACAGTTAAACGACATTAATCATACGTAAAATTATTTAAATCGAAATATCTCCTACACGACTAATTTTTCAACATAAATAGGTTAATACCTTTTTATAAAGAATGTCCACCTGCATCGATTGATGTATTAAAAAGTATATAATTCCTTAAAAAAAAAAACAAAGTTTTCATATGACCTGAACGCGTTCACGCACTGATAAACTAATAACACCAAACCATGCCACACTCAGCACCATTTAATTCTTATCTGAAACATTTTTCGGTAGGACTAACAATAGCGGAGAAATCAAGATGTCAAAATCGGGTGAGACACCCTGTATATAAAATTCGCTGTCTAATTATAACTAAACTGTAGGCTTTACGCATTTATGACAAAAATGACTGGATGACATTCCAAACTATAAAGACGTAAGAACATTGTTACATTGTCTCCGATTTATTAAAATTATTGAAATAAGATATAGTATAGTTTTCTTTAACTTTACTTACTCAGACTTTATTTGGACAATTTTTATTATGCATGAGTTCGAAAGATAAGATCGCGACTTCCACAGAATATTTAATATAATTTAAGGCAATTGCATTTTATTTTTAATTTAGTAAAAGAGCACTACGTCGGTCCTGGGCGTGACGGCCAATGTATGTGGATGGTAATTTTTAATTAGTACCAGAAACATGACCGTGCATATTATAGTGAAATACTGTCAGTTCATTCACCTTTGCGTAATAAATACGTTTTTTAGTTACGATGTCAGCTAGTTGACACCATGCTCTTAAAATGTCGAATAAAATGTTAAATTTCGTCAAGTAATAACTAATTCATTGACGGTAGGATTAATTTAAAGCAAACTTGGTTCACGTTGGAAAAAAATAGATGTGCCAAATTTTAATTTTGTAGCGTACCAAAAATACTGAAATCGGATAAAGCCCGGAAAAGTTACGATATGATTAAGAAATGAAGTATATCAAGATATTTTCTGGATATCGTAAAATTAAATGTTAATTATCTTTATAAATAATGAGTAGCTGCTAATCTTTAATGCAATTATGTCTTTTGAAAGTCTTAAAAAAAATGCTAGGACATAAAATACGACAGAATTTACGAAGATTTTAATCTATTTCAAATCTAAAAAGGCTAATACCGCGGAAAATAAAATTATATTTGATTTGAGCTTTTTAAAATTCGTCTACAAGAATTTCAAATTGCATAAACATTCGCAGTCTAATAATGATTATCGTCAAAACGCTCGGATATGGGTCTGCTTATTTTTGCTCTGAATTCACCAGAAAAAGTTTAATTACAGTCGACGACCCCGTCACTGTGACCTCTCCCTGTCAGTTGTCTTTGAAAATCTTCATTGGTCAAAAAAGCCAAATATCAGCAGTACAACGATTTATATTTCTTTTGAGAACCAAATTTCTTTACAAGAACCTTGTTTTTAGAAGTCGCTTAAAAGTAGGTACACCGAATAAAACTAGATATCATACTTGATAATAATCTTATTTATAGATAAAATAAGTATAGAAATTGCACTTTATTTGAATTTAGATATAACCCACGGACCGATTGAGAATTATATTAAAATTCTGTCAAATTAAAATGAAATAAATTTATTTCAAACACAAAGTTCAAATTTCCTAAATTAACAGTATAATTTAATATATTCTAAGTAATCTGAGCCTTGATTGAACTTGACATATTTCAAAGGCACGCGGAGGGAGAACATAGAGAATTTTAGCTAGCTGCTGGACTATCGAACTAACAAGCTGAAGAATGTTGAACGAAGCCTTACATGCTATTACCAACACTTCCATATTTCTTGTTGCGCATAAAACAGACTAGGTAACTGGAGCCACAGCCATAACTCAGCCAGAAGCACGTGTATTAACTGTTCCAAGATGTTAAACCTGCAGATTTACTTATTCCATTCATTTGTACTTGTCGAACATAATTAATCGTTTCGTTAGAAGGCGTTAATCAGACTTGTTTGCATCGATTACGATCTACATTACTTATTTCTTACGAAACCATATTTACTGGTAATAAATACAGATCGAAATTGTAGGATCGCTGGGAACTCGGATGAAGAATGTTCTACAATGTCTAGTATATTATTACTAACACCTTCTCCCATCAGTTTTCTCGGAAGAGAAGAGATAGGTACTAGACAACTCTGTCAAGACCATATAGATTTACTGTTCCGGTGTATCCAGCATCTCGATTTATCTATATCCTCATTTATATCCTTCGAATGCTGTTAATCATCGATCTTTCCACGCTCGTTCATCTTAACAATCTTCTACACGTTTTATTTTCACGTTTTCAGAACGCTGGTGTACAGCAAATAGTGCATTGCAAATAGTAAACATTCGAAAACAATGTAGGAGTAAAAAGTAATACTTATAGTTAAAAATTATTATTATAGTAATTTTTTAAATCTTTTTTTATCCTTATTTTTTTAGACGCGATGGTTGCCTAAAATTTTTAAATGGAATATGTTATGTATTTCATTTTTATGTCATATGAAAGTGTGTGCCAAAACGAAATTTCTCAAGGTCATACAAGGTCAGAAATGAAAGAATCCTTTTTAAAATAATTTGACTTAATTTCACATCGCACAGTAATACAAATAATAGAAAATCATACAACAAAATAGTACATATTTAACTAAATTAATTTTATATAAAACTAGCAGTATTTCATTTTCGTATTAAAAAAAAACAGAAGAAAATTTATTCTACAGAGAATTGTGCAATTTCGATTTATTCGTATGTGTGAAATAATTCTGCTGGTCTTACTCAGGTGAAATAATTTAATTTACACTCTCCACCTATTGTCTCGTATAAAATTTGACTCTTTCCAGAATTAACAACCATGAAAATTGTAGAAAACTCTTACTATGTTGAGTTTTATACACTCGGGTGTACTGGGCTACTTGCGAGCAAACTGTGTTTCGCTACAACGAAAATTATCCAGAATTTTAATTACTTCGTTAGCCGTTTCATTAGGTTGATAGTGAAATAAAAGGAGTCTTAAACGTTGTATACAATTTTTTTATTTTGCTCCTTTCGAGCGTGGAAAAAAGTTCCGGGCAACTTGTGTTACGTTCTAAGATGGACGTTTTTAAAGGTAGTATTAATTCATAGATTTAGGTGGAGGATATAACGCAGTTTTTGAACCTACCTGCATTCACCGGATTCGGTTCGAGTAATTGAGGACTTCTTAGAACTAAGTGGCTTTATTTGTGGATTTGGATTTGTTGAAATCGAAGTCAGGTAATTATCAATGATTCGAGAGATTGATTTTAACAATAAACAAACAGAAATATACTTTATGGGAATAAATTTCGGATGCATTGAGTTATTGGGATATTATTATAAATTGGTAAATTAGCATTTACCGTAAAATTGGTTCGCTTTCGTTAAGGATGTTTCTTGTGGTGTTATTGAAGAGAGTCCAGCGGGTGTACACGATTTAGATAAAACTTAACTCCACTTTAAACCCAAAAAACAAACTGACAATGAATGACTGACTGACTTGACTTGAACTATACAGAATATCGTAAAGATTTCGGATGGCGACTGACTAACGAGTAATATTGTATCGCAAGGATTTCGAATGCCGACTGACCGACTATCTGTCTGAACTAAAAACTGACTTTCCTTATGAGGTGTCGTTTCTTTTATAGATCGATCAATCCATTGTTCTCAGCTTAATCTTCATAGGGCGAGTCAATCTTCGGCAATTCTTCGTAATCGCTTTTCTTCTTAATATATCGCCTGCATTTGGTCCGGATGTATAATTTTCGATTCGCTTTATCATTCTCTTGACTAGATTACGTGACTCTACGCATCCTCCTAGGAAATTAGTTACCAGTCTATTGTTCATCGATTCTTTGTTCATTTCTTCTCCGTAGTGTTTATTCTAGTTTCTTGTGGACTATCTTT
>CM052204.1:12597485-12607741 GCA_028455805.1 Lasioglossum figueresi
AGTGCTCTCTGAGTTTCTTACTGTTCTGACCGGTATAGTCGCGTGCGCGAAGCATCTCTTTAAATATCGTTTCTTTCTGCCGCCGTGCAAATAAATCTGTTTAAATTGAATACACTAAGTTTTAGTCGATCCAAACTCCAATCATATTCTAATACGTTTAAAGAAAAACATCTGAAAGGGATCACGTGGGCGGACTAAAAGAAACGCGGCTCTGTCTTTGATTCGATATCTAAAGACACCGCGAGTTACAATGTAACGGACCCGTAGATATGGGATCTGAAACATTATACATATACACTGGTCCCTGGAACCGTATTCATTTCTGTACAGATATCTATATGCACTACTGAATTTTCGAAAATTTTCGAGCATCTGACTTGACGTTGAGTTGTGCTACTGAAGTTCCGGATACCTCCTTCGATATCATGTTCTGCTAATACAATGTTCAATTTTCGAGGTTTTCGGAAAAATTTCGAAAATTTCGTCATTCTAATAGGAGAATATGATATCGAAGGAGGTGGCACAAAATTCAGTAGTGCAACTCAGCGTCAAGCCAGAAGGCCGAAAAATTTGCGGAAAATCCCGAAAATCGAGTTTTGTATTAGGAGAACATGATGTCGAAAGAGGTGGCACGAAATTCAGTAGTACAACTCAGCGACAGGCCAGACGGCCGAAAATTTTCGAACATCTCAGAAATTGAATTTTGTATTAGGAGAATATGATATCGATGGATGTGGCACGATGATAATTCAGTATTATACGTCATCCTCAAGTAGGACGTTCGGAAAAAATTGGTGGTTCAATAAATGTACGTTTATTTGTTGCATTTTCTTTATTTATTCATTGTAGGTTGAGACATGAAATACTTATATTTTACATTTACATTTATATTCTAAATATTTATATAACAAGAATGCAGATTGGCTCGAAGAGACTCGGCGGTCCGTTGCACTTCTAGTGCAAGACTGCGGACTGTGGTCTCAGGCGAGGTACAGACAATTATATTAGATGATCAGTCCAGTGTTATACTGCTACACTGAGACACGTAGCTTGTGCTGCAGCAGCTGATGGATAAACCTGCTAGCACCATTTGTCGCAAATGCTTCAGATACCGTATGTATGATCAGTGTCGTCAGATCTGGAAATTTGAGGGGAATTCATTCAGTTTCCCGCTCTCTGTCATTATTAGACTGCGGATGTTTATACATTTTCCAATCTTTACAGAAAAATTTTAAGAAATTCGAATGACATAAAAATCTATTTTTAATGGGAACATCCTTTGTAGATCTAAAACAAATAAAAATTCTACGAAATTCTGTCGAATTTTATATATTAGCCTTTTTTGAAAATTTTCATAAGCCATAAATCCATAAAGATCCGGAGTCTATTTATTAACGAATAGGTCACGTGACATTTTGACATACAGCGAATCACAAAAGTATATAAACGCACTTTAAAACAGTATAATTTTTTTATAATCGGACCAAATGACCTGAGTTTTTTTAGCAATTAGATTTATCAAATGACATACAAAAAAGATTTTGAGAAAATTGCAATTGCTAAGAATTACATGAAAAAGTAAAAGAGGCACCATTTATAACTTTTTTATTAGAGCCCGTAATGAAAATTTAAAATATGCTTTTTGTAGATCTATATGTTAGTTATACACATGCTGAAAATTTCATCGAAATCGGTTCTCGCAGAAAAAAAACGACACGCATCAAAATATGTAAGAATCTGTGGATTTTAAGCAGAAACTGAGCAAAAGTCGGGAAAAACTATGATGTTCACCACATTTAACCCGTTGTAGCTTTTGGGTATGTTAATCGATTTTGATGCAATTTTTAGCATGCGTATAGCTAACACACTCTAATAAAAAAAATTATATTTTCAATTTTCATGAAGGGCTCAAATGAAAAAGTTTAAAAAAATGCTTATTTATTTTTGCATGCTACCTTAATAAATTGTAATTTTTTGAGAATCTTTTGTGCAGATCATTTAGTAAACCAATGCTTCTAATTGCTTACAGAACATCAGATCGTTTGGTACAATTATAAGAAAGTTATACTGTTTTAAAGTGCGTTCAAATACTTTCGTGGTTCACTGTATACATGTACTTGAAGCGCGTGTATACAAACTTTTTGCCTAAATTTGCCTAAACGGAAGTTATAGCAATAAATCTGTGTAACAATGCAAGGTCACTTCATTCCCTCGAACCCGCTCAGTGCACCTTTCAAAGCTATCTTGCGAAAATTTGTTTCTTGCGAACTCAAGAACGAAAATGCCATTTACAAAATGACGACTAAATATTTTATGACCGTACCATAAGAACTGCGCGTGGCAATTAGGGCGACTCTCGTACAGACTCTCGACGTAGTACTATTGTCTGAAACTATAGGCCTATTCCACTGCCATCGCAGTATAATTTCAAGGGGTACTCCTGGAAAAAGGACGCATAGTCAATCATAAATATTGTGGATATGCAACGTTTACGATGTTCGCAGTTATAGTCTTTGCATGAAAAACAAAATTCGATTAAGTGAACGTTAATATAAACTTTTTTAGAAATATGGCTGTTGAACATATGGTCGTACTGTTTGTTACATCTCAAATAGTGGCGAGGTTACTCAGTTTTATTCAAAGATGTGTAGTTATAAATAATTAGTACAAAGTTCGTTGCAGAAACTAATTGTTCAAAGACACATGCTGCTTCAAAGAATTTAATCATTTCAAACACGAGTACATAGAACTTCTTTGATGAAATATAATTTTCAACGTAATATAACCGGGCAATAATACAAATTATCCGGAATTGCAAATTTCATTAAATTTCATTAAATTTCAATTGGCATATCAAATGTAATGAATGCTCGTAAATTAATTGGACATTCGTTGCATTACTAATTCTACAATAACATACATAATACAGCCAATTGACACTGTGTACACATGTGTGTACATTGTTGAAATAAATCTGTATTGATCTGCACGAATACCGGAGTCGACAGATTTTCAGCTGTGTGGGTACAGCTGTGCTTATGCATTTGTGAAGAAATTGGCTGGGTGAAATATGAAACAGTGAACGATTACAAAAATCTAAGAATATTGTTATGATGTTTTCAATGTAAAAACTCTATTAAGGGATGAAGTGAATTTTTATTTAACTCGTACTTCCCACAATCGTTGCAAAATATTTTTATTTTGCATAAATGTCCGCAGTCTATTTATGACTGGAAAATCGAATCACTTCCAACATAATTCAATTCTTAGAACTCTTAAAGGTCCTAAAAGTCTTGAAACCCAAACCTAATCCAGACCTAATCCATGTATTTACAAGTAAAGCTTTTTACAATTACATCTCATAAACTAAAGCCAGTATCAAAAACTTTAAAGGAAAATGTTGTTCGGAATAGTGATCTTGGCAATATACATATTTCAAGGTCATTGAAATCGGAGAGGAGATAGCAAATCGACAAGTTTACCAGTCTTGAATGCCTTGAAAGTCTCGAAAGTCTTGAAAGTCTTGAAAGTCTTGAAAGTCTCGAAAGTCTTGAAAGTCTCGAAAGTCTTGAAAGTCTCGAAAGTCTCGAAAGTCTCGAAAGTCTCGAAAGTCTTGAAAGTCTTGAAAGTCTTGAATGTCTTGAAAGTATCGAAAGTCTCGAATGTCTCGAATGTCTCGAATGTCTTGAATGACTTGAATGTCTTGCATGTCTTGAATGTCTTGAATGTCTCAGAGTCTTCACAGTCTTGAAAGTCTTGAAAGTCTTGAAAGTCTTGAAAGTCTTGAAAGTCTTGAAAGTCTTGAAAGTCTTGAAAGTCTTGAAAGTCTTAAAAGTCTTAAAAGTCTTGAATGTCTTAAAATTCTTGAAAGTCTTGAATGTCTTGAAAGTTTTGAATGTCTTGAAAGTTTTGAATGTCTTGAAAGTTTTGAATGTCTTGAAATTCTTTAAATTCTTGAAATTCTTGAAAGTCTTGAAAATCTAAAAATTCTCGAAAGTCTTGAAAGTCTCGAAAGTCTGTAAAGTCTTGATCGAGAATCAAAATTTAAATTATATAGACCATGAAATTATCAAATCTTCTTATTCAAAACTTTTGCTGCCTACAATCGTTGCAAAATATTTCTATTTTGCATAAAGGTCCGCAGTCTAGTCATAACATAGGGGCCTTTAAGTGATCTAATCACCGCAAAGAACCAAGTGTACTGAGACTTTCTGACCGACCGTATATCGAGTCGAATAACCAAAATGAATTTCATAACGCGCGTACACTATCAGGCATATAGCATGCAGAGGCAACAGTTGTACGGCTGCTTAATAGATATTGCCAGTCTGGCTTATAATGCCGGTCGGCAAGCGCGTGTCTAACCGTTAACGAGATTAATCCATCGAAACGCAAAAGGGAGGGATACGAAGACCGTAAACATGGAAGACTGACTTGAGAATATCTGCTACCTGAAAACCAGAGTAATAAACCGATGTGCCAGTGGAGGGGCGACAGGGCTCAGCGACTTTATTCTTATCCAGGGTTTAATACCATTTTCAACCCCGCGATCGCGGCGAATACGTTTGCTTTGACGATACGTGCGCGGAAATTATTAGCGCAGGGGAGAACATTCTACGGGAGATGATAAATCAGGAGAATGCCAGACGCGATTCAGTGTCGTTCTAATTGGACGGTCTGGCACAGTCAGTTCTGGTAAGCAAAAGAAACCCTGATGAATATTTCCCGTGAATATTTACGAAGCATCGGCTGCGCTCACCAACATGTACGATACAGAGTGGTTCGTTCAACACTGTCACCCTAAATTGTTTTGTTATTTCTAATCACTAGACTGCGGGTTCAAGGCATTTATGACAGAAATGGAGAGGTGTCATTTAAAACAGTGAAAACATTAGAAGAATTTAAAAATAACATTACATTAGTTTCGACCTATTAAATATATTAAGAAATAAAATAAATTTCTATTCCTTCCCAGTTTGTTGCAATTCAAGTGGAATATTTTTATTTTCCATAAACATGCGCAGTGACAATTGTATTTTGGGAATGAAAGTAATTTCAAAGACATATCTGCTTGTGTGCTACTAATGCTGATGTTATAATACGATAACACATTTTTGAAGTTTAGTAGTAAAAAATAATAAAATCAATGTCAACTGAAGTATCTGTGACATTTTAAACAATAATAATTCCCGAAAAAGAACGAAGGTGGAAATGATTCTTGCGGCATCATTGAATGAAAAAGAACTCAAAAGATATTCCATATCAAAAGGAAATAACTTCGACAACTTTCATTAATTCATTAAGAATGATTTATTTAATAAATGATGAACTATAATTCTAAATTTGAGATATGCATTTTCAAGGTAAATGAATGCTCTTCATTGAAAAGAAAATGTTTTTAGAAATATTAAATAGGTTTGACAGGGTTCACAAAATAAAATGAGTAATTTTTTCGATTTAAAGTTATATTCACAAAATGTTCATTCTTAAATACTTCTTCTAATTATAATTTTTATTAATTTTCATTAATATCGAGGCATTAAATAGACGCATTAAATACCGAATTACCAAATGAAATGCTAGATCGTCTGCCCGGACCACTGTGCCACGGTATATGAACGTTAATGGAAGTCGCTGCGGTTGTCGCGCGATGTTAACGTCTCGCGAGAAAAGTCGCGCGAATCGATCGCCGTGAAAAATACCGCGGCCCGCGGGAAGTTTTCAATTACATTAGAGTCGGAGCATATTAAACGCGTCTTCGAGGATTCTTGCCGGCACTCGAGCCGAGATCCACCGCCGCGCAGCGGCTGGTCTCAATTTTCCTCTTCCGGCGAACCCGAGCTGCGCGAAGGGTAAACTTATAAACTATGAAACTTACTTTCCTATTCAATGAATTGACTGCGCCTCCTTCGGTACGTGCCGCGAAACCATTCTGCCACCCTAGTTCGACTTTTTGTCCCTTTCATCCCTTCTCATTTTTATTATCTAATGGCGCGCGCGAGAGAGACAGAGAATACAATGTCGTCGACCGACCGGAAAATTACAAGTTTCCCCGACGATGCTCGTCCGCCGACCATTTCCCTTTCTCATCCAAGTAGGTCACCAAGGGTTTTAATACGCTTATCACGCGTAATTCACACGTAAGCATTGCGGTCTCTCGATGGCTTTCGAGTGTCGTTCGTTAGATATCGATTGTACCTGATCGACATCGAGAATCAGACTAGCGTGACACCTCTGGGTCAGACATTTATTTTCCTTTCAATTTCGATCTCTTTGCCATCTTTAAGGGACCAGACTCCTTTTTCCAGGATTGCAAGGGTGCGGGATCCGCGTTTCACTGTCTCTCCGTCTTTAATGATTGTTTAAACATGTTTAAACGTTCATAACGTATTAATATTGGATATCGTTGTATTCGGGAAAGTCTACAGAATCTTTTGCTGCAAAGAACAATTCAATATCTTTTATAATAGCATCGCAATAGTTGTTTAATGTTGAAAAATATGTTTTTTTCTTCAAAGTCATGTTTCTCAAAAACTGTGCGCGCAGGAGAAAAATTAAGGGCAGATTCAGAATCAGCGCAAAAAACTCTATAAGGGACACCCAACAGTTATAGCGAAACAAATTTGGTGTTGGAGAGTGATTATTATTAATCGAAGAAATGAACGTGCATGTATCTCGTGTATCTTGCAATGAATACATACAATGTTTATAGTACATAAAAATGCATAGTCTACTGACAAAGAATCTGATGTTTTATAGAATAAATTTTGACAGGCACGCGATAGAAAATAGTTTTAGGAATAAGTGATGGAACGTTATCTTGATATCTATTATATATGAAAGTTTGTTCTTTTTGTTGCAGAAGTCGAAAGAAGTGCAGGAGCAGCACCGGGGGCCGCGGGTGCAATTGCAGGGGGCCCTCGAGGGTTGGCATCTTCCCCTGCCACCTCGACGCCCTCGACCCCCGCCACCACCACTAGCTCATCAGATTCGACCTCGTCGTCCTCGTCGTCCTCGACGTCACCTAAACCTTCTTCTCCGCCTTCTGCTGCCGTAGCGGGCTTTGACAAATCGGTGCTACAGGTAAGACTCTCTCCTTTCGCTTTTTTGCTTATCCATCTGGCGTACTTTTCGCCGAACCAACAAATGCGTCGCTTCATTAGCATGAAGGAGATGCTCTAAAGTCTAAACCAATTACTGTGCCCTGTTGTCGGACTCGGGACATTTCACGATTCAACATAACTTTAGTAATTAATTGATATTAACCTTCGGACAACGGACGATTTATTGTATATAATTGGCAATGCTCAGGACCGTTCACAGATCTAATTATTAATTTTTATAAATTTACTTTTAATGATATCTCGTGTAGACATATTAGTCTTTCCGATATCCTCAATGAAACAGCTATTCGGTTAGTTTAATTGCCACAAATTCAATACTTAAATGACAATTTGGATGTTCCCGGTCAAAATAGACTCCGACACAGTATACGGAGGGTTAAGAACTTAACCCTTTGCAGTCGGAGCTATTTTATCTTGAAAATTAAACATTTGGATGAAGAGATCTGAATTTTTGCCAGCAAACTGTAGTTCACGACAACACGTGGAGGAATCAAATTTATGCAAGAATTTAACGATGTACTATCACGAAATGAAGAAGAAAAACAATTTGTAATGCAAACTGTATCGGGCTATAGAAAGCAAAATTGTTGCCTTGTATATATTTATACATGTATTTAAATTCAATTCCTCTATTTACTGTAATATTCACCACATCTAGTTAAAATTATTATGCTCTGACTAAATATAATATATTTATCTCGAACGTTGATTTCTCTATTTTTTTAAATTAATATAAGAACACAACTAAAAGAATTGGTACTTCCAATAAAATACGTAAAATATGACATATAAATGTAGGAATTGAGGCGGCTCATGGCAACACATGAACAAATGCCAAACGAAAGAAACGAAGAACGCAGCGAGCAGCGGTCGAAAGCAACGAACGAGAAGACAGTCTTTGGCTGACGATCGAACGGTGTGGTTCGATCCTCTTACTTAATCCACTTTTATACGATTAAACGCCGCGTTAGACCGAGTCTCAACCCTACATAAATATATTTACAAAAGTATGAGCATTAGTTAATTCTTTTATATTGAAAACATTTCTTTTTGGTACTATCATCATAAATATTTTTGCACAAGAAGAACGTTTAGTCGTAATCAAAAATCTTTCCTTCATATATTCTCACTCGTATAAAATTTCATATTTATAGCAATTTTAGCGTCAACGTGCTACGTCTGCCTCTTGTCCGATTAACTTTATCTTTTGTAAGAATTCATTTTGTTATCCAATCATATTTAAGGTTCACCCTAATGGACACTCGATATAATAGGTGTACAAATAAGTTCGGTGTCTTTTGATCTTTATTTATAAAGAGAAAGGAATACACGTTACGTTTCGAATTAATCACCATTACTTTCTACACACTTCTCCCACCTTTCGGGTAGCTGTCGAATCCCGTTTCTATCAAAAGATGGTGGTTTTGATTGAATAAACTCATTAATCCTTGTGTGAATCTCTTCGAGAGATTTGAAGTTAGAATCAACCAATTTCCACTACGAAACCTTTGAAACCACTTCTTGCAGGTTTTATAGGTTACAGCATTTTTACCTAACGCGGAACGAATCGTTATCGTAGCCTCAGCAGCATTTTTCTTTGACTCAAATGCAAAAAGAATACAGTGTCGAATATGCTGTTTCTTAAACGCCATGGTGCAAAGTATTGTTTTTTGAGTTATGTACCAAATAACGTAAATTTATGTAGTGCATTTAGTATGGTAAAGTTGATGCTTTAAAACACCAACGCGACGGAAGAAAATTTTAATTTGAAATGCAATTACAATTGAATATACAGCGCTGTTCACTTGAATAGCCTCGAATACTTCAAATAACAAATGAACGGCGCAGAGAAAGAATTCGATTCCCTTTCCGTAAATAATGATAGTAGTAGAAAAATCCGTCTGGTCCATTCAAATTGAATTTTTTCTCATGTTAGAAAATTATATTGTGCCATTGTTAAGTCCAACTCATATGCGTTCTAGCAGATATGCCTTCTCATTAACGCAGGTTTTCTTTGCATTTTCTTAGGTTTTATGTATGGAACACTTTGTATGACACGTCCAATAGTTGAAACTGACGCTTTTGTTCCAACTTCCTATTTGACCTTCTTAAGGGAAACTGCTGCATTCGAAATTTTACGTAAAATTGATCTCCTTTCCCTCTCCGTTCTAGCTCGTTTAGTCTTCCCTTTATAATTTTTTCCATAATTTCCAGGGTTATTACAGAAATTATTAATTACTTTAGCACTCCTATTAATTCTTTTTCCAATTTCTCGGTTTGAATACCCTTCTTCGTTTGAAACTTTAATTTTTCCAATTTCCTCAACAGTCAATGACTTTCCGCGACATATTTTAGCACAATGATAATAACGATACAAAAAAATAATGGATATAATACTTAACATAGATGTGAAATGTAGATTTGTTGCGGATATGTCTCGTCTGATCTATCGCAAAGCGACAACTAACCGTGACTAAACAATGTGAGGCTATTCACGTGGAAGCATCTTATTTTTACAAACACAAAGTTTCTTGCAAGTGTACATATCGATGTAAAACATATATCAGTTGCAAATTCATATTATAAACGAATTTACCTAATAAGGAAGAGTTTTGCCCACAATTTCTTTCTTTGATATAAACTTATATATACAGTGGCCGAAATTTCTATACAGTCATCTTCGTATTCATAGATATTTGATTTTTGAGATTTAGATTTGATAATAGAGATTTGATTTGATAGTTGATTTATCGTATCTGGTCTTGTGCCTTGTTGACACTCGGATAGAGGGACTACGTACTGTAGACCGCTATGGTCACTTAGCGGTTTTCTGGATTCCGAGCAGAGAACTATGGAAAATTTGAAATATTCTGAAAGTATTAGTTTTAGGAGTCATAGAAATCCTGTTTCTTATAATTTGATGCGCGTGCATTAGAATGCCGAGAGGAAAAGTGGTAACAATTAAAGAAAAAGCGTCAATCGATGCTTATAAAAATATGGGCTGCTTTAATCGTGCAATTGATAAGTGAATTAATCGTTCGTATACTGTAATTAATAATTATATCAATTTACATGAAAATTGCGCACAAAATCATTTTAAAGGTGGTAATAAAAAATTGTGGAAGAGACAAC
>CM052204.1:12607841-12687066 GCA_028455805.1 Lasioglossum figueresi
ACGGATCAAACGTTTACACGAGCAATTTACTTTCCGCCACTCTCCTCGGATAAAAATCCGTAATCATTTTCCTCGGGGTAACTTTTATTGTCGTCTAGCTTATTGTGCCAATTCTACCGGAGTACGGTTTCCCTATTTGCCGAGTCAACAGACGGACTCGAGCGAGTCCGACGTCATAACAGCTACCTCTCTCCTTTCACTTCCGGCTACGCTGTCTCGCTGACAAGTATTGTGCTGTTTGCATAACGCGATGAGAGGCACCAAGGTAACGAGACCGGAGCAGGAATCGAGTTGCCAATGAAATTCTATTTCGCCTCGCCCCGTGATACGTACGTGCTACCTGTAGATGTGATCCTGTCGACTCGGTTTCCTTCTCAAGGAGACTCGAAACACTGTACATACTTGTTGACGTCGAGCACAAGCCAACACACGGAAACTGTACGAAAATATTTGTTCACTTTTAAGTATTCACAGTTTAGAGATTAAGCGCAAATAACTGCTACAGGCTATTGTTTCATCGTACTTACTTTCCCGATTCATCTCAGTAGAACACAACAAACTTCGTTGTCTAGAAACCCAAGAATCTCCAGTCGCAGCATTTTTCAATGAAAATATTCTGGTGTCCTGAGAACGATCGGATCTTAAATTTACTCTTCAAGGAATCGTTAAGATGATTTTATTTTGATTATTAATACTGATTTATTTATACATTTGATATTTGCCTTCTAGTATCAACCCTTAAGTGGACCTTAAATACTTTGTTGCTCTTAGAACGATTAAATGTTAATCGACTCTGAGGCGCCACTAAAAATTGCTGTACCATTATTCAAAATATTGTTTGCATTACTATATATTTGGTATCTAATGAATTATAAACATTTAAGTATTGTGTGAGGTATTATATCAATTTCATATTCATACAGAGATAAGAATTAATATAGAATGGAATTATTCTAAGTCGAAAGAAATGTTTAATTTCCCAGTTAAAATAGGTCCGAGTTCAAAGGGTTAAATCTACTCTACAAGAAATTATGAAATATCAAAGTTTTTATATGAATTTTTCGCGTTAGCTTTCAATGTAAACTACTGACATTTGTCGTATGATTTTAATCCTTAAGTGGACCTTCAAAATGTAATTTAAAAAAGCAACGATTGGATTCGATTATATTTAACTTTCATCTCTATCGAAATCGTAATTTCATTTAACTCCACAAATAGTTATAGTATTAAAAGTTACATATGAAATAATTATTAGCTTAAATTTGAGACAGATCCATCGGCCCAAATAGTTTACTTAAGAGTTCAACGAACCATGTCTGTCACAATTCTCACAATATCTAATAAACAATATATAATTAATATATAAAATAATATATAATTTTAAAAAAGTTTTTCGGTTCTAGAGTGTGTACGGAGACTTTGTTGATTGATGTTTGCGACTGACCCCGTATAAAGTGTACATTTTCGTCTTTCAATTACACAAAATATGTAAATATGTGAAACATCCTACCATTCTGTTGCGTACTGCAGTCTCATGAAACTTCGTTGAAATTGAAATCGAAGAGTCGAGATCCTTCCTTTGCAGCTTCAAATTCAAGATTCACGATCTCCTGAAATTTAGAGAACCTTCGCCGGAAATAATGTTCTTCCAGTCGAGGGTTTTCTAGGTGGATTTTCCTTCCAGGTGCTCGACGCGTGGACGACATACAGTGGGCCAGAATCGTGAAGAAGGTGGACCGAATCCCCAAATATCATGTCCTGAAATGTCTTAAAGTTAGGCTTACTAGTTTATACTCGTCTGGGGCGTGATCACGTGCAACGTACGTTGTACGCTATATGTACAGTGACTCGGATTAATATTGTACCATACGATTTGAACATTTTTGGGAAGCTAGAGCGATTAGTTTACTACAGAATGTGAATAGAAATTTTTTCAAAAATTGCAATTGATCGGAATTATAGAAAAAAATACTAAAAGTTACATTTTACAACTTTTTTTATGTGGGCCTATATTGAAAATTAAAAAAAAATACGTTTTGTAGATCTCTGCGAATTAAGCATATTCTGAAAATTTCGTCAAAATCGGTCGACGTTGCAACGAGCTACAAACGTTTAAAGACGGTGAAAATTGCAGATTTTCAGCCTATAACTGAAATAAATCTAATAATTTTTCCATCTTGCAATGCCTGTAGTTTTTTTCCGTATCTAACGATTTTGATGAAATTTTCAGGATATGTATAATTGACACAGGATTACAAAATGTAGTTTTTAAGTTTTCAATATTGGCCTACATAAAATAGTTGTAAACAACAGTTGTTATTATTTTCTTTGTAATTCCGACCAAGTGCAATTTTTTCAAAATTCATTTTTTTCGTCATGTAGTAAATTAATTGTTCCAATTTCTCAAAAAAAAAACCAAGTCGTATGATGTGTTATTAAAAAAGCTATCGTCTTTATAAAAGTGTCCGAATATTGCCGTGGTTCACTGTAACTTCGGCTTCTAACTGCAATACACCTAAGGATTCTTACATCTTTCAATGCCTGTTGTTTTTTCCCGTATCAACCAATTTCGATGAAACTTATACAGTGTATATAATTGATACAGACCTACAAAACGTATTTTTTAAATTTTCAATATAGGCTCACATGAAAACGTTGTAAAATGCTACTTTTAATATTTTTTCTACAATTCCGATCTATTGCAATTATTGAAAAAACTTCTTTTCGCATCCTGTAGTAAATTAATTGCTCTAACTTTCCAAACAGCTCAAATCGTATAGTACAGTATTAAAAAAGTTATCGTCTTTTGTAGTGTATCCAAATATAACATACGTGACGATAACACACATGACATGTAATATATAATATATAATGTATGATAAATAAACATACGCTCGCCTGAAAAGTTACATCAGTCGATCATTGTTGCATTACGAGTTCCAGTATCAGGTTATATTACCAGACATCGAATCTTTATACAAAATAAGATGTTTCTACAGTGCCGGACAAAATATACAAATACATAAAATGTTCTATCATTTTGTCCCACACTGTACATCATTTATAATTGTAATTGTCTGAAAATTATGTCTCCATTTTTTTACATTTCTCTAACGTTTTCACTGTTTTAAATTTCACCGACTTATTTTTATTATAAATGTATAAAATCCGCTGTCTAAATATTATTATATAACATAAGCGAATTTTTATTCCAATCGACAATGGATCCTTAACATTATTTTGATTAATTCTGAGAAACAGGGGTCCAATAAAAATGTCTCCTCGCCTAATAATTTGCATAAGTCGACAACAACAGAACAGTGTTTATTTATTAATTACATCAATTTTTTAAATGTTTTTATAAGACGAAACAGTCACAAAAAGAAGCTCTATAAAGATAGTTTTTCATTCTAGTAAACAAGTAATATCAAAATCCGATTCTACGAATTAAAGAACCCCTAAAACCGCCCTCTTTGTAATAAATACTGCATAATTGAGGGAGATATGAATTTTATCCACCTATTTTATTATTCTGGTCCACTGTACGTCGTTTCGCGTCAGACTATAAATTCATGAATCTCTTAATAATATATCTTTATTTATAAACAGAACATTTTTAAGAGTTTTATGGGTCGCAGATTGCGTTTCAAGTATTATTTTCTTATTAGCATGAGAAACTACCCTCGAAATATAGTACCTTTATAAAGGAAGTTCTAATTTAATATTATTGTTTTTAGTCGTCATTTTGTAAATGTCATTTTCGTGCTTGAGTTCGTGAGAAACAAGCATATGAAAGAAAAACATAAAAATATGTCGTACTTCTTCAAAGTTCTGGGCTGTAATTTGGAGAGCTGTTATAATTATAATTATCTGTATTTCGATTACACATCTGATTAAAATAATTGGTAATTTAATTAATTGAAAGGTTTGAATGATGTAATTCAGTTAAACGTAGTTGAATTTCTATATAAATGAAATACATTATAATTCAATTACGCAATTGAATTTCAATTTAATTGAATTAGCACAATTCTGGTTACGGCCGTGTTTGTACATGTACATGGTACAATGTCAGGGCATGTTTACTATTAGAATACGATTATTTCCGACTCGTATCGATTTGGAACGTTATTCTCAAGGTGATAGCGACCTCGGTTATTTATCAAGGACGCGTGTACTCGAATGATATTTAAATTTAATTTTCTTGGAAACGAAGCCTTCCACGAAATTTCGTTATTCTTGATTTTCGTCTTATTTCTAGCCATAGAATCGACCCGATCTAATTTGTACCATGAATTATGGGGCACACTGTATAAGTACATTTAAGTATCTGTATAAAAAATGTCATACATTTTGGAAGAATTAGAAAATTTGAATTTAGTCCGCGTTTGTTCCGATTCCAGCCCATTGTAGGCTGGTTCCTGTTGCAGCAGGACCTTGTCTGTTCCGTCTCAATCGAGTGTCACGTTTCGAGAGCGTAGTCTGCCTCGTTTCGGCGTTACATGAAAAGTCTCGTCCCCGTGTCTCCGGGCACTCACGAACTATTTCGTACTCCATTTTCCTTTGAGCCGGTCGTGGTATCCAGCTTATTAGATTCTTGTCGACTGCTGCAGCGAAACCTTTTCGTATTCGACGTCCGACGCACGCCCTCAGCACTTCAAGACTGCAGCGCGACACGGTGTCCGTACTGGACTTTTCTCCATATTAAATTCGGTGTTTTCCTTCGAATTCATTTTCATTTGTCCCGCGCCTCGGGAACGTTTTTCACGGAGGTAAAGCCAGACAAAGACAATGAATTTTTTCCTCTCGATTTTCGTTTTTTCACGAACGACTTGAGCACAGTGAGCAAAACAACGGAACGCCGAATGGAAGGCGGCCGATGGTCGAAGAATAGTTGTTAAACTTCGCAGGAAGTATGCTCGGAATGCGAATGCTTTCCACCGTTCGCCGGAAAGAAAGAGATCGACTAATGTAAAAGCAAGAGACCGGGAAGGGAAAAGTAACTTCGCTGTAGATGTTACCGAAGAATTTAATATCGGACATGCCAATAGTTCTCGCGGCTTTTTACGGTCCTTGAAATTCTGAATTGATCTTTTAATGCTGTTCACAACTTTAAATCTTTGCACTCTGAATTATTTTTCAATTTTGTTGCCAACAACTCGCTATTATTTTAAATGTCTTATTTGGAATTTACTTCAATGGACAGTTCCTTGACTGCTACTTATTTTAAACAATTTCCTTTACTGATTATATTAAATATAGCTCTTAAACTTTGTTGCAATTTATATTTGAGAAACTATATTTGTTTTTAGCTAAGAAACAAGACAATTAAATAAATAAAGGAAGAAACAAATACACATACAAACCCGATTTATTTACATTTTTCTTGTGCAAAGAGTTAAAACTGTATATTTGCTTCTTTGCAAATGCTCCTGTGATAAAAAACTCAAAGACTTTGATAGAAGTCTCAAAGGAACTCGTAAAATAGGTCTCCAGTCAACCGTTCTCTTAACGAACAATTTTAAAGTTTCCATCTAAAGGATGATTCTAAATTTATCCAGGATTATTACTATAAATTCGTTATCAAACAAAACACAACAACACTCGAAATAAACAGAAATTATAAACACTAGAACTATCAAAGAGGTTTAACTAACCATTTCGGATTTGTTGTTCAATAACTGTCGAAAGCATAAACATGGAATTTGTGGAAAATTATCAAACCAGTTGGTTTATTCGTGCGGATATACTGCAATAAAAGTATATCTCTATTTCAGTGAATGCACTCTTGAAATTCGTATAACAAAACAGCATCGAGTATTCAATGTTTCCAATATACCTTATGTGATAGTTGCTTAACGAAACTTCCTTGTGTGTAAATAATATACTCATGAAGCAGGTCACCTATGAAAGCATTGGTTTTTCATGATGTACAGAAGGTTCGGAACTGAAAATAATTTTTTTACTGATTTTCTTAGTTTTTTTTCAAAGTTATTTCTATTTGGATGCGAGAAACGTATATTTTTTTATTGCATCTTGTAGTACATTAACAATAGATTTGAATATCGAACTATTTTTTTCTAAAACCAGATAATTATTTTTCTATATAAAAAAGATCAATAACATTTAATTCTTTTAGTGTAAAAAATTAAACATAAGCATAAAATGCTGAATCTATCATACCGAGGCAGTATCCATAAATTACAATAAAGACCTGAAAATAATTTAGAAATTTTTAAACCAATGTTCCGTAAGATTTTAGAAACAATATAACACCTACAGTTACTCGAATTAATATTCGAACGCTCTAAAAAGGATGATAACTTTTTTAATACTGTACTATACGATTTGAGCTGTTGGAAAGTTAAAGCAATTAGTTTACTACAGGATGCGAAAAGAAATTTTTTCAATAATTGCAGTAGATCGGAATTGTATAAAAAATATTCAAAGTTGCATTTTACAAATTTTTCATGCGGCCCTATATTGAAAATTTTGAAAATACGGTTTGTAGATCTGTTTGAATTAAGCCTATTCTGAAAATTTCGTCAAAATTGGTCGACGTTGCAACGAGCTACAAACGTTTAAAGACGATGAAAATTGCAGTTTTTCACGATTTTCAGCCTATAACTGAAATAAATCTAAGAATTTTTGCATCTTGCAATGCCTGTAGTTTTTTCCGCATCTATCGATTTTGATGAAATTTTCAGAATATGTATAATTGACACAGGTTTACAAACGGAATTTTTTAAATTTTCAATATTGGCCTACATAAAAAAGTTGTAAACAACAGTTTTTATTATTTTCTGTGTAATTCCTACCAACTGCAATTGTTTTCAAAATTCTGTTTTTATGTCATGTAGCAAATTAATTGATTCAACTTCTCAAAAAAATCCAAGTCGTATGATCTGTTATTAAAAAAGCTGTCGTTCTTTTAAAAGTGTCCGAATATTGCCATGGTTCACTGTAACTGCGATACTGTCCAGAAGAACAACACAAGTCCAGTGGGCTTGCGTCGTTTTAACTAAAGCGTTGTGAATTGTTACTATTGTTCCTATTATTATTCACATTAATTATACAAGCATGCAATATCGTGCAAAGTGAAATAAAAATACACTTATATTTTAAAAAGATAACAAGGAAACATCGCTATATCAAAAAATTAGTGATCCAAACCGGAGTTGTGCAGAATTACAATTGAATTACTCCAGGAATTCAAATTACAAAGTGATTGAATTAAATTGTAATTTATAATTCAGACCTTCATTCAATTAAATTACAATGTAATTCGTAATTGCAATTGAAGTACAATTATAAAATACTTTGTAATTAAATTACATTAATAACGAATTACGGGGACGAGGAATAGAAAATACGCCGCATAGACAGCAAACAAGTACGTGAAAGAAAAACATAAAAATATATCGCGCTTCTTCAAAGTTCTTGGCTATAACTTGGAGAGCTGCATTTTAATTATATTGTATTTCAATTGCACATCTGTTTGAAATAATTAGCAATTGAATTAATTGAAAGGTTTGGATCATGTAATTCAGTTACGACGTAGTTGAATTACTATACAATTGAAATACAATGTAATTCAATTACGTAATTCAATTACAATGTAATTGATTTACCACAACTCTGATCCTAACTTTAAACGGCAATACCGTGAAAGTGAAAGTATGTGACGTGCGGCGTTCTTCCTTACAACCACAGATATCAGGTGGGCAGACCGTATGCACCTACTCCGACTAAAATCTTTGAGAACCACGATCTCGGCATAATTAATATCTCTACTATTTTTGAACGCAATTATTTCTGAATTTTTTTTCGTGTAATGTTCGCTGCGGGTTATTATCGGGCCTGTTCAACGGATTCCGTTTCCCCTTCGAAGTGTGATTATATTGAAAATCAAGCAGCTTGTTTATTACGAGTGCGGCGGCCGAACAAGTAGAAGAGCCGCGATACAGGTCAGACCGAGCTCCGGTTACTCCCGCGCTCTCGATATTTTTAATTAAATCGCTGCCGGTCCGATCAGCGAGCACACTCACTTAAATTCAACAGCGTTCCGTTTTCGATGCACAAGAAGTTATTAAAAATCAGGGACTGCCGGAGTTCCCGTTTTCGTCGAAATCTTCCTGTATCGAGTGAACTGCAGTGCGGAGCAATGCTGCTGCGATGACGTGACATGGTTCTCAACGATTGTATCTTAAACTCACGTTTTCCGACTATTCTATATTCTGTAAAAATTCGGTGGTATATTTATTTTCAGTACGAATACCTGCCCACGAAACACCCCTGTAGCTGAACATAGGGTTTTATTCTGTGAAAAATCAATCACAATTGTTTAATGAGAACTTGCATATGTATATGTATATTTTATCACACATTCTTCTACACGTTTTCAAAATATATGCCGCCGGCTTTAGCTTCACCTAATTAATGTACACTGTGCCTTATTGAATGTAAATGTATATACACCAGTGGAATTAATTCTAAATTTTTACTTAAATTTCGTATTTATTCAAATTATTTAATATAATCATTTATATTTTATATTCTAATCATTGTTTTCTAATTTTAGAGCGTTGCTTATATAAAAAAGAATCAGTAAAAAGACCATTTACAGCCATACTTTTAGTATACAATAAAAATTACGATTTCAACACGTATCTTGAGATATTCGAAGCCATTTTAGTCGTTATTCACACTTTTAGAAACTTTACTAAGGTCCTCTCTTCTGAAAACTCAATGCCTGACTAAAAAACACTGATGAAACTGTTTGTGTAAAGACCGTCAAGGCCTTTGCGATTGGTTACTGTGATTGGCTATTTCACATCATGCACCGTTTCGTGTTGCCAGGCGCAAAAACAAAAATAACGACACAGTTTAGATTTGGTTAAATAAAAATTTTAAAACATTTACAAACCGAATCATATGAAAATATCAAGTACAAACATTATAGATCACAGTAAAAATATTACGAAATCAATCTAGCATAGCAGAATATACATTTTCTGCACTAAATATGAAATAAAGAATATTTTTATTCAAAGTGTCCAGAATTAATTCCACCAGTGTATATATACTATACCGAGTGTTGAGCTTCAAATAAACATGAAACTAAATATCATAAATGTTAATTATCTTGATAAATAAAATTGTTAGTGCTTTCGGTGTAAGGTTCGATCATTTGTTACTTAATTTACAAAGCAATTTTGCAAATTACTAAAATAATTCCGACGTTTTGATCTTCATTCAGATCATCTTCAGGGGTTACTAGAACTAGAATTGCGTCTGTGAATTTTTTTTTAACAAATTAAGAATATTTTGAAATTTAGAAATACATAACAGAGAAAGGGAAACTTTCTGCTATGTATACATAAATTTCAAAATATTCTTGCGTCTGTGAAATTTTTTTAACAAATTAAGAATATTTTCAAATTTAGGAATACATAACAGAGAAAGGGAAATTCTCTGTTATGTATTCCTAAATTTCAAACTATTCCTAAGTTGTTAAAAATGTTTCACAGACGCAATTCTAGTAACCCCTGAAGATGATCTGAATGAAGATCGAAACGTCAGAATTACTTTAGTAATTTACAAACTGGCTTTGTAAATTAAATAACAAATGATCGAACCCTTGCGCTGAAAACATTACAAATTTTATTAACAACAAATACGATCGATAGAAAGATATAATTATCTTGATAAATAATGAGTATTGTCAAAAACGTTCGGACATGGGTCAGCATATTTTTGTTCTAGATTCACCAGAGAAAGTTTAACCAAAATCAGCAACTCCGCTACTGTGATCTCTCCTTGTTAGCAGATAAAAATTCTTCGTTTTCGCCAATCTTTTCGAAATCACATTTTGTCCAGCTTATCAGACGAAAAAATATCCATTGCGTGCTGCTGTGCCTCATTGATGCGGGGAACGAGCGATACGGGCTCCAGCTCGAAACTTAAACTGTAAATTAGTCGAGGAATTCCATTTTGCCGCACGGGAAACGTCATTTCCCGTGTAACAAAGGAGTGCTAATGAAATCTGTTCGGATTGAATAGCTCGACGACGCCGAGGAATTAGTGACGCGCTCGCCACTTCAGAGTAACAGGAAACGGTTGTTCTACGAGTAGCAACGTATCTGCTGGTGGGAATCGTGTAAGTTTCGGGTAGGTCGATAAATCGCGAAAGAGATAAGCCGGAATGCTACAGGAAATTAAGGTCTCGGCTCGGTTCGACGTCCCCCAAGTCACTCTTCTCCGGCTTCGGGTTCTGAGCCAGTGTCCTTCCTCTCTGGCTTTCACCTTAGCCCTCGGTTCTCACATAAAGCCGGCCTGATTAAGTGCATGTTGTCGAAGAACGATCATATCTCTCTCGTGTGGTTTTCTTCGCGGTGGACCTCGCTTCCTCTTTTTTCCTTTCCGTCTTCCCTTTCCCACCCCTCTTGAAAAGACTCCGACGGGGAAGCCCGATGAAAATGAAAGGCCTAGACGTCGTCCCCCTCGGTGTCCCGGGGGAGCACGTTGCGAAAAGAGGGTGGAAAAATATATATATATATATATATATATACATTGTATATACATATGCATTGTATATACATATGCATGTACACGCGCGCCCGTGGAAGTGTAAGAAAATATTCCGGCGAGTCCTCGTATATATGCCACGAGACTTTTCACGCGACAGTAAGTTTGATATCTGACCCGTTGAAATATGGGGGATGATGATGATTATCGTTACGCATCCATCGTACGGAAATTTAGAGTCTCGTAAAACTTGCATGCTGCTTCGGAAAAATTATCGGAAAAATTATCGGAAAAATGATCGGAACAGACGCGGCAGATCGGGGATTCTGTCGGGACGTAGATAAGCGCGAGATATTCGGGAATTCTATCGAGAAAGTAAAATGTTAGCAGGTTGACGTCCGACCTCACGTATGCGTGACTGTTCTCAGATATCGGTTATCGAACGTGATTTATCGTCATGAGAGGTCATAGTGGTGGGGTCGTTTATTTTAACGGTAAACCTACCACCACCGGTGATAATGACCGGGTCCGGATTTTTTATTATACAATTATTGAAATAAAAAAAGGGATTTTGATATCTTCAGTAGAGCCAGAGTTGTGCTAATTCAATTACATCGTATTTAAATTATATAGTAAATCAACTACGTCGTAACTAGGGATTGCAATACCGGTATTTCGTGCTATTTTGCAATTTCGTGAAACCGGTATTTGCTAAGTTAGAATACCGGTATTTTCGGTATTAGCTATAAATAATAAATATTTTTTTTGGGCATCTACTCTTATGTGAAATACGTTCGCCGCTCAAATACTCTGGATTTAGAAACTTCTGATTCTGATTTCGAAGAGAGTGACAATGAAGAAAATAATAATACAATTGTTGAAAGTACCTCGTTTGAATATGACGAAGATAATAGTAACGAGGACGAAATATTAACTTACCAAGGATTGCTTCCTGTAATTAAAAAAATCCGAAAAGTTGTTAAAATATTTAAACGTTCCCCTACTAAAAACGCCGTTTTACAAAAATATATACTTACTGAAATAAAAAAAGAACTTATGATAATATTAAATTCTAAAACACGCTGGAATAGTTTGTTATTAACGATGGAACGATTTCTGAAATTAAAAGCTGGCTGTGGAAGCATTATGTCGGAACGATTCCATCTCGTTAACAGCGACTGCAGCAATAAATTTTATGTTGCAATCGCTTGAAGATCAGGACGCGCCACTGTCTGCGGAATTATACAGTGCATTGAAAATTCGTATACAGGAAAGGCATAGCGAACTAGGAAATATTTTAAGGTATTTACATAATTATAACGACTTTAAAAAAGAAAACGGAAAGGAAGAAAAGAAGCTAACAAGGTCAAATTTAATTAAGTTCGTCGTCAATTTCCACAAAAACATTTATGAAAACCAATCGCAAACCTATCCAGAAGAATTCGTTGAAGATGATGTTGATGTTAATATCGAAAAAGAATTGTCTCTCGAGAAGAAATTACAATTAGCCATAAATAAAAAAATTGCCACGAACGATAATACAAAAATAATACAAAAAATAGATTTATCCAAAACCGTCGGACGAGAGACCGAGTTGTTAGAAGATGAAGGACATCGAGGCAAATATTTAGAGAAAGTATATCGCTTATTATTAACGGTACCACCAACCATCGTGGATGCGGAAAGAGCATTTTCAACTGCAGGTAATTTGTGCAGAAAAATACGTTCGAGGCTTAATGACAGTTCAATAGATGCATTATGTTTTTTACAATTACATTTCAACAATATGAAGTCAATAAATTAGTTAATGTTTTTTTCTATTAAACAACTGTGTTTTTGTACCTCCATGAAAATGCATAATACCGGTATACCGGTACAACGTTTAAAAAAATACCGAATACCGGTATTGTATTTTTGGTCTGGTATTGCAATCCCTAGTCGTAACTGAATTACAAAATTCAAACTTTTCAATTAATTCAATTCCTAATTATTTCAATCAGATGTGTAATTGAAATACAATTTAATTAAAATACAGCTCTCCAAATTATTGCCTAGGACTGCGATATTATTTTTATGTTTTTCTTTCATATACTTGTTTGCTGTCTATGCGGCGTATTTTCTATTCCTCGTCCTCTTAATTCGTTATTAATGTAATTTAATTACAAAGTATTATATGTTATAATTGTACTCCAATTGCAATTACGAATTACATTGTAATTTAATTGATTAGAGATCTGAATTATAAATTACAATACGATTGAATTACGATGTAATTTACGATTTAGCTTTTTGAGAATATTGGCATGTTACACTATACAAAGTAAAATTTTTAATGAAAAGAGAAAGTACTACTTAAATTTTCGTTGTAATAAATTCATTTGAAAAAATATAAAGCGTGAAGATCATCAGTAATACCGACTGGTAAAATATGTTAGCAAACGTATGTTAAAAAATTTGAAAATGTGTTGTGTTCGTGAGGGTATTGTAATAAATCTGTATCCTGTGTGACTAAACTATTCCTTGGAGATTCTTCACTCCGTAGTTTACGCACGACAGACTTTTTCCCAAATGCATATTCCCACCAACCCCTCAGCGGCGCACGCACACACACACACACACACACGCACGCACATACCCGATAATACTAAACAAATCCTGTCGAAATAGCTACGGACACTTCATGGGCCAGCAGAATCTCTGAACTTATTTCTATGGAGGACACGTTTCAACCCCTATTCCCTGGTCTGTGTTTTACATCCTCTGGCAGTACGGTCTACACTATCGTAACGCTTTAAACCTCGATGTTGTGTCAAACTTTACACTCCTTATTTATGGAATGCTTATCTTGTGTTGGAGTTTAAGATGGTAGGCGGTCGTAGTTTAAAATGTCGATCACCAACCTCATAGTATTTCCGGCGGTGCAGACAAACACGTAGGAAATTTTATTTAATACTAGGTTTACGCGACCCATCAAATTAACGGGTTCTAGTAATTTTAATTTACGAAAATTGAGAATGTAAAGATGCATCCATAAGGGATTATTCAAGAAATTTATTTCTTTGGCTATTTATTATTTAAAAAATGACTAAAAATTTATATACGCACATTCTTGTATGTCATATATAATTACTAGACCGCGGATCTTTATGCAAAGTGAAAATTGTTTGCATCAACTGCAAAGAAATTGAAACTAAATTAAATGTTATTTCTTCCCTTAATGATTATAATAGAGGAAAAATCATATATTGACATCTTTAATTTTTAAAATTTTTCAACAATTTTGAATTTCATCTACCCAATTTTGTTATAAATGCAGAAAGATCCGCAGTCCAATAATTACTATGTATTACAAACTACATGTACTACATTAAAAACCATTACGCGCGCTGGCCGCGAGGCCCTTAACTCGTGATGTAAAAGTGATGTAAAAGTGATGTAAAATAGTCACTTTTAGTGCTCTGTAAACCCAGTGTTAAAATCGTATAAAAAAGTTACCGAAAAAGATATTTAATATTAACCCTCGCTAGGTAAGGTCTAATAACACATAAATACTAAGGTAGGGTCTCTTAGACTCGATACACAGAAGAAAAATGGTGTAAATGGAAATTTCAGAGACTGTTATCGGTGACCATCTTAATGATGAATGTGTTAAAAACCACAATTTTCTGTAGAGAAATGGCGCAAATGAGGATTTCAGGAGCGCAACCTCTGGTTAATTAACACATTTAAAATATTGGATTGTATAAAAATTGCTTTATCAATTATTGCATATAAAAGTTGTAAAAAATTAATTCAATGAATCTACTTTTTAAATCCTTTACCCACAATCACAGATGACAGAATCAAAACAATTTTTGCAAAAACCAGAAATTGTATATTACGGCTATCGGATAGTAATACAATATATAATATCTGTTAGTAATATAACGTATATTAATACAATATATAATATTAATATAATATATAATACAGAACACATGCCGCACAGTGTTGCGATCAATGCTCATGTCCATAGATGGACAAAACTCATATCGTAATTCCGTAAAAAATTTAATATTAACATTTCTCTGCCGGTAAAACTCCCAAAGTCGTTTTGGTCTACAAAACTGTGTAAGCATTTTGAATTCATATTTTCCTACATTTTGTAAGGAGGTCCATAAAGCTCTTATATCTAATCAATATCAAACGATATTTTTAAAATACGTTTTGTGCTTACTTTCCTATATTCTAAAGTAAATTTTTATAATGTAAACTAACGGTAAAAGTACGTTTTATTGTCTTAATTATTTCCGTTAATTACATATATTATGAGGTTATGTATGCAATATTCAACGAGCACAAAGTTGGCAATAAACGCCAACAAACAGAATATTTTTGTTGGTAGCATTGGAGCAGACTTTAAACTTTCTTTTCATATAAATTTTAAAATGCGGAAATGTGCGAAAATGGACAATATTTCTATTTTTAGTGACAGTGATCGGTATTGACAATCTGAATTTTTGGAAGTTTGGAGGAATTTTTGAAAGTTTGGCGGAATTTTCGGAAAGACAATCATCTTAATGGATTGTATAAATATGTTTTGGAGAAATTGTGTATAGATACGTTACGTGAAGAAGCAGAGAAATCTATCTGCACACTTTGTATTAGTAGTCACAAAGAAGGTTTTGTGCAACTAGCACCTCTAATCGCAGCACTGTGTACCAGCCGAAATAAAACCCAATGAATTTTACTATGTTTTTGTAATACTAGAATCTTTAATGAACAGGTGCGGCCTAAGTGCCTAATCGTCTACTGCACACGTCGAGCACAGCTCCCACAACCCTTTAACTTGGGCCCTATTCGCAAACATAATTAATCGCTTCGAAGCGCACAGTTTGCCAATTCATCACAGCCCCGAGGAATCATCGCGCGCAATTCGGCGGTCATCGAACTGAGCGTACCGGCTTCCGATTGTTTGTTTCCCCGTAACAATAATTAACTACCGTATTCTTGATATTTAATTACACGGTTCGGGCCGATTTACAAAGGAAGGGGAGAGGGGGACAGAGAGAGAGAGGGGGGGAATGTTGTTTCCCCCGATATTGAAACGCGTATTTGCGAGTCGAATTGTTGCGCGCCCGGTACCCGATAATCTCATTAACGAAGAGAATGCGCGGTAATCGAGGAGACAGCGTTTGGAAAACAATACGCGAGGCCGCGTTAATGTTTCGACTGTGACAGACGCGCGCGCGTCCATCTGCTCCCTTTCCCGCCTGAAATTAGGATACGGAGTTAGCCACTTACGGACGGACACTCCCAGTTAATTTCCGGCTGTAAATAGTCGATTCGTTCCCGTCTAGCATGTCCTCAATCCCCTGTTGATCGATCGACCATTTCTTTCCATTTCCATTCCGTCACTATCCTGTTTATTTACAGGGCCGTCGAGATAAATCCAGATATTTTTCGGGCAGTTCCACAAATAAGATATAGGGTAAATGTACCTATTACTGCGATATTTTGTCCTTATTAGATTAGACAGTTTTCTCTGTTATGTATTCTTAAATTTCAAAATATTCTTAGTTTGTTAAAAAAAAATGTTCACGAACGCAATTCTAGTAACTCTTGAAGATGATCCGAATGCAGATCGAAACGTCGGAATTATTTTAGTAATTTGCAAAATGGCTTTGTAAATTAAGCAACAAATGATCGAACCCTTGCGCCGAAAGCATTAACAATTTTATTAGATTAGAATATCGAGATAAAAATAATGTATTTCGTTATTTACGCAATACACTGCTGTGTTAAAATTAATAAAAGGTTTATTCGTTTAACACTAAATCTATCACCACCGGTCAAAATGACCGGTTCCAGATGTATTATTTTACAATTATGAAAATAATAAAAATAATTTTATAATAATTGATCGCATAAATATCTTTAGTAGAGCTCGTATTATAATAGTACTAAATAAAATTAATCCTGTCATTTTTATAAGTGAAGATGTACCAGTTACTTTCAAGGCTCGGTAGGTTTAGTGTTAAAATGTAAGAAATAAAAAATTATTTGTTACTTTACACAGAATTTATTTAAATTAATACCTAAATACGTAATTTGTTTCTGCATGCTCGTATACTTCGAATTCGAATTCGCAGTAATCAGTACATGGCTCTTTTTCGTCCGCAGAAATACGTGCACAATTTTCAGTCGATTCAATCGATAAAATCAATTTTATCTTTTAATATTTTCTTACGTTGTATTAGATTTTAAGCCAATTTTTCATGATAAATTAAGAATAATATTGAAATAAAGTACGATTGGAAACGAACAAGGAAAATGTATTATATAATAATATACAATGGATTCCGGTTAATTGGAACGCATTGGGGCCGGATTATTTGTATCAATTAAGCAGCTGTTCCAATAAAGTTGTCCCAATATTATTGTCTTCAAGTTTTTATTTTTATTCTTCAGTATTTGTCCCAAACAAGCGGCAGTCCCGATTAAGCGGTGTCCCAATCCACCGGAATCCACTGTACATTTTAATTTAGTCCCACGGCTAAGAAATTCGAATTGGTTTACATAAACCTGATCAGTACAATTCTATCGTTCCATTCATTCGCTCGTGACAAGACTGCCGATCTTTATGCATTTATGAAATGTTTAAAACATTAGACTTGTTTCTATAAAATAATTCATGGAAATCATAATTTGTATACATTATTGATTGCACTTTCTTGAAGTTCACCTGCAGTCTACTCACGAGGATCTCATAGACGATACGTTTATGATTACGGATTAATTAAATGTAAGGCATGATATTATTTATTGTGCATCCGAAAAGATTCAATTGTCTGTCCAAAAATAATTTGAAAATGCTAAAATATTTTCTATGGAAAAATTCGTTCGTTTTGAATTATTACTTACACGTGTTTCCATGTTAATACGCGCGGATAGCAGTGCGGTATTACTTAATATTTATCAGGATAATTTGTTTGCGGTTAATATAAGTAGAAACAGCGAGTAATAAACAACCACACATTTATTAACATCGCGGGTCCGGGCATTTTGTTCAGAGCGAATCTGTGAATATTTTATATAATTGTCCGGGATATTACTCCAGTGCATTGTGAGAGTAGTACAATTATTAACTCGAAAATTAAACATGTCTTCCGACCTAAAATAATTCCGTTCCATATGATTTTTAACATTTTATGGATACGAAATTGGTATAATGCAATACTTAAATGTTTGGTAATTGATTAGATAACAAGATATTGAATAATGTAAACAATATTGTGAATAATGGTACAGTAATTTTTAGTGATGACTCTCTGCGTCAGAGGTGAGCATTATTTGGCGAAACAAATATTTCAGATAATATCGAATATTTTAGATTTCATTTTGTTTAAAGAAAATAATATTCTAAATAAGATATATAATTTCCAAAATATAATATTTCTATTTTAACAATCAGAAACTCAAAATAAAATATTTCTATTTCAACAATTTGATCCACAAAATGAATTATTTCTAATTCAACAATCTGAAACACGAAATAAAATATTTTACTGTTTGCATTGATATAATACTCTGAGAAACCGCATAGACATACAGTATATCTTATCGTTAAGAAACGATTTACACTCGTAAATGTATTGAATTCAACTCATTATTTTCAGCAATAATATTTAGAATTGAAATTGAAAATAAAAAGACAAAATTCAAATATCTTCAATATTCATCACATAAAGTACTATTTTCAAAAATTACATCCTCACATAAATTATTTTATTTTCAAAAATTACTGCATCAAATAAAATATTTTATTTTCAAAGTTGTATACATACTTTAAAATAAATAGGATTAATTATTGATTACTATTTAAAATACTATTTTCTGCTCTGAGTCACCACTCGTGTGCTAAGGGTTTAATTAGTTCAAACAAGATATACAATTTACTGTATATGCGCGAAGTACACGTTAAAAAGTTTGAATGCGTTTCTTGTTACAGATACGCGATTGGCTGACAGTTGAAGAAGAGATGTCACGACAACAGGCTGTGATTGTCGGCGACGTCGACAAAATCATGCATATGATCGACAAACAGAGGGTAAGTCGATTATCCATAAATCTATGTATCTCGTTTCCAAAATATACCAACGTAACCAGATGTAGTTAATTCTTCGTAATACTACAGCGACAAAGCAAATATATCAAACCAAATACTAATGGAACAGATCAGGGTTTCATCCCGGTTGTTAAATCGACTTTGCTACCAGCCTAGTTCAACTAAAAATGTACTAACTTAATCGGAAGTAGTTTATTCTTCGTAACCCTACAGTGACAAAGTACATATTATTTCAAACCAAATACTAATGAAACAGATCAGAGTTTCATCCCGGTTGTTTCATCGACTTTGCTACCACCCTAGTCCAACTAAAAATATGCTAACTTAATCCGAAGTAGTTTATTATTCGTAATACTAAAACTATAAAGCACCTATTATATCAAACCAAATACTAATGGAACAGATCAGGGTTTCATCCCGGTTGTTAAGTCGACTTTGCTACCAGCCTAGTTAAACTAAAAATATACTAACTTAATCGGAAGTAGTTTGTTCTTCGTAATACTGCAGTGACAAAGCACATATTATATCAAACCAAATACTAATAGAACAGATCAGAGTTTCTTCCCGGTTGCTTCATCAACTTTGCTACCAGCCTAGTCCAACTAAAAATATAGTAACATAATCGGAAGTAGTTTATTATTCGTAATACTACAACTATAAAGCACATATTATATCATATCAAATACTAATGGAACAGATCAGAGTTTCATCCCGGTTGTTTCATCGACTTTGCTACCACGCTAGTCCAACTAAAAATATGCTAACTTAATCCGAAGTAGTTTATTATTCGTAATACTAAAACTATAAAGCACATATTATATCAAACCAAATACTAATGGAACAGATCAGGGTTTCATCCCGGTTGTTAAGGTGACTTTGCTACCACCCTAGTCCAACTAAAAATATACTAACTTAATCGGAAGTAGTTTATTCTTCGTAATCCTACAGTGACAAAGTACATATTATATCTAACCAAATACTAATGGAACAGATCAGGGTTTTATCCCGGTCGCTTCATCAACTTTGCTACCAGCCTAGTCCAACTAGAAATATAGTAACTTAATCCGAAGTAGTTTATTCTTCGTAATCCTACAGTGACAAAGTACATATTATTTCAAACCAAATACTAATGGAATAGATCAGGGTTTCATCCCGGTTGTTTCATCGACTTTGCTACCACCCTAGTGCAACTAAAAATATGCTAACGTAATCCGATGTAGTTTATTATTCGTAATACTACAACTATAAAGCACATATTATATCAAACCAAATACTAATGTAACAGATCAGAGTTTCATCCCGGTTGTTTCATCGACTTTGCTACCACCCTAGTCCAACTAAAAATATAGTAACATAATCGGAAGTAGTTTATTATTCGTAATACTACAACGTTAAAGCACATATTACATCAAACCAAACATTAGTGGATCGATGATAGCTCAGGGTTTGATCCCGGTTCTTTCATTGACTTTGGTCCCACCCTAGTCCATTTCGATTTGCTTCGGTTCACGTCACAGGAGAATATATCAGACTTTCATGCGCCACTTTTCATGAAATGTATGGTGTCGAAGCTTTCCAGAAATATATATGATATTTGATATCTACTTCTTTTATAGAAGACATTTTGTAGAAAGAATAGATGCGACGAACCCTAAAGTTGTGGGTATAGACATTTTTGAAAGAAAACTGCAATTATGTTAAAGACATTTTTGTAATACTATTATAATATTTTGTACTTTGTTATAATTGAAAACACCAGAGTTGGGCAAAAATTTTATTCAAATCAAAATTTCGACGAAGTGGGTTTAAAACCCACTTAGAAAAAACCCACTTTACTAGAAATTTTTATTTACATAAAATTTTTGCCCATCTCTGGAAAACAATTAGGTACTTTATTGTTTACTATATTATATATCATTTATTTTGCTGCAGGGTATTATTGTGTACTGTATGTTGTTAATTACCTCTCAACAACCAGATGTTGTACAGGTAAAAATATTATACAACCGCTATAGAGCTGTGTACCAAACATAGAACACTCTTGTGGCTAATTTTGGCTGCACATAATTAATTGAGAACCGGGTGGTACTTTCAAATTATTGAGGTCAACGTTCCCGGCACTGTTAAATATTTCGTAGCTCTAAAAAGAGCTAATAGTATTATAAACTTCAACCGCTTCGCTTAGTATATTCTTTTTAAAATAAAAGGATTGTCGGAAGATGCCGCTATATTAAAAGAAGTATAACATGCATTCATTACTGTATCACACTTCTAAATAATCATTTGAAATATCACGAAAGGTTACTGCCTGTCTGATTGGACAATTTATATAACGTTTTTATTAAACAAACAGACATTCCATTTTATTCGTATTGTGGAAACCACAAAATTAGTGTAAAATATTTATTTCCAAAATTAAGCAACCAGAGTTTTGTCAAATCTATTCTATAAAAATATATAAAATATATAAATATAATATATAAAATGATACAAAAAAATAATATATAAAAATGAGTAGACGAAACATGAAATGGTGAAAATATTGGAGGATTCTAAGAATTCCATTATACCAACGGTAATTTAATAAAATTATTAAAATAATGTTCCTGTTTCTTATCGCTAGCTTCAACATGGATACTAGTAATGAAAAATAAATAATATTTATATAATGATTTGTAAAAGCTCTTATCCTTTATGTCCTTTTGTCTTGATCGCACGGTACATTTAATTGAAATATCACCGCTTATCTACAAATGTAAACTACAATCATTCTTATCGCGTCAGATATACCGACGAGACCGAGTAGCTGAAACCTTCTGCGTCGATAACGCTGCGATCTGTAATATCTACAAGGGTTGAAAACAGAAATGCAACTTCCCGCCCTTGTGAGGAGGGTTCGCTCTAGAGGGTAAAGTAAACGGAACCACCCTTAGCTTGCAGTTTCCTGCCATATCGTTCCCGCCGTTGAAGATTCACTTTAACTTCCGAGTTCGGGGGGATGATGTCGCTTCCTCGAATTTCTACGAGAGGGCGAATGTTTCTGGGTTACTGACCGGGAGAACCCTGACATTGGCATTGGCATTAAGGGACCAATGAACGTTGCCACGCCTTCTCCTGTGCGTCGACTATACATTGTTGCTTCTCGCGCAATAGTTATGCTCAGACTATTGATTGCTCGAGCGCGGGGTTCGTGGTCATCCCTACATGCACCCCTTCGGCGATTTGCTCCCGAATTTTCGAGGATATATCCCTTGCGTTCAGTTTTGTTTTTGTTGTTGTCTGCTATAAAAGAACACATACGTTCTTTTCACAATTCGTTCCTAAATACGACGTGACGGATTTATCGGAGCTTCGACTTGTTGATAACTGGACTGCGAATCTTCATGCAAAATATAAATCGGTTGGATCAATTGCAAGAAGCAGAAAGCAGATTTAAATTTGTTTTTCTGTTTAATAATTTTCGCGCATTGGAAATAATATGTACATCTATCTCTTTCTTCTTTTAAACTGCATCAACTCGTTCTCGACATAAATGCGTAAAATCCACAGTCTATTGATAAGTTTTATTGGACTCTTGATGTTTCCTGAGCCAGTCGAGGACGTTTATTTCTCGCGTATAAATGCTCGTTCCGTGTGCGGAACTCTCTCTCTTTTTAGTCGATATTCAAACATTTCGATATGAACTGGTTCGATATGGATGTACATATGTTTTCTTTTACTTTCGTAATAGTGCAAAAGATGGGGCGTTTAAGTGGGAACACATAAATATCTCATTAATGATTTTATGGAAAAAGTATTCAGGAGAAAGTTGTAAGGGTTAGTTTTTTCTAACGTCATTTATTTCGAGATTTCAATGCGATCAGTACTTTCTTTTAACGGAATGCCATATTTTTCCGTATTCTTTTAGAGCATGAAAAAAATAACACTGTCCGACAAATTTCAACTTTTTTTATGTTTCGCTATAACTGTTGGGTGTCCCTTACAGAGTTTTTTGCGCTGATTCCGAATCTGCCTTTAATTTTTTTCCTACACGTACAGTTTATGAGAAACATGACTTTGAAAAAAAAACCTATTTTCAACTTTAAACAAACATTGCGATGTTATTATATAAGATATTGAATTGTTCATTACGGCAAAAGATTCTGTAGACTTTCCCGAATACAGTGATATCCAATATTAATACATTATGATTGTTTAAACATGTTTGAACAACGATTAAAGACGGGGAGACGCCACTTTTGCACCCATTTTTGAGGATATTTTTCAATTTATAGAAAAAAATAAGGGTCTAGCGGAAAATCGAACTATCTAATTAACTAGCAAAAAACTTTATAATGGACACCCAACAGTTATAGCGAAACAAATTTGGTGTTGGACAGTGTAATCATCGACCTATATACACATTGTGTGTCCTATATGTATACACCAAATATATCAGGTCATTAAGTATGAAACTTGACAAATAAAACAAAAATTTCAAACACATTTGTCAAGTTTCATACTTAACGATCCGATACATGTTGATGCAAGTATCTTGAGGTACAATAATCGAAACCGTATGTTTACGCAGGTCGATGATTTTGTTTTTTATCCTCTAAAAGAATATGCAAAAAAGTATGTCATTCCATTTAAAAAAGTGTTGATTACCTTGCAATCTATGGAAACATAACCTTACCGCTGGATATGCCTCCTAAGATATTACAACTTTATCCCGAACACCTTTCCGAGACTTTTAGTTGTTCCTATTTAAATACCGCACTCTGTGTAACTTACTTGGATTTACAAGAGGCACGTTTTAAATTTTCATTATAGGCACAGATAAGGAAACCTATACTTATCGACCAACAACAATTTAAAAATAAAAGTATTTACACATTAACCAGCGAACTGATTCTTATCATATCTCAGCAAAAAAATCAAGCCCTTTAGTCCAATTTTTAAAAAGTTTTTCCTTTCTAAAGGAATTGAAAAGGACGACTACTTTTTACACCCACTGTATTTGTTATAAGTATATGCATTCACTTTTGTAGAACCGCTTTGTAGAATCGCTCTTGTGGAGTAGACTGTGAACTAATTTAATTTCTCGTGTTCAATTTACTCGCGGATAGAAATATACGTTTTAATTGCGCTAGAAACTTCAATAGACATATTAAAACATACTTCTGTGTAAGCAAAACTTTGTAATCTTTGCCAGTCGCCAGGAAAGCAGTGCATTGTTCAACGGTGCTCGCTCGAACGGATTAATTAAGATTGATTGGTAGCCCTTTGCGACCTCTTCAACAGAGCTTTACGCCAGAACGACTTGGTCTGTCTGTCTCGCGTGTTCCAATCGATCCTTTCTCCGATTCGAGAATCGAACAGGGGAACAATTATCCACGGTGATATTTCAAATTCGACGAGCATATTGCTACAGTAAAAGGCTTCAATCTTGATGGAAAGTCGGATAGAATTTCTATCTTCTCTGCTCCATCCGAGAACGAGGAAAGATTGATACAATCAGGGGAAATCGCCTAACGTCGGACAGCACTTAAAGCCGGATACTTGTATTTTATTCAATAATCGATACGCAATGAAAAGATTTATCCCGTGGAAAGCACGAGGAAAAATCTACAGGAGCAAAGTGTGCTGTAAAACTAATAAGTTTTACAAAATAAAAATAATGAATAAAACTAACACAAGCCTAACTCTTTCGGTCATGGCGTCCACATATAGGGACATACTACATAAATGCTTGGTGTATCGGGGACCTCCTCGGAAATATTTTATACAACTGAAAAATCATAATTTAATTCAAAGAATTGCTTAGCAAAGCCATGATTTTGTTTCCAGGAATAAATAATGCGTGACCGAAAGGGTTAAAGCGCTATTCGAAACTAAACCGTTCTGTCAGATGTTACTGTTCAATAAAATGTATGGTTAATTTGCTAATTGAGTAATGATAAAAATTAGGTTGAATTTTCAAACTGCCACAAGTGGACATTTGGATATACTTGTTATAAATCTAACATATTTTGAAAGTGTCAAACATGAGGGGTCATTATCTTTTTCTTTCTCTGTTGTGTATTCTTAAATTTCAAAATATTCTGAATTTGTTAAAAAAAATTTTCACAGACGCAATTCTAGTAACCCTTGAAGATGATCTGAATGTTGATCGAAACGTCGGAATTACTTTGGTAATTTGAAAAATGGCTTTGTAAATTAAGTAACAAATGATCGAACCCTCGCGCCGAAAGCATTAACAATTTTATTAAAAACAAATACGATCGATAGACAGCTATAATTTCCTGCGTACGTTAAGTTATGCTTTTTGAAGAATCCTTCGAAGGTCATTTGAAGGTCAACGTATTATACATGGTTGAATTTGTCTTTTCATTAGCTATTTTCATTTTAAATAAACGACGATGAGCTTGAAATATCGGAAAATATGATTTACAGAAAATAAAACTTTTCAATCCATAATCTTTATATCAGAATGACTTTGTTTGACGAGTTCTAATTGATTTTTTCATTCAGATCGGAGATCGAGTAATGGAACGGTTACTCATGGTGATAATTGAAATTCGATGAGCATATTACTGCGTTAAAAGGCTCCGTACTTGACGGAAATTCGGCTGTTTCCCTGTTTTCCTGTTCCATTCGGGGTTGGAGAAAGAATGGCGCGTTCCGTTGATCAATGGAAACCCGATTCCGCAGGATTCCACGGCCTTCTTCCTCGTTGATGCGCCATTCGAGTCAACGGTCTACTCGGAATACGATTTGAGGGGTGGTCGAAAACAATGGGTTTGTTACTCCGCGTGTTGTTATTGATTTCCGATTGGAAGAGTCGAAGCAAAAGATATGAAGAAATGAAAGCAGCCGCGGTTTCAAACGGAAACGGAGGAACAGGCTGGGGATGGGTGATCTTCGATTTTATGGAAGAATATCGGGCCTCTTTGAATTCTGCTGATTATCGGAATTAAAATCGATCGATCTTTGAGTCCAATAATTGCCTGTTCGAATGTAAGCTACGAGCCGTTTCGTCGGACTTGAAGTAATTCCAGAAAATTTCGATCATCTTCAAGTTAAAAAACGTTCCAGATTTATAGAAAATCTTCAGTGAAAGACGGTAGAAAGCTTCTTCTTTTTCTACTTTCAAGCTCTTCCGAGTGGAAGCACCTCTTTAAGGTTAATTCAGGTTTTCCTACTATTTCTCGTACGCGGTAATAGACGTAAAGGAATTGCTATAATGGAAATTTAATAACTCCTTGCGCTCCATGAAGTTGTGTGAAATCTTTTTTTTAATCAAGCTTAAATTACGAATTTTTAATAATGTCGTTGCGTGGTTCAATATTAAATTTACATAAATACCATTCGAAAATATAGGGCCCTTTGTAAATGTCTCGAAATCGTTTTAGGAATCGAGATTTACGCGAATAAACTTATTTTAAACTGGTTTCAATTTATCTTGCTTATCTATATTTAAAGGAAATTTCCATGTGTATTATTCATTTTCGTTCTAAATTTAGATGAAAAATGGAAGATAAGGGTTTAACTTTCTCTACCTTTACCAACGAAATAATATTTAACACGTTCTTCGGTGAGGATGATCCATTCCAGACATAAGAATTAGAACTTGGAACCGAACAGAACATCTTTGAACTCTGAGCCGTATCGTATCTTGTACTTTGAATTATGGAGCATTTAGAACTTTTCGCACTTCGAACTGGTCCTGCACTTTAACTAGCGTACAGAACTAATTTGAACTTAGGGCTCGTACTTTGTCCTCCGCGCAGTAGCACACTACGTGCATCGATAGAACTTGTTGAATTATATGCAGTCCAAGAGAAGACTTGGCACTAAACTTTATATAGCAAAGACAAATATATAGTTTTGTTGTTGCATTCAAATGATTGTTAACGTACTCGGTGCGTGTCGATTCTCAAAGGTAAGTACTGTTTCCCTCTTTATATTAGTTCTTTCTAATGTAACCCCGATATAGAAGGCCTGAAAATAATTTATGACTTTCTCAAACAACGTTCCGTAAGGATATAAAAACCATGTAACACCTATGAAATGTAAGCTATATGTAACGATACTGTATTCGTTAAATGAACCAAGTGGTTTAAAGGAATGGTAAATAAATAAATAAATGAATCTCTCTCTCTTTACCAAACAGAATGATTAAATTTATTAGATCTAAAGGAGATCCAACTACAAAATATTCATTTTTTTTATTCTCGTGAAATTAATTCTGGACACTTTGAGTAAAAATATTCTTTATTTCATATTTGTGTAGAAAATGTACATTCTGCTATGCTAGATTGATACCGTAATATTTTTATTGTAATCTATAATGTTTATACTCATTTTCACGTGATTTGGTTTGTAAATGTTATCAAATTTTAATTTAAAAAAAAACTAAATGTGTTGCTATTTTTGATTTTGCGCCTGACAACACGAAACGGCGCATGATGTGAAATAGCCAATCACAGTAACCAATCAGGAAGGCCTTGACGGTCTTTACACAGCCAGTTTCATCAGTGTTTCAGACAGGCATTGAGTTTCCAGAAGTGAGGACCTTAGTAAGCTTTTAAAAGTGTGAATAACGACTAAAATTACTTCGAATACCTCGAAACGTGTTGAAATTGTAATTTTATCTAAAATTAGAAAACAATGATTAGAATAAAAAATATAAATGATCATATATCAAATAATTTGAATAAATGTGAAATTTAAGTAAAAATTTTTAAGTGTCCAGAATTAATTCCACTAGTGTATATTTTTAAATTTTTCATTAAGTATACTATCATTTTGTCCTTCTATATTTCGTTAATAATTCGATTTCTTTAAATGAAAATAGATAGGTTAATGAATCTTCATTTGATTTCATTCATGTATGTCGAGAAAGGCACTATGAAAATATATGTATAAAATGAATGGAATTTGTAATGTTTAATATAAACAGAAATTACCTTAATTCCGAAGTGTGCTACCTTTTTGTCCCAGAGCGTATTCGAGAAACTTGTGTCCACGCGTACTGTCAACGTTGCATACTCCCGATAGTATCCACGATGTCGCGTATCAGAGCAGGTACTCCCTGAAGTAAGGGCCGCGAGAGCTCGCGTAAATCGAATTCGTAGAGGCTGCAGGGAAAACTGTATGCACCGTCGAATTTCGGCAGAAGCATGCATCTAAATTGTGCGTATTACGAACGCTAATTGCATTGGCCCTCGTACGGTCGTCTAGAGTTTGGTCCGCGAGACCACCAGCCTCCGAGAATGCTTCCAGCCGACTGTTCGTGCGAATTTTACGCGACGCTTCGTTGTATTTTAGACAGTGCGCCGGTTCGCGGAGCACGGAAATTCGGAAACGGGAACGGGAACAGGAAAATTCGAACGGCACGGCCCGCTGCATCCCACAGAATCTTCCGTAATTCCAACTTCCAGTGGGACGTCGGATTGGTAACTCGTTTAGGGATAGATCCGTTTCCATAGAGAGATACAAAAATTATTTCCTTTCACCGACTCAAAAACTGCGAACTTTGATACAACGCGGGGCAAGATTGAGTCAATGGAACCATTGTTTCAGAACATCATTATTTATCTGTTTATTCCATTAGAAATTTTATCTAGTCATTCCATTTAACCCTTGCGTAATAAACCGGGTACCAATTTACTGTATTTCTTTCAACAATTTGTTAATGTTCCTCTAAACAATATTACAAAATTTCTCTGAATGTCCATTCTTTATTCGCTAATATATTGGGTTGGAACGAAAATTAGGATATTTATTCATAGATTTGTTGTAACATATACATATGATAACATATTTTCCATTCTCTTCTATTACTTTTTGCCATTTTTTAGGTGACTTATCATGTTATTCGATAAACGTATGAACGAACATCTTAATTTTATCTTTGAATTCTGATTTAAAAACGCTGCGAACTTTCGTTCCAACCTAATATTAATTTATAGTCTTATAATGAGGATTTGTGCAAACATGTTAAATACAGGAAGGTTTTAAATAGTCTGTACATTTTGGTTGACTGCACAAGGGTTAAAAAGGTACCGATTACCTCGTAATCTCTAAAAAAAGAAATAACCTTATCCCTGCATGCGCATCCTAAAAAATAACAACTTTGTCCGGAGCACCTTTTCCATAAAATTATTAATAACAGAGACATTTGGTGCTGTCGACCTCAAAACCTTTAAAAAAAAAATTACCTTGGATAAAATTAACCTTTCCGCTGCATATGCACTTTCAATAATTACAACTTTGTTCTGAACACTTGTTCCATAAAATCATCTGGCTGCACCTTTCAAATCGAAGACTGCGATTGCAGACCCTCGCCGGTAGAAATAAAAATAGTTGAAGTTGTAAGAACAGCGACAGTCTTGGTCTATATAAAATAGCAATAAACATCCGAGCTGCCGTTGAGCTTTGTTCTTCGACTGCTGATGACCCGGCCGGCGTATTTCCGACCGTTCCGCTTTACTTTCGTCGACGAACGCGAATTCCGGAACTTCTATCCTCGTGTTCGCTGCTTGCGTCCTGCCTGGAAGCTGCCGTGTAATAACATCACGGAGCCGTGGCTATGAAGAAGCTTCCTCGAGTTCGCAATTTCCCGGTTACATCGGCATTCGGTGATGCGAGAGCGTCGGAGTCGTCGTCGCCGTAGCAATGCACTTGAACACGCCGCGCGCGGTCCTACACTTGGAGGCGTACGAGTCTCTCGCGAGCTAACCAGCATTCTTCTGCGAGCTTCTAGGATAGATGCACCCTTTGTGTCCATTTCTCACATTTTTCTTCTTCCCGCGTATGCGTCTTTCAAATTACTATATTTTTGTTAATTTTGTTTGATACATTGGGATTAGCGATTGCAATACCGGACCAAAAATACAATACCGGTATTCGGTATTTTTTTGGTATTAATACCGGTATTATGAATTTTCATGAAGGTACAAAAACACGGTTGTTTAATAGAAAAAAACATTAACTAATTTATTGACTTCATATAAAAAACATAATGCATCTATTGAACTGTCATTAAGCCTCGAACGTATTTTTCTGCACAAATTACCTGCAGTTGAAAATGCTCTTTCCGCATCCACGATGGTTGGTGGTACCGTTAATAATAAGCGATATACTTTCTCTAAATATTTGCCTCGATGTCCTTCATCTTCTAACAACTCGGTCTCTCGTCCGACGGTTTTGGATAAATCTATTTTTTGTATTATTTTTGTATTATTGTTCGTGGCATTTTTTTTATTTATAGCTAATTGTAATTTCTTCTCGAGAGACAATTCTTTTTCGATATTAACATCAACATCGTCTTCAACGAATTCTTCTGGATAGGTTTGCGTTTGGTTTTCATAAATGTTTTTGTGGAAATTGACGACGAACTTAATTAAATTTGACCTTGTTAGCTTCTTTTCTTCCTTTCCGTTTTCTTTTTTAAAGTCGTTATAATTATGTAAATACCTTAAAATATTTCCTAGTTCGCTATGCCTTTCCTGTATACGAATTTTCAATGCACTGTATAATTCCGCAGACAGTGGCGCGTCCTGATCTTCAAGCGATTGCAACATAAAATTTATTGCTGCAGTCGCTGTTAACGAGTTGGAATCGTTCCGACATAATGCTTCCACGGCCAGCTTTTAATTTCAAAAATCGTTCCATCGTTAATAATAAACTATTCCAGCGTGTTTTAGAATTTAATATTAGCATAAGTTCTTTTTTGATTTCAGTAAGTATATATTTTTGTAAAACGGCGTTTTTAGTAGGGGAACGTTTAAATATTTTAACAACTTTTCGGATTTTTTTAATTACAGGAAGCAATCCTTGGTAAGTTAATGTTTCGTCCTCGTTACTATTATCTTCCTCATATTCAAACGAGGTACTTTCAACAATTGTATTATTATTTTTTTCATTGTCACTCTCTTCGAAATCAGAATCAGAAGTTTCTAAAACCAGAGTATTTGAGCGGCGAACGTATTTCAAATAAGAGTAGATGCCCAAAAGAAATATTTATTATTTATAGCTAATACCGAAAATACCGGTATTCTAACTTAGCAAATACCGGTTTCACGAAATTGCAAAATAGCACGAAATACCGGTATTGCAATCCCTAGTTACGACGTAGTTGATTTACTATATAATTTAAATACGATGTAATTGAATTAGCACAACTCTGGCTCTACTGAAGATATCAAAATCCCTTTTTTTATTTCAATAATTGTATAATAAAAAATCCGGACCCGGTCATTATCACCGGTGGTAGTAGGTTTAAGTAAGTAGGTAGGGCGCCGATGATTGATCTCGGCTCGAGTATATCGGTGTAAACCACTACTAATCCAATTACGAAACTTCTTTATTTTTCATTATTTTTTATGGGACTTTCTAATCCAATCAGAAAACTTCTTTATTTTTCATTATTTTTTATGGGACTTTCTAATCCAATTACAAAACTTCTTTATTTTTCATTATTTTTTCATGGGACTTTCAACAATTTATTTCTGGAATTTTTCTGATTAAAGTGATACCAAACACGATTTAATTTCAACTGAATTTAGTGGTTTAATCGAAAGTTTCTTCCGCAAGGAAGAACAGCGTATGGGAAAGAAAGAGACGCGGACAGTCGCCGTCGCCGGCACAGTTCAAAGAATGTCTCATACGCGATTCTTCGTTGCGACCGAAACTTCCATCGTCGATTAAACCACTAAATACAGTTGAAATTATATCTTGTTCGGTATCATTTTAATCAGAAAAATGCCAGAAATAAATTGTTGAAAGTACCATAAAAAATAATGAAAAATAAAGAAGTTTTGTAATTCAATTAGTAGTGGTTCACACCGATACGTTTCGGCCGCGCGATCCGTATTTACATGCTCTCCTTTTCCATGTTCGGCTTCGTCTATACTCTCGCCGCGGTCCGCGTGGTAGACGCAGTCATAAAAAAAATGTCTCTACACGATATGTCTCCGTGCAGAACACAGCCGTTGTAAAAATATAGCGACTTTACTGTATAACGAATAAAGAAAATATTCAAAGTGGTCGAAGTTATTGGTCCACCCTGTATACACCATTGCGTTTGCACACTGTGAAACCGTGTTTGTTCTACTTTTATCTTATTTCTCGTAATATTACGAGATCGTCGTTTTACTTTTATCGTTGTAGGGTCGGGAGCAAGGTTCTCTTACACGGAGTCGGGGCACGAGCCGCTATTTAATTATACCGAGTTTTGACGAACTTTCCGCGATTCCCTTAATTAGTGTCCCGCAAGTTGGCCCGTTAAATTGAAATTACTTTCGGATTATACCGATTCGGTACCCGTGCCCGGCACGTTCTTCTCGAGCCGAGACAATCTGGCCGCACGCGCCAGACTTTTTCGCGCGTCACGCGCGTCTCGACGAACTTTTCCAGTTACTCGGTGAACGGTAACCCGATATTTAATTGCTCGACACTCGTTCTACCGCGAAACATTTTCACGATTACAGCGCCCGGAAATATTCGCGAGCTTTTCACGGCCGTGTCTGGTCTGGTCTCGCGACGCGTCGTACGCCAACCTCGTTAAAGTAATATCCCAGCGGGAAACGCGGATCGTCGCATTTTTCGCGTTGCTGCGCGCACGCTCATAACTATGCGACCTATTTTTATCGTGTTGTCGTCGGCTCATTGTGTCCACTAGGGAGGCCCCTCGTAGAGAAGAATTTGGATAGGAATTTTTCGTTGGAATTGATTTTTAACGTTCAACATTCCTCGCGCGATGCCTACGAAATATAACCGAATCCAATAGATGTCATTTGTTGCGAAGGGAACAGATGTTGTACGTAATCAACTAGACAAAGCTTGTACTAAATTTTGTATAATGATACTCTTATTTAAAAATTTATCGTGAAAGTACACTGCTGTACAAACGAAAGAAGCACCCGACCGTATTTAATAGAAAAGCGTTAAAAATTAAATAAGAACACAGTAAGTTTTGAAAAAGGATTCTCCTGTTTGATTGAATAGTTCTGAGAATGCATGTGATATTGCGGATTATCTAATACTTTAAATGAAATAAATCGATCATTGTACAATACAATTTCTACATAAAGATATTGTTTTTCATTATATCTTATAATTATGGGTGCTTCTTTCTTTTGTACAGTAACGCATATTGGTTTTCAAAAGAATTGAGAGAATCATTTTTCAGATTAACAAAAATTTCAGCTGCACAAAGCAATTTCTACCTTGGAGCACGATATAATTGTCACGACTAGACATATTTAATATACAACGACCTAATGAATAAGCACCCCCTTCCGTACTAATAATGTACAATATGAATAATATAATTTTTTGTACGCCGAATTACTGTAACTTAAAACAGAATTGTCTATTGTAGTCTATCCAGTATCCGAGGAAGACGACAGGATTAAAATTTGGTTTAAATCAGGTGTGGCCAACCTTTTACTTACTACGCGTCAATTTTTTTCGCATACGAGTTCAAATGCGCCATACAACTCGAGCGCTTTTTGCACCTCCTTACGTTTAGGGGAGGAGAAGGGTAGCTCAATCACGAAACTAAATTCATTAATTTACGCCAGTTCAAAAGACATACGTTTACCGGAGCACCAATCTGCTACATTGAGAAATGATCTCTTGGACGAGAGGGCGATCGCTGTCGTTAACCCCGCAATTCACATCCTGCAATTGTGAGCTGTCGAAAAATTGCGACAAACTGATGAGCAAGAAGGCTGTATGAATAGAACTGAGAGCACTCAAGTGTTGAAAACATGAAAAAATCATTTTTGGCGCATGCGCCGTAGATTGGCCACCCCTGGTTTAAATGATCGATTATTTGATATAAACTTATCCGATTATCTCAATCGCTTCTACTCGTCCTAACGATCTTAACAACGTCATCGAAACATCGGCAATATTCCGATGTTACCGATAATTGTATGTTTGTACATATGAACATACAATTCAGCTGATCTATAATTCGTATTTCCATCTACCCTTTTATCATATTTCGCGCTGTTTGCACTCGCGCCCCCGGGCATCGAGTGGCGCGCGAATGAAATTTGACGACGGGGTGCGACGTAATGTGCACATTCGTTGACGATAAACCAACGTCGAGCCGACCGCCTCGAAGATGTAAAACTACCATAAATTCGTATCTCCAAGTTGCTGTACGCTAGCATCTGATTTCTATATCGGTTAGTGGTAACTCGGCACGATTAGCGATTACTTGTTTCACGTTAATCGCAGGTTGTGGTCGTGTATGATGTTATTTCTAGCAATCAGGTGACATTTCGAAATACGAAATACTACGTAATATTATTTTCATTGCCACTGTATTTATGCATCGACAAGTAATTATAATATACAATACAGTAAACGCTCGTTTCCTGTCCGACAGACGTATTCCGCAGGGACAACATTTGCATAGGAACATTATTTTTGTTTTGACTGCGTCTACCGCGCCGACCGCGCAGCGACTTCAATCGAGAGCCGAACATAGAGAAGGATAGAATGAAATACGGATCGCATGACCGGAGCGTGTCGCCGTCGCCGGCGCAGTTTAAAGGCCTGCGAGTTCTCGCAATGTAATGGCAACGATAGAATTGTTTATTTTTCATTATTTTTTTATGGAACTTTTCACTACTTCATCCGAATTTTTCGGATTAAAATGACACCGAACACGATATAATTTCAACTGTATAAATACATTGTAGTTTAATCGGCGGTGAAAGTTTCTTTCGCAAGGAAGAACAGCGTACGGGAAAGAAATTAGACACGGACAGTCGTCGTCGCCGGCACAGTTCAAAGAATGTCCCATACGCTGTTCTTCGTTGCGACCAAAACTTCCATCGTCGATTAAACCACTAAATACAATTGAAATTACACCGTGTTTGGTCTTGTTTTAATCAGAAAAATGCCAGAAAAAAGCCACTGTAATAAGTGCCATAAAAAAATAATTAAAATTAAGAAGTTTGAACATACGATTCATGGTGTCGATGTAGTGATCTTCACGCCGATGTACCCGAGCCGACATCAATCATCGCCGCCCTACGGTGTGGCACGACGTTGGCCGGCAGTGAAGTGGGTAGGCACTGGACAGCGTTTGCGTAGACGACCCGGGACAGTAAATGAGCGTTTACTGTACATATTAATGTGTATAACAGTAGTCTTATACTGGCCTGTTACATTATACGGTAAAGTCCCGTTATTCTGCAAACGGCTGTGTTCTGCACGGAGAAATATCGTGTAGGGACACTATTTTTTATGATTACCGCGCCGAAAGTACAAAGGAAACCGAACGTAGGAAAGGACAGCATGTAAACACGGACCGCGCAGACCTTCCTTGCGTTCGAATCTTTCATTGTCAATTAAATCAGTAAATACAGTAGAAATTATATCGTGTTTAGTGTCATTTTAATCTGAAAAATGCTACAAATAAGTTGGTGAAAGTCCTATAAAAAATAACGAAAAATAAAGAAGTTTTGTAATTGGATTGCCGATCAGTTCACGCCGATATACCCGACCCGAGATCAGATTACGGGGCATGATTGCACTGCTCTGAGACCGAGGCAGCTCGAGCTTCATGGCACCTTCCGTGTTGCCCCTCAGTCGAGGGGGACTGCACTTGACAAATTCTGTGTAGGCAGTCGCTGAGAAATAACGCGACTTTACTGTAACATGTACTGTGTGTACAAATGTGGCGAGTCTGTGCAAGAGACGGATAAGAGTTAAAAAGTAGACAAAACTACAAAAAATGGTATATCGTTAGAACACGAATCTTCTATTTCAGTAAACATAAATAAACTTGATAAAAAGAATAGTACATTACTGATTATTAGACACTGGCCACGTTTATTTTCAATCTCCTGCCAAATTTTCCTTGGTTCACGTATAATAGAAATTGATTTTCTTAAATTGTTTAGAATGCTTTCAGTCATAAGTATCATGTAGTGCATTCTTTAGAAATAAAATTTGATGCAGTGACGTTCTCATTGAATATTATATAATACATTAGAATTATCTATATGCTTTAATATACAGATGACCAGTACTGATGCATTATATTAATATTCAATGTATTATATTAATATGCAAATAGGCAGAGTAAAATCATAATTTAAACCATTACACATAGTAGCTGTTTCCTTGTAGATCCTTAGAATACAATAATTCAACAACACTAATTTATCTATCATTAAAATAATAATTAATGCAACACGTTATTAATTATACGTGTTGTGTTATCAATGTCGTTCGTATGCCAGGCGTATCATTCATTTCGCTATTACTGGGAGCATAATCCGATATAGGATGGTTCCTATTTACTGGGAACTATTAACATTAAGGCAATGAGGGAGTATTAATTTAACAGCCACTGAATTGATAATTTCAACTCGGCGAAAATTTCTCGCGGAGATCCTCTGTTAGTTTCATCGAAGAGGAAATTGTTCGTAAAGATTCGGCAATTATAATGCGAAGGGATAGATGGCGTGTGCGCAATGCGTATCTTCTTTGTCGGCCCCTTCGGCATCCGATTAGATATCAAAGTAGCGATAGCTACGAACTTACGCTTGATGGTTCAAGCAAGATATTTATGCACTCACTATTCGCTGACTATCGATGAATCATTTCAATGAACTAAAACTAATTCACCAGCTTGAATTCGTAACTTTTATGAAAATATAAAAGACTGACGAATAAAATCATAATATAAAGCGATAGAAGGCGAATATTTCATAGTACCTAGAAGTAGAAGTTGGCTAAATTGTCATCCAGAGAACGTATCATTTTCAAGAGTTATACGAGTAAAGAATAAGACGAAAATGTTTTACATGTAGGCTTAGTTTATTTGTAGTTTTATATCGTTGCATTATATAATTTTAACTTTCTGCTTGTTTCCTTAATGTCATCCTATACTTTAGCGACGGAATAATAAAAGAGTGCTTTTAAAATATTGCTGGGGTGTTGCATGTATCAATAATTATCAAAAGCAGCACAGATTAATTATTTTCCTTCATCGTAGACATACACTTCACTTCATCTCTACATACTTACATTAATTTTTAAAATATACATACAACCTCGTTACTTAATTTGTCCTTTAAATCACACACTTCATGCATAATAATATTACATATTACATTCAATGAAATCCATGTTTGTTTATTTTATTCTGGCTTTTGTAAAGTAATTCATGAACCAATAATTAATCTACGAAATTTTGTGAATTTTACTTATTTACTTTTACACTTTTATTTTGTTTTACTATCTTTGCAGATATTAATGAAATTTTGAACTGAGTGTAAATTGATTTCAGTCTTGACGAATCAATGGATGCAAATTTGTACCCGCATAATGATTTGTGGTGTACGATTTTCTACATTTTTAACAATCGGCGATTGCTTGGGGAAATCGATAAAGAAAAAATCACAACGAATAGAATTTTTTGGATTAATCGAAAATGTTGCTAGATGAAAAATTGGGAACATAGTCGTGATTTGAAGGGAGTTTCGCCGCGTTTGGTTTTTTCGATCGGAATTTAGGATCGGTCTGCGGACGCCGTCGATTGCCAGCGCGGTGGCGGTTTGAACCGCAGAGAAACGAAGATTTTTAATTAAAACCAACACGATTCGGAATTGTCGAGTCTGTTTTGAAATCGGTTTAAAGCGTTTACTAAACGGCACCCTCTGTTACGGGAATTTCGTAGCCTGTAGACTCAATACCCCATAGGATCGTTGAGGAAGGTTGGGGGAAGGGGGTTGAAAAGGAGGGAATGAGATAGTACGAGGGAAATCGAGGAGAACGAGCAAAAGAGATGTAACACCGTTCCCTAGCTACCATGGGAACCCATGAAGCTGCGAATTTCAGTCAGTACCACGACGAGCTTCCGCGGAAATACAACACGGTCGAAATTCATGCTCGCCATGTTTTACTAAACAACTAAATTTTAATTATCCGCTTGGCCATACGTTTCAATTCCATACGCGGCCTCTTTCTCTCGTAGTTGCTCTATAACCACGCACGATAGATTTCGTGCGCTTGCGTGTACCCCACTCGCATTCGGTTTGTTTAAACTTTTCATGTGTACTCGATCATCGACAAGAAAAATGGAAACTTTGTTAGTCTGCTTGGTTACGTTTGACGCGAGAAGACGCGCCTCGACGTACGGTGATCAACAGTGAAACACCTTAATAAAATCCGAGATAGTAATTCGCGTGACTCGACGATCTTTAATCCGGAAGACCGATCTCTGATTCAACTTCAACTGTGAACGTTCGCCGGTGCGGCTTTAATCTACTTAGCGATTACTCGATTCGATATAGACGGTGAAAATTGTACAGGTTCGCGCAAAATATGTGGACAAAGCAGGCTTGGGCATTATCGAAATAAATCTAAAATTCAAACAATGAAATATTTTAAGCAAAATTATTTGGGGCTGTATAATTATTTGACAAATAAATTAAGACATTATTATTTCAAATGGCATGCAGCCGAATAAAATAATATTAGGTTGGGGAGAAATTTTCTTCGTATTTTAATGGAGAAATGAATCAAACTTTTTCCATATTTTAAATGAAGTTTATTAAATCAAGAATGTGCCGTTTTGATCGACCACCTTTTGTCATTTTTGAGTTAAATTATAAGCCCGTCCAGGATTAATAATAATCTATCTATATAAATAAAAATGTAAATGTTCGTTTGTTCAAAATCTTAAATCTTCGAAAGTTCTTCACCGATCGCTTTGAAATTTTGACACAACGTTGCATTCGAATACGCGCGTGTTTTTTATATACCTAATCTATAAAAATTATTGTATATCCACTAGCATTGCGAAATTAAACATATTAGAAACGTGCGCTTTCTCTTTTCTTTCTTTTCCATTTAACCAGACTGGCCACAGAAACGCGTGGCCGGGTACAGCTAGTAGATAATAAATAGATACGAAGAAACTTTTTCCCCAATCTAATATATCGTCTGCTTTGAACTTCAAATGAAATTCAAATTATTTTTTATTCCATTTCACTTAGTAAATTATTCCTTCTAGCATCTCAAAAAATTCAAGTCGTTTCGTTTAATATTGAACAAGTTATTTATTGTTAAACCGTGTTCACTTAATTTTGTACCCCCTGTAAATTCTGCCATTTTATTTACCTATCCGCTCGTAATATTTTTTAAATCACCAGTACACGCTACCGCTCACTGAAGTTTGACCAAGAAAGAAAATTTTAAAATAAATTATTTAAAACGTTTCGCTCGCTTCAAGAGAGTTTATATTATTACATAGTAATCTTAAATAACCTTTCTACATAACTAATGAGGATTTTTTCTAAGAAATATTATAATAAACATTATTACCGTATTACATACGGCTATTCGGCCGTGTAAATTTTTTTCTTGTAGCCTACGTTTGACCGTATTCACGGAAGTTGGATGTTGACGTCTGCGATTAAATTCACTCGCTTTTCAGGTGCTGTTTTTCTGCGATTTCGTTTACTTATCGATCGAATATATCGATCCTCTGCCGGTGTAGTTATTCTCTCGACGGGCCTGGACGTGTACGATCTTCTAATTCACCTGTATCTCGAAATCTTTACATTTAGGAATTTCCTCTCGTAAAATGTTTATTATAATGTTTCTTCGAAAAAACCCTCATTAGTTATGTAGAAAGATTATTTAAGATTACTATGTAATATAAACTTTCTTGTGAAGCGAGCGAAACGTTTTAAATTATTATATTTTAAAATTTTCGCGGTCTCCGGAATACACAAAGTATAGAAATATAGGACTGATATCGTCAGGTTAGCTCCGATACTATGTAATAAGGAATTGAATTTGCGACTGTGGATGGCGGAGTGGGTCCCCGTTAATTTGGAAATCGCTAACGAACCTCTTCAGCGTCGTACAATGTTCACCGCTGTGTGCGACAACAGAGGTCGATTTTTCAGAAAAGTGGGACAAAAGTCAGTATGACTTGAAAATTTAATTTGTTCGCGTAAAATAGAATCGAATACACCTGTTAATCTTCGTAGGTAGATTATTTTTGTCAAGTAGCGATTTAACATGGTTTTTCCAATGAAAATCCCATCTGGTCTGTTATAACGGCATTCAATGCACATGCAAAGCATGGGAAACAGATGTTCACGCTCCTCGAAAATTCAATTTTACCATCTCAAAAGTAGATTTTTCAAATTCTTTTATATTCATTCGCATAAATCTTTACTTATAGATCTATACTTTTAGACCATAAATCTCAAGAGACCGCGAAAGACCGCAGCTACATTTGGATTCTGCAATTGTACTAATTAATACTGAAATATACATATACAATAAGAAATAAGAGGTCCTAGTAGGTTCCAAAGAAATGCTACACGAATATTCAAATTGTGGGATTACATCAGTTATCTAAATAATTGTGTTTTTGCTATTCTATCGCTATAAATATTTTCAGTTTCTTAAACAATTCGGAACACATTCAGTTTGGCAGAAAGATGATTATTAAAACGGAAATAATTTTCAATTATCTGAATTTTCTTAGTTACAAATGAAATTCGAGAAAAATATATCAGACACGCGTATTAGACATCAAGGAGACAAATTATACAACAATTTTCAGTTTCTAAAATGATTATTTTTTAATTTGTGCTCCAATTTTCGTACTTATGGATCCTCTGTGCGCTGGACTATCAGTGTACGAATTCGATAATGTGATTTCGACGAGGGAGCGCCGATGAAATTTCACTGGTGATGCGCACCCGGCGAAATATCAAACGAAACGAAAATCGATATCGCGTGGCCCAGCTTCTGCTCTGTCCGGTGGTTTCTTTTGCCGATCAGTCGTCCAAAGATAGAATTAAACCACTCTGCCATTACTCCTCGGGATATTTGGGGATATTTGGGTTATCGTAGCTAGGGTCTTTTACTTTGCAACGTCTCCACGTCGGAAAGAAAAATACGGCTGTTCCTCGTATAACACAGTTGCCGGGGACCTTCTGAAGCGACAGTGGCGAATTTTCTCGAAATTATGGACAATGTACCATTTTTTTCTTTTAATCCCTAAAGTAATTTTATATTATGTTATTCTCGTTAATTAACTTCTGGATAATACTTGAGGAATACTGCCATTTAGATCATTCTTATACACATTGTATTAGATTAAACCAAACATAACTTCAGTTTTCGAAATATTTAATAATTGGCATTCGTCGAATTTATGTTCACATAAAATAATTAAAATAATAGGAAGATATTTATTATCCAATCTCATAGAGAGAGAGATGGACGTAAATATTAATCAGTCGTCTATATTTTAATTATTTAATCGATATCGATGTAACCTGCGCTGCATTTTAATCTTAAAACAGTAAAAATATTTCTTCTAGGTCCTCTTATTATTATTTTGTCCCTGTATGCAATATTAACGCGAATCTCTACTTCTTACTTCGCAAAATTAATTCAAATAGTGACTTTGTAACACGGTATATATCGTATATATCTTATATATCGATATATACTACGTATATGTAGATGAGAAAATTTAATTTAATGCACGCGATCTGTAAGATTTATATGTATTCCAATATTGAACACAAAATTTTTTATCAGCTAAAACTTAACCTTTATCGCTTCAAATAAAAATTTTTGTAAAAATCCAATAATATTTTAAGAATTGTTAAAGTATGCTCCATTTTTCTTAAATTTCTTAATGAACCTCGTTTGGACGTTTGGGCATGCAGTGTCTAATATGTTTATTACATACAAACTACAATTTTCTGTACGGATACGTAGATGCAGCTGAGTTGAACGAAGCGAATTAAATTATTTTAATGAATCTGCAGACAGATTTATTTCCTTCTTTACATAGTAACTTTAATTTCTTCTTCCCTGAAATTGTGCATGAAAATGTAAACCTCATTATAAATAATCAATTTATAATGGTATATTTTCAAAGAGCAACGCCTTTGCGATCGATTGCTTTTTAAATTAAGCTATTAAAACGTGTATCATTTAATTGAATTATCTTACAAGTTCTTCGCAATAAAAATTTTCGGGTTACCGACCCGACCCGACCCGACCCGACCCGACCCGAACCCGATTTTCCGGATGCCGGTCCACCCCAAAACTTTTATACACATTTACTTCGAGATCGGTGTAAAAAAAGGTACTCGAACCTATTCACGATAATTACTCGCGCAGCCAGAAATCCGAACAACTGCGTCGCAGTAAATCTTTCTGAATCACGAATAATTATTGCAACGAACGACGTCTACAACGGCCAATAATTATTCAGTTAATTCGCTCGGTCAGGAAGAAAAACTGCATTCGGATGATCATCACGCGGAAACATTCGCCGGGATTATTCAAACGGCCACGTACACGGGTCCGAACTGTCCTCAAATGTTGTCGCTGATGGATGTTGATTCGCCGCGTTGCGGCCAGAGACAAAAAGCCGAATTAACGCAACGATCGTTGTAAATTCGTTGCCAGTTACACCATCGAGCGGAGCGCAAAATCGTATATTTTGCAGAGGTAAAGGCAGAGCGGCGAGCGCGCGCACCTTGCCGCTGCTCATTTAGGCGTTTTGACATTGCGGCGTGCCGCATTATCCGTTGCCTGAGCCAATCCCGCAGAGGGGCTCCACGCGCAGTTTGACAACCTGACAGTCGTCGGTTTGACATCTCGTCATTTCGAATCCCCCTTTTGCGTATCAACGGAACCGACGCGTTACTTCCTTCGAATACATTCGCTCCCCTCCGCATTTCACCATTTATTCGGGCAGGAGTTGGAGAAACAAAGGGGAAGCCGACCAAGTACAGTATTCTCTCCGTAACTGTCGAAAGGATCTCTACCGTGACTGTCAAAATATCCCCACCACCGGGGATCCCTCTTGCAACCAGTCGAGCGATAAACACGCTCGATGACCGAAGCAACCAGGGAATCGCGTATCGGCGACACTCACATTAATGCAAGCGTTGCAGAAAATTACAAATTTTCTGATTTTTGGCTTTTCATGAACGTTTTCCATCGGATTCGTCTCGTTTTTCTAATGAAAATGACACCAAACACGATATAACTACGACTATAATTACTCGTGTAATAAGCGAAGTTAAGAATTCGTGTATCTCTACCGTAAATGCGAAGTCCGTAACTTTAGTCGCTTGTTGCACAAGTAATTAAGTGTTGCCATCTAGCGGTTTTGCCCGGTAAACGGCTCGCGATCGTCACTACAAACCAATGTAGCGGCGCCGTTACATGTCAAAAACACTGCAAATTGCTCAACTTTAAGCAAGCATAACTCTTGAACCATTGATCCTACACGATCGAAACTTCGATCTGCAACCGCCCCGGGTACACATCTACTGGATTACACGCCAAATACGCCATAATTTATAGGAGAAAGGCACAAATTTTGAGTCCGGTAATGTAAAGTTTACCCGAAGTTTTTACTTGAATAAATAATAAATCATTCGCATTGATAATTGAGTTTGTGGCACATAGAATGGCACAGGCTTCGGATACTTCGGCGAGCGCGTCTTGATATTTAGGAGAAAATAGGGCAGCCAACGATAAGAGCATTTTTCGAGGCAGCATGGCGTGGCACGGCGCGACATAGCGGATCCGCGTGAAATATCTGTCGCGCTGGAAAACTGTGGAACGCGCGCGCGCGAGCGGATCTAATGCATAAAAATACGTACGCGTGCCAGTGTACAGTGCATGTACAGTGTATGTACAGTGTGTGTACAGTGTGTGCACGCTTGTTCGCGTGTCGAACGATCCGTTGAAAGCGTGTGCGCGAGTGTGAGTCGCGAAGAAGCCCGAACGAATATCAGTGCGCTGTGATGAGCACTGCTCGCCGTGTTTGCTTCGAGCAAAAAACCAGCGGAACGCGTTTAGTCGCGACATAGAGTGCGTGTTTTTCTTTTTCCTTTTTCTTTTTTCTGCGCGCGCGATGGATCGAAAGGAGCCTCAGCAGCCGAGCACGTCGGCAGCGCCGGTCTACTGTAGCACCCTGCATCATCGGTTTAACGTAAGTACGTGGCGCCTTCGTAATCCGCCACGTTATACCAGTTCCGTTCTACATACCGCGTTCCTGAATTATTGGTTGGAGGTTTGTGTGTTCGACGGACTCGTTAAAGGATTCCCGCGTGAATCATTAACCTGTTGAGCAAGTAGGCGAAGTTCCCTTCTCACTGGGAAATATCGGATTAGTTCGCAGAACGAGTTACATCACGATACCTTGGTGGTTAGAGTGAATACTGGTCGAAAAATGCGTGGAGGTACAGTAGTCTATCTCCGTAACTGTCGCATCCAATCTCGACGGTTAAAGAGTTGTCTCCCACAAAGGGTTGAAATTTATAAAATCGTGAACTCCGGACGAACGGCATAAAAACCCCGGACTTTTCCGTCTGAAACCCGGACACTTTTAACTAAATTTTAAGTTAGATATGATACGTAAAAGTTTGATTCATGAAAAACCAAAAAATAAGAACGTTCAATTTTTGATTCGGAGGTTTGAACTCGCGCCAGTCTTTCATCTTTCCCGAACGCTTCGACTTTCTGCCTCTTTTTCTTTTGCAAACTTTAATTGGTTATTACACGAGAGTAATTATAATCGTAATTATAATCGTAATTATATCGCGTTTGGCGTAATTTTAATTAGAAAAGGGAGACGAATACTATGATAATAATTTTATTGAAAATTCAAGTAATAAAACAATTATTTAGCTGTTCGAATGAACTAATTTATGAATATTTCAATTGATATATAGCCAAGTAGGATAATATATTATGTTAACATTTTTCAAATAATTTATTTCAATAATGCCCAAGTCTGGAATAAGATGTATGCCATCGAATAAATGTATGTTAACGGCTTTCATTTTGTTTATTTATAATTAATCCTTCATCCCCAGTGTGCAATAATGGATTACAAGGAACATGTTAAGCTCCTTCCACTTTCATGGAAGCATGGGTGATGAGCAATTTCTTAGCCTGCCGCTTAATAATTTATTAGATATACAGGGTGAATCACGAATCGTGATACGTAGAGATTACTCTGTTATTAGCAGTTCGATCAAAAATGTTTTTATCAGGTATAGCATGGTTTCAGGAGAGCTTTCGCGTGATTATAGCAAATTTTTCGTCAACTCTTTTTTTAATGATTTTTCAAGGTCATCTTCCATTTTTTGCAAGTAGAACTATAATTTAATTACGCCTATTTGTTAGAAGATTTCAAGGCGAATTCGGAAACATCATAACATTACAAAAAATAGCAAAAAGGATTGCAAAATCTTTCTTTTTTAACTTTTTTACCAAAAATTTGCTATAATCACGTGAAAGTTCTTTTGAAATCATGCGATAATAACATTTTCGATCGGACAGCTAGTAACAGAGTAATCTCCAATGATCACGATTCGTGATTTACCATGTATAACAAGATGGTATTAGCGCGGAGTATCCAAAGACGTCATATATGTAATCTTAGTAGAACTAAATTGCTTGTAACTACCGAAGGCGCGACCGTTGAGGTTGTAATTACTATGATTTTGTTGCCGAAGCTACAATTATCGAGAATCTATCGTGGACGTTCCAATTATCGAGGTTCCAATTAGAGGATAATCGTGCTATTTCCACCACTTTTAGTTTTTGTAGTGAAACTTACACTAGTCTCGGTATACATTAAATTTAAAAAAATAATCCTTGGTGTAAATAGTCCATAATAAGTGAAAGGGAATTAGTTTTTTTCAGAACCATTAAGAAAAATCGTTAATTAGTGAAAGCAAATAGATTGCAATTTAATTTAGAATGCAATTTAAAACTTCCTAAACAAGATATAGTATAATACCATATTATACATAATACATAAATATGTATAAACCATGATTAATATTTCTTGGTATTTTCCAATTTATTTGAAAACTCAGAAAGTTAGAAAATTTCATTGTACCCTGCGATAGGGCGATTTTGTTATCCACAGTAACTACCCACGAAAGCAAACTATAATAGTTTGAAAAATGATCGACGCCAGGAACATTATTGTTTTTACTTCGATGCTCGCTGTTACACAGAAAAATTTTTGTTAATGCTCGAGACGATTTCAAAATTATAGATTTGCGTGTCTTGAACCTGAAGTTTTCAGAAGCTGTATATAGAAAATTTTTAAAAAGTATAGATCATCAATGTAGGTAATCGATACTAAAAAAATCTGTAAGATATGCATATTTGACAGATAGAAACCCGAAAAGGAGTTAAAATTTGTTGTAAAATGTTATCGAAATAGGCTTGATGAGAGAAATTGCAATTATAAAAGTTTGACTGTAGTCTTTCCTATAAAAGAACGTGCCCAGGGCACTCCGGCAGTCGCAATAACTGTCCATGCCACGCGAATTACTTCAGGTTCATAACATTCGGATGGTTGGCTTGAGGTGGACAGTTATAGTGATCGGCGCTGTTCCTTGGGAATATTGCTTCTAAGAAGATTTTAGCTTAATATAGAAAGGCAAAAAATGTGAAGACTTTACAGAAAAAGTAACTTGAGAATATCATTCTTAACGATACGATATTATATAGTTTTTGTAAATCGTTGTGGTAACAGTGTTTTTGAACTTTATTTATTAAAAGTATATTTATATAAGGGATCGAATAGGTATTAGACTTTAAGACACAACAAAATATTCTGACTCGCAAGCAATGCACTGAGACCTTCACTCTTCGCGATCAACCAACAACTGACTCGTTCTCTCACAAAAATGTCCTTCTCCCGTCCTCACTCATACACCCGCACTCATCCCCATAACCTGAGTGTGTCTTCGGAAAACCCAGCCGACCCTTGGGCCTGGTTTTCGTCCGGCACGCTTTTCCTATAATGGCCTTCTTCCCTTGGGCCTGGCTTTTGCCAGGCCTTTCTGTTTTATGGCCATCTTCCTGCCATTGAGGACCCAACGACATCCTGTCTAAAAATCCGTTACTACATCGTTTATAGACCTACTTTTATTACTACATTCATTAATTTCAGTAGATGATGCATTCCAGTTTTAAACGCGTCAAAACTAGATTATTTGATGTTTGCAGGCTATGCAACCAAAGTTTCGATCTCGCAGACCACAAAAATCATGTTCCTTTATCAGGAGCTTCATTATGAGCTGGAAAGCATAGGCAACGTGCGTCGCTTTATAAACGCACGTCACTTTAAAAGCCACTTCATACCGTCAGCAGCAGCAGATAAGTTAAGACATTCGCGTCGTGAAGCAAAAAGTCCTCCCTTATCAATCCCATAAAACGTTCCCCGTGTCGGGTCATACTTCCGCCTCTGGCCTTCTGTTCGATAACTCGTTTCCTCGTCGGCCGTAATCCCCTCGAACCGAGGGAGACAATCGAAAGCTCGCTCCGCAATCTTTCGTGACCCAACGGAATGGTCGTTTCAAGCCGTATCGAACCGAGGTAAAAAGAGAACCGCCGCCTTTGAGGCTCTCGCAAAACGAATTTCACGCGAATATTGTGCAACCGAGAAGCTGAGGACGCGTGGTTGTTCACGGTCGCGGTCTTCCGCGAATAAATCCAAAGGCCATGGAGGAAGTCGTCGTCCGGTCCCCAATAATTCCGTTATTCCCATGCTTCGTTCACCCCTTTGTGGGACACAAACGCGATAAGGGTCACCTGTTATACCTACATTCCACGATAAAATGCTAACGCACCGTAAATCATTATTTCAATAGACTTCATGATCGTATTACTTACTTAAACTTACTTAAAATTTTTGTCTAATTCCTCCTGCAACGTTACAATGTTTTTACAAATTTTTCTCATTAATCTTCTGAAAAAAGAATAACGGCTGTAATTCCATATAGAGTTAGGAGCATAACCGATCACGCACACTTTAAATTAAAATAACTTTTTTATGAATGGACCAAACGACTTCAATTTCTCTGTAAGGCTAGAAGAATTAGTTCGGTAAATGACGTCTAAAACATGCATTTGGTCGGAATTGTGAAAAACAATAGTAAAAATTGAGTTTTGCAACTTTTTTTTAGCAATAACGAAAATTCAAAAGATGTGTTTTGTCAACTCGTATAAATTATATACGCTCTGAAAATATTATTGAAATTGGTTTACGAGTTATAAACGATCAAAACTGGTAAAAAGGCCGAAAATCTTGAAAAATTGCCATTTTTACCACTTTTGATCGTTTATAACTCGTAAACCAATTAACTAATTACAATTAAGTTTTCAGAACTTAAATAATTTATACGAGTTGACTAAACACATGTTTTAAATTTTCGTTATTGGCCCAGCTAAAAAAGTTGTAAAAATCAATTTTTACTATTGTTTTGGGAAGGATGACATTGAAGTCGTTCGGTCCATTCATATAAAGTTATTTTGATTTAAAATGTGTGATCGGTTATGCTCCTAACTGTATATAATTCCATTTTCCACAAAAAATTAGTTTCTTATTTAATATAAATGTTCACGTTGCTGTGATTGAAATCAAGAAAAATGATCAAGAGTTAAATTAATTCATACACTGATGAAAGATGCAATTTTTGTTCGATGACTTTGCAAAACTCACATGTTTTTAGATATGCCACAAGAAAGAAATTTTTAGTTTCTGTACTGTCTGAGGGGGGATTTTAAGTCCTTATAATCGTACCATGGCCGAACAACAAATAGGTTTGTTTGCGGATGAATAACACTACTCGCACACAAAGTTTCATACTTTCCTGGATTTCCAAGTTTCCCAACTTTCCCTGTAAGATATGAAAACTTTTCAAGTGTGCTATCATTCCTTCCCACCGAGCACAGTTGCTGTTTACCTTTCTTTGTGTGATTTTACTGGGATTTGTTCAATGTTCTTACTCTTCTTTTTGCGGAGATTTAGTAAAAACGAACGCTTATATAGCGAGGAGTTGAACGGAACGAATGACCATAAGAGAGTGTCGAATAAAAAGAATAAATGTAGCGTAAACATAATTTGTGAATCTTACTGCATTTATCCGCAATAGGAAATAGTTATAAACTATGATTTCAGTAACAAAATTCTTCAACCTTGACAAGACGTTATTTAGGACTGCTGCAATCTGTTGTGGCATAATGTTTAATAATTTCCGATAAAATCACGATGAAATTGTTCTTCTATTCGTTTTCGTGAGTCGTTGTTAGTTATTGAACGTGGAAAATCATAAAATTCTTGCACTTTCGTTTCGAACCATGTCGACAGATTGTGAATAGCATTAAAATATATTTTAAAAGATTCTAATAAACTTTTTAAGGGATCTAATAAATCTTGTCGTTAGTGCAATACTTATTGTTAGTATACGAAGTGGTACGTGTTAGATTAAATGACCAAGAACGATCGTAACATAGAATCCTGTCGATTTTAGTTTAGTGGGGCCATATAACACATTTCCATTTGGAAATGATCCATTTCCGATATTTCCTTGCGAATATAGAACGCAGTTTCATATTCCTTTTCGTCGAAATGGATTCCTCTTTCTTATAGACTTCAAAAGTGTTTTTGCAAATGTGCTTCATATTATTCAGCTACATGTTATTCTACACCTATACACATCGTGTTTCAACCATTTTATACTCATACTTGCAGAATTTGCTGCACTAGTTTGCAATGCAACTTTTGATGTGTACTAACTAGACTGCGGATTTTACACATTTATGACAGAAATGTGTACGTACAATATAAAGCAGGGTACATATTAAAAAAATTTAAGGACATCAGTTTATTCGTGATAGCTTAATCCCTTGCCGTACCATTTTCCGTGCAGCTACAGTGATTAGAACGTCTTTATCCCCAAAAATATCGTAGAAGGGAAAGGCAAATTTATATTTTTTAATTTAAATAGAAAAACGAGTAACATTCATATTTGTTAGACTTTGTTAAAATCTTCATGACGAGCCTGACTCGTTAAAATACGGCAAGGGGTTAATAGGATAATTAAAAGAAGAATGAAAATTTTATTTAGCTTCCGTGCCTTGCAATGCAAAATAAAAGTTTTCTATATAAATTTCAAGAGGCAAGAGCCACACATAGAGGGGTTTTCTTTGTTTAAATAATTAATTAACGAGCTGAAAGTAAGGTATTGGTATTCCTATATAAATTCTGTTAATCATTCTTCTTATTTTAAATTTCACATGCCCAATATTGTTATAAATGTAGCTCTTATACTTTTTACTATCTGAGAATAAAAACTTTCCTGTGCAAACATTGGTAACCAGAAGACATTGTAAAAGTAAATATTTTACGACGAGACAGCACTCGTCAGAAAAATCTTAGTCGTACAATACAATGTAAAAGTGAGTCAATCAGCAAACTCAATAAAGACGGTTTTAAAAAATCGTGTACGTTAGCTTAGAGTACGAAACTTAAAATCGCAATTATGTCGTCCTCTGCAATTTGTGTAAAAAATGTAACTTTACTTGTGCGAACATGACTAGATGTACAGGTACCGGAGGCGTGCTAACATTTTGTTCCGGAGTGTACCGGCCTTTGACGTTCTTCATCTTCTTTGGCAAGCCGCACTTTCCCCGGGACAAAATAGAAGAGGATATTAACCACGTCAATGAAAATCTTCTTGCCAAAAACCGTCTAAGGGCTGCGCCGTAACCGGGAAACCGGCGAGTTTTTCCTGTCGCTTTGGAAACGTTAGCCCGTTTTAAAGGGATATGCCTTTGTTGCGACCGTAATTCTCCCTTCTGTCGGCCCTCCTTCGCCCTAGCGTTTCTTCTCGCGTTTTCGCTCGCGTAAAAGCGACCGTCCACCCCGGCAACCTTTTTCCTGGGCCGCGTATCACGTAATGCAACTTTCTTATGCCACGTTCCGCGAGCATGTCTCGTTATTTTCGCAACCCCGCGATCGTTAGTTCCGCTGAGCGAGTTACTGGAACAGAAACCAGCACCGGGACCCGGCTCGTATATTTTGCCCGGGAGATGTTGACTCGAACCAGATTTGCATTAATTGCCGATAAATCCACCCAGGTCCTCCGAAGGTACTTGACGGTGTCGCGCGAGACTCTGTCCAGGGTACACCGCATTTAATACTCCTTTGAGTAATTGGTGAGGTTGCGCGACTTCATTGCGTGCCGAGAAATTGTCGCATCATTTCAAACTATTTTGCAATGCTGCAGCCAACGAAGCAACCCTGTTTCGAATCTGTTTCGAATTTCAGAAATAAGCTGTACTTTGCCACTTCGGTTCTAAGAAACTACGGTGTTTTCTGAAATGTTTCGGATAATTTATTTCGTATTCAAGAGAATATACAGCTTCCCTCGAAAATGTACTTCCTTGAAAGAGGCGATTCCCGAGGTCATTTGAAGTAACTTTTTCCTTTGCGAACATGCACACATTAATGACACACACTAAACACATGCACAAGTCCAACCGAGCTACCTCCAGGTGGTGTACTTTGGACAAGAGTCGTCAGATTAACCCCTTGCTTTACAATATCGTGTCTGACTCGTGACGATGATTTTGAACAGATTCTGATAATAATGTATGTTAATAATTTCCTTTAAACCGAAATAAAATTCCATTTTGGTTTTGTTAACAGTAGATTGCCTGAGGAAGTCATTTTGACTGCTTTTCAATTTCAATTAGAAAAACAATTATGTATATAATGACACAGCTTCTTAGAATTTTGTGACTTTTTGTACAACATATAAATGCGTTTATTAATCGTTGTAGATTGAGTTACATTGTAATTCAATCATAATATAATTTATAATTCAGATCTTCATTCAATTAAGTTACAATGTAATTCATAATTGCAATTAGACTAGAATTACAAAGTACTTTGTAATTATGTCACATTAATTACGAATTACGTGGACGAGGAATAGAAAATACGCCGCATAGACATCAAACGAGTATATGAAAGAAAAACACAAAAATATTTCGCACTTTTTCAAAGTTTTGGGCAATAATTTGGGGAGCTGTACTTGAATTATATTGTATTTCAACTACACATCTGATTGAAATAATTAGTGATTGAATTAATTAGTAATTGAATTAATTGAAAGGTTTGAATCATGTAATTCAGTTACGACGTAGTTGAATTACTATACAATTGAAATACAATGAAATTCAATTGCGTAATTTAATTACAATGTATTTGAATTAGCACAACTCGGCTGTAGAGTCGTTTGAATTTGAACAAGTTTCGGGAAGATAAGCATCGATGCTTTTTTACCCTCTCACATGTCGTAAAAACGACTTTGAAAAAACCTTAACATAGGATTCTGAAAGTAGAGGCTTCGAGCCTTTAAACGAGACTAAAATGATTGTTGTACGATTGTTTGTTACGAAGTTATAACACTTTAAATATTAGCAATTTTCCGAAAATTATGTGTTCTTTTAATTTTTATATGATTCTGCACATAATAATTTCTCGTATGATTTTGCACATAATAATTTCATGTTTCTGCACAGTATATTTGTGTACCGATTTGGATAAGTCTGTTAAGAAATGTTGTTTTTTCGGAAACACCATTTCGAGAACACGTTTAGTTTTGCAAGTGGATTCAAGAAGACAGATTTTCAATAATTTATGGCACTCACTTTAATCTGTCATTCCACGGTCATAAACAGGACCATCCACCATATAAAACGGGCCGTAAAGTACCCTCTTTTCCTTTTACAATTTGTAACTCCATTAACTCCAGCCGTTGTCGCAATTTGTTGCGCTTGTGAGGTTTGAATTTGTAGCCATTCTCAAAGTGTCGCGTGCTTTCTCTTGAAGTGGTGGTGTAATCGTCAAGCAGATGTGGACAAAATGGATTTGACAAAAACAAATATATTAATAATTTGAAACAGTCAATCTTTTCCTCCACTTTATTATTGGTACTTTAAGAATCGCTACATCTTGGGTTAAAAATGATTCAAGTATAACTCATGTTAGTTTCATGATAAAAATCAGACAACAATTTAACCCGACACGCCGGAAGGGGTGGAGCCCCTCTTTTCACATTCCTGAGTTGCTTTTTTCTGATATCTTAAAGGCCTCTTTTATTGAAAATTTTATAAATTAAAACTCGTCTACGCAGTTTACGACATTTTGTTCTTTATTTGTCTTTATTTTTATTTTTATGTGTCTTTACAATGGAACCATATCATCCGATTTACAATTTCTGTTGCTATTTTACCGGCACTTTGAATGAAAAGTATGTTGCTGGCATTAGAATAACCGAAGATGTACCACGAGGAGGTTGCACGGTAGGTCCTTGTACCTCATGTGTTTAATGCATGGTATATTTATGAGACAATGGTATGTATAAAATACGGAGCATATCGCTAAAAATTCAGTGATACGAATTTGAATCCATCGCACAGTATAAAGTAAAATCTTGAATTATTCTAGGTAACGCAAGCGGCACTCCTTTCGAAATGCAATAAAACTATAACAAGAGATCGTATACCAAATCTTACTAGGTCGTTCTAAAAAGAATACTTTAATCTTCACATCCATAGTAAATACAGTGGGTGTAGAAAATATTCGTACACCTTTTAAAATAGACTAACTTTTTTACAATTGTACCAAACGATCAGATTTTTTATAATCAATTAGAAGTATTATTGGTTTACGAAATGATGTGCAAAAAAGATTTTCAAAAAATTACAATTTACAAAGTGACATGTAAAAATAAAAAAGGCATTTTTTAAAACATTTTTATTTGGGTCCTGAATGAAAATTTAAAACATATGTTTTGTAGATCTATGTTGGTTGTACACATTCTGAAAACTTTATCGAAATCGGTTGACTCAGGAAAAAACGACACTCGTCGAAAGATATACGATTCTGTGGATTTGAAGCAGAAACTGATCAAAAGTCGTGTAAAGCTACGATTTTCACCATTTTCAACCGCTTGTAGCTCGTGTGTATGTTAATCGATTTCGAAGAAATTTCAGCATGTATGTAACTACTATAGATCTACAAAACATATGTGTCAAATTTTCATCGAGGACCCAAACAAAAAAGTTTAAAAAAATGTCTTTTTTATATTTGCATGTAACCTTGTAAATTATAATTTTTGGAAAATCTTTTTTGCACATCATTTCGTAAACCAATGCTTCTAATTGATCACAAAAAATGAGGACGTTTGGTACAATTATAAAAAAGTTATTCTATTTGAACAGGTATACGAATACTTTGTACACTCACTGTAAATAAAATTTATTCGTAGAAATGTTCGACTCCGCGAAGTTTTTGTATAACAGATGTTTTCACTTTCTCAGATGTTGTTTAATACAAAAGTACATTAATACAAAATGTTTAATACAAAAGTACATTAAAACGTTTTCCCACATTCTTATCGCGAGTGTATCAGTAATTTGGCATATTTGTTTCAAAATTATAGATTATGAATAAAATACCAACGGTGGATTTAAAGTGGAGAACCATGAATGAGTAAATATTATCCGACTCTGTTGTGTAACTATTTTTGTGAATGAGAATTAAAAGAGTTAGAGACCCGACGAAGCTACAGCAGGTTAAACATCGACTATTTTCCCGTTCAGATTTTGCGATGCTTTAATTTTCATCGCCAGGACATGATCATATTACTAAAGATATAGGTGTCTTACAATTTTGTTACGGAGCAGTTGAGTGGGGGATTGCCGTGCCATAAAACGCCAGGAAGACCCCCCAAGGATAACGACGGGGTGTTCATCATGGTTCTAGGGTCCCGTACGTGTGCACAGAATCAAAGGAAAATCCCCGACGTTGCCAGACTTCCGTTCACCAACCGATCTGTCTTCTGGCACTCAACGCTCTCCTGTTGCGATTCTTGACCATTGAACGAGGGACAGGGATTTTTAGTTCTGTCTGTACGAATAATGGTCAAATGCCATTTTCAGCTCCCGCACTCATATTTTCGAACCTTCTTCAATTTACACTTTAAAAAAAAATTTTGTTTGAAAATGGTAAATTCTAGAACTCAAAGGTGTTCAACGCTTGGATAGTAATGTTTTTGAATTTGGTCTTTACAGAAAATTATTCTATTTTATATTTATGCTTGAACAATAACTGAAACGAGCACTGCAAGCGACTCTCTATCTAATTTAAACAATATGTGTATTATAATGTCCCAGGACGGGTAGTACGAGCATGAGACGATTACTATGTGCAAAAATAAGTAAACACGGTAATTACGAGTATATTGTTTAGCGATTCCTCGCGTTACTTTGAATTGTACAGTAAATCTTCTATAGTTACAAGAGCCTCGGGGAGGTTCGTTTGCACAGTTCGTAGACACACACTATTTTTTGAACTTCAAAGACCGAGCCGAATGTAGAAAAGGACAGCGCTTTTAAAAAGAAACTGCGAGCGGCCGACACTCCGCGTCTCTTTCTTTCCCATACGCTGTCCTTCCTTGCGCCCGAAACTTTCATCGTCAATTAAACCACTAAATACAGTTGAAATTATATCGTGTTTGGTGTCATTTTAATCAGAAAAATGACAGAAATAAGTTGGCGACAGTCCCATAAGAAAATAATTAAAAATAAAGAAGTTTTGTAATTGGATTAGTAGTGGTTCACACCGATATACCCAAGCCGAGATCAGATTACTACAATACAGACGAATTACTGTACTTGTGTAACAAGTGAAATTAATCATTCGTGTACACAAGTAATTATAATCGTGATTATATCGTCTTCGTAATAATTTGAATCAGAGAAACAAGACGAACACGATGGTGAAAGTTTTGTTGTTGAAAATTCAAAAAGAAGAAATTTTGATTTTTGAATTTAAAAGACTGAGCTGACCCTCATTCTCAGATTAATGCAGTGGAGGGAATATTGTTTTGCATTCAACGTGAACAACCTTTTTGCGACTATAGAAGAATTACTGTACTATGCTGCGACCTCTGTGCCTCTGTGTTGAACATTTACTATTTATTCTGATTCCCATTCTTGACCGGCACATCCGATTTACAAAGATGGTCCGAAATTTCGCTGGGAAGAATACTCGATCTGTGAGCCATAAATTTCCGCAAAAGCAATGATCATTTATAGCTGGCCAAGACAGTCCCATGAATTATATCTCTGCCGGCTGAAATATGTGACGCGTCGTTTTATTTAGCCGAACCGCGTGAAATACGATCTACAATCTCGGTCGTGTGTATCGACCGTATCTCGTGATCGTCGACTGCTTTCATCCCCTGCTCTGACGAGGGTATTGTGCGCGAATGAGACAGGGATCCGAGGCTTCTTAATCACGCAAGTAATGATCCGAAATGTATTTGAGACCGGTTCATAGTCTTCACACTATTTGCGCGTAGGGTAAATGTACCTATTTCTGCGGGTGTACGTTTTACTGCGGTATGTTTTCCCAATGAGATTAAAATACGTAAGAATAAATATTTTGCGCTGAATAAATTTGTACGATTCAACGAGAATGTATTCTCATTGGCGAAGCAAACAAAATTGTCAATAACCAAAGGATTGTTCGCATGATTGTACATTCTTTATATTGCTTCAAATTGCATAGGGAAAAGTTTTATTATTGTTTCGATACCTACTTCGATACAATAAAAATATAAAACGAAACTTCTCTTGCCTTTTTAATAAAAAAAATTAAGCCCTCGGCATTACGTACATTATAGTTAAGGAGAAGCTCATTACCGCGGCACAAAAATCACTAGGAATGTCTCTAATACTGCGGTGTTAATTGTAACTATGAGAGACGAGTTTCATTTCAGTTTAACGTTTTAGGTTAGGTACCTATCCGAATAGTAGGAGCATTAAAAGAATCGAAGAGTGTCAACACATTACTTTCGTCTCGTTAACAATATTAACCCTCCGACACCTGTGTCCGAGTCTATTTTGACCGGGAACATCGGAATTGTCATTTATGTACTCAATTTGTGGCAATTAACCTAACTGAATAGCTGTTTCATTGAGGATATTGGAAAGACTAATATGTCTACACGAGATATCATCAAAAGTAAATTTTTAAAAATTATGAACTAGAGCTGTGAACGTTCCCAACTATTGCCAATTATATAGCTATAAAAATCGTCCGTTGTCCGAGGGTTAAAGGAAAAAACAAATTTTTATTTTGGTTCCAGTACCTGTTATATCGAATAAAGAAAATTTTGATCTGGTTCCATTATCTCGTATGATTGATGAAGAAAATTTTTATTTGGTTCTAATATCTTGTGTAATCGATGAAGAAAATGTTCTTTAGGTTCCAGTACCTCGTATAATCGACGAAGAAAATTTTTATTTGGTTCTAGTATCTTGTGTAATCGTTGAAGAAAATGTTTTTTAGGTTCCAGTACCTCGTATAATCGATACAGAAAATTTTCATTTTGCATAAAGACCCGCAGTCTAACCACAGTTTATAGAATAGGAGTGAAGCTTTTAATCACGTGTCGGCGTTGAGTCGTCGACGACGTGTTCCGTCTACTATAGAGGAATTTCATCAGGAACACGCCTGTCAATGGCTATCAGTAGAATCGATCTAACCCGTGTCAGACCGGGGTCAGTAGAACATCCTCGCAATAAAACCGCCGCGACATACTGGATGAGCGATCCAGGGTCGACTCAGCGCAAATCTCACGGAGGCAAGCCAGGAGAAATTTCATCCAAATATTTTCGTTCTAAAATTGGAAAAGCTTAACTGTTGCTCCAACCCTCGACCGAGTAAACATCTCTCGAATACTATCGGTCGACACTTTCCGTGACTCGGCGTGAAACGAGAGAAAGCGCGCGCGCGCGCGCAGTGTTCGCGTCGCTATGGGCCCGGCATAAGAAATCAGGGGACACTGTATGCATGTTTTCAAGAGAGACGCAATGAATAATACATGAGCTGATCGAGTAAGTTCCCATTGTTTACAACGGTTACCTCGCCACCCCCTTCGCCGATAATGAACGGTATTACGCGAGTCGAGACGCGCCGCGCGTCGCGTCGCTTACGAGGGAATATTTCATAGTTGGAGAAGTTATTCGAGACGGTGCACGCTAGGCCAGAACACGATTCTAGCTGGAAAAAATCGTATCCAGCGGCTTCTAATGTCAACTTATGTGGTGTCGTTGTACAGAGTGGGCCGGAAATCGTAGTACAGACGGACAGCGGGTGATTCTACATAAAAGAGTAAAAAAAAAATTCGGTATAACTAACGGTCATTTTTTTATCCGAAGCTTCATTTTAGAGAAAATCGAGTTTGAAAATGCAACGAATACACGTGCTAGTGCATAGGAATGGTCTGACGCGTCTGACCGTGGTCGACCAATTCTACTTCCGGCATATACTAAAGCACACAAACCTGGGGGAACTTTAAACTCGATTTTCTCGAAAGCGACGCTTATTTTTACATTTATAATCACCCCCTGCCCAGGTTTACTACGATTGCCGGCCCATTCTGTACAGAGAAAATCTCAATCTTTAAATTTATGGTATTTTAACTTCTCTTGAAGATGAAGTATCATTAATTTACCACTTTAGTGTTAATATAAAAGCCATTTTTATTTTTGAAGTTTAGCCGCAATTTTAAATAAATTGAATTAGGGGTGGTCTTCGATTCTAAAGAGTAACTATAATCCGGAGAACCTTTCTGTTTGTTTTATTAAATATCTTTTAAAATTTTTGAATAAATTCCACCAATTTCACGAAAGTTGTCCACCGTGCGAAGGCGGATTTTGACACGGAATTTGTCTTGCTTCCATTCATTGGCGCATGCCGGTGTTCTTTCCGCAGGCCGTGATAAGACAACCATCCTCTACTTTTCAATTACCTTTTAATTGGATTCGAAGGAAAAGAAGTAAACGTTGGCTCTGCCAATGTGATTAGTCATTCGGAACTTGAGTTTCAGGTAAGGGGATCGTTAGGAGATCGCTACCACCCTCTCGATACATCCAGTAAACTTCATTTCAGCTATTTTTAGTCGGCAAGAATATACTGTCGATCCTAACTGCTTGTCGCTCCACGGGGCGATGTTCGCTAACTTCTCTAGGATTTCCGTTCTAAGTTGCTGTTCACGAGTTTAGGGCCGGTTATGATCGGATTGTGAACTTACAAGGAACGTTTGGCAACCATGTTCCCGCCCGGTCTTGACGAAACTTTGAACGTTTATGGGGCAGGCGAATTTTTCATCCTCGAAGATATAAATTTAAGTAGTGACACCGTCGCACGTGTTGACGGAACTCCAATTTATTATAGTTGGACAAAATTCGACACGAGCGATTCTATCATGTTATCAAAAAGATGATTCTATTTAACCCGGAAAAAATGTTTCCGACAAAACGCGGAGGAGCGTACAGAAAAGTATATGATGATGCTTTGACCTTGAGTAGCTTTGCGAAGGCCACTTTTTAAATTCTATCCGCAAATCTATATTTTTTATATGAAATAAAGTTAACATTGTAAATTTTGACAACACTAATGGTTGAAACATTAGAAAAAATGTAATTTCTGTATTAAATCATTTTTCATTATGCATAATTTTTTGAAGGTCATTTGATGTACGAAAATTACGCGAATAACCCTGTATCTTATGAATGGTACTAAATATTTATAATTAAATACGCGTAGAAATGAGATTTTGTACCGACACAATTAGAAAATTTTTCCGTTTATGTTAAAACTATTCTTAAAGTAAATATCTTTATATCGCGTACTGTGAGATTATGTGGGGAACTTTTTAGGCCTTATAAAATTACTTTACGTCTTCGATCGTTCAAATCCTTCTTCAGTAATTTATCAGATCATTCCGTAAGTTCGTGCCCGATTTGAAAATTAAATTCAACGATTAAATTTTAAAGAATACAGTTTCATTAATCAATTATTTATGTAATCATAATATAATATTGTTGGATATATTGGTAAATATAATAATCTTGATCTTTTATCGAATTTCGGTATTTGTGTTGCCATCTAGTGACAAAAGACGTTTTTGTGCAGAGAGACAAAAACACACTCTACTTATATTTCTAACATTAAATTATTTCTCCTCCTTTTTACCACGAACCTCAACAAATATAATTTAATAAATTATTATATTTCTAAATGTAGAAAAGAATGGTGACTATATTATTTACTTTTTACACTCCGCCGAGCAGTACAGTTTGCGACATCTATGAAAATCGGGCACAAACTTATGCGCAGTCATTGAATAGAATAAAAATTTACAATACAAGATTTCATGATACTCCCGCATGTCGATACTCCCGCATGAGATATTTTCCAAAAAAGTGTATTAGCTTTAACCCCTGTTGTACGATTTTCTTCGCAACAACATTCAACGTAAACTACTCTGACGTTAATAATATCTTAAAGAGAAAAGGGATTCTGTGTTCGTTGTAAGTCCACGTTTACCTTGAGGAGTAAATATTGAGGAGAGAGAACTAGCATTTTCTTTCGACTCACAAGGGACGCAACCCGACCGAGATCCTTCGATTTTGAAGAAACATTGCACGGGTAAAAGCATCCTTTGAAAATTGGAGATACTTTGGACTATGCGCCACACTCGAGATATGCTGCTTGTAATATCTGGAGATCTATGTAGAGAATGTGTTAGAGGTACTCACACGTACACTCCCGCTCAAAAGTATGTGGCAACATGTTTAATTTTTTATGCGGTCTAGTTTACACAGTACTAGAGAATATATATTTTAATAATAATTATGTGCGTTTCGTATTTCGAAATGTTCTTTTTTCAACCCTTACGTCGATAACCGGGTATCCGCTTTAAATATTTTTTTAAAACTTCTTTAATGCTTTCGTTGATAAATAACAAAATTATTTTTATGTCAATGATATATACACTCCCGCTCAAAATCATGTGGACGACATGTTTAATTATTTATGCGGTCTAGTTTACACAGTACTAGAGAATATATATTTTAATAATAATTATGTGCGTTTCGTATTTCGAAATGTTCTTTTTTCAACCCTTACGTCGATAACCGGGTACCCACTTTAAATATCTTTTTAAAACTTCTTTAATGCTTTAGTCGATAAATAAGAAAAATTATTTTTATGTCTATGATATATACACTCCCGCTCAAAAGTATGTGGACGACACGTTTAATTTTTTATTCGGTCTAGTTTATACAGTTAATAATACATTCATTAGATATCTCGCCAATAATTATTATTATTGTCATGAGAAGACAGAAAACCATGCTAATGGATCATCGTAGATTAAAACAGTATTAGCCCTGCCGAAGAAATTTTTATTTATTCAAGAGATTTTAATAATTAAATTGTACAATTTGGTACTATTAGAATAAATTACACTTGCAACAAAGTGTCCACATATTTTTTAGCGGTGGTGTATTTAATGTCGTTTTATCATATTTATATAAAATTTCATTTTCCTTAACATATTTATTTATTTATTATTTAATGCTATAAACCAGACCTGATTAGTGTAGATCAGTTTACTACATATTAGGTTCTCAATAAGCACACTACAAAGTTAATGCTAGCAAATTTAATTAGTATCGATTCATATTTACAATTCCGGCACTTTTATTTTCCTTTCGGAATATGTAAAACGCAAATTTCATTGAATATCAATCAAGTGGTTACACAGACGACATCATCAAGCAATAATTTTCATTCTCGTTTACATTTAATTTCGAGATACCTGCAACAATCGGCTATAGATATAAATTTTGTAAATTGCACGCGACTCACAGTTATAATGATAAAGATTCTACATTGCGTGCGAAAATGTTAGTCCAATTTTTATTATCATTTTTTAAAATATCGATGGAACATATTTATGAATGTGGTCCTGCTCATAAACTTTTTCTGAAATAAACGTGCATGTGGAAAATAAAAGTCATCTTCATTTTTTAAAATATTTCACCATTTCATGCATGTTAATGTAAAGCCATATATGTATTTATGGTCATAGTAAATCATTCCAGATCACTCGAGGTAACGGACATAAAAACGGAGATATTTAGGTGTTCTGTTTCTTCGGACTCACCCTGTATACAGTGGGTGTAAAAAGAATTCGTACACCTTTCAACATCGAATAACTTTTTTATAATTATACCAAACGGACCTGATTTTTTTGTAATCAATTAGAAGCATTGGTTTACGAAACGATATGGAAAAAATGTTTTCCAAAAATTATAAGTTACAAGGTTACATGCAAATATAAAAAAGGCATTTTTTAAAACTTTTTTATTTAGGTCCTCAAAGAAAATTTAAAACATATGTTTTGTAGATCTATGTCAGTTATACATATTTAATTATAGCTTTCTATCGATCGTATTTCTTGTCAATAAAATTGTTAATGCTTTCGGCGCAAGGGTGATCCGAATGATGATCGAAATGTCGAAATTACATTAGTAATTTGCAAAATTGCTTTGTAAATTGAGTAACAAATGATCGAATTTCGTTGAATACGATTAGAATGAAAATATATTTTCAATGTTTAGGAAAATGGAGCACTGGTTTCCAGAACAAATTTCTTTCGTTAGAGTTTATTTATATTTGTTTGAGGCGCGTCACAAATCCCGATTTCATGTCTGCCACGTTACTATATGTATATCGTTTGAAAACATAAGTAGCCAAGATACTCGCGTAATTGCGCTCCCCTGTAGCCTGACGCGGACTGTTTCAGATAAGTCGAGACTAATTAACGTGCGGCAACGACGAGCCAGTCGATCATAGGAATTTCCACTTTGAAACGACGATACACACAGACCGGGAAGATAAAACACAAGCGGCTCGATAGATACCGTTTGACAAACTGTTCCAGTGCACTGGTTCAAACGTATCGGCGTCCTATTGATAGCCCCCTAATATCTAATTACTTTAGCCCTTAATTACGCTAATGCGAACGTATTCGGGAAATGGTACTGTTGCAGTTGGCATCAAGAATATCACCACGTTCGCTGCACAAATTCAATTGCATGTTGCTAAACAGCACACGCCGTGCATTTTGATTGCTTAATATTGTTAGAGAAATCTTCGGAGAACATTCAATAAGTAGTTTCTCCACGGTAATGTTTATAACTTCATCCTCATGTTCAGGTCGACATGACCGAAACAGGAAATTTCATTCCCACTATTTCAAGCGTACTAGATATTTATAAATCATGTTAAATGCCACTACCCCAATGATGCCAAGTAATTCACGAATTTATGGAGTGAAAGATATGATTCTTCTGTAAGTAAATAAATCAACTGCCAATTAAAGTCGAATCAATTAAATGGCGACGTATATTATTAATAGATAAAATGTTCTACCCGAATTGCAAGATACTGGAATGAAATAGAAATTGATTTTCTGTCGAGATATGTTTAATAGGTTGACAATAATGTAACAGCATTTTTGAATACATTTAATGTTTTTGCCGATTTAAATTATACCTACTCATTTTTGTCATAAATGCATAAAATCCGGTGTCTAGTTATTACTGTAATGAGAAATATTCTTTATGCGCAAGAAGGTACATCGTTTATTTCGATTTGCTGCTAAAAATGTTGTTTTAAGCTGCTTTTCATATATGAAAAGCTATTAGGAGTTAAAATGATCTGCGAAATCAAAATTGTTAAATTCAAGAACTAAATTTGTAGATTATGTGTATTTTCTAAATATATCTAGCAAATATTTTCTGAACTGTAGAATATTTTTTATTGAAAATTTGTTAATAAAATCTACTCAATGAAATGGTAAACAATTTTTCTATTATTTATAAGTAAAATAAAAAATATTTAACAGTTTAAAAGATATTTACCAAAAAGGAGGTCGTAAACTATAATTTACCTAATTTCCTACAAAAAGACGAACAATTTTTATATTTTTAAGCAAGTTTAGCATTTTCTTCTATTTTTATTAATTGTCACGATATTTTATAAAGTAAGACTCTCCTTTCCAATATTGAGGATTATTTTCTTCCCCCAAATATGAGAATGAACAGACATAAATAAACAGCAGATTTTATTCATTCGTGACGAAACTGATCGAGTACAATTTCGAAAGATTCAAAGAATTTGTTGGTATCGATGTACTATTTTGAATATATAAAAATTATTAGCGAAACAAAGAAATTTTTATGTAGCCCCTGTATTTTATAATTGCAGCACAAACTTTTTATTTTTCATAAAGACCCGCAGTCTAGCTATGAAAAAATACTGGAATTGAGAATCTTTAATTGGGTGATGTCCCTCGCTAGAGTCCTGTGAAAAATCCATGGAACACTTAAAAACCTCGGTTTCTATTCGGTAAACCACTGATTCAAATTACGTGTTTCTGCAAACCTTTCACGGAGAAAGATCGTCCGAATGCCCGTGGAAACTTTTGGCCGAGTGGATTAAATCGGACGCGACATCCAGCAACCAGGATTCCACTTTTCCATACCGAACGATAACATTCGCAATGTCCGAGGCAACCAGTATCTATTGAAAACTCCGTGGCTCCTGTGTTTCACCGGATCAAATCCAACGGCTTTTCGAACGGTTACCGTCGGAGAATGAGAATGTGACAGCCTATTGGTCGCCACCTTTTGAATGAATTGGCTCGTAGCGATCGGTTAACGTTTTCCATTTATGGTTACCCTCTTTGATTCCGTCCTGTCCGGATCCTTTTGGTTCGGGAAAAGTACCGAAGGATATCCGAGTGGGATCGTACCGGAAGAATTAATCGAAATTAACGTGAATCAGGACCAGAGGTCTCTGAAAGGATCAAGGGTTCTCGAAACCCTTTTATCAAAACGATGTTAAGCGTATTCTTTGAAGCTTCTCAGTTTTACGCTTTTGATATTCTATGCAAATCGTAATCTGCCGTATGGAAATGCCGTACTTGGAAATGTATGTCACCTCTTCAGCGTGATAGCGAAGAATTCGTTCACGAGTTAAAATTGCATAAGTATTTCGAAAGGTCATCTATTAATGGTGAATCTACACCTCTGGATCGGTGGACATTTCTAAAAGAAACTTGCCGCAAAATCGTTTATAACCGAAAAAATTATTGTTAAAATGTTTTTTACATCAACAGCCGATTTTTTACCCGAACTTCGTATCGGAGAATTTCAATAACAACGAGGAGCATTCGATCGAAAGTTTTGTAGAAGTTGCGAACTACACACACGAATGATTTCTAACTATTTAGTGACTAAACATATTTTACGAATAACAAAGAATATTGACGTTAAAGCTTTTGTTTGCATCAACACCTACTCGTCGAGAAGAGAAAAAGTTTGAAAGTAATCATACGTCGCAAACAAATAATTATCGAGACATAAAATGTTAAAATTTTGCAAAATTTGATTGCATGAAGTTTATACGTGTAGACGGAAGCCTACAACTACAGTTCACCTGACCGCGTCGATGAGACAGAACATAATCGTGCGAGTGCCTCGGTAAAAACGAAATTTAACTCTGCACTCGGAGCTATTTTAACTTGAAAATTAAACATTTCTTCCGATCTAGAATAATTCCATTCTATATGATTTTTTCACATTTTATAAATATGAAATTAATATAATATAATACTTCATATAGGAGTTAGCTGGTCAGTAGTTGATTATATACCAACGTATTTAATTTCCAAATGAAACATTTCTTTGCTTCAACGGGCACAATTACGATTTCCGTGGTCCCTACTTTGAAGGTTAAATTTGTGGTCCTGGGGTCATTTTAAGAAAAAAATGATCTTATCTAACCTAACCTAACCTAACCTTCCCATTGTAGATGTCATCCAGAATTTAGTCTTTTCAGAACGGAACTTTCACCGAAATATAAATATAAGTATAAATATACTCAGAAACTGCGCAGCTGATAGAAAAATGTCATACGACATAAATTGTTGGAAATTTAATTTTCTACAAAAAAGATCTCTTGATATTTTGTCATATTTCGCATAGTTACCGAGATATTTGCAGATTTATAAAAAATCTATTTTAAATGTATTTTATCGGCTAAAACAGGCCCATTCGATACTCGTTATATATACATTTTTTTCTTGAAATAACCACAAGAACACAAATTTAACCTCTAAACAAGGGGCCACGGAAATCGTAATCTCCCCCTTCAACGATTTATAATAACATCAATTGTTCTCACATACAACTTGAGCAGTTTGTAGTCATTTCATGGACAAATAAATGTCAAATTACCATAAATTCATAGATATGGTATATGAGCAGTTACAAGAGGTATGAAAATTTCGATAACCGGCATGCATTCAACAAGTATTACAGTTTCTAGCTAGCGAGCTCTTACTAGCGAGTAGTTTTATTGCCAGCATTTTCCCCTTTCTCTGTTATGTATTCCTAAATTTCAAAATATTCTTAATTTGTTAAAAAAAAATGTTCACATACACAATTCAGTAATTACTGAAGATGATCTGAATGAAGATCAAAACGTCGGAATGCCTTTAGTAATTTGCAAAACGGCTTTGTAAATTAAGTAACGAATAATCGAACCCTTGCGCCGAAAGCATTAACAATTTTATTAACAACGTATTTAACAATAAACAAAATTTTGAACACAACACAGTACTTTAGGACAAAACTTGAGTACTAATGTTTAATCGTTTCCGTGTCCATTCTGATCATTAGACTGTGGAACTTTATGCAAAATAAAAATTGTTTGCATATATTGCAAGACACAGCAGCCAAATATAATAGAAACTTCTTACTTTTTTTAATTATCTTGTTAAGCTGAAACTAATACACTGATGTTCTTAAATCTTTTTAATATCTCCACTGCTTTATATTGTACGTACCCATTTTTGTCATAAATGCATAAAATCCGCAGTCTACTGATCATATATTTGAAGTTGCAAAATATGAGAGAAATGCCATTGTTATACATAAGAATAATACATAAGAATAAGAAATGCAACATTATAAAATACTAATGTAAAGTATAGGTACTTACAAATAATTCAGAATCTTCTGTTCCTCTGTCGTATCCACAGGACACTGCCACATCCGCGAATACGTCTTAACCCTTTGCACTCCTTTGTCGAGTGCGACTCGACATCAGGGAAAGCAAAATGTAAATAAAACAGGTTCTTCCTTTATTTATTTTTTAGTTAAAACCAACATAATTTCCACAAATATAAATTACAACAAAGTTCGAGAGGTATATCTAATATAGTTAGTAAACAAAATTGTTTAAAATAAGTAGCACTCAAGGAACAGTCCTTTCAATTAAATTTCAAATAAAACACTTCAAATAGAAAGGCAACAAATAGTCGGCAACAAAATTGAAAACTAATTCGGAGTGCAAAGGGTTAATAACTGTGATGCACAAAACACCAAAGTTCTACAGTATTCTTCACAATCATTAAACACTAACACAGTTTCCGAAATCGAGACAGAGAACGAGAAGAAGTCACCCCGACAACGATCAAAATAGTACTGCGATTCTTACCACGTTTTTTTCGTGAATGGTTAAGGGTGGATTTAGGTGGGGAAATGTGGCGTTCGTTAATTGAACATGGTCGTGTCGGGAGGACATTAGATTGCGGAGTGGGAAACTGTCAAAAAAATTTGTTTTCGTATTGTCTTCGGTCGTTGAGGGCGTGATTTATAAGTGTATGTCCGCTCGTCGCGTCGCTTCAATGAGTTTGTCGCACGTGTTGTCTATCTGTCGGGGTTCAAGTTGTCGGAGCGCGGTGGTTGTAAATTAATCGGCCAGTTCGGAGTCGATCCGCATGCATTTTTTTGCCTGTTATATCGTCCTCTTCAGGTATATTGCCAGTAGTCGGGCCTTTGTGCCCGCAGCAATAATATGAAGAAGCTGTACGCGCGCGACGGAATACCGATAATTCTCGAAAAATCAATATCTTCTTGGAAACGATTTCTTTTGTTTCGATCGGCCAGTCTTGGTCGAATACATTGTGTGCTGGAAGAGCAGACTTTCCGCGCGAAAATTGCATTAACCCTTTGCATTCCTTTGTCGAGTGTGACTCGGCAACAGAGAAAGAAAAATGTAAATGAAACTGGTTTTTATATGTGTGTATGTATTTTGGTACTTACTTTATTCATTTAATTTCTTACTTGTTAATTAAGAACAAATATAAATTACAACGAAGTTTAAAATAAGTAACAGTCTAGGAACTGCCCTTTGAAGTAAATCTATATAAATGAAAATGTAAATGTTCGTTTGTTCAAAATCTTAAATCTCCGAAAGTTTTTCACCGATTGCTTTGAAATTTTTACACAACGTTGCATTCGAAAACGCGCGTGTTTTTATATACCTAATCTATATAATCTATATAAATAATAATGTAAATGTTCGTTTGTTCAAAATCTTAAGTCTCCGAAAGTTCTTCACCGATTGCTTTGAAATTTTGACAAAACGTTGCATTCGAAAACGCGCGTGTTTTTATATACCTAATCTATATAATCTATATAAATAAAAATGTAAATGTTCGTTTGTTCAAAATATTTCGTTAGTAATTTTTTTTTGTTTTTTAACTGAGCCACAGCAACGCTTCCCGAGTACAGCTAGTTTCAAATAAAATACTTAAAATAGTAGAAAATTGTTGGCAATAAAATTGAAAAATAATTCAGAGTGCAGAGGGTTAAGATCGCAAAACTATAATATTTTGATCGTGGTCGGAGTAACTTCCTCTCGTTCGCTGTCACGATTTCAGAAACTGTGTTGTGTAGTATTTAATGATTGTGTAGAAGCGTGGTGTTTCGTGCTTTGAAAATAGGCTTTGGGAGACAGGCACAGTTATTCGGACCTATTCGCGTGAGTGGATTCGGAAAAATGTGTAAATATACTTTACATTAGTATTTGATAATGTTGGATTTCTTATTCTTATGTATGATATAACAATGGATATAAGCTTCTCTCTCATATTTTGCAACTTCAAATGTATGATCTGAATGGGCAGGGAAACGATGACTCGGTACGGGCCTGGCGGCGAATGTTTAAACGTTTCTTCCGAGGCATGCACGATTAGTGGTACAGGCTTCTGTCTGTACGCATAGTTCCAGACAATCAAATTTTGCAAAAACTTCAACAGCTCGTGTCTTAATAATTATTTGTTTGCGACGTATGGTTCCTTTCAAAGTTTTTCTCTTCTCGATGAGTAGAAAGTGTTGATGCAAACAAAAGCTTTAACATCCGATTTCTTTGTTGTACGTAAAATTTGTTTAGGAAAAGTCCCTAAATAGTTAGAAACTGTGCGTGTGCGTTGCTCGCAATTTCTACAAAACTTTTGATCGATTGCTCCGCGATGTTATTGAAATTCTCCGATACGACGTTCGGGTATCATTCTTTGCTAGAAGTTCAGCTGCCATGGAACAGCTTTTATGTAACAATTTGTCGGCGGATATTTACCTATAAAAATTCCAATGTATTCTCCGTTGCCGCGTTTTCCCTGTACGGGCAGTGAGCGAGCAAGCGAGCGAGCGAGCACTGTTTTCACTTCGCATTAGCAAAGTTCGTTTCACACGTGACGAAGTCGCCATTATCTCGCGGCCACGTGGAATATTCGTATTTAAATTCGTATTTCCATAACGATGCGATGCATCACCATACATTATATCGTCGGATGGCTGGCTGGCTGTTTCATATTTTCGTGCCTCGCCTCGTTGAACCTTCTTGAGTGCCGTGAATGTATATTCCGTTTTCCGAGCCGTCGGTGACACGGAAGTAACGCACGATCGATTATACGAGAGACTTATAAATAACTTCGTTTGCGCGACCGTACGGAACCAGATTAAAGGACGAGCCCGTTACGATCTCGATTCCCTCAAGGACTCCCATCATTCTTTCGAGACTTCTTCCACGCAGTGTACGCCCTAGAAAATTGCAAAACATCTAAACATAGAAAACATATTTCCGTTTTCTCTTTTTTTTTTTGGTTACTTATAAACAGACACGTTAACAATATGTAGGTTAGTGGTTGCTAATATGGAACACCTGATTGCAATAGCTTGTCAACGGTAGAGGATGTTGCTTTGATACAAAATTATTAGTATTATTTGTATCATTATAACCTCATTCAGTGACCATTCCTTTTGAACTGTATATTATTGGAAAGCTCTGAATTTTGCGATTAATTTGATATAAAATACTCGTGCTTAATAAATATATGTAAATGACTTTGTTTGGGAAAATGTGGAGGTCGCGATATTAGTTGCCAACCTAATATATTGTGCTTTAACTTTTTGATTTTGATCAATTATTCTCGGCAAACCTTGCGCGCTGACGAGGTATCAATATTTAGAAAAGCTACTCTTTTGGTAGGATGAATTATTGAAAAAGTCATTGAAAATTAATAAAGAAAGATAATATAGGATCACTGTTTAATTTTTCGTAGACGAAGTTCAATTTGGGAAGCTTTGAGGTTATTGCTATATTATATTTATATTATAAGAAGACATTGGATGGTTATGCAGTTTGCAATTATTGTGGATGAATTTTAAGAAAGTGGAATGAAATTAAATATTATTTTTAGTGGTATTAGTCTTTGTAGATCTGAAATGAATAAAAATCAGACTAAATTCGGTCAAATCTTTTATGTTAGCATTTTTTAAACATTTTCAGAAGCCATAGATGCATAAAGATTCACAGTCTGATTATTAGTTTTACGTAGCTTTATTCTGTTCTTCAATGCTCGACTAATATATTTGGAAGCGAAATATTTTATTATTTTACTCTTTTATTCTACGCTTTTGATTTATTCTAAAATTCCTCTACGTGCGTGTACAGTGATCCGAATTAATATTCGGAAACTCTAAACAAGACGATAACTTTTAAAATATTGTACTATACGATTTGAACGTTTTTGGGAAGCTAGAGCAATTGGTTTACCATAAGATGTGAAAAGCTGTGTTTTCAAAAATTGCAATTCATCGGCATTGTTGAAAAAATACTAAGAGTTGTATTTTACAACTTTTTTATGTGTGTGTGGGCCTATATTGAATATTTAAAAAATACGTTTTGTAGATCTGTGTCAATGAAACATATTCTGAAAATTTAAAAAATACGTTTTTTAGATCTGTGTCAATGAAACATATTCTGAAAATTTAGAAAATACGTTTTGTGGATCTGTGTCAATGAAAAATATTCTGAAAATTTCGTCAAAATCAGTCGACGTTGCAATGAGCTACAAACGTTTAAGGATGGTAAAAATTGCAGATTTTCACGATTTTCGGTCTCTAACTGCAATAAATCTAAGGATTCTTACATCTTTCGATGCCTGTCGTTTTTCCCGCATCAACCGATTTCGATGAAACTTTCACAGTGCATATAATTGACACAGATCTACAAAACGTAATTTTTAAAATTTTCAATATAGGCCCACATAGAAAGGTTGTAAAATGCAACTTTAAATATTATTTCTACAATTCCGATCAATTGCTATTCTTGCAAAAAAATGTTCACATCCTGTAGTAAACTAATTGCTCTAGCTTCCCAAAAAACTTCAAATCGTATAGCATAATATTAAAAAAGTTATCGTCTTTTTTAGAGCGTTTGAATATTAATTCGGGTCACTGTAGCAGTAAATGGATTAATTTAGTAAATGCATACATGACAGTCTATAGTACTGTGAACGGTTACATTGAAATCGCCGACACGGGCTTCGCAAACACTGTTGCGACCAACAGGAATTAACCTAAGTCAGATTTGACCGACATTCATCGATGGCAGTATTAACCGACAGCAATGTCCCTTGAGTGATTACACTTATATTGCCAGAAAGTTATATAAATGTTATATTTATCCATAGCGGTGCGCGATTAGTATCTACATACAGATTTCATGGCTTTCTCGAATTTCATTTGCATTCATTACGTTGTTGCGTACGAAATATCCGGTTTGCGACTGTGAAATTAAACAAACCTTTTTCCTGAATAAACCCCGTTAATCAAAGCAAATACTATTGTAACGAACATATTCTGTCAACGAATTGCAAATTTTTTGATGGTGGTATGGTAGATATTAAATTTTCTTGTCGTTCATATTATTTGTTTACGAAACTGTCGCATACATCCAGTTTTGGGATCTTTCAAGTTACAATAAAAAATAGTGTATTCATTAACCACCACATTTTAACCAAATGTCGTATAATATATTGTCAAGTATTTATTTTTCCGCTCGTATAAAAAGAAATGAACTAAAAAGATTTTAAAGTAGAGTTAAAATTGTGTGTAATGAACTATACAGAATACAATTCCTGTGTATTTTCTTGTCTACAATCAAAATTGATAACTATTACATGATTTTTGTTTGTACTATTATAAATAATTACGTATTAACCACGTTACTTTGAAAAAAATATGAGACAGCAATCTTTATAGTTTATTCCTTTAACAATGTAGTTCTCTCATTCACGAATCGTACACTAATCTAATAAATTACACCGAAATTGGAAGGGAATAGTTAGCCGATGCTCTTTGTCAGTGGTTCGCATTCTACCTCCGAATCTATTCAAAAGCGAGCAAGCTACTGTAAGTAAACAATCGATAATTCCTGAAATTATCGGCGGCGATGTATACAAGTCGGTGAACATGTAACTATGTGCAGTATAATTACGAAGCTATTGTTGATTAATGCTGACGCCTCGTCGGTGAAATCAAGTTTCAGAAAATTTTCACTGGTTAACATATTGTTTATAGAATCTGAGTCGACGAATTTAATCGTATCTTCCACAAAATTAGAATAGAATTGAATGTTTCATTATTCCTTTATAATAATGAACAGTAAAGGTGCTTCAAATAAATGTTAGTTCAATAAAAGCTATCTGGGATACTAGCGAGCCTCTTTGTCCATTAGCAGTTGACCCAAAAAGATCTATCGCTCACTAAAAGTATCACTCTCCATACCAATTGACAAAAATTATTAAATCCACAGTGACTAGCAGACATTTTACATGATTTTCCACAAACCTTTAAATCAGGATAACTTTTTTAAAAGTGGACCAAACAACTTCAGTTTTTCTGGTAAGCTAGAACGATTAGTTTGGTAAATGACTTGCAATTAACTGTTCAGGAAAATCTATATTCAGTCATAATCGCGAAAAATATTAAAAGTTTCTATTTACAAGTTTGCAATGAACATTTAGGAAATATATTTTTTTGATTCATATCAGTCATATACATTCCGAAAATTTTGTATGAAATTCGATAACCTTCGCCAGGTAATGTGGGGTCTCAGAGACCCTAGCTTCAGATTTTTGAAAAAAGTGTTATATGAATAAACTTAAATCTGTTTGTTTACTTTTTATCCTGTGTTATTCTTTATCCCAAATTGATTAAAAACGAGGCTATTTATGAAATTCATTTGTCGGTGTCTAAGAGACCCCACCTTACTATATATGTGTTATTATACCTTACCTCGCGAGGGTTAATATTGCTCTAGGCAATAAACAATCGACAAGGGCGAAAATTACAGTTTTCCACTATTTTTGGGCTGTAACTGCGATTTTCACAGTTCATCGTTTGCTGCTTATAACACTTTCGCTGAAACTTCAGAATACGTCAGAATACTTCAGACACAGATCTATAAAATGTATTTTCATCACAAGCTCAGGTAAAAATAGTTATAAAAGCAACTTTTACTATTCTGACCGAATGCGATCTTATAACCATAGCCACATCCATATTGATTGATACACATCCTCACTGTTTGTTTTCGACTAGCAAAGGGACCGGAATCGTGGCAACAGTCAACCCACGTTTTTCGAAAAACTAAAAAAGATATATATATGTAACTTACATAATTTTTATTATTTTTACTTAAAAAAAGCTTCTGTACTTCAAATACCCATAAATACGTGCGCAAAATCCTAATGCAAGAAGTTCAACATTTTTTCTGAGAAACATTCCAAAAGCCATTATTTACAATATTGTTTACATTACTAAATATGTTGGTATCTATTCAATTACTACACATTTAAGTATAGTATGAGGTATTATATCAATTTCATATTCATAAAACGAAAAAATCATATACAATGACATAATTCTATGTCGGTATAAAGGTTTAAGTTTCATGTTAAAATACTCCGACTGCAACGGGGTAACTTTTACAGGGCTGGCGTTTTTCTTACATTTTCTTTATGCAAAATTTATGTTACACAAAATTCCTATCTTTGTCCCTGCCCTCTATAGTAACCCCCTAAAGTTTAAGGGGTGTGTGAACAATTGCGTGATTCACATCTGCTGCTATTTCGTGGAAAATAGGTTGTAACCTTTTATCTGTTCCACAATACCTTTTGCATATCCTGGTAATCGTGATAAAAGATTCACTTTGTCCCGTAAATATTGGAGGGGTTGCAAGCATGTGTGTTACGTCGTAAGCTATTGCATCATCGTTGCTCGTCGTTGTTACGAGACGAGTGTTGGCGTCAGATGTAATGAAACGAATGGAGCGGGTGGTGTGGAATAGGTAGGTCGGCTCGGGATCCAACGCTTCACGGGTAGTCGACTTTAGGAAAATTAATTTGATCGTTAGGCGAGCGGGAGAATGGGATTAGGATTCGGTGTAGTCGGGCGCGAAGGAGCGTAGTCGTTCGGCTGTCCTTTTATCTCGGCTCGTTGCAGATTAGCGAGGACTTAACACGGTTATTGTTTTCGTAATCCTCTTGGAATCTCCGGTTCGGCAAACATTTTCACGGCTAGTGTCGCGCACGCTTCGCCTCGCCTCGCCTCGCGTTACCTCCCCGCGATAAAAATGTTACCGGATTGGAGGATAATAATGAAAGCACATCGCACATGCCTCTATCCCCTGTAATTTCTCACACGAGTGAGTGGACTTTCAATGGAACGCGCGAGCGAAGAATGTAATACTCTCCGTAAGAACATTGCTCTTGATCACGTAAATGAACCGTTTGCGTGAACTTCGAGATTCATGGTATCGTTGATCTACGAGGAGAACATCTTTTCTTTTGAGTAAAAATATCGATTTTTAACAGCTTTTGTAACAAAAATAGGTAGGTTTAATTTGAAATGATAAAATGTTATATATTATTTTGAAATTAATCCTCGGATTGCGGACCATTTTTATAACTATATAATTGATGACTAGACTGCGGATCTTTATACAAAATAACAATTTTCTGCGTCGATTTTAAGAAACAGGAGGCAAGGGAGAAGTTCTTTCCTTCTTTAATAATTTTAGTGGATTGAAAATAATATTGTACATTGGCGTTTGTAATTTCTCTTAACTTGTAAACTTTTTTAAATAGGACTTACCAATTTTTGTTATAAATGCATCAAATCCGCAGTCTACCGATGACGTTGAAGATCATTCACTGCTTTGTTTATCAATTTTTTAAAACGTACTTTCAAAGATACTTCTTGTAAACAAGTTTATGTTTGCATTATTCTCTCTGTCCTAATGCAGCAGCTGTTCATTTCATTAATTCACCAGGAATTTCAACAATTGAATGACGATTTTAATACTCTGGGTCTAAATAGACCCGGTCTTCGCCGTCGTAGGGTTGAACGTATTCCAAAAGATAATAAATTTCTATTTCACTCCAGTTTGTTGTAATTCGAGCAGAAAATCTTTATTTTGCATAAACATCCGCAGTCTATCGGTGATGTCGAAAATCGTGGAAATCTATCGATGACTACAGATAACCGAGACACTCCACCGTTAACAACTTTTCGGCTTTTCTGATTTCATTAGGAAAATTTAAAAATACTGTTATATTATTTTCAACCTGTTAAGCATACTAAAAAAGAAAATCAATTACTATTTCACTGCAGTTTGTTGGGATTCAGCTAGACAATTTTCTGATTTCAAATCATCTGATTTCAAAAGCTTGCCAATAGTAGAGAAACTTGTTCTCGTGAATGAAATTGATACGAACATATATGATTTGCATGAAGGAATGAATACGTAATTGTATTTGTATAGGGTAAGTTATTTGTTGTAGAAAACAATATTCAAACAGATGTTGATGGTTCCTAGGGGGACATACTTATTTACGTAGTAGATTTTTGTTACTTCGATTTTTTATCAAGATATGAAGGTCACCTTCAGTTTTTTAAATAGAATGCCCAATATTTTTGCTCGAATACGGAATGAAGCACAATATTCTGCGTGAAAAAGTATTGACCTTCGTATATCATAAATCTAATATATAGTTAACGAGATGTTATCGAAATAATCTTCCATATGTACTTATTCAAGTTGAGGAATATCAGTTCGAACACCTGCCAGTTTCCAAATAGCTATTATACATATGGGAAATTATATCGATAATATCTCGTTAACTATTAGATTTATGATATACGAAGGTCAATACCTTTTTACGCAGAATTTTGTGCTTCATTCGAGTTCGAGCAAAAATATTGGGCATTCTATTTAAAACACTGAAGGTGACCTTCATATCGTGATGATAAAAAATCGAAGTAACAAAAATCAAATTGCAGCATTATGTCTCCCTAGGAACGATGAAACATTTGTTTGAACATTTTGTTTTGTACAACAAATAACTTACGACTTATTTAAGATCGTCACGTTACGAGACTCACTCTGTATATTTCAGTTTTAAAAAATTCAAATGTTCTAAAGAAACTTCCGGTAGATAAAGAGCTATGATATGGAATTTTGTCCAAAAAACTTTCTGACGCACTGTTCGTCGCGGCGGTGCAACTGGAGATTTTATTATCCCGACAAAATTATACAAATAGATACGTACAAACATTGCGAAACACTTTTCACCGTGTCTTCGTCTAAATATACAGCAGAAGTTATAATTGGTCGCGGTTTCGTGTGATTTTATAGCGCGCGGAATTATACGGGATGACAGAATCGAATAATAATACGTGTCTCGTTTGCAAAATGCTAATGAGCTTTCGAAAAAGCTAGCCAGCCTGTACTTGTAACAATGGCCTGGGAAAATGGTAGCCCGGTTTCTAGAATGCTTACCGACCGATCGATAGGCCCGTGCTGCGGGAAGCAGCCACAACCGGAGAGCCAGAAACAGGTGATCGACCTGAGGCTTTTCGCGGAATGTTTATGCCTGTCCGGAATTCCTAGTTATTACTTTTTTATCCGCCGACACGATGAACGATCGCAGACGTAGCCGCAATTCACGTTACGAGCTACTCGAAGCTCTCTGGGAATTATCAACGGCAACATTAACGCTTAGCATTACTTACGTCGTCGCATCGATTAGATGTGTCGGGACATAAGTGACTCTTTCCAACGATAAGAATTCTAAATAATAATCTACCCAACGAAGAACCACTCCACAGATACTATGCAGGCCATCACAAAGGTCTGCGCATTCTTTTTATTGCATTATTATTTTTTGGCTTGTTTGTCAGTAAACATAAACACATCAGGCAGCAGGAAGTGTACATACAGTGAAACGAATTAATATTCGGACGCTCTAAAAAAATGATAACTTTTTTAATATTGTACTATACGATTTTAACTTTTTTCGGAAGCTAGGGCAATTAGTTTACTACAGGATGTGAAAAGAAATTTTTTCAAAAATTCTAATTGATCGGAATTGTAGAAAAAAATACTAAAAGTTACATTTCACAACTTTTTAATGTGTGTGTGGGCCTATATTAAAAATTTTTAAAATACGTTTTGTAGATCTGTGTCAATTATATGCACTGTGAAAGTTTCATCGAAATCGGTTGATGCAGGAAAAAACGACAGTCATTGAAAGATGTAAGAATCCTTATAGATTTATTGCAGTTAAAAACCGTAAATCGCGAAAATCTGCAATTTTTATCATCTTTAAACGTTCGTAGCTCATTGCAACGTCGACCAATTTTTTAAAACGTATTTTTTGAATTTGCAATGTAGACCCACATACACATAAAAAAGTTGTAAAATGCAACTTTTAGTATTTTTTCTATGATTCCGAGGAACTGTAATTTTTGAGAAAATATCTTTTCACATCCTATAGTAAACTAATTGCTCTAGTTTCCCAAAAAAGTTCAAATCGTATAGTACAATATTAAAAAAGTTATCATCTTTTTCAGAGCGTCCGAATATTAATTCGTTTCGCTGCACGTACCTACTGCACGGTGAGAAAATGGTTTGTAAATGTGTGAAATATTGACTCTTTATAATTACTATAATTATTGTACTAACAAATTTATTCGCTTAATGTATTGGGAAATGGAGAAAATTTTCGTGAGGCCGTATTTTCAGTATATTTATATATTTCTGTGAAAGAGTACGAGAATCATCGCTATTTTTCAGAATACAGTTATGAACAAAATTATTTTCAGAGCTGTTAAACTAGCTTTTAATGGACATTATTGTTACCGCGGTGCGATGAATGTAGAGTCGCCGTAATGCGAAACTGCCTTGCGATGGACAACCCTTAAGGAAATAATAGAGCATGTAATATTTGAGTGTAAATAACTTCTATTTTTTTCGATATACTTTATTCATACTTTTTTATAGAAAATATAAAACTGCATCTCGATTGATGCATAAAACACATACGGTTCCATTAAGAAAATAAAAGTTGACACGTTGCAAAACAACTAATAACACCAGTATGGCATCTCTTAATACCAATTTATCTCCAAACATTTCTCGCTGGGAATAATAATAACCACGTAAATCGTGGTGGTAATATCTGGTGAACCACCCTCTATAATCCCTTAACCTTCTCTACAACATCGAGGTCAAACTCGTGATGAAGACTTCGAGTAGGACCTACTAACGATGTACGTTATTAATTTCTTTTAAGCCGATATGATATCCTACTTTATTGTTATCAATTATATATACAGGATTATACAAAAATATTATACTTGTTAGAAAAGGATGATTTCTCCCAAGGAAGTTAAACTTTTTGGGACACTGCATAGTCATTGGAGCACAAATCAATGCACAATGAATCTAAACTTCCTTTTTCATCTAAGAAATAATGACTAATAAAGAACTTCTTATCAGTGCAACCGTAAAATAAATCGTAGCGCGAGGGGTTAAGTTTTGAATTCAGAAACGATCGAGAAAGCGATTAACCCTTTGCACTCGGAGCTATTTTAACTCGAAAAATTAATCGTTTCTTCCCAACTAGAATATTTCCACTCCCTAAGATTTTTTAAATTTTATGAATATGAAATTGGTATAATACCTCGTGCAATACCTAAATGTTTCGTAATTCATTGGATACCGATATATTTAATAATGTAAACAACATTTTAAATAATGATTCCACAACTTTTAGTGACACCTCAGAGTCACCATTCGAGTGCTAAGGCTTAAATATCTATCATTTGTATTCTTGAGAAGCGTGGGGACGCGCGAGCAACGTGTCGAACATCTCAGCAACATATGTCGAACATCGAAAGCTTTGATTGCTTGTCGTTCACAACTTGCCTCGACATTTTCCGGGTGAAAATCGAACTTCCGATTGTTGGTCGGTATATAAATGATAAACGAAGCGACGGCAGATTCATCTTTATTTCGCCCTGGGTCTGGAGTCCCCATATTAACACTTGTGTCCTCACTCTACCTTCCCCTTCTACGTTGCTATTCCTTACCCCGCTTTCCCCTTCTACGTTGCTATTCCATACCCCACCTTCCCCTTCTACGTTGCTATTCGTTACCCCGCTTTCCCCTTCTACGTTGCTATTCCTTGCCCCAACGTCCCCTACTACGTTGCTATTCCTTGCCCCAACTTCCCCTTCTACGTTGCTATTTCTTACCCCGCTTTCCCCTTCTAC
>CM052204.1:12687166-12765780 GCA_028455805.1 Lasioglossum figueresi
CTTCCCCTTCTACGTTGCTATTTCTTACCCCGCTTTCCCCTTCTACCTTGCTATTCCTTACCTCACTTTCCTCATCTACGTTGCTATTACTTACCCCATCTTCTCCTTCTACGTTGCTATTCCTTACTCCACCTCCCCCATCTACGTTGCTATTCCTTACCCCACATTCCCCTTCTACGGCGATATTCCCCACACTTCTGCCACGGCCCGGTCACGTTGTTACAATGTCACGTGACTAATCCGCTACTGACAGAGAGAGGGTAACTCCTACCCCTCAATTCGAGGCAATTCCCCTCATCTGGGGAGTCAGCGTAGCTCCCTACGGTCTTCTTTTTTGTTGTTTTCTTCATGCTTTTACGTGGCGTGTTTGGGGATTTAAAAATCGTTCTGTAAGCTCTAAGTGGCCACACTAATCCCTGACTGTCTGGTTTGCGCAGAATGTTTTACGGGAGCTGGAGAAGAAAAAGCCACAGCTGGACGAGCTGGTTCACACCGCGGAAAACCTTCGGGCGGACACCAACAGACAGCAGTTGCACGGCAAAGGTAAGTTCAGTTATGATTATCCAATTCTCTAATGAAACTTTCTGTTATTCACGATTTAATATTCTACGTTGAAGAGAACCATGTATCCAATGTACAGGGTATTATACATATATCGTTTGCGCCAATATACTTTATGACTAAACGTTGATGTTCGTGCAGATTCATGTTTACGAGTGGTGTTTATGAATAACGTAATTTAATTACATTGTATTTTAAGTACATATTTATTGGATTATATTGTAGTTGCAGGACATAATACAAACTATTCAATTGCTAATTATGCTAATCATGAGTGAAATTGAATTATACTGTAACTGTAATTCAATGCATTCTGAAATACAATGTAAGTTTAAATTTTATAAAGTCGAATATTTATAAGAGCATCTGAAGTCTAGCTAAACACATTTAATTACAAATCAAAAACGAGGATCTTCTGCCGACGAAATCGTGCACTTGCAAATCCCCTCCGGCGTTCTGAAAAGCGCATAACTTTGTGATATAATAACTGGAAGAGATTATAATCAAAATCATAGAGGCGATATATAATTTACAGGAGGGAGAACTTCTCCCAGTGAATTGGAACAATGATATTGTTTTTCTTGCGTGCTGTCATGCTACAGAATAGCTTGCCTGGTTCCGCTGCCAGTAAATCAACTTTTCCCACTCCATTTCATCGCTCATACGAATCAACTACTGTTGGTCACGCTCTAAATTAAACAATCTGCTCAGATTGCAGCAATTCTACTTTGATATCTTGCCAAATAGGCAATAACACCTTTTTAATATTTATGCTAGATCTCGCTACTGATGTTTGTAGATACCCAGATACCGCTTATGATTTTCTTCGCCTTGAATTGTTTCACATAACCTATTTAGTATCATAAGACACGATTACGTGCAAAACATCCTTTGAATATTACATAACTCGTATCCTCTGTACGTCGCCAGGGTTCATGGTGCATCCATTAGCCTAAATTTTCACGTAACTTCATGCCATTATATCCCCGCACCGCAAACAATAGAAAGAAAAACTAGCCTCGAAGCCATACAACTTTCGTTTCAACCATTTTTTTAATTTACTAAATAGTTCACACAATATATCGCTGTATAATAAAACAACAAACAAATAATATATATCACTATATGATAAAACTTCATTTTTTTTGCACAATACTAGGTTTATGGGTTCTAATATTTTTTATTTATCATTATTGAGATTCTAAAGTTGTTTATCTTTAATTCTTTGAGTACGAAGTGTGATAAAAAAGTAAGGTGACTTTTTGAATTTCGCATGAAAGAAAAACGTAGAAATAGTCATATCCAATAGACAGCTTGTTTGCTGACTATGCGGCGTATTTTCTATTCCTCGTCCTCATAATTCGTAATTAATGTAATACAATTACAAAGTATTTTATAATTGTACCCCAATTGCAATTACGAATTACATTGTAATGTAATTGAATGAAGATCCGAATGATAAATTACAATATGATTGATTTACAATGTAATTCTATTACTTTGCAATTATTATTCCTGGAGTAATTCAATTGTAATTCTGCACAACTCTGTAACCAGCTAATTAGGGTGGTGCTGAGTACTGTATAATCAAAATTGAGCCAAAAATGTAATCGGCTAAACTAGTTTTGGCCTCGTCGTCGGTGGTGTGCTTCGAGCACTTAGCGTAATTTATTTTCTCGCGGAAAAATCGTTGATTATTGACTTGATCATTGGTTGGTCATTTTCATGCGTGGAGTGCAATCCAGAACTAGTTCACGCAGCGGACCGCTCGCTGAAAGTATTAATTGAAACTTTCTATCCAATGGACCTTATAACGAGGGTATCATATCGGGGGAGGGGGGAGGGGGGGGGTGTCGATATTAGTATCGATATCCGAGAACCTTAATAAGTTTTTGTCGCCGTAATTGATACTAGGAGCGTCTGCCTGCTTGCCAAGCACTTTTCGGTCCCCGGGCAAATTTCAGAAGTTTAATTATTGATCCTGATTGCTCGGACGGAGTCCGTAATAAATCGGACCATCTGTTCCTTGCGAGAGCTAGCTAAGGTGCAGCATCCCGGTCGCCTTGTCTTCTTCAAGCGTTTCTTACGTATAATTGAATGGATCGTATGCAAAGGATTATCAGCGTCAGCGGAACTCTTATATGAGCACTCATGATTTATCATGCGTCGTGTGCACTAGATGGATCCGATGTGGAGAGTGGAGAAATCGGACGAATCTGCCGCGCTCGCGGTAATAGAAAAATGTGAAAAATTGTAGACTTTCTTTCGGATCAAGAAAGATTAAATTCATTAGTTAAATTAAACGTAGCAAGTGAATTCGTGGGAATTCCGAGAAAAGTAGAATAGGCGGTCTGGTGTCAGTCCTGTAACATGGAATAATTTTGAAATTACTATACTATTTCCATATTTTCTAGAATGTAACAGTTCATACGTTAATACTTCTTTTAGTATAATTAGCTAATGCAATTTAATTTCCAAACTATTTTTTAAAAAGCTACGCTGACAGTAACGTGATTAACAAATGGCATCGTACAAAATACACATGGAAATATCACGTGATGTTAGTATCCAACTAAATTTTATTTAATTAGCTGGTGAAAGGCATTAGAATAATTTAATTTTCTCGCGAATAGCTTGTTTTCAGTTACTTGGTACGGTCTATTCAACTTTATAATTTACTGACTTAATAATTTATGGTTGATCGTACAAGCAATTCTAAAGTAAGTGGAATCTGTGATGTGGTGTCAGATGTTTTCACTTTTAGTACAATTCTCAAACCGTAATGTCACGATTGTTTTAATATATTAATCCTCTATTGGATGAATTTTTATGACGAGTTGAAAAAGATATATATGTTAGTCTACATAAAAATGAGTGTGGTCATGAAATAGATAATATAATGTTATTAAAAAATGTTATTTATTGCATTTTATAACTGTTCCTGTACGGGAACTTTATACATACAGTTAGAAGCATAACTAATTACACACACTTATAAATTTTCATTATTGGCTCAGCTAAAAAAAGTTGTAAAAATCCATTTTTACTATTGTTTTTCCCAATTCCGACCAAATGCATTTTTCCAACATATTTTTTACACGTCATTTACCGAACTAATTCTTCTAGCCTTGCAGAGAAATTGAAGTCGTTTTGTCCATTGATAAAAAAGTTATTCTGATTTAAAGTGTGTGTGATCAGTAGACTGCGGATCTTTATGCATTTATGAAAAAATTGGTTGGGTCGAATTTAGAACAGTAAAAGATTTAAAAAATTCAAGAATATTGCCTTTAATGTAACAATGTCGTTAAGAAATGAAATTCATTTTTATGCTATTCCTGTTTCGCACGATCAATGCAAAACATTTTTATTTTGCATAAAGATCCGCTGTCTAGTGTTCAGTTATGCTCCTAACTGTATCCGGTTAACAATAATTAACAATAATTGTTATAATAATCGCAATGTTCCAACTTGGAACCAACATGCTCAGAGACTTCGGTATTATCTACTTAATTGACTATAGAACATGTGAAATTTATGTCTCCAATTGGGAACGGAATGCAATAAAGTTTAATAAACAGAAATAACATTAATTTCGAAGTGTGCCATCTTTTTGTTCCTGAGCGTGTCTCGCGACAACCACGTCTTGCAGTAGTTTTTTAATCACAGTATCGGTCGAGGAATTAATTATCAGCAGTGGTGGAAATTAGTTTCGCGGTAATTCGTCTGATTTCGGAACTTTTTAAATCGCCCACGAATCCGCTAGGAGGATTGCCGCAATCGAGGGTCGAGTCGGTAGATTAACGACGGTGCCGCTAATTGTTTCAAGAGCCCTGGAAAACTCTGCCGGCCGCCGATGTCGCATTGTTCCTTCTATATTAGCGTGCCTGGTACTTGTCAGTCCCGTCTGCCGCTACGCTCGTGCATTACAGCCAGACGATTCTTTCGTCCATTGTTCGCCGCGACCGCCTACTCTGCGTGAAATAGGGAGGTAAGGGTTCGCGTACTTGCCGTATCAACCAGTTGCGATCATCATTTGCGTAATGCGTCGCGTTCCTCGCGCATTTCAAGGCTTCCGATCGAAACGGGCTACTTCTCCTTCGCTGATTTCACCGGCAAATATCTCGTTCTATCATCCTCAATAATTTTTTTATTTAGAAAATCGCGATGGAGACTCAGAGTTCCGCGCAAAAGTGGTCGAAGACCCTTTAAAAACGAATAACTTCTTAAAAATTTGAACAAACGACTTGTATCGTTTTAAGATGTTAGAAGGATTAGTTTACCAAATAATATGTAACATAAAACTTTTTTAAATTGCTATTGGTCCTATCGTTGTTATTATAAGAAAAACTGGAAATATTGTTTCCGTTTAACAAGACTTATTTCTATAATAATGTTCAGGGTGTCAGGACATCTCTAGACCTTTCTTTACACCCTGTACATTTCACATGTATTATTTATCTTCTTGCCTTATGATTTCATTTTGTGATAATGGTCACCAGAATCATATTCTTGTTAATCATTTTTAATTTAATTTCACATTAATTGTAAGCATCTATTCACTTTTAATGCTAAATATTGGAAATAGCTACACTGCCATACTTTATGTATTTAGTTGTAAAATCTCCTGTTAACAATGACAAAATATTTTTATACGTTCATTTAAAGTCTTCTCTTTTGTTTTATAACCAATATTTCTGTAACTCGAGTGGCCTATAATTTTCGTTTACAAATTTCGATTTGTTTTCGAATCCAAATAATGAAAGTTTATAGAAAATCATAGAAACTAATTTATAATATAAGTTACTTAAAGAAAAATTATTCGAACAAGACAAAATTCTTTTTCACTTCGATCTTCTGAAATTATTTTGTGAACGTGTTGTTTTATTATTCTACAATTAGCAATTGAAAATTATATCTGCTTACGAGAAACTTGTCTGTTCATTAAAAACATTTATCTTCTAATCATTTATGTATCTAGACTAAACTGATATATCTACTTGCTTTTATAACACATTCGCATGGAATATAATTTAGTGTTCCTTCAGACACCACTTTTGTAGTCTAAAATGAATAATCGATTTGCCTATATACTTTTACATCCCACTGAATGCTGATACGGGTACACAGCGATATGGTAATCGCTGATGTTTGAGCAAACAGTTCTTTCAAACATTTTATACCTACTGTTTTATATGCTCATATTCATGGAAAAGGGGTAAAGTTGGGAATGAGATTAAATCACATAACGTAGAAATTACAGAAGCTAGAAGAATATTGTACAGGGTGCAACAAAATTTAGTATCATGGTTTTGGCAGATGGTTGTACACCTTCCGATCGGTGAATTCAAGGTCACATTTTTTTTTATACTTGTATAGCATTTTACTCACCAAAAAATATATAAAATTTTGACTTTGAATTTCAAGGTCAAGGTCAATTTTGCGGCAATATCTTTTAACAAATCTCCACCGAAATAACTAAATTTTGTTACACCCTGTACATAACAAAGAGCAGAATTCTTTTAGCAAAAAATCCTACCGAACAAGAAAACTTCACTTGTTTAAATAGTAAATTGGAATCAATTTCTTTACACGTGTTTATCGACCGTAAATATTTCTATACATTCATCTTATTACAGAATATCTATAATTTTTTAATAATGCTTCAGAATTGCATTTCTAAAATATACACTTATACGAAGATCCAAACTATCGATTTCTTGAATTTGACAAAGTATCGAAATCTCGTAAGTGTAGACAAACAAGTTGGTGTGTGATCACTAGACTGTGGATTTCATGCATTTATGACGAAAATGGACCCGTAAAATTGAGAGCAGAGAACGAGTTGAGAAGATTCAACGACATCAGTGTATTAATTTCAGCTTAATAAGAAAATTAAAAGAAGCAAGAGATTTCTATTTGGCTCCTGTGTCTTGAAATATATCTAAACAATTTTTATTTTTCATAAAGATCCGCAGTCTAGCGATCACTATACTCTGAATCTTTATGCAAAATAAGAAGTTAGTGCATCGATTTCAATGTATTTCAATATCACTGTAAAAATAATATCAATACTTTTAAAATCTTCTAATCTTTTCACTGTGTGTTTTAAATTACACTTACTCATTTTTGTCATAACTGCATAAAATCTGGAGTCTAGTGATCACCAACAATCTTTTTATCGACCAAAGCTGTGCCCGTTCGGAAAAATCTAACTTCCACCAACATATATCTATCTCACACGAGAATACAAAATTTTTCAGAAAAATGCACTTTGACACATTTGCTTTCCTGTGAGATCGATATTGGTCTGGGCGAGATTTTTTTCGGAAAGTTGTAGCTTGCGTCGGTGAAAATTTTCTGTGTTCACAAAATTCGTTATATTTTATAAACAATGACAGATAGAGCACATGTTTATGCATGTTTCATTGTGTTTAGGTGTACAAGTATCTCCCGAAGTGTGTCCCACGTGTCCTGTTACACCCTGTACAGCGATGAGTTATTCAGAATATTTGCTTCTCCGCTAAGTCCGCAGCGAAACTGTGTCGCAACGGCACTGTATTAAATCCAGCTTATGTCCGGGAGATACACTTCGGTTGTCCTCGTCGCGTGGCACACAAGGCTCTGTCACGACCCAGGAAAACTCGCTTAAGGTCGAACGCGCGTTCCTCGCTGAGAAAGTCCGGGTCTGATCTATTTTTAATCCGGTTCGTAGTCGCTAAAAATAATGTCCGGTGTTCAAAGTTAGCCGAGTCTATCCCGCGCGGGAGATGCAAAAACAAAAGGATGGCCCTTATCGATTCACAGTAATCTCTCTGTGTAGCTGCCGTATCGTCGCACCGGTCTGTCGAGCGACAGTTCCAATAGAGATGACACATTCTTTGTAGTGTGCCGAACGTAGAGAAGGATACCGATTTAAAGAGAATGAGGGTCAGCTCAGTCTTTTAAATTCAAAAATCAAAATTTCTTCTTTTTGAATTTTCAACAACAAAACTTTCGCCATCGTGTTCGTCTTGTTTCTCTGATTAAAATTATTACGAAGACGATATAATCACGATTATAATTACTTGTGTACACGAATGATTAATTTCGCTTGTTACACAAGTACAGTAATTCTTCTATAATCGCAAAAAGGTTGTACACTTTATTGTTCGCTATATTGTAGTAATCTGATCTCGGCTCGGGTATATCGGCGTGAACCACTCCCAATCCAATTACAAAACTTCTTTACTTTTCTTTATTTTTTTGTGGGACCGTCGCCAACTTATTTGTGGCATTTTTCTGATTGAAATGACACTAAACACGATATAATTTCAACTGTATTTAGTAGTTTAATTGACGATGAAGGTTTCGGGCGCAAGGAAGGACAGCGTATGGGAAAGAAAGAGTCGCGGAGAGTCGGCCGCTCGCAGTTTCTTTTTACAAGCGCTGTCCTTTTCTACGTTCGGCTCGATCTTTGAAGCTCAAAAATATAGTGTGTGTCTACGAACTGTGCAAACAAATCTCCCCGTATGGTGTCATTTTAATTAGGAAAACGAGACGAATACAATTATAAAAGTTTCATAAAAAAAAGTAAGAAAATTTCTAATATTTCGCTTGCATTAGTGTGAATCTCACCGATACTCGAGCGTGTTTACCGCTTGACTGGATTCGCGAGAGATCTTCAGTGGTGGGGACAGAATTTTTACAGTTACAGTGAAGATCCTTGCGACAGTTACGAAAAGAATACTGTAAAAAGTCGTTGGATACGGCAAGTCGCGGTTTCATGGCAGTAGCTTGGTGTTCGGGTCTACTTTTTGGTCTCCGCGTAGCGTGCAGAGGCCTTCTCGAGAGATTGAACCCTGAGGGAGCGCTCGAGTGGCTCGGCACGGAAACTACCATAGGCATATCGGAAGGCGGTCGTATTTCGGCCCTTTTCCATGCAGATTTTTCATAACGGTCGCGTTATCGGCGACCGCGGCGAATGTACGTTCACCACCGAACCGCGTCGCTGTTCCCTTACAGGCTTTAATTACAGGCACGAAACATGTGCGGGACACGCTAGGCGTGTTCTCGCGTTCTCGCGTTCTCGAGTTTACCTTGTCTTGCTTCGATTCACCTGAACATTTCGCCAACTCTGCTCCCCCACCTTCCTTTCATGACGCGAAAAAAGAAAATAGCTCGATTAATTGTGTGCTGCGCCGAAATAACGGTATCGCGTATCCGTGACAGTGACAGCCAGCAATCTGAATTCTGTGCTGAAGTTTCGCAGCTCTTGGCCACTGCAATTCTAATAAGTGGACTGTAGGTAGCTGTTTCTGCAGAGTCTACGGAAACGGAAATGAAATGAAAAGAAGAATGGTAGGTACGCATCTTTCATCTTTGCATCCTCTCCGAGACGAACACATTGTTATTGAATATTTAATTGCTTAAATCATCTTGGTCAGATCTAAAAGAGAATATTTATGTTCAACGTTTTTCCTTTAGAAAATGAAAAATTGAATTTAAGATGAACCTCAGCTTTGTTTAACATTACTTTTATTGTTTTTCTGTCATTTACGGGGGCAGTTTTCCGGGCTTTCGAAATAAAAAATCCCAAAACCAGACAAAATGACTGGTTCCTAATTTTTTCTTTCAGAATTATTGAAATCATAAAAATGTTCTCATCAGAATTTTTCAAATGAACTTATTTATCGAAACACATTTTGCAATTAAAATTGTATGAAGTTTCAATGAATGCAATCTTATCATTATTACAAAGCAATTGTATACACCAGTCAATATTTATTACTCGGTAGTTCTAGTGTTAAAAAACTAGAAACTAAAATAAATTTACATTATATTGAATCTATGAAAACTGTTAGTATTATTTTACCTGATACATGTCGATTGAAAAGTTATAGAAAATGGGTGTAAATATAAAGGTTCGATAACGTTTGAACTCTCTTTACCGTCGCGTTTCACCTTTCTTTTTTGAATTATTTATTTACTAAATAATTCAAGAGAAAATCTGAAAATAAAGCAGTCGAAGATGGAAATCCTGTAAAATTGAAAACAATACAATACTGAGTTTATTGATTGATTGATTTGATTATAAAAAAATGTCTGTTGTGACGAGTATACCCGAAAAAAGTAATTACTATTTGCCATTTAAATTAATATTTTTCTGAATACCATAACATATTCGTAAATTTTAAATACTTTTTAGATGCATTTCATTAAAATGTGACGTTATAAATGAATCATAATTTGTTGATATAAAATGTAAAACAAAATTGATGAAATATTATTTTAGACTCCTTTATGCAACTATTGCGAAGGAGCATACGAAGGTTAAACAAAATGGGGAATTCAAAATATGTTCATTGAAACTCCTCAATGCCATTTGACAACTTCGTAGCACACCAACATCGATGTTAACAATTCTTAACCCCTTGCCTTACAATGTCGTGTCTGACTCGTGATGAAGATTCCGAACAGATTCTGATAAAGATGTATGTTAATAATTTCCTTTAAACCTAAATAAAATTCTATTTTGGTTTTGTTAATATACCGCTATTGGAGAACATATAGGCATATAATTTGTATCAATTTTCTCCTTTTTTAGGAAATTACGATCTACAAAACAGTTTTAATCACTGAAACCGTAAAATAAATCGTGGAGCAAGATGTTAAAATTGTTCTTCGCGATCTTCGTCGTACCATCTTACGAATGAACTGCCTGAATTTATTTCCTGAAATCGTTCTACCGAATAATTCTTTCCGTATAGCAGAAGACTGCTGGAGATATTAACAATTCTCGAGATCTTCATCGTGTGATCTCGCGGACGAACTCTCCTTTTCCGGTTTAATGCTTGAAAATAGTCTGTCTTAAAAATTCTTTCGATGTAGACGAGCGGTAGTTCGGATGCTGATGCTCGAGGCAGTGATCCTTTCACCAGGGAAATGCAAAGTCGTTCAGCCTCCCGCGTCTACGTCAGTTTATCTCCCATAGAAGTATGCAGATAGATGCAACTAGCTGGCACACACGCCGCATTGATTCTCTTTCCGGCGGATTTCGTATTCGTTCCCGGTACTTCCGTGACTTCTGACGAATAGCTGGAAAGAACGAAACAGTGGAAAAGGTCTCGAGATAAGCCATCGTCCCTCGCTTTTGTCTCGACGTTACGTAGTCCCGGGCGGAACTTTGTTTTGAGGGAAATTCTACGCATTGTCCTTGGGTGTGCCGCGGCGACGCGACGCGGCGTCGTCTTCGCTTAATCCAACGCTTTATCTTCTTCGACGTTGCTTCGACGTTGCTTCGACGTTGCTTCGACGTTGCTTCGACGAAAGTAAATAGCCGTTTGAAAATTACATTCTTCTATCTGCGTCGTTCGTTAAATACTTTTAATTAATTCGCAAAGGAGAAATTCACTTTGTAGCATGCCGCGTCAAACCGGAGAATTTATTGGCATACTCTTTATCAGTCTTCATAAGTACGATATTTAATTAAACGCACACTAGTCTTTTCACGAAGTATGAAGAAAGTTGAAGAAATATCGCAATGTATTAGGTTGTTGTAATGCAGTGCTGGGGAAAATAGTATTTTCAATAGTATATAGTAAATAATCCTATTTATTTTAAAGTATGTGTACAACTTTTAAAATAAAATATTTTATTTGATGCAGTAATTTTTGAAGATAAGATAAATTTATTTGAGGCAGTAATTTTTGAAAATAAGATAAATTTATTTGATGCAGTAATTTTTGAATATAGTATTTTATTCGAAGAATATTAAAAATATTTGTATTTCGTCTTTATTTTAAATTTCAATTTTAAATATTATTGCTGAAATTAATGGTTCGAATTCAATACATTTATGAGTGTAAATCGTTTCTTCACGATAAGATACACTGTATGTTCGTACGGTTTCTCAGGGTATTATAACAATGCAAAAATAAGTAAAATATTTTATTTCGCGTTTCAGATTGTTCAAATAGAAATATTTTATTTTCAGATTCAGATTGTTAAAATAGAAACATTTTATTTTTGAAATTGTTTATCTTATTTAAAATAATACTTTCTTTAAGCAAAATAAAATCTAAAATATTCAATAGTATTTGAAATATTTGTTTCGCTAAATAATGCCCACCTCTGTTGTAATGCTATGAAACGTTATAATTAAGAAATACTATCATGATTTACATGCTTATTATTCGACCAAAATGAGAAATAAAAACCAGAATGAGGAACAAGTTTAATTTATCACTTAGAAAATTACTTCTGGTAAGCGTCGAGTAACGATATTATTAATGTTTGTTACCATACATGTTTTCTTGTACAGTAGGACCTCGTCTAACCGGATCCCGATTATGAACAAATATGCGTTTAAATATGATTATATTATGAAGGCAAATAAATTTTCAAAAATAAAACATTTATTTTGAAATAAAAAGTACATTTTAATTATATCTCTCGGGACTTAATTTATCCGGGCTGTTTATCTCCCGATCAAGCCCGTTAATCGAGATCCTACTGTATTTTAAAAATATGTGCTTGCTTTAAATGCATAAAGATCCGCGGTCTATTTATTTATCATTTGAAGGTACAAAGCTAATCTTTCAAGTCTTATCTTCAGCTTCTATTTCCATATCCAACTTGGCGATAGAAATGAATGTGTTTTTTCAGAATCTTTAATTGCGATTAAGGGGGGGAATTTCTTTTTTTTTGTAAAAAATATCGATACTTTAGGATTTATTATAAACAAAAGTATAACATTAATTAATTTGGATCTTCGTATATGTGTTCGTTATACTTTCATCATGTTACATAAATTGTTTCAGTTCGCTTCACTTAAAAATATAATTTGAATTGCCCGTCGATTCGAACGCTCCGCGCAATTGCTTCATTAACGGTTGACACGATATCTGCCCCCCAGTTCATTTAATATCAAAAATTCTAATGAGATTTTATTTCGTACACATATAATTATCGTTTGACCTACAATGAATAAAAAAAAATTATTTTTCGAGAAATGGTAACTGTTTAAATTCGGATGTTCGATTTTTCGCAAAAAATTACCTGAACTTTTGATAATTAAGAAAAATATATACAACCTATCGTCTTGCCTATAGGTCAAACGATAAAAGGATTCTTTCTTAACATACAGTTAAAATTTCAAGTTGATCGTTCCAACACTTTTTTTAAAATCATGTCATCCAGCTACGAAAAGATTGTTACGAGAAAAACGCGTTTACAGTTTGTAGTACAGTTACTGAACAAATATCAAGTATTTACAAGTAAACGGAACAGAGCCCCTAAAGATGCCTTTGTCAAATTGTGCTGATGTCATTGCAAATAAATTTGAACTTGGCTGTTAGAAAACTATGAATCCAATAACATAAACGTTTTACAACAGCGCCATCGATTCTGGGAGTATCGATCGCTCGATCACTTGCCGCCAAAATGTACCTTGCTTCGGAAGTCCATAATTTTGAAAATTTTATGAATTCTAACTTAAAATTTTGCAGAGACTACAAAGTTAAACTACAAGATTCTGTTGAGGTTACTCGAAATGTGTACATGAAAGAGATGGGAAAGATAAGGAGCGTTTCTCGTCGTAGACCCGCTGGAGGACTCATCGGTAAGGCTATCTAACGGGCCCTGCCTTAGACGTTGGAATATCGGCAGTGAAGAACGGTATATACAGGGAGTTTATTTTAACTTGAAATTAATTCCGCTAAATTATTTCCGCTACTATGAAAGGTTTGAAAAAATAACTAAATAGGATGTACATGGTTTTAAGGGGTGCATCAGTTGGTAATAAAAGAAAATACTTTGAAGGTCATTTAACAGTTTTTTCAAGGTCACCATATTTTTTTTGCATATTAACATGTATTTTTCATAATGCAATGTGGTAATCGGCGTCAAGATGAGTTCAACGACCTACACACCATGACCTTGAAGTGACCTTGTAGGCGAAAAAGTCAGTTTAATTTTGAAGAACACAATAGTAACAAAACGAAAAGGGTAATATCACCTTATTTTATTAGTTGCTCAAAATGCTAACCGTCCGCAGCAAGACACGTCTGTACACGAGAAGTCTAAAAAAAGTTTAAAATCTACTGTTCATAATGAAAGTCCCATGACGCCAGAAGATATTGAAGAACGAATACGGAATGCATGTTGCACCATGAATCGCGGAAATACCATAAGAAATGCCAGTCAGTCATACACTTCTCGTGGCGTCGTGGGACTTTCGCTATAAACAGTAGATTTTAAACTGTTTTTAGACTTCTCGTGTACAGACGTGTCTTGCTGCGGACGGCCAGCATTTTGAGCAACTAATAAAATAAGTTCATATTACTCTTTTCGTTTTATCACTTTTCTATTCTTCAAACTGAAATCGATTTTTTCGCCTTCAAGGTCACTTCAAGGTCCTGGTGTGTAGGTCGTTGAACCTACCACATTGCATTATGAAAAATACATGTTAATATACAAACAAAACACGGTGACCTTAAAAAACCCGTTAAACTGACCGTCAAAGGATATTCTTTTATTACCATCTGATATTTAGTTATTTTTTCTAACTTTTAATAATAGCGGCAATAATTTAGGTGTTCAAGTTAAAATAAACACTCTGCATACGAATCGGTGGCGAATCAGGTCCTAGCGAGCAAGGATAGCGACAAACTTGAACTATCTGTCCATCTTTTACAAAACAAAACCAATTCCCCCCTTAAATAGGGAAAACGGATTTTTCTATTTTCCCCTGTAGCTACCGTTAGAGAAGGAGTATCGAGCCGGAACTTGGCTGCGAGGTTTCTTTTTTGGTAGGCTACGAAATGTTTCAGATCCGATTAAAATCGGCCCCGGGGGCGATTTTGACCCCGAATCCCGGATATCCCTTTCACGTCTCCGGTAGCGAGTCGCGAATTCCCCGCAGTTACAGTTGTTCCTATAACAATAATGCACACGAGGCGCATCGTCGGTTCGTTCCCGGTTAACGATAATACACAATGGTCAGCGGATTCTCGGAGCCGATTCGGTAGCCCTGCATCGCATTCCTGCGTGCTGGTTTTAGGACACAGAGATCGAATGGGTATGGCGACGGGGCGGCGCGCGAGATACCAGCATCGACTTGTAGCCTAGCAAATGGAGGCGAGAACCACTTCAAAGTTGACACTGTGTGTGTACACGTGTACGTATGCGCACAATAGCCGATCCCGGATACACGTGTGCACGCAGCCTCTGGGGATAAACCGTGCCAATAACGCACCCCATTCTTGTCACGTTACGTAGTCAACGCATGGCTGGCCCGCAGCCGTTCCGGATTTTTAACTCCACAATACGCGTTGAAATTCGATCGACAACTTACCGTGGCACACGGCCCCGCGAAACTGTTACTGGACCGGCCTTGAAATCGAATTTCGCTTATTCCGCTCTGAAGAATCGAACACAGTTGGTAATCGCTTCATTGAATTCTCGCGACACTGGGGTAATGGACAGGGACCGTTTAGGAAGCAATAAGTAGTAACGAGTTGACGGGGATCTTTACAGTTGGTCTTAGCTCTAGTCGAAGAAAACTCCGTTTAATGTAATGTGTTTATGGTTTGCTCGAAACAGTATCTGGACCGACTTTGAAATCGAATTTCGCTTTGAAGAATCGAGTCTGAGCGAGCACAGCTGGAACTCGCTTCATTGAATTCTCGCGACAGGGGCAATGGACAGGCACCGTTTAGGAAGCAATAAGTAGTAACGAGTTGACGGGGATCTTTACAGTTGGTCTTAGCTCTAGTCGAAGAAAACTCCGTTTAATGTGATGTGTTTATGGTTTGCTCGAAACAGTATCTGGACCGACTTTGAAATCGGATTTTGCTTTGAAGAATCGAGTCTGAGCGAGCACAGCTGGAAATCGCTTGACTGGATTCTGGCGACAGGGGTAATGGACAGGGACCGTTTAGGAAGTAATAAGTAGTAACGAGTCGACGAGGATCGTTACAGTTGGTTTTTGTTAGCTGAACAAACCTCCATTTAACCCCTTGTACTACGATTTTCTTTACACCTACGATTATTTAAACTTATTTGTCATTTGTGATTTCCCAGAAGAAAAAGACTTTGTGAAAAGACGTATTTTGTTTGTACCCCTGTGTTTCCACTAATGGCTAAATATTGATAACAGAGAAATAGTATTTATTGTAGTTTATCAGAAGCGAATAATTTGAAATCTTCGTCACGAGTCGTGACTCGAAATTATAGGATAAGAGGTTAGCGTGTTTAATATTTGCTCCCTAGATGCAAAGGAACAGTTTGATAGGCTTGTTTGTTTCTTAGGTTTAGCTACCTACATGTTCCACGCGTTTCTTGGTTTTTATTAAGCATTCTAGATGAAATTCGTTTTGATTACTATGTAAATTTGTTTAAAATACATGGTGGGCGTAATCTAACCATGATCTCTATGTTCCTTGTCGTGCACTGCAACGATATGTTCTCTCGTGAGATGAGAAGTGAAGATATCTCGGTTATTTATTATTGCATGAACGACCTCTATGAAAGAAATTGCACCACTTTATCTAAAAAAAAAGAACTACGCGCAATGGTTGACCTCCAAATGGCACTCCGAGGAAAAGTAGAATTAATCAACATTATTCCCGCCCACTGAATTGAACGTGATTGAATTATTCAACAGTCAAAGCGTTCGTTGCATTTCAATCTGTTGAATATGTTTTTATACAGACCGTTGAAAAACAATTATTATACAGTGTCGACACGTTGTCTGTCGCATCGGTCATGTGCGTATAACACGATTCATCGGCAATCTTTAAACATTAATCTTTGTTATAATATATTTCTGTAGGCCAATTAAAGGAGTAATCGATGAACTGCGAATTTTATGAATTTATAAGAAAAACGAATAAAACAAATGCAAACAGTAAAAACATTTATTATTTATTATTAATACAATTATTGGTGAAACAAATTAATTTTGATGTAGCCTCTGTAGGTTGAAATTAACGCAGAGAATTTTTATTTTGCATAAAATTCCACGGACCAGTAATCAATGTGATAAATTTTAACTTTGTAGTTTCAGGATTGTTTGAATAAATTTCTTTGATTTTGTAATACTTTTTAGAGTGATGGCTTGATAGTTAACGTGTTGAAATGTCACCCTCGAGGCGTTAAATACTGTACAACAATTTACAGAAGTCAAGGCAAATATTCCGGTGTAATAACATTGAATAAATAAAGAAATAAGTGTACTATAGCTTGTGTACGTTTCGCTACGATTTCATAAGAATAAACTTACCGGAAGTTGTGTGACGGTCAACTATTAGTCTACGAATATGGCACAGCGACAAAATCGTTGTCAATCCGAAGTTGCTGCATCGCACGCGTTGTCAATTTGGACGGGACTATATAATGTGCTTTGTTCTTGTTCGTTTCTTGTCATACTGGTCGATCGGCCGGACAACGACGATTTTGTCGCTACGATATTCAATGAAAACGATGCTTTACACATGGTTAAAGTCATTGTATTAGTATCAATATTGTATTAGTGAACATGCATTCTGGTTTCATCGTTATGGTTTGCTTCTCAAAGGAAAACACTCGAACGACCTGCATGAAAAATCTACGTCAAGGTGCTACTATTCTTTTACAATATTATAGTTTGCGTTTGAGACCTTGCCCATGTTTGGAATCCCTCATATAAATATTTCTATTAGGTGTGCAAATAATTTCTCGGCCTTTTTTCGTCAAATTCAATATTTTCTTACTTAAAATACAGGTATGTTTTAATCGGGAAAGTGGTCTCCATTTGCTTCTGCACACTTCTTCCACTTCTCGGGCAGATGACGAATCCCTTGGTGAAAAAGATGGCGGTTTTGACTCGATGAAGTCTGCGAGGCATTTATCGACTTCTTCAACTGTTTGGAAGTGTGTGTCCACCAAACGATGTTGTAGCGATCCGAATAAGTGATAATCTGAAGGAGGCAGGTCTGATGAATAAGCCGGGTGTGGCAAAACTTTCCAGCCCAACGAATCCAGAGCGTCACCGATCGTTTTTGTTGCGTGTGGTCTCAATTTGTTGCTTTCCGACAGCACGCGTGGAACCCAGCGACCCAGCTTTTGAATTTTTCCTAGCTTTTTCAGCCGAACGGAAACGTTTTGTTGCGTTACGCCTATCCCAGTAGCAAGCTCTGCTTGCGTTTGGCAAGGATTTTCTTAGAGTAATTGCTCCAAATCCTCATCAGTAAATTTCTTCGGCGCTTCTGCTCTCTCGTCATCTTCGAGGTCGAAATTTCCACTCCGGAATCTTTGGAACCACTTCTTAATGGCGCTGATAGATACAGTATTTTCTCACAATGCCTCGCGTATCATCTCCTTAGCCTCGGAACTGTTTTTTTTCAGTTGATACGCGAAAAGCATACAATGCCTAATATGCGTCTTTTAGCAAATCATATTGTTTATTGTGGTTACAATAATATTTTGAGGTCGTGTTAAACTATTAGTCGCATAATTTACTCTACCAGGTTGGTATTATAATATCCCCTAACCGGAAAAAATGTTTCTGTTCGAATACTTGATACAGCCGTTTTTATTCTCAGGCCGAGAACTTATTTGTACACCTATTATTTTAGCGATTGCGAAACCACTGGTATCGATGCCAGTAACACTTCCCTCAAATTGATTATCTCCTCTCGATTTAGTATATATTTTAAAGGAATTTTTTTGGTAACATAACTGTTGTTCATGTTATGTGTATGTTCTTAAGTAAAACCGTTTGCCAAATAAATCACTGTTCGATTTGAAAATGTCGATTTCGCCAGTCTTTATGCAGCATAATTTGCTAGCAATAGCGATACGACCATTTCGCGCCACGACATAAGTTTCTTAAGGATCAAATCGAATTTATCCGCGAGTTTCATTTATTCAAACCGTGCTTGTCATCTTTTGTCTGTCGAATCGAATTTGCGTTCCGTTACGAGGTTACCGAGTTACGGAAGAGTTTTCTCGTCTTTCCGAAATCGCATTAGAAGTATTGATGCAGGAAAAGTGCAACCTGTTGCGGTAAACTCAGAACTTGGCATTCTCTCTTATAGATGATGTTTCATAATGGAGTCGATGAACCAAACCGCGCTTCTTGGAAGAACTCCACTCGCTTCGAGCCAAGAGTTATTCAATTTCAACGGGTCGCGAAGCGGAAGTATCGACAGAGCCTAACATTTCCGTACCTTTCCGCCATTCTTCGAAACATCGTCGAGTACATACTAAGCCCACGTTAATATTATACTAATCGACTTGTCACTGATCGTCGAAATTACAGATTTAGTATCTCTTGTGTCTTACTTCGTTTCTTTTTTCACCAATTTAGCGTAATATTCTACGGTTCTACCACCTCGGTGCGAACGAGACATTTATTTATTATGATTTATTCGAATGGAGTCGTATTATTTTAGTTTTTTCTTTTTTCTTATTCATGCAATTCGAATCTCAAGGAAGAGATTATTTTGCAATTCTGTACAGACGTTTCAGTACATTGTATTGTACTACAAACATTATAAACAGTCATATACCTACTACACAAGCAGTTTGAAGATATACTCTTTTCCTAAATCTTTAGCTTACAGCTATTCAGGAACGAGTAGGTCAGTTTACATATCTGCATTGTAGGTTTGGAGAGTGTTATTTTAGTTAAGATATGCTTCGGTCTCAACGAAATTCTAATTACCGCAATACATGCAAAGAATGTATCATCCAAAATTCACTGCATATTTGGGGAAGGTGGATCTGTGCTGAACACTCACACCCTCCGCGTTCTTTATATTTATCGTATACTCGAAAATGTTCCAGGAACAATTCCACAAAACGCAGGAAAAAATTGTAACTCGAAAACTGGGTCGTGAAAAGTAACTTCCGTCTTCATTATGAATCCTTTTCATGGCTCTCGGATGTTGCACTCGTTTCCGGAGAATGCTGTTTTTCAGTAGAGTTTTTAAATAAAATAGCAGTCCCAAAAGAATTTAAATGGCCCCTGAATAATTCTATCCAGAATTTGTTGCAAAGAGTCGAATTTTGTACTACTTTGATGACATTATTCAACAAACTTCTGCTTGTCCGACAGTAACCAACATTTTTTAATTGCATCGTACAAAAAACTATTTTTTTCACGGGTGTAGAGTCGCATCAACTTAATTGGCGATTGAATTTTTTACAAACGAGAGATTATCTTTTAAAGTTTATTTTTTAAAAGAAATTGCTTGGCTTTTGTCACTAATGATTTGTTTATTATTGACTGATTATTGATATGGTTGGTAAAATTGTAAAAAAATGGTTAATTATAAAAAAACAGCGTCGCAGCTTGTAATACATGTATTCGGGTTTAACGCACCCTAAGCAACGTATAGTATGTAGAATGAAGAGACTATAAATTTGCATGCACTGTAGTGTCCACAATTTCAAATCAGAACTCGTTTTTTGATGGTTAAAAAGTCAAAAAGGCGAAGGAAAAATTCCAAGACACCGAGTATTTTCGAAAATTAGAATCTTTTAGACATTTTGCATTAACCAACCAGCGAAGATCCAAGATAAAATAATCGCGTCGAGAGTAAACATTCGCCGAACCAGCTTTACGTTCGCCATCCGCTCGAACTCGACGCAAACTATTTACGTTTATTTCATAAGACAAACATTCCGGCTGTGCATCGTGGAGTCGAGAGCGTAATCGTGGAAGGAAACGTCATCATCATCCAAAAACCAGCATCATAGAAAGCATCGGAGTCCCGTCGGAATGGCCGGCCTATTTGGCAAAGTGCTTCCCCTAATAAGTTCCAGAATCCGAGCGCAGCCCATCTGGACTTTTCCGCGGGCGGCTACTTACGGTTTATCTTTCCTCCTCGCGAATACCGTTCCACGAGACATCTTGGTGAGACTCAGCCGCGTACTTTGCCGGACAAAACTTACGCCAGCCCGACGACAGCTCCTGCCCATCCCCCGAAGTCCACCCCCGTCGTCTTGACACTTCGCAATTACCCCGAATCTATGGCGACTTAGCAGCGTTGCATATCGCTCGAAATTATACGTACTTTCGTTAATTTATTGCAACTTAAGCGGCAGGACGCATCCACTCGCTGTGTAATTGCTTAATTACGTCAATTAATAGACGGTGGAAAGGAAGGGACAATCCTATACTGTTACGGATAGAAATGCATTTATGTTGTATTTCGCGTTTAGACACATGTATGCGAGGTAAACGCGAAGTATGATATGTGTAATTGTAAGAGACCAGTGGAAGATGGCTATTGTTACTCGATTTGTTATGAAATTGTGCATAGTTCAAAGTTCAAGCATCCGAATCTCGTTGACACTTGCGACTGCGCCAAAGCGTTTGTTGCATTCAAGCCAATAGCGTGTAAAGGTGGAAACAATGTGTCTACTTTAGGCCGCAAAAAACCTCGATTTCGGACTTTTTCTCGCATGAAGGTTTATTAGCGAGCACGGAAAAACCGAAAGGTTAATCCGGGGCCGCCAGGCTACAATGAGTCGCGAGGTTCGGAAAACGAGAAAAAAGTGTGTTTGTAAATTTAATAGAAATTAACCGTACAGCGAAAGTCATTACGCATGTTGATGGCATGCAAGGACGAGCTCAGGAATTTATATACCTGGGACGGCGGTTAAAGTAAATAATACTAAGCAACTGCTCTAGCCTTTTTTCCACGCATTTCAAGTAGTTGCCAAGAGTAGGAGAACTGTATAAATAGCGGCGAAGCGAATATTTCAGCGTCTTTTCCTACTCGACGTAATAAGGTACTTTACGAATAAACGAACTGTTTTGACGGGTGAAAATAAAGTTTGTGTGTATAACATATACCATCTTTCAAGACAATATCGAGTTCATCCGAAAAGAGTTCCATTTCCTATTCTTATGGAAACTTTCTTTCTAATTACAATTTAATGTTATTTTCAGTACTAGGTTTACAGTGCACTAAAAGTGACTATTTTAAATTACTTTATAAAAATATGAGAATGTGTCTATCCAAATTTTTAGCCAATTTTATTATATGTATATGCCCAAAGAAAATTAAAAATATTAGAAGCCGTCATTTTGGCACTGAAATATTTTTATTATTGATGTTATATAGTTATGTATAGACTTTATATGCGATACACGCTAGACTCGTGAGAAAAATGATTTATTTAATACAAAGTGAAACAGTCCGACCATTGAGTTTTCACCAATCTTAATAGTTTCACAATTGCAGCTTATAACAGATGCTGTGATCTGAACGTTAAAGATTTATATGTATCACATATAAAGTCTGTACATAAGTATATAACATCGATAATAAAAGTATTTCAGTGCAAAAATCATTTTTCTCGCTAGACTTGTGAGAAACATTATTTATCCGTGCAGATTATAACACGGCACAGAGTCGACCGCAACAATTTTTGTATCAAACCAAAATATTTGTTACACTAAATTATAAATCTTATAAAATTATAAATTTGATTACAGGTTATTCAATTTCATAATTATAACAAGACTGCGGATCTTTATGGAAAAATAAAAATTGTCTGCATCGATTGCAAGAAATAGAAATCATATTGAATGTTATTCTTCCCTTAATGATTTTAATAGAGGAGGAATCATATATTGACATCTTCAATTTTCAAAATATTACAACAATTTTGAATTTCATCTACTCAATTACTCAATTTTACTATAAAAAGCATAAAGATCCACAGTCTAATTATAACAAACACATAAATCGTGTTTTGTGCATTTTTCACGCGATCAATCGTAGCATTCGCTGCGTCCATTTTTCATTTGGCTTGCTGGAACTATGTATATGAATCGAAGCATACAGCCTCGAGATTACATTTTTCATTACGTTCTACTCTTCTTTTTTATATTGCAATGTTTCCCTTTGCAAACTTTTCGTTCACTTTATTCATCGTTTTTGTTCACTTTATGCTGTTTTTCTTCATATTGTGCTGGCATTTTTTCTCTCTTTCAAGTGTTACTACAGATGGTTGGCTTTCTTTTCTTTCCACTTCTATTTAAATCTTGTCGAGTTTAAATTTTATTTCTTTCGACAGATCAGTATCTAAGGCCGTAGTATATTAGGCCGTTGAACTCGTCTTGACACAGTTTTTATTACATAATATTATTGATTATGTAGTGCCATTTATAAAAATGAACCTTCAGTTAGTTGTCGCCGACTAAAAACTAATTAATTTTTGTTGCAAACATTTCTTTATCTGGCTACCGAAAGTGCCCGAAAAATCGTGGTGACAGTTACGCGATATAATTATCATTTTGCATGATATATGTGGACCGTTTATTTTGAAAGTTGTGTAAGTCCATTTTTAAAAAAAAAAATGAGATATCACATAATTTGTGATTAATTTAGTGTAAACTTTTTATTTATAACTAGTTAATATTTAATATCTTAAAAAATTCCAATGCTTTGTTCAATTTAAAACTGGCCAATAAAAGAAATTGCCTAGCGATTGATTATGAAAGTGGTGCAAGTCCAATTACTATACACACAGGTGGCGGGGTCACGTGGTTACAACGCCACAGAGGATTATTATGATATTATAAAACAATGTGGACAAAATAATAAATTTATTTTACACGAAATGAAACGAGAGAATTTCGTTTCAATAAAAAATCTACAAAGCGCAATTCGAAAACGGGTAAGCAAAAATACTAACGGAGAAAAGGTAAACTGGCTGAAAATTTGTTGGATGAGGTTTTGCAAAAGTGCACCGCATACTATTTCATATGAAACATCGATGGAGGACACAGAATTTAAGACGTTAGATTTATCACCTGCATATCGGGGAAGACCGTCAAAATTTGAAAGAATCACCCTGGCGCCTTTGTATAATGATGCCAGATACCTATTACTTGGATTAATTATATTAGATTATGTATTATTTTCGTTAAATTCGCATAGAAGAAATTTATATAATCAAATTACATATTGATATATTAGTCGAAACATTGTCAGACTTGACATAATTAATTTATATTTTTTAATCGACTTATATGCCAACCTTTAATTTTCTCGAAACAACCAAACATGGACTTGCACTTTCAAAATAAACGGTCCATGTATAAATTTGCACTAGATAATAGCTATAATAAATTTTAAAGTAGATACAGTGTTACTTTCCCTCTCTGTTACCGTTGGCCTCGGTCCCCCTCATAAATGTTTCATGACCATTCTAGTATGGATGACCATTACTTTCTCGACACTTTGTGCATCGATAGTATAGATGGTTCGGAACGTCCTTTTCGTTAACGAGATCATCGGCACAGTCGATCGGCGGCGTTACATATACCTCAAGGTAAGAACACTTCTGGCGGAAGAAAAACACTTGGAGCACCGAGGCAGCGTGGCGGTTCGTTCTACTTTTGTTCTACACTCTACCAGAGCCGGGCCGGGCCGAGATGGGACAGGAAAGAAGGGCGGAAAAGAAGCCCGCGTGACAAGCATAATGGGAAATCGTTGATGGAGACATTATGCTTCCTCCGTTACACACGATGAGAGCAAAGCTGCTTACGGGAGCGGCGGTGTTTGGGGAAATTGCTTCTCTCTGTGAAAAACTTGCTTCCTCTGGGATGCTGAGTCGTTTCGTGCATGGTCGATGTTCTATTACGACGTTACCGAGCTAATTGGATTTAAAAATGCAAGTCACGCTGCTCTGATATGTTCCTGGCATTTTTACCTCTTTTGTCTTTCCGTCAAGTTCGCGATAGTTCCAACGGAGACGTTATCTCCTGAAAGAGGATATCAAATTCTACCGTATGTTTCCTTTTTCGTTGATCACGATCTTACGATTCGGACAACTTTCATTCTCTTGGTTTTCTCTGGATGTCTGCTAGACTGTTTCACTATGTTAGGAGGATATTGCGTACACAATGTATCTGGAATGGTCCCCATAAAAAGATTCGAGGGACTCGCGTTCGGCGATTGAACACACTACACGACCTGCAGGGTTCTCCTGTTTGTTGGAAAATTAATTCTTCAAAGAGCATATAGGCACATCGAAGACTACACTCGAAGCACTGGAACGATTGAAATGGCGGCAATTTTATCACTCGCATTCAAAAATATAGCCAATACGCGGAGTATGGTTTCGTTCGTTTAATCCTCCAACTCGATATCGAAACCTATTATTTGAATCATTTATAGGTTCGCGGTAGACCTTTCAAGCGAATATTCTGACGCGATAAATAGAGGTGAAGTCAACTTGTTTTATTTACAGTTTTGATTATTCTGCGAGCATCGATGCAAAACAGGAAAAGTCGAATAATCCCTAAAAATACAATAATGTTTGATAGTGCATGTCGTTCCGAACAAATAAATCGTCTGCAGCATATAGAAAAGCTGTTTTTATAAAATAATATTATAGAATTTTCAACATGAAGAGTTCATTAAAAGTAGTTTTACTCGTTTTTTAAGAATTTGTCTGGAATGTCCGTTCGTGGCGCATTCTAGGAAATGGCATTGTGTGCTCCTGTTTAAATTTTCAACCATGCCGATGGAACGGTTTTCCAGATTTTATGCTGATTTTCTTGAAAACCGTAGCGGAACTTGTTTTAATGTTTGGCATACAGTATTACCGTACTCTAGACGTGTCAATAATTATAATTTACATTCGTCAATTTCATCGTCCAATTGTTTTCAAATCTGCAATACAATTCTCCATTGCTGAAAGTAAACACGGCAAAATGTACTACAATATAAACTAATGTAATTTGAGAGAAAGAAGTTAATAACCTACAGATAGCAGGATATTTCTTTTAGAAATTCGAATCGCATTTGTATTTATGTCAATAGTATTTGAAGTCTTACGAGGTACCGATAACGTCTGAATTGAAAATAGATATCTTCCCGTAACACCCCCGATCAAATTACTGAAGAAATTGTCTTCCGGTAATTCCATTAATCTTCCTGCGGGAGCGAGTTAGATTTAATTAATCCCAATCAATAAGAAGTATTTGGTGATAGAATTACGTGGACGAGGATCGAACAGGGTTAATCATCGTTATGGACTGTTATTCAATTACTTCTTTTCTACGAAATTGAACGGTCCTAGCAAAATGCGTGACATTATGTTAGCTTTTCGTAGAATTGCAAACCATATTTGGTTGTTTACTTCAGAAATTAGTTGTTCTGAAATAATTTTGCAGTTGTAAGTTATTGTTATTACTAGACTGCGGATCTTTATGCAGAATAAAAATTTTCTGCATTGATCGTGGGGAGCAGAAGTCAAACAACAATTGATTTTATCTCCTAACGACTTTGTTACGTTAAAAAGAATATTACAATGTTCTTAAAGTTTTCTAATGTTTTACTGTTTTATATTTCAAACAACCAATTTTTTCGTAAATGCATAAAGATCCGCAGTCTAGTTATTACATACTGGATTCATAACTATTGGGTTGTTCGGAAAGTAATTTCGTTTTATCCCGAGAGAGGATTTAATTGTATTTTTTTGCACCCAACTTCACACTTAAGCCGCATAATCATTATATGTTTTGAGAGCTGATACAGCAAGGCTTGTGTGTGAAAAAGTCCAATTGATTCTACGCAGTAGTTTTTGGTTGGTGCCCTTTTAAATATGGAGAGCGATAAGCAGCATTTTCGTCATATTTTACTTTTTTACTATAGAAAAGGTAAAAATGCTATTCAAGGCAGAAAGAAATTAACCGATGTGTATGGAGAAGATGTGTTGACAGTACGCCAGTGCCAGAACCGGTTTGCAAATTTTTTGTTTTGTTTTTTTGTTGTTTTTTTTTTCAATTCGGAAGTCTACTGTCATCAGCTGGACAAACTGAATGATGCGCTTCAACAGAAAAGGCCAGAATTAATCAACAGAAAAGGTGTAGCGTTCCACCAAGATAATGCGAGACCTCGTACAAGTTTGGTCACTCGCCAAAAGCTTTTACAGCTTGAATGGGATACAATGCCACACCCACCATATTCTCCAGATCTGGCACCTTCGGATTATTATTTGTTCCGGTCGCTGCAAAATTTTTTAGACGGTAAAACCTTCACTTGAAAAGAGGAGGTCAAAAACCACCTCGAACAGTTTTTTGTCAGCAAAGAACAAAAATTTTATGAGCGTGGAATCATGCTACTACCAGAAAGATGGTAAAAGGTATTGGAACAGAATGGCCAATATATAATTTAATAAAATACTTGTTCGTTATACGAAAATTGTCTTTCATTTTCACAAAAAAAAGAAACGAAATCAGTTTCCGAACAACCCAATATATCGTGTTTGGTTGTCATTCTACTCAGAAAAACAAAATTATCACGATGGTAAAAGTTTCATTGACGAGTAACCAAAAAAAAAAAGAATTTTGATTTTTTAATTTAAATCGATATCCTTCTCTACGTTCGGCACGCTACAAAGAATGTAGTATATCTGCTAAAACTGTTACTCGGCAGACTCGACGATGCGACAGTACCAGAGAGATTATTTCGTTCAGTCATTTTGGAGGTAGTAGGGATTTTTTTGAAAATTCAGACGGTTATGAATTCTTTAGGAGCACTTCCTCAATTGTTTCTATTTATTTATTTTTATCGTGGCTGCCCATCCGCACGACGGATCTTCTTACTGTGTTATACAATTCCTGTCCTCCGCAAAGTCGATTTCCAGTTCCTTTGCTCTTCCGCGGAGTCCCGCGGAAAAGAACCGGGAAGTAACCTGCTGCCACTTTTATTCCCGTCACGTAGTAAACGCATCCGAAGCAATTTTACGGACACGTCATCCGACCATTTTCATTTTCAGACTCCGACATTCCGGCGTAGCCATTCTCGTTGGTTCCGCGCGTGTCATAAATCATGCGTGTGCCTGACGTTTACACATCCTCGCGCGCCGACGCGCGACGCGACGCGTCCGCCCCGACTCCGCGGAATAATCCCCGCGACCGCATTGTTCCGATCGCGGTGCGTTTTTTCGACGGCCGAACCCGAGAAGTCGCGTTTCGAGTTGGCCCCGGTTAGAAGAAGCCTGCTGCCTCGCCTCTCCACGAGATAAACGCCGGGAAACTCTGATATTAATTGCAGAATGCTCGGGTAGTTAGCATTCATACGTCATTCATCCGCGGTGAAAAGCGGGAATCCGCGAGGTCGGTTAAGATGAAAAGGACCGCATGTCTGGTCTTGCAAAAAAAGGAAAATTAAGGCGGATCTTGAATGATGAAACACTCGTTGGATCAGAGACCCTTTCGTTCTTCGTAATTAAATTCGAATTACGCGACTCCGCAGTCTGTCGTCGAAAATGTATATCGTCTTTGTTGAAATACTTCAGAAATCGCGATAAGATAAAAGAATGAATTTTCGTTTATCAAACGTTATTCTTGTAACCGAATTTAACAATATTTCGTGTATTTATGTTGAAATGACTAATTAGAGGAGCGTTAGACCGGAAATCGGGTTTGGAATGACACTAATGAAGGAATATGTACCAGTGGCAATATCCGATTTTAATTAAACTCTCTTGTGATGCAGTTTTCGGAAAAATGTTCACGTTTATTTTTAGTTGCCGATACGTTGAATATACTATGTTGAAGGAGCGAAAATAGCTGTCATCTCGAGCAGCCTGCGTCGAAAAATAGTTAGGAGAGTCGGGCCAATTAATAAATTTAACTATACTATTTTGTTTAGTCTCCTCATCAAGTGTTAATTTAATTTCCTATACACATATCCAAATATGGGTACAATGTGCTCAAATCAAAAAATGGGGAGAAATAAAACTTTTGATATTTGTATTATTAATAACCATGCTGTTATACGTGAGCCATGCACTGTTTACACACGTAGTTTTGGATTTTGATCAAGTGTCATATCCTTGCACTGAATTTTCCTATAGAATATTACTCTGTCATTTTCGACTTGATAAAATGATCAAATAGAGAAATACATTCTGTCTTCTACTTTGATAACACTGTCCAACAAATTTCAACTTTTTTTTATGTTTCGCTATAACCGTTGGGTGTCCCTTATAAAGTTTTTTGCGCTGATTCCGAATCTGCCCTTAATTTTTTTTCCTGCACGCACAGTTTTTGAAAAACATGACTTTGAAAAAAAAACCTATTTTTCAACTTTAAACAAATATTGTGATGCTATTGTAAAAGATATTGAATTGTTCTTTGCAGCAAAAGATTCTGTAGACTTCCCCGAATACAACGATATCCTATATTTAACAATACGCTATGAATGTTTAAACGTGTTTAAACAATGATTAAAGACGGAGAGACACCACTTTTGCCCCCATTTTTGAGGATATTTTTCATTTTATATAAAAAAAACAAAGGGTCCAGCGAAAAATCGAACTATACCACGCGATAGAGCAGACTTTCATCTTGAGAAACCACACTTTCAAGTTTCCAACGTCGACGTTTTTTTCGATCCAGAAAGCAAAATATCTTCGCCCGACATGAGTTGCCGCAAGCTGCGCTCAGCACTAGAACTGTCGTACGACCACGCTAGTGGAAGAGCACACATATATCTTTTATAATAACATCACAATAATTGTTTAAAGTTTAAATGTGTCTTTTTTTAAAACTCAATTTTCTCAAAAACTCGACGTATAGGAGTAAAGTTAAGGTCAGATTCGGAATCAGCGTGAAAAACTCTATAAAAATCGCATAGTGGGAATCGAAATAATTTTTGGCCGTTGGACAGTGGAATTGGCTTGAAAAATTTGTTTTTCTCATATGGATCTACAGTCTCAGGAAGAGATAAATAGAACTACGAGGTATTTCAAATTCATATCTATTTCTTGCGACTGTCAGCGTATGCGTATACCTTCGTACAAACGGATCAGTAATAAAGTTAACAATTTCAATTTTACACTTTCCACCGGTGCGGTGGTATTAAAATAGAACAGCACGAATCCGAGGAAGAAAATCTGATTTGTGTCGGGGATCCGGTGCTGCGAAAGCAGACTGTTCCCCGTATCCTTGGGAACTCCACGGGCACAATGCGATCCGGGACAAGATTTTTCGTAGCAGTTTGCCGATTCGCGTTTAATATTTCACGTCACGCAATCTCTGATACGCGGGAGCCACGGAAATACTCAAGGGGAATTTGCGTTCACCGCGCTGGCGTCGATATATTTTATTTACTGCCCCCGTTCCCCCATTGATTCCTCGTCACCCGAAGATCTATGGATCTTCTTCCGGTATTCTTCCATGTCTGCTTAACTTGCATGCATCCGTTCTCCTGGGTACCGTAAATCGTGTCTGCTCTCCGCGTTGCTTTCGCGTGTTTCGCGATGAGGCCGAGTTTTTCAGGGTACTCGAAACTCGCGATTCCTCCTCCCTTGTTATCGTTTTTCATTTCGCGCCCTTCCCATTGTCGCTCGTTCTCGTTACGGAATTATCCGTCCCGGTCTCGTCTCGAGGCCTTCACATTTTTGTCCACGCGTTCTCGAAAGAAGCACCCCTTTGCCCGATATAAATTTCATTTCCTCCGGCACGGCGTCGCACCTTCTCTATTCTTTCTTCGTGTCGCGAAACATTGAAGACTGCTCGTAAAAAGTGTCGATCTCCGGGTTTTCGCTAACCTAACCTTGATCCTGGCTTTACCTTTGCAGTTTCCCGAAAGGGACTTCCACCTATGTCTAAAGTATTCTGTCGTGTGACTATTTGTTTGAGCTGAATTATTTCTCACGTCTGGTTTTTGCATATATTAAGGAATGCGTAACACGGAGCACAGCTTTCTCGATTTGCTTGAGATCAAGTTATTCTTTTATATTTTATCAACTCTGTTTTCACCAGCGAGAATTCGCCACAACCATGTTCGATCGAACTCGATAGTAATTGTCACTAACATTAATTCAGTCGTTACATCAATGTAAAAATGGACTTTAGATTATGTTCAAAAATTGTTAGCTATTTCGTTGATCTCCATCAAAAGCCATTATAAACTACAATCTTATGCGAATTGCGATTCTTTTTTCACCAGAAAACGTATTGGTACGTGTCTGGCATAATACATATAATGTGTTAACAATGCAATACAGTTTCATTGCTGCTATAACTATTGGTCCGCAAGATTATCGTGCGAATATCGCACCACAAATTGCTAATAGATTTCAGTTAGAAATTGCCTTTGTTAAGGGATAAATTATTTAGCAATATTGTGACGAATAATCAGGGCCGGAAAAGACCTTTAGAGGCCCTAAGCAGTTGAAAGGCATAGCAAGCTTATACAGTAAATCCTCTATAGTCGCAAAAACCTCGAAAAGGATCGTCGCAAAGTTCGTAAACACACACCATTTTTTTGAGCTTTAAAGACCGAGCCGAACGTTGAAAAGGACAGCTATGTAAAGAGAGACTGCGCGCGGCCGACTCTCCGCGTCTCTTTCTTTCCCATACGCTGTCCTTCCTTCCGCCAGAAACTTTCATCGTCAACTAAACCATCAAATATAGTTGAAATTATATCGTGTTTGGTATTATTTAAATCAGAAAAATATCACAAATATATTGGTGAAAGTTACATAAAATAATAAGTAATAATAACAAAATTATTATATTGGTATTACATTGTGAGGACGCGCGGACCTTTGAACTGTGCCGGCGACTGCGACTCTCCGCGTCGCATTAATAGTGGTTCTCACTGATATACTCAAGCCGAGATCAGATTACTACATTGGAGGGGATATATTTTTTGCATTCATCGTGTACGACCCCTTTGCGACTATAGAGGGTTTACTGTAACTCTTCTCCCAATCATCCAAGTACGTGCTTACTCTTTGTATGGATTAATCCAGCACTGCGAATAATGTAATGTCACTCCACTCGAAATCGGAAACTGCACTGCGGTGGTATATACTTTCGAATCTAAAATCGACAAACAAAGAATGTTTTTCTTAAACGCAATTAGAGTCGTTGAACAATTAAACTATTGAATGACACCCCGTTTAAGGGTTCGTGTCCCCCAACCCCCTATCGTAAACATTAAACTCGCGATTCCGCTCGTTTCAGGGGTGAATATACACTCTCTCTTCATTGTTCCAGCCATGGTTCTCTAAACGGGACACGTGAATTGTTTATTGCACATTTCACGGCGGAATTGAATCGCAAACGCTTTTATCGTGACAGTTTCACAGAAAACTGTACTCGATCAATTTTTCCGCCATAAATATAGCAGATCATTTCGTGATGATAAATATATTCGTAATATATAATAAGAATTCAACTAAAAAAATAATCACTTGTACTTCAAGACTGTTTGTTCACATTTTTAAAAGGCCTCGTTTCATATATCCTATAATTATAATTATAGCTTTCTATCGATCGTATTTGTTGTTAATAAAATTGTTAACGCTTTCGGCGCAAGGGTTCGATCGTTTGTTACTTAATTTACAAAGCAATTTTGCAAATTACTAAAGTAATTCCGACGTTTCGATCTTCATTCGGATCATCTTCAAGAGTTACTAGAATTGCATCTCTGAAATTTTTTTAACAAATTAAGAATATTTTGAAATTTGAGAATACATAACAGAGAAAGGAAAAATGTTGGTAATAAAACTGCTCACTGCTTTGCGATCAAAATTAATAAATTCGACGTGAAACTGTAATACTTGTTGAATGCATGTCGGTTATCGAGACACCGAGGTAAACAGTAAACATTAGGCAAGAACGTATAGGATCATAGATCGGAGTATACCAATCAATATTAGGCGGTAAATTTGAAATTACTTTGAAACGCAATAACCCTTTTCATACCTCTTGTAACTGTTTATATACCATATCTATGAATTTATGGTAATTCTTTGACATTCATCTTTGAATAAAATGACAGATTTCAGATTTCAGAAATATTCTGAAAAAATGATTAAAAATCACTTGGTTTCGCTATCGTTACACGAGAAGACCCCCTTAAAGGTCGCTTTATTAGTATAATTTTTTTTTAGTATAATGTGGATAGTTTCGCACAGGCAAGGAACGGTTCCGTTCATCACCAATCAGACAAACATTCTTTAATGTTATTCTATAATGTTTTCTGTAGTTTTTTTCTCTGCATTATTTCTTTAGAATTGAAGGTGACCTTCCATCTCTGACTTCGCGTGACCTTGAAGGTCATTATATCGTGTACGAATGAATTCGTATTGGCACACACTTCCATACGATATAAAAAGATAAGGGGAGTGGGGTAAGTTCATAAACGGGACAAGTGCATATTCTGGTTATTTTGAATAAAATATGATCGAAATTTCTCTAACTTGTATTTATTAATGTACTATAAGTTGATACGAACTATTCGACGTAGATGTCGCCCAAGAATAAAGGTGTTTTCCTAATTTAATTCAATAAAAAGCATTTTATAGCAGTTAATAATTCTGCTCTTGCCCCGTTGCACATGAAACAAAGTTTGAAAACATTTTTAACTCTAAGTTTAGCTCTTGCCCAATTTTCGAGGGGAAGTGCAGAGTAGTTGACATTTTGTACAATATCCTATTAAAATGAAAATTTTCAAGAAAAATTAGAGTCCTACGTAATATTAATTCACCGGTAATAACTGTGCAAAGCGTTTGATACCGACAGCGTTAAGTGTTTACAGACTGAAAATACATAAGTTTAAAATCCAACGTTACAAAAACCAGTCTGCACTTCACCTCAATGCAGATAAAAAAAATTTTATTTGTTTCTAATTTTTACTATTTGCGAGGAGAACGCTAGCTAGCATTAGCTTGAACACCCTGCAGATGTTCATGCTATCCGATCGGGTCAACACAGACACGTACGGACAACAGAAAAACTATTTTTCTAATATTATTTATTTATACAGGCCGCATCATATGGCCGCAATATATCATATGCTTTCAAAAGATCTTTATACTTACAATTAGAAATAGTTATAAGCACATTGTTAAAGTATTATTACACTAAACGGAGCCGTTCCATGTCTGAGCGAATATTACAAATCGGTCTTATGTCTGCACAGGCTGTACCGCGCCTATACGCGCTGTGTATTTTATTGTTTGCGACCGAGATGCTCACCTCACTACGGTCTCGACCGATTGTTGCGTTCTGTAATCATGCTTCTGCTCGGTTTGTGGCGCGGAATGGGAACAGTACTGTCATCACTGGGACATATCGCGGGCCGCACTTCCGGCAAGCACGAACGCGACTGAAAACCATGGAAAATCCGATTATTCGTATCGACGTGTCGCGGGGGAAAGGAGGGACCGCTCGCAATTGGATCTCCAAATCCGCGACCGCATTTGTGGCGAAATTACAATAACGCGCTCCACGTAAGTGGGAATTTATTGCGGCCGGTTACACGTGTAAGTTCGTCGCAACCAACCACGCGACTCCGAAACAACCGAAAAGCTGTCAACGATGCGATGGAGTATCTCGGTTATCTGTAGTCATCAACCGATTTCCACGATTTTCAACATCACCGACAGACAACGAATGTTTATACAAAGTAAACATTTTCTACCCGAATTGCAACAAATTTATATTCTTTTTGAATACGCCCAACCCTCTGTCGGCGGAGACCGGGTCTATTTAGACCCAGAGTACTAAAATTTCCATTCAATTATTCAGTTCCTGGCGAATTGATCAAATGAACTGCTTCTGCGTTAGGGGAATGATAGAAAAATCAACTTGTCTACAAGAAGTACCTTCAAAAATATGTTTTAAAAAATTGATAAACAAAGCGGTGAACGATCCTAACCGTCATCGGTAAACTGCGGATCTTTATGTATTTATTGAGAAATTGATTGGGCGAAATGTAAAACACTAAAAGATTTAAACAATTCAAGAATGTTGTAACGTTGTTTTTAACGTAGCAAAATTCGTTAAGGGATGAAATCAATTTTTATGTTATTCATGCTTCCCACAATCAATGCAAAACATTTTTATTTTGCATAAAGATCCGCAGTCCAGTCATCAGTTATATACATAGTTATAAAATGGTCCGCAATTCGAGGGTTAATTTAAAAATAATATAACATTTTATTGTTTCAAATTACACCTACTTATTTTTGTTAAAAATGCACAAAACTCGCTGTCTAATAATGAATCACAAAGTATGCTATTTGCAAATTTATTTTGATAATACACTCGTTAAAACATTAAACGAATATTGTTTTTAGGTGTGTAAAAACCTCCATAAGTGGTTTCTCATCGTAGTTGCAATTTACACCGCAGTACTAGGTACGTTCCTAGCGAATTCTTTTGCCGCAATAATAAGCTCCATCTTCATTTTAATGTACGTGGTGCTGAGTGCTTAATTTTTTTTTATTAAAAAGGCGAGAGAAAGAAGTTCGTTCGAGAAAATCGAAATGTCAAAATCGGGCGAGAATCTCTGTACAGTATTTAGGAAAGAACTGCATACGAATGAAGGCACTTGCCCGCCCAGAGGCTGCAGGGCCCCGGTTGGACATTCATGACAAAGTATAGAAGAATTTTCAAGGAGAAAGTTGTTAAACTTTCTTTACATGCAGGGTTAGAAATTACCCCGGGGGGTGGTTAAAGAATGAGAATGTCCCGATTATGAGTTTTACGAGCGACGTAGGAGGTCGGACGAGAATGCTCTAGCCAAAACTCGTTGGAAATTCCAATAATGCTAACGATTTTCTCCTGGACAAATGAGCCACCGGTATGCGCGTCGGCATCTCCGTCAGAGTCGCCTGGTTCTGAGATCCTCCTCCTTATCAAATTCCTATCTAATTCGCGGAAATATGCTGTGCTCACGGATAACCTCTCTGTCGACTATATCGGCAGCCCCTCTAGAACGCTCCTGTCATTTCACAATCCGTGACGACACACGCGCAATCTCTGACCAAGGCACAGTTCCACGCGATATCTGACAATACTTCTGCAATTATACGGAGTCATCTTTGACTAGCGGAACAACCGAAAAGGGGATAGATTTCACGTAAAAAAATAAGTAAAAAAAATAGAGTAAAATTTTTTTATACGAGGCTTAGTACTTTGTAAATCTAGTGTTAAACATGAAAAGTTACATTATACGCACATTAATTTTTCATATGAAATGAAAATATGGAAAATTTTTATTTTTTCCTTAATCGATGAGTAACTCTCTTCAGTTAATTGTATTAATAAAAATAATTAATAATAAATTAATTAATATATATTATATATATTTACGTTGATTATGGTAAAAGTTTCACAAAGTATTCATTGAAAAGTCACAGAGTTAAAAGGTTAAACAGATGTGATAGAAAATTTAATTGTATTTGTAGACGGTGTAAGTAAAATGACGAAGGTCATTTCATCATGTGTCCAGTCAAGGGACGCGAGTGTTGTAGCCGTTCAAATATTTGCCATGGGCAATGGATGTGTGTCGTAATGAAGCGATCTGGAACGTGGGAAGCCTCGGTATTTATGCGTATAGCCGCGTCGTGAATTAGCATCGCAGGTTGTAGAGGTTGGATGAGATTATTCGGGCACCGCGGAACAATTCCCCGAATGGTTAACAGGAAAGTCATTTTGCGGAATAAGAGTGTTCTCGAATCTGCTGGCGAAGATAAGGGTAGATTACGTATAGGCGCAGTGCTTAACTTCTTCCATATAACGTTCCACACCGTCGGGGAACGATCTCGTTCGTTGAATTTTTATGGTTTGTTCGCCGTACCAGCTGTAACGCCCTAGGAACTACGATAGTATTATTACGCCCGGAGATCTTAAAATACTGCCAGGCCATATATTTCATGTAAGTGGGCGATTTCGCTGCCTTAGACAGAGGGAAAACCAGGCCCGATCGAATCCGCGGCATTTATTCCGTTCCGTTGCAGCTCGTTTCAATGTGACCACCTGAACACACACGAAATCCCGAACTAAGGTGCAAAAATTGAATCGTGCAACATTACACCCGTTTAACCTTACCAAATCGCGTGTCGGTCTTTTGAACTCACGATACCCAGACCATCAGAATAGGGCACAAATCAACTAATAATTAAAAATGACTAATAGCATGATTGCTTGTTAGTCATAGCAAGATAGTCATTAGTTAAAATTTAACTAATAGGTTTAAGTAGTTTAAATATAAATAGGTTGTTGAAGATTTTGATGAAGATGTAGTTGCAATTGCAACAGCTCGGAATGTGTTGCAACAGACGCAAGTTGCACAAAATTTGACGTTTATAGAAGTACATTTACAAATTCTTCCAGCCACAATAAAGAGACTGGAAACTGTCGGTTTATCCTTAACAAATTCAATGAAAATATGCATGGACTGTATTGAACATTTAACAGCTGTACCTGGTAAATGTGATGATCAAATTCGTGTTAAAATAGATGCAGTGGTAAAAAAGAATACTGGTTTATGCGAAATATCTAAACTCGTGAGGATATTAATTGATGGAAATGTGTCAACTAATGTACCACAATGGTATTGGAGCAAATATAAATATGCACCCATTACATCCTGTAATGTGGAACGTACTTTTTCAGCATATAAGTCAATATTAACTGACAAACGGCAACAACTGCTACAAACATGGAAAAATTACTAGTCACTTATCGTAACGCAAATTACTGTGTTTCCGTATATATATTTTTGTAATAGTTCTGATCATAGTTTTCGTGTATATTTGTATATTCTATGTGCATATTTGCATATGCTTTTTGCATATTTAACTTGCATGAACATCCGCAGTCTAATCATAACTAATAAGCAATAACCAACGATTACTTAGAGCTGTGACTAACTAGTGCCATGTAGTAATAATTAAAAATGACTAATAGTCTGATTGATTGTTAATCATAGTAAAATTGTCATTAGTTAAAACTTGATTAGTTAGTCATAATCAAGTTTTAACTAATTACTATTTTGCTATGACCAACAATCAATCAGACTATTAGTAATTTTTAATTATTACTTGATTTGTGCCCTACTCTCTATACCATTACGTTTTAAGTATTAAAAACAATAATAAAACTATTACAATTTTAACCTGCACAAGGAGAGATTACAATGGTGGGGTCGTCGATTTTGATTAAACTTTTTCTGAAGAATCTAGAGCAAAAATAAGCAGACCCATGTTCGAGCGTGTTCTACAATACACATTATTTATCGATATAATTAACATTTAACTTTATGATATCTAGGAAATATCTTGATATTAAACGTTTTCAAATAACTTCGTTTTTTTTTTTTTAAAGAAGAGTATTGATTTAATCGTAGATGACAACAGCTTTTTGAAAGCCAAAAAATAGTACTGCGTGACTGACAGGTTAGCGGACGTTTTAGACGCATGCAACTAAAAATTCAAACAATTCTGTATCTGCATACGGCGTGGTTATCGTTCGAACTAGAGTAAGAAAAAATGAACCCGAAACATATTTCGCGGAAAAAGATATTTGCGTTGCTCGAATTTTATAAATAGTAAAGCGAAAATTTCATTACAGAATATTGAAAATATCTTCGATACTCCCTCACGAAATAGTCGCACGACTTTTCATATTTTCCAACAAAATGTATCAAAAATTGTTGTATGCGAAACGGTAATGGTTCAAGCAGAACGTTTGAAAAAAGCTGACGGCCAGGTTTACCATATAAAAGAATCTAGTAAAATGGTAAAAATAAAAAATCGCCGGCGTTTGGAATGTAAAGCTTTTGATTTTTACAAAGAATTGGCTGCGTTTTGACGTGTGTAAATAAACTTGCAATCAGTTTTACGATTATAATTACTCGCGTAATAAGTGATTAAAGCTTCGGGCATGAAACAGGGCGAAGAACGGAACAGAAAGAGAGGCAGAGATTCGAAACGTGAGTTCAGAATCGCCAGATGAGGCAAATTGACTCGAATTGAGGGGTACGAGTTACCCTCTCTCTGCCAGTTCCGGATTAGTCACGTGAAACAGATGAACTATTATATGAATCACTCGATTATGCGAACCAACTTATCTCCGGACGGGTTCATAGTAGGAATTCTACTGTACTACTCAGTAATTACACTACACACTGATAACGCAGCTTCTAACGATTAAATGAAATGGGCAGATGTCACATTTGAAACAAAAGGAAGACTAACGTGTCTACAAAAAATACCTTCACAAATATATTCCCAAAAATTCATAAATAAAGCAGCGAATAGTCGTCAAATCATCGATTATGTTCTGGTAAGAATGGCCCTCTGTCCGAGGAGTAATTCGACAAATAATTCTTTCACTTTATTGTGTCATGTTCACGTTAGTATAAATCAGAGTTGCCAGATCAGGGGAATCGATTTGCACCGAGGGGAATAGCGTCGTAGAAGGGGAATGTGAGAGAGTGTGTCACAAGTCCTAACCCTGTGCCATACCTTTTCTTTTACAGTTACAGTGATTATAACGTCTTCGTGCACAAAAATGTCGTAGAAGGGAAAAGAAAATATTTATTTTTTGTATGGCTACATTTATTTTGATGCTTAAATGTTGATTACAAACGAATTCAATTTTATTTCATTTAAAATGAAACGCGGAACATTCATATTTGTTAGATTTCGTTAAAAACCTTCATCGCGAGTCTGGCTCGTCAAAATGCGGCATGAGGTTAAATATTGGGTTGGCAAGCAAGTAATTTCGGAATGAGGATAGGACTCGGTCAAGACAAAGCGAACAGATTGAGGTCTCGAAATATGGATTCAGTAAGATCTGGTAAGAGTTACAAGTTAAAATTATTGATAATGAAAAGGTATTTGCACGTTCAATGTAAACATATCCGAACAAATCGAACATTCTAACACATATAAGTATTAGGGAATTTATATTCGAAAACCATTAGGTGGTATTTCAATCTTAAAATTTGGAAATTTTAAAGAGACAGTTTAAAGAAAATATTTCTTAAACTGAACAGTGTTTATGCATCCAAACTCTTAACCCCTTGCCGTATCATTTTCTTTACAGTTACAGTGATTAAAACGTCTTTGTCCCGAAAAATGTCGTAGAAGAGAAGAGAAAATTTATATTTTTTGTATGGCTACATTTATTTCGATGCTTAAATATCGATTGCAAACGAATCAAATGTTATTTCATCTGAAATGAAACGCGTAACATTCGTATTCGTTAGACTTTGTTAAAAACCTTCATCGCGAGTCTGGCTCGTCAAAGTACGGCAAGGGGTTAATCTGGCCTCTTTCTTTTTCAATCGTTATCCTTCTCTACGTTCGGCACACTACAAAGAATGGAGCGTCTCTACCAGAACTGTTGCTCGGCAGACCCAACGATACGACAGTTACGGAGAGTAGATCCTGTTTATTATAATTATTAAAAATCTGGCAGCGAAACGAATTGGACATGGCATTTCGGGCTTAATCAGGTCATTCTTTCCTGTCGCGTAAATAGGAACAATTGGATCGCGTGAAGTAGGACCGAGCCACACTTATCAAGTCGTTCGTAGCCATCGCACGTGGTTTCTCTCCGGCTAATAAACGACTTCGGGGATTTGGCTCGTCCCGGCTCCCTCCAGTTCGCGTCTAAACGAAATATTCTGCCGTCGTTCCGTAGAAAAGCATTACCGAAACGAATGACAGCGTCGTTCTTTTTCTCGCCGACCTATACACGTCAGGCCGGATAAAAGACAGTAGATCGCCGATCGTCGATCGATGCTTGTCGTCTTTGCTACGGAATCCATCGACAGCAAAATGCCGGTTTTTCAGCCAACCAATTGATGCGTACATTTATTTTACTTTTATCTTCTCCCTTTTCTTTTCTTAACATAAATTGTCTAATTTATTTTGATTTTGATTAATGTCTTTGTTCGCGCAGTTATCTTGTGCAGATGTGTTACTAATCCCTAAATGAGTGCTAAATAAGTATGTTGCTAATTCCCTCTAAATTGAAATGATATTCTATTTTATTGTAGTCAATGTTTAGCCATGGGAGAAAATAAATGCGTTTGTATACAATAAATATAAATTTTCTCTTTTCCCTAGTGGATTATAAACGCAAAGCAGATCTAATCATTGTCGTCGTAAAGTAAATCGTACGTATTGTTATGCAATGTTACTTCACTACCGAATAAGTTGTCGAATGTAAAAACATTTTTTACCAATCATTCATAATGGTTCAAAATATTTATAATTTTCTCGATCGGTAATATCTGTATTGTTAATAATTATAATTACCCGTACAGGAATAAAACGGCGTCCATTTATTTTAGGTTTATGTTTACTATACACACTTATTGTTGGAAGTTGGAACAATTTTCAGCTAAATTCACTATGACAAATCACTCTACATTTGGAATTTGGTGGAACAAAGAATGTAGATACATTTTGATGTTCAACGAAAACATTCGCACAATAAATTTCAGTGGACGATGCATATTATAAAATAATACTCATTATAATCACATCCTTATATACTTAATAAAAGGGTCGTTTTCTTTACCACGTGACAGTGTTTTTGGCACTTGACTCGTCGAGGAATTTAATATCAAACCTCGTTACAACGATTAATCGCGCTGCTCGGACGACAACGGAATTCAACTTTCTACTCGTTCATTGCCGCTTGCCTTCGGAATGATTAGGTGCTCGGGAACTCGTGATTGTGATATTGATCGGTTTTTAAACTAGTTTACTCAATGTCTCCTGAACCTATTATGAAATATCAGCAGTCGAAGTTACGTCCCTATTGAATTCATGTAAAATGTATGAAAATTTCCCTCTTTTTAAATTACTTGAAGTACACCGTTCCTTGTAAAATATGTAAAAACATTCGTAGCAAGCTGTCTGTCGTTTAATAAATCTTATGAAAAATTATACTAAACTTTCTCTTGTGAAAAAGCATATGTTTTGTATAAACAAATTCATTATCAACTTGATAATTAATCTTCGGATCGTTATCTATTTTCAGTATATTCGTTAATAATGGTTATATGTTTCAATAAACTATACAAGTGGGACTTTAGTTGAAGGATTTGCAATCTATTAATTATAGTTTACATTTATGCGTTAACCAAAAATCTTCTTTTTTAATTTCGACATAGTGTACAAGTATTAGGTACAATAATAAATTGTAACCAGTCAAATACACTATGATCTGATTTTTCAACCAATAGTTGTCTTCTCCGCTTCTATATTGCAAGTCTCAAGTAGTACGAGTTTATCTTGTAGATTTTAGACAAAACTAGCAAAATACTAGCTTTACTAAATATTGAAGATTTATGGAATCGAGGCTTGCCTCTACAAGACTTTTCGTTCCACCAAGAATTAAGTCCATTTTTTCGTCAATGTAGGTTCCCTGATTTTTTAACGACTTCGCAATTAGCCATCCTTCTCCCTTCATCTTCTCCCGAGCTCGACGTATTCGTCAACTGTTCTCAGTATTTTTTAAATGGTAATTCAGTTCACAGTGGTAGTTTACTCTCGACAACTCGAGTTTGCACTTCGCTATATTTCCTTTCAGGTACATGTTTCAACTAAACTATCCTGGACTTTTTAAACATAAATTCTGGTTTCTTACATTTTCAGAGTTACGTTGACAAATTATCTTGATTTTTGACTTCTTTAGCGTGTATTTGAACTTCTTACACTTTCAAATTTTCGTTGATCGCGAAATTGTGACACAGACACCGCCTTTTTGGGAGATAATAAGTTTCTCAATTTAATTAAATTCGATTGATCGATTTAAATTCGATGTCTATCAACATTTACGTTCACAGTGAACTTTTGTAGTATACCCAAAGACAGCCATCTAAAGATCTCCTTTCAGCGTGATGATACGCAAAATATTTTGTTTGCAATTTAAGTGGTATTTGTGAAGGAATATATGGCAAAAAACCATAGAGTAGAAAATGGAATTTTATTAATGTCTCTTGTTAATCTCAATTTTTACATGAAAGTGTAGTTACATTAAATTCTTATTACACTTGTATGAAATATTGACACCTGCTAATTGCAAATATGCATGTAGTAAAACTCTAGGCACCATTAACCGTCGTATAGACAACAAATACATATTTTTCGTACTGTACCTTAATAATTTGTTCATCCCCGGTAAGTGTACATATTTCTCTTGTATATTACATTAAAGCGCACTCCTTGCCAGAGATATTAATAACATTGTCTTTGAATGGCCTCCAATGGCACAAATTAAAATTGAATATATGAAACTCGTTTCCAACAAATTGTGTACAAAATATTTAGTATGTCATCGCAATTACAAACGGTACTTCAATGGCTACATTTATGTGAACCGTTCCGTATAATTATTTCCTTCTTCCAAGGTAATTTTTGAAAATTCTTTGCTATAAAGTTTTCGGATACTTTTTCTTGTATCGGGTTTTATCGTTGCGAAATTGTGTGGGAATACTCAATTGTTTTGTAACGTTCGAAAAATAGATGCTTTGCCAGCCATTATATTGGATTTCTCGTGCGATCGCCATAAAAAAATGTACAATCCATTACTACCTCGCTTTCCGACCGGTTTTCAATCCAGAAACAAATTTCCATTTTCCTCAAACTCAATTTATCAACCGTACACCAATACCAGGTAACAAAACGGTGCATCGAACCGACGCGATTGACGTCGAAACGATAACTGCCGAACGATATTCCCGTAGCAACGCGATTTCCGGTGACAACGGAGAGAGTGAGACAGAGAGACAGCGAGAGAGAGAGAGAAAGAGAGCGAGAGGGAGGGAGCGATTGGCTAGCAACAATTAACGACTATTATGGCATCCGAGAAAATCGGGAACCGCGTATTTCTTCTTCGCTATATCAATCTCCTGAAGAGTAACTTTTGCGATGCTGTGTTCAATACATGCTACGATGTAGCGATTAAACATTTGAAAATCCTCGTCGATTGCCGCTTACGTCTCCACTCTCATTCCAATTCTATATTTTTTTTATATATCGCATTTATCTTAAACAGATAAAATATACTAATATCTTTGAAGCGAAAACTTCTTTAAGCGCACCGTGTACATAGTTGCTGGGCAGTGAATAAGTCTGATCCGTCACGCTCCAAGCTGAAACGTTATTCGGGTAAACTTGGGAGAGCCGAGTTTAGCCGAGCGAGCGAGAAACAGACAGGTGTGCAATCGCCATAGGAGTTTTCACTTTGGTCTTGCGGTCTTATGCTCACAGTATTGGTCTGTTCTTTTTATATCAATTATTACTAGCATGTCTTCGTTTATACTATTAACCAATAATCTATTCGGTACTCACTATTACTCAACATTTTCAATATCCATCGTTACGGTGATCTCATACAAACAGTTTAGAAAAGAATTTGTAGGATTCCGAATTTTGATAACAACTTTTTTTATATTCTTAGACCACGCGAATAATAAAAATTACGTATTTTCAATATTATTTTTATTGTCGTACCTGTGCAGACTATGCAATTTTTCAGCTGCAGAAACGAAAATACAGTTACATTTTTCTCTGATTCACAGCTCAATATTTTTAATAATTAAAATGTGATTGAAAGGTTGCAGGAGCTTTTTTGTCACAAAAATATATAATTCTGTAGATAGTCCCTGAATATCCGTTTTCGTGACTCGTTACTAGACAGCGGATCTTTACGCATTTATAGTAAAATTGAGTAGATGAAATTGAAAATTGTCGAACAATTTTAAAAATTGAAGATATTAATATGTGATTTCTCCTCGATTAAAATCATTAAAGGAAGAAATAACATTCTATTTGGTTTCTATCTCTTACAATCGATGCAGACATTTTTTATTTTGCATAAAGATCCGCTGTCTAGTCATTACGTTTTTACGGATTCTCGTGTCAAGAATTGTAATTCGAAGCTTCTATATTAATTGCACGTGTCACGAATATACTGTCCAATTAATAATAAGTGCACCGAAACCTGTGAAATACACGTACACGGTTGCGAATAGGGATACTTTCTCCCGTGTGTGGAATATCGCTTAACCCTAATTCGCCCCTTGTTAATTCGATACACTTTTCACATCTTTCAAAGAAGTAACACTAACTATTTCTGAATGGCGTGCATCATATCACTTTAATCTTGTCCTACTTCACAACATTTTTTCATTGTTTGTAAAAGGCAGTTACAAATTCAATTGTTTATCTTGCCCCATCTTACTTTATCATTTTATCAGATTATTTTGGATTTAAGCACATTAAACGTAGAGCTTAATCGCGTCGCTTAAATCGAAATAGAATTGATTCTTTTTATTATCAATATTTACGTTTCTACATTTTCAGTCTCGTGTGCTAGTATTTACTACGAACAAGTTGTAACCACTTTCACCGTAAAAGAAGTCGTAAGGCAAGTGGTCAATGCAGACTACAATAAACGTTGAATCACAGAAGTGTCTTCGAATATTTAAAGCAGTAGCTGGATCGACGATTTTAGTGACATTTTACCAAGAAATGATCTTTTTTATATCGATGTCTAATCAATTGGTATCGTCTTTCGAATATCCGCTGACCTCAAAAATGGAAGAATTAATAAAACTAAATGCAAATTGTAGTTTTACCGAACATTTAAAGTAGAATATTTTAGAATCTTCGATCGACACCCGGAAAATGTCCTTTCTTTTTCGCGATATTTTGACGATTCTGTTTCATCTGTCATGCCCATTTTTTTCTACAGTAAACAGCATTATTCTACATTAAGAAATTATAATTGCAGTTACATTTATTGTACGCAACGTATTTAATATGTAACGTCGAATATAGAACAACAAAATGTCCAAATTTTTATAATTAACGAGAAATATCTTTTGACACCCAAAGGAACACACGTTGGGACCAACCGCAATGTGTTCATGACACTTTCCTTTACATAATGTATAGAAATCACGTCCCACTTCGTCCACCTCTCTGAGTTATTACCGTTTAAAGTTAGTAATGTCCTGTTATTTCACACGCGTTCGGTAGCTACCATCGGTACTTTGCGGAATATTAAGACATTTTTCTACTAACAAGTTCAATAAAAGAAAGTGTTATACGTTGTTTATTTATTATATCGATGCGTTGTTTACTTATTTATTATTATAAAGTTTTGAAATTATACAAAACCTGAAAATTCTGAGAACAGCAACAAATTTAAACATACTTTATACTTTACATTCTATTATTAACGACTGACCCACGCATATCAACAATAAAATTAATATCATATAAAAAGAAAAGAAAATTATTAGATTCTGAAGCTATGCAGTTATTTAATAAGTACTGCATAATTGTACGTGTATAAATAGATAAAGTTTTACAGAATAAAATTATTGTACTCTAACACTTCTGAAAAGAATGCTTGTCCTTTGACACTTTCAAGTGTTTTTTCACTCGAGTGTCAACTGTTTCCCCCTTAAAACAAAGATATAACAAAATAGCATTCAGTTGGAATAGAACCATTGCGTTTCATAGTAGACTGCTCATTCGAAACATTTTTTTCGAAGTCTAGTTGTTCCATGTTATTCTGTATAATATTCGTTTTATAGTTTATATTTAGTGTTTATATTGTTTCGAGTACAGTTAAGTTTTTTCTGTATCCGATTAAATTTATTGTTATTTTTTTATTCGTGTAGTTATTTAGGCGTTTTTTATATTTAATTATGAAGGCTTTCCGTACGAATGGAGACCTGTATTTTACATTACGAACTTTGTCTAAAGACAAAAGTAACTATGAATTCTTACTTAAAAAAATATGTGAATTTTTTTATACGTTATTAAATAGATAGAATTTTTTAATACTTTTCTGTGCAAACCGCACTCTGACATCTCTAATGGTTCAGAAGTTATATTAAAATGTAACTAAAATCTTCGATCCAGCCCACTGTGTGCCGTCTCGATTTTTCAAAAAAAGAATTGTAAACACTCCATCGCATCATCCGCGAGAATAAGCATCGTTGTAAACAAACATACGTGCTCCACTAGTCGCAGCAATTTGGCAATGAATACTGCAAAATCTCTCTGCGAAAACAAATCCTGGACAATAAGCATTGTGGCACGATTACGATTTCCGTGGCCCCTACTTTGAAGGTTAAATTTGTGTTCCTGGGGTCATTTTAAGAAAGAAAAAATCTAACCTAACCTAACCTAACCTTCCCATTGTAGATATGTCATCCAGAATTTGGTCTTTCCAGAACGAAGCCTTCACCGAAATATAAATATACTCAGAAACTGCGCAGCTGATAGAAAAATGTCATACGACATAAATTGTTGGAAATTTAATTTTCTACAAAAAAGATCTCTTGATATTTCGCCATGTTTCGCATAGTTACCGAGATATTTGCAGATTTATAAAAAACAGGAAATATACTTTACCGGCTAAAACAGTCCTATTCGACACCTGTTATACATACATTTTTTTTCTTAAAATAACCACAAGAACACAGATTTAACCTCTAAACAAGGGGCCACGGAAATCGTAATCTCCCCAGCATTGTTATAAACACGCGTGGTCCACTAATCGCAGCAATTTTAGCAAGGAACACTGACAAACAAGTACTCTTATTCAATATCGCGGTGCCATTCTTGCCGGACACTTTCCTGTAAGATCTCGCCCCGAAATAGAGTAGACCACGTTTGGTTCTCGACGATCCGCGATGTCTCAATTCGGTGGTCGACAGTGTGTGTGGTCCGGGGCGGCAACATAACTCGTGCGAGAGACTACTTTGCAAAGTCCATCGACCCGCGTCACAGCGAGAAACTAGTGTAGCCGGGCGTTCATTAACATAGAAACGTGGTTGGTCGCGTCGCGGGTGCAACGACGTCGACGAGTAATTACGCACGCCTAACGCGCTCGTGTATCGTGACACGAAGGTGGCCGGTACACCCTGTACGAGTCTCTACGCGAGCGTCGCGTACCTAGAACCTACGTGGCTTGGCGCCGCGGCGTGTGCACGTAGGCACGCACGCACGCACGCGGCTCGATGTGTCGGGAAGAAAGAGCGAAGAGAACGACAGAGGGACAGGAAGAGTGGTGGCGTCGGTGGCGGCGATGGTGGTGGTGATGGTGGCGATGGTGGTGCTGGTGGTGGTGGTAGAGGTGCTGGAAGGGGTTCGAAGCGTAGAGGGATGGGAATGTAAAAGAGAAAGAGAGTAGACCGGTCGGTATATATCGCCGAGGATGGCAGAGTTCGAAGGTGGAGGGTGTCGAAGAAGGAGAGAGGGGGGATAGATAGTAGTAGCGTCGTCAGTATCTACCTGCTGCACCGCCGCCGGTAGTCGAGGAGGTAGACGAAAGGGGGTTGCTCTCCACCTACACAAGAGAAACGGTGTGCCGGGTAGGGTAGGATAGGGTAGGATAGGGTAGGGTAGGGTAGGGTGGTGGCAATGGATAGTGGCTGAAGGGTAGAGAATCCGGCGGGTTGGCGAGGCGGTCGCTGATGGTGGTCGTAAGGATGGTGGCGGGTGATAGTGGTAGTGGCGCGCGAGGGTAGCTGCTGGATCAAGTAGTGGTGGTGACGACGGGCCGATAGTAGTAGTAGTAGTAGTAGTAATCGTAGCAGTAGTAGTAGCAGCAGGCAGCAGCACCGGCACAAGCAGCAGAGGTAGTAGTCGTAGCAGCAGCAGCAGCACCGGTGGTGGCAGGTCGCTGGTGGAGGAGAGGGTGCGGCATCCTCGATGGTGGTTGTGTTGTCGGTGGTGGAGGAGGCATGGGTTGGTTTCAGTGTTCGCGCGGCCGCTCCCTGTCGCACACGGACGACTCACCCCGACGCTGCCGGCGTCGCGACGCTCCCGCAACCGCCGCCAAAAACGTGCTCGCGGAAAATACGCTAGCGCCGTTTCCCCGCTCGAGAATACTCGTTTCGCTGACTACGCTCGCGGACGGTCGCTCACCGCTCGCCGGTCGTACCTTTACGTCGCGAGTCCTGCTCGGGTCGCAAACTCGCCGGGTCGCGTCGATCCGTGTGTGAAACGCGTAACAATACGCTGGTGCGTACAGTTCTTTTTTTCCTGTGTGCGCCTCGAGCCGCTAGACACGTGCGACTCTCTCGGGGAAAAGTGCACTACGCCGGACGAACAGTTCCACCTGTGGATAATTCTCTTCTGGTGATCCTTCTTAATCACGTGACTCGATTGTCGAGGATCAAACACCTTCCGCCGTGCTCGGTTCTTGTAATCTCTGTGATCGAAGTGCTAGTTTGTGCGTCAAGATACGTCGGCTGCACGAGACACCCGGTTTCTTCCCTGTCTGTTGCGATACCTACGTGCATATCAAATCTGTCCGCTGTCAATTGAGACCCTAGCTACCTCGCGGCTTGCAGTGCAAGTTTCAGTGTTCAGAATATATTCCATATATTCCTCCCTGTCGCCTCGATTCTTCGTGTATTCGGCTACGTCGAAAGTGTTGACCCCGCCAACGTTTCCGCTCCCGTAATAATCTTGTTGTTCCGGTTGCGAAACGTTTTTCGCGTCGGTATTCGGGGTACGTCGGCTTCTTCCTGGTCCACTTCGTCGACTTTTCGCGCTACGAGCGAAGCAGCTAACGCACAGCTACGTTCAAAGTGTTCGCTGTACCGAGATTCTGGTTATCGGTTCCGAGTAAGTTCGTCCAAGTACATATCAAGGGTGGTCGCGATTACGGTCGCACCAACAAGTGTCTTAAATCAACAAGTCGAGAATAGCAAGGTCGCGGCCGGTGACCGGTCGCGTAGTTCTCCTGGCGCGGTTCAGTCGAGGACGTTGGATCGTCGGATAGCATAACAGTGCCAGTGATAAGGGAGTTAGCTGGCTCGGATAAGATCGGAACAGGCCGAGACCGGATAATAAGGAGACATCGGTGACACGATCGAACGAGGCGAGGAGCCGTTTCACGAGCCACCTACTCTACCAGCGGAATCGGCTTGGATAGCCGGCTAGAGGAGACCGAGATAGGTGCCAACACGTGCCGCGAGCCGTTTCTAAAACGCGTGCGCTGCTTTCGTTAATAATTGATGCTTAAAGCGAGCCACGCCAGGGCCACGAATCCCGTGGAAAGCGAGAGGAATTTATTACCGAGCGTTGTCAGTTAGCTCGTGGTCCAACCTGACTACGTGTTCTCCGAATTACGCTAGAAACCTTTGCGAAGGGAGTATTTAAAAGCTCTACGTATTTTTCGAGGGCACGAGATCGGAGACACATTTCTAGTGGAAGAGTAAAGGCTGAAAAGTAATCGTGGTATTATTTTGAAAAATCGTTGCAACGATAGGTCCCGAACTACATATCAAACACATTGATCCCATCGAATTTTTCATAGCTACGCGATCCATTGGCTGAACGATGAATGCCGTAGACCCGACTCTTCAACCGGTGTAAACGTTCCGCGATAAATCTCGGCGAGCAGAGTCCGTGAAATTCGCGTGACACGAGGGACCGTCATCCCACCGGCCGAACGACGTTAATTATTCCTGCGGAAGGATGCATGATAATCGTGGTATACGGAAGTCGGTCTACACTCCTCGCGGCTAGCTACCTCCGGTACGCATCGTTAAACGCTACGGATCGAAGACAACGAAACAACATTTTTCATCCGATAATCGTGATCGATCCAGGCATCCTTTATCGCATCGATACACTTTTGTAACATCTTCGCGTGGGACCACTCGTGATCGAAGTGATTTTCTTTTTCTGACAAAGAACCAAGCTGTTCGACTATCTTCGTGGGATCATCGGTGCAACTTGAAGTGATTTCCGTTTTTCTTTTGCCTAACGACGACCCAAGTGGAGATCGTCTCTGTGCAGGCATCGTCGATTCGCAACCTCGCCACGCGTTTTTTGAATCCTCGTGCCGGGTTCACCTGTGATTATAGTGATTTCGTTTTTCACCCGACGAGGACGATCTAAACGGAGATAATTCCGACGAGCTTCGACAAACTTGATTCCGAGGAGCAATCAACCTCCGCGAATGATCGTTTAACGCGAAGAGAGTCGACGATTCCCACGAACGAATCGAGCTCGAGGATATCGAGCCGCGGACAAGAAGAGACCCTCGAACGATCCTGCTCCCAGCGTCGAATTCGATCGTACAGATGTCGTCGATCTTCAGGAGACGTTAAGAGCCGCCCCCTTTCACCTCCCTCGCGCGCAACATCCCCCGCCCAGGTCATACGTATCTCGTCCTCGTCGCCCGTCATCGAATTCCAATTATGTCGCAGCACAGGAGAGGCTCCATACATGGCGGTAGTCCCGTTCCTGGTCATCCGGCCGCGAACGTCATGCCCGTCTCCGCCTCTCATGAGGTACAAACTAGGGGGATACCTTTGCCTGGAATGGTACCATCGCGCTCGATTCACGGCAATCCCATGCACGGGAATCCGATCCACGGTTTCGTCAACCCTCTCGGACCCGCCGGTCTCGTTCATTCTCCGCCTACGCATCAGACCGTCCTCTCCGGAATTTCTCATCATTCGCCAGTCCTTCACCAAGGTATATTAGCGTGCGTACCGTCGCGTTGCATCTCGTCGTTTACCAAGAATACCCTTGCCCTGTAGTATCGTGATTTCCGGGGAACGGAGACCGCTGGTGGACCGCGATCGGAGAATCTACGCTCCAGGACGATAGGATAGCACGTATCGAAAGTAATATCATTTCTGCTTATCGGATATACAGGGAGTCCTTTAACCGGTGAATATACATGAAAAAAATAAGTCGAAAAAGAGTAATTTTAATCGTTCAGGCTTCGTTTTCAATTACGTTTTGCAATGAATGTTTTTTTGTTTGCTTTCATTCCTAGAATTCTGTTGAAGTAAATATTCTGGATGATTCGTTTAGTACAATATTGTACGTACAGACATGCAACAAATAGAAGATGTGCTATCTGTTTGTCCCGGGATGTACCCAAGATAGTTCGCTTTCTATCCTTATTAGCTAGTCGGTGGATTGTTCTCGAACCGAGTTGCGTTATTTGAGCTACGCTTAGGCGATTCTACACCCAGGCTGTACACCGTGTTTGAAGTTGACCTCATCGGCGACGTATTTGGACGGAGGATGAAATGTAATTGTCTTGAGTAGAGATTACACGGGGCCGCACTCGATCCTACCCGAAGAGAGCTGCGGGAGTGTGGAACGAATCCTCGTGGAAAGTTGAAATTTCGGGGTGGTGTCTTCCGTGTGCGATTAAGACCCGTGACCGTGAGTCGTCGGGAAAATTACAGTCAATTAGGCGTGCTTACGTACGTCTACCGGAAATGCAGTATTCGAATCTACAAATTCTCAACTTTGATATTAACAAACCAATTCCCGCCACTCTGTGGAGATTAATTTGTTTGTTAAAATTATATTCTGAAAGGAACATTCTTTCTTTGATCTTCTGCAAATACGGTGTAAATAAATAAATAAAATTTCTCATTACGATTGCGCTAATAACCGTAAAATCAAACAAATTTTATGAATTTTACTATGCTTCTGCGTGATACATTTATGTTCGTGTTTTATTCGAATTTTAAATAATTTAACTGACAAGTTAATCAGCATCCATAAAATATGCAAAATGTCTGTTTTCATTTGAATATTTGACGTTTAAACGGTGTATGTAGACTTTCATGATTGAATCTACGTCAATAAAAGTGTAATCAACCGAACTGTTCGGAAATTACATGAAGGGCGATGTCTGAAAATGCTATAAATATCTACTGAACATAAAAACTTCTAAAATTGTCGAATATATAACGCTTTATCATTTTCGTGACAGTGGAAAGCCGAGGAGGGGTTAAAATCTTTCGGTCAAAAAACTGGTAATTTGGTGCGTGAAAAAAATGTGAAAATTTATAAACTTAATTAGTGTTATATTGTCTTGGACAATTAATCTTTTTTCATTTTATAAAACATAAACGAGTGGCAGTTTTATTCTATTTTCTGTTTATTGAAACTTTCAACAAGAGTGCAATTCTGTTCAATTTTTGTTCACATGCAATAATGTATGCCATACAGAAGCTAAAATCGAAAAATCTTCTCGAAGCTTTTAGTTTCATTTATCAGACGCGTTTACGTATGCTCTGAAGTGTTAAAACTCGAAAATCTACATGTTATATTTATAGCTTTTGCAGCTTACCGTTTCGTTCCTTCGTTATATATTTCGTTCTATATTCACGTGCCTGTTGTATGGAAAATTCGGCTATATTTCCATTTTCATGTAAATAATTTCTCCCTCGATATAGCTACTTTTGTTCTTGAAAAACGAAATCGATAGGGTATGTTTCGGAACTGATACGTGCGTACGTTATTTCTGGGAAAATACCGTTTAATCAGTCCAGAAAAGTCTGTATTTCTTACGGTTACAGTTGATACTGTTTTTTCGATAGGTGTCTACGAACTGTATAATTTATTTCTGATATTATTTCATTTCAGAAATTTTAAATTAAAATTCAATTTGTTGTTCAATTTTCTCATATTACTTTTTGATATTTTTGAGATAATTTAGCATGTTATTCGATACAAATATGAATAAATGTCTTAATTGTATCTTTGAATTTTCATTTAGAAACTCTACGAACTTTCGTTCGAATAATATAATTGAGCCATCGGTGTAATAACGCATAGTAACGAGGCAGACTCATGGTTAAAATTTCAAAAACACTATCATCCATCAAGGTCATTCGTCTCTTTTAACGCGAACTGAATCTTTATTCGTCTGTGATCAATCTTCAATCGTTAATGTAAATGTAGACGTAAAAAGATGTTCTAATAAACGTAATTGCGGAAAAAATAATACGGGAAAAATACATTTTCTAAAAATTTCAATAAATTATCTGCGTATCGCTGTATATTCAAATTTTTGGATACCGAATCATTCATTTTTATTAATCCTTTTTCCACTACGAGTCAAATTTTTTCCTCAACTAATTGATTTCGCACGTCGAAATGCGCGTGATACAGAATAAATCGAAAATTGATAAATTGAATCGAGCACGTAATCGACAGACAGCATTTAAAATATTGCAATCTAGTTTCAAAAATCTGACTCGACGCTTCCGTTGCCATTAGTGTCCGCGGATAAATTGTTCGATCGCCAGGAATGTTTATCAGTTCTAACAAAAATATCCGGCAAACACGGGACGAATTGAAATTCGCGGCGGGGAGGATTAGACTAAAATCGAATTTCACCGACATTTTAGTTTGCGAGGAATTTTTTATTTCGCAAGCTTCGAGGAGGATTCGTTTGACACGTTCTGCTGATTTTTGCACGAGGATTCGTCCTGCGCGCTCGCTTCGACCGCGATGTTTACCATACCGTTCGCGCTCGCCGATAGAATCGAGTACGTGCAAAATAATTCGATTTGCTCCACTTTTTTCCGGGGCGAACGATATATTGGAAAACGCAGTGTACACGCGCCCCCACGACGATACTGTTCGATTATTAAACGATCGCGGGATAGATCGAAGCAGTTGTCGTACGAGATGCGAGCGAAATTCGTCATCGGACGTTCATTGATTTCGCAGTGATCGCCGTGTCGAGTAATTGAACCGCGTCGACGGCCGAAGTATGACGCGCTCGACGTGTCTGTGATTAAAAGATAGCCAACCGATAGCCGCTCTCGAAATTCGTATTTTGCGAAATCGTTTCACTGGATCGCCAAATTGTTTCTGCGGTAACTTGACGCTTTAGCAAACGGAAATTCTAGAATACACTTTTGTTGCTTCGCTGCAATTACAGTTATTTCGTTAGACTCCCCAGTGGGCTATTTCCACGATCTAGCTGGACGAAATTCAATTTTGATAATGATCCATTACGGTGGAACGCGATAGTAGAATCTGTATCTATAATGATATATTAATAGTATCTAAAAATCTAGTTCGCTACGTTTACTCTTGTAGTTCTGGATTATGGCTTTCAAATTCTCTTTCATTCCGTTGTACCGTATCTAACAATGCTATATAAAACATATGTATTGTTATCTTCCACTATTGAAGATACATCAAATACGGTTATCTTGTAAACTTTTCCATTTTTAATAATTAACCAAATGCGGTGGAAAGACCAACATTATTTATCTATTAACTCAATGTCGACAGCAGCAATATTGGCTTCACCTTTTGTGCCAAATTAAATGGGACAAGTGTGATACTTTGACGCGCAATAGATTTTTCTGGATCAACAGGTAAGGGGACAATGGAGGCTTCCTCGTTTTTTTTTGTAGATGACACGGGGCTTGATTTATTTGAATAACTCTTGTCAAACTGAATAATATTTACTACAAGCGTTTGTTATTCCATATAGTCAAAATTATAATGAGAAATAAATTTCCCTTTTAACAATAAACATGTTCAGGAAAAAACTCTATTTTTGAAGCTATTTGGAATCAGTTTAGAAACTGTATATTAATAGAACATATTAATACAGTAACCATAACTGAGATAGTACAACCGGAAAGGGGGTGATTCTAAATCAGGGTAGGACACATTTTGTTTTAAATAATCGTTTTAAATAATCATTTGAAATAATTATTTCAAATACGTCACTATTTTTATTTGATAAATAACATAAAAAAGGTATTTTTATTTTGTATTTATTTCAAACGAATCATATTTAAATAATGTCTTATTTCAAATACTTGTTAATAAATAAAATACTAACTTAATAAATAAAATAAATGAAGTACTAACTAATTAATTAACTGAGTTGTATAACAACAATTTTATTTGATAATGAGTTAAATGTGTCAGATTTTATATAGTAGAGAAATTTGTATTTTAGATGCAATTCACGATACCGACAATATAGAATTGAACATTACTTGAGATATTATATAGAAAAGTATTTGAACACATAAAAAATGAAATGAAACATTATGTATTTCAAATAAATTCCAAATAATGATAAATAATCTGAAATAAAATTATTTGTCTGTTAAAATTGTCTATGAAAATTGTGTGTTAAAATTGTCTATTAAAATTGTCTGTTAAAATCACGTGATTATTTCAAATAACGTGAAACTACATAAAATAATACAACATTGTTATAATAATGTAACATTTTATTTGACCCGCTCTGCACGCGAAATCGTTATCGCCTGTTCTTAACACGTTAATCGCGAAGCTAATTTTGTCCCGCTTCTACTTTACTTTTTATGTAAAGTTAACCGCAAAAATATGCGCAAAATAAGCAAAAGACTTGTTTACCTCACTTCTGTTTAATCTGTTAGAATAAAATCTATTAAGACTGTGAACGTATTTTTGAATAATGTATCAATTATACATATAGGGTAAACTGTACAATAATTGGCATCCTAAGCCAAAATAGTAGTAAAAATCTTTTTATCTTTTTTTGAAATGTTTAAACGAGCTTAACTTTCTATTATTATAAGCTACTAGAGATTTTTCAGCAAAATCAAGTAGTTTTACGAATCATAAATCTTTTATTATAAAATATGTTCATTAAGTCATTTGCACATTTGCTAATAGTCATATGTGGAACTCTGTTATGAAAACTTACAACGTTGCTTTGAAATATAAATAAGAAGCAATAAAAAATGATTTTCTATACCAGGAATTCTTAATATTTGCCGTTTAAATCAAAAGTGTCAATAGTACAGTTTACCCTACTACATTTTATTTTCTAAATTCGATACCGTCGATTCCCAGGGACTGACATAGCGTTTAACGTGTTAAGGAATTACGAAAAACATATAAATATTTCTTGTGGTCCCATACAAAATTATTAGGCGTGTGCGAATATTTGAGTTTCGATCGAGTCCCGAAAGTTTGTAAACGCATAAATATGTTTGGATATCTGTGATTTTAGGTTCATCCGAAACCCGTTGCACTTTCAAGTTTGAAAGCATTTTCATATACCGTAGTGTAATCAAATATGTGTATACAAATATGCACACGCGCAAGAAAAATATTGTACGATGTATTCAGTGCGAAATGGTATTATTTTATTTCAACTTCGTGGAAAGGAAATTGCTCCACGTTTTCTGGTATTAATTTAGTTCTCATGACTGCAGCAATATTGCCAGTGTCAATAAACGGTTCGTAAGGTGCTTGTACAGCACAAACGAAGCTGTCTCGCTGTTGCTACAAGTATGAGAAATCACATGTGATTGCATTTTTACCAATCCACAACATCGGTTTTTCTACACAGAATTTTCTCTAAAAAGTATATTTCTGACTTTTATGATACACACTATTTTGATACTCTTAATACGGAAATTAGTTTTTCTTGTCGAGCTCCGTTATAGTCAACAGACTGCAGATCTTTATGCATTTATATAAAAATCGTGGTGACACGTATTTTAACGATCAGCTGGCGAAGTCAATTTTGATCAACACGCACATTGACTATCAATAGCATTAAACATTCGGCATACAAATATTCTTATATTTGTTATTTTTCCACCACGTTGAAACGCACAGGCTGGTAAACATATTTATGAATTTTTTCAATTTACTGTGGATTAATATTTCTATTTATTAACCAACCTGTAGCTTACAATATCAATTTAGACTCGTGAAGATTTTCATTTGCATTTAATTGACAAATGTTACTCGTTCCGTTTAAACTGAAATAATAGTTCTTTAAAGTGTGCCCAACTTCTGGTAGATACGCAATTTCGAGAAAGCATACATCAGTTAGAACTATTAGTTTTTGTCGATGAAAACGGTGTTAGTGAAATCTCTATAGGCGTTTTTAATATAATCCGATATTCTGGCACTTTTAAATTTGAAAGCAATTTGATAGAATTTTTCGCGAAAGTTTTAATGTTCGGATTAATAAAGGCTTCTGTGCATATCCATGATGTACATAAAAATAAACTAGATCCGGACCACAGAGTTTTTAAAGCTCTCTATTTTATCCGCGTGTTTATCAAAAGGAAAAAAATATAGAGTGGATGGGCAATCTCAGCTGGAAGGAATCACCTCAAAGCTTAGTCAGCGTTACACGAGTTTCGGTCGTTTTCAATTATCCTAAAAGTCGGCTCGGAATACGCTCTGCGGGAAAATGAAATTGCAATTTTTGTTGTTGTTGTTGTTGTTGATATGAAAGCACTCTTTAGGCTCCGGATACATCATATCCGATGTCTAGGGTTTATTAAACATTAAGAAAGAAGATTATTAAACAAACCTTGATAAGTGAATATTTATTACAACTGTTTCTTCTAAGTTGCCTTCGCTAAATGTTGTATGATAATGAAATAATGTTCTAATAATGAAAACCGCGATACAACTGGGGAAAAAGTAATTTCAAGCGAGAAATTAAGTCACAAATATAAAACAGCCTTTTCTCATTTGTGGCCCCGTTTGCAAAAAAATGAAATTTGAAAGTGCACTTGGTAGGCGTGCACTTCGCTAGTTTTCAACCAAATGCAGCAGGAATAAATGACGGGAGACCTTGTTACCAGAAAATATACAGAGAAATTATGAAATAATGTATTCTTCTTTGCAACTTCGTTTTCGAGATAATCCAATTCGATTGTTTGTCGATTGCCCCCGCGTTTAACCGAATCGAAATATGACGCTTCAAACAAGGAGGAGGTGTCATTCCGCATTTATTAACTGTATTCGCGAATAATATAACTAACGAAGTGCGCGTGTACACGATAAATACTCAATTTTAACCTTTCACCTGACTTTTCAATTATGATTTATTTAGGGAGACGTAACGTAAGCCAACGAAAATTGATTGTAAATACTATAATTAATATTTGTCTCCCACTCTACCCTCCTCCTTCTATGACGCTATTCCCCTACGGTCCTTGGATTTTGTCCAGCTGGCGTGTTTGTTTTGACCAGCTGTCAGTGTAGTCCGGGAATAAGTTGATTCACATAATCGAGTGGTTCATATAATGGGAGTCCACCTGTGTTCCACTAATGACTAGATTTTTGTTTCGAGTACACATTCGTACAAGAGAATTTCGCTCAGCTAGAGTTCGGTTAACCAGGTGCTGAAATTACATCATATAAATGAAGTACAAACAAGTGCCTATGGTTGCCAACAGTACCTCGAAAGCAAATTTTAAAAGCGCCTCTGGCCGCCAACGGTAGCCAAAGGGTTACACGTGTAATGTAACTACAACGAATAGTCGTGAAATTAAAACACATGGATATTCGTGTACAGTAAAGTCGCGATTCTTGTCAAACAGCCTGTGTTCTGCACGGACAGTGATCGCATACCGACATTATTTTTTTACGATTGCGTCTACGGCTCCGAAAGTTCAAATGAAAGCCGAACGTAGAGAAGGACAGCATGACAGTGGAGTGGGTAGGCGCCTGACTGTGATCGCGTACCCGATCGCTGACAGTGAACGCGACTTTACTGTATTTAGATTAAGATCCGGATTTGTTTATCACATACGTTCACGTGCATTTATATAAATGCGGAATAGGGAACTCTAGTTATTGCCCGGTTCCGTTCGGCTGGTTAGAGAATCGCTATTCTAGTCCCTCGAGCTGCCTCGCGTATAAAACGACACGATGATCCTCGTGCTCGATCTCGAAGCGATCCACCATCGGTCTTTCGTCTCTCCTGACTCTCCTGACTCTCGTGGTCGAATCGTTGGGAGACCGTCGCGTCGCGTCGCGTCGCGTCGGTCAATCCGTCACACTAGATGTTCGCTTCAAGGCACCGAGAAGATACAACCTCCGGGTTCTCCGTATTCCTCCCACGGCTCTCCGCTGAGAACACCAATGAGTTCCGGTCACGGCACCCCTCAGGATTCGCCCCACGTGGCCAGACATCGCAGGGACTCGGAACACTCGTCTGGCGTCGGATCAAGACGAGGCTCGTCCGACGTCGTTTCGCCTTTGCCGGAAGGTCCCTCCGGATCGCCGGACGGACGGGCTCGTCGACGATCGGACTACAGTCCTCATCAGGGTAGGTCTCGGCTGGATTTACTCTACCGTTCTTGTTTCCATCCACCGCTGATCGACAGACAATTTTCAATGATACCGTATTATTACCGTCATTGCAAAGTCTTGACACGATCCGCGCTTTATCTTTAAGGCGGTTGACTCGTTTCCAGGATTGCAAGATTGCGGGGTTCGCGTTCTGATTTCTCGATAATATGAAAATCGGGTTTCTCAGTAGTCAAAAACGCTAGATAAAAGATCGATCTAGGGTGTTGCCGCCCTCAAAAATCCTATTTTTTCGTTTACGAGGAGTAATTTGCATTATTCGGTAGCATGTAGCTATGAAAATAGCATGTGCGCAGTTGTACAGTTCCGAATAATGAAAATTATGCCTCGTAAACGAAAAATAGGACTTTTGAGGGCGACAGCGCCCTAGATCGATCTTTTATCTAGCGTTTTTGAATACTGAAAAAACCTATTGTTGTATTATCGGGAAATGAGACTCGAACCCCGCACACTCGCAATACTGCAAAAATGAGTCTACTCTCTTAATTTGCTATTTGTTACCAAAAAATGTGTTACAATCGATCGAGCAGTTGCCATCGTGGTTCTATGGCTCTTTGTCATCATTATGGTAGCATTCGTACGACTTTTTTTATAAACACTGACCGACTTTGCGTTGAAGAAACAATCGACGTGATTTTTAAAGCTTATAAAGACGTAAAATTTGGACCATTTAAGCTGTTTTCTAAAGAGCGAAATAAGTAGAAATGCGACGGTGTAATGTGTGGAAGTGTCATATTTAGACGGCGGACTATATTAGATTGCGGGTTTTATGTATTGGATTGGAACGAAAGTTCGTAGCGTTTAAAACTCAAAAATAAAATTGGGATATTTATACATAGATTTGTTCGATAACATATTTTCCATTCTCTTCTATTACTTTTGGCCATTTTTTAGGGGACTTATGTTATTCGAGAAACCTATGAATAAACATCTTAGTTTTATCTTTGATTTAAAAACCATGCGATCTTTCGTTCCAACCTAATATTTATAAAAATGGATAGGTTTAATTTAAAATAGTAAAGACATTAGAAAAATTTTAAAATGTTATTGTGCTGTTTTCGTCTTATTAAACATATTGAAAAATAATTCGGTAATTCGATAGAATACTTTTCTTTTGCACAAAAATCCGCAGCCTGGTCATATTTTTATTTGACCCAGCATGCGGACTGGGTCATTGGAATCCATCACGATGACTTTAGAAATGCTTTTTTATTTGCGAGAACTCAAGAGAGGATTATCCACAGGCTGTCTTTTTGGAAGACAGGATTCTATTTGAAGAAATAAGTAAAAGAAAACAAATAACATTTTCCTGGTTGACGCTTCGTTTAAAAGAAAGTAATTTGAAAGTTTAACAGATCCGTATTTGCAAGAAGTAGAATTGGTTGGGCATGATCAGACGCGTCAGCATCTAAATATGCAAGTTGTATTGGTTTAAAACTTTAAAATGGAAGCTGCATATAGGGTGCGGCTGAATAACATGCACAAGCAGGCACGAGGTAATTTCTTATAAAAAAAATAAGAATAAAGCATGGAATAACATTTTATCATCCAAAGCTTCGTTTTCGAGAAAACCGAATTTGAAAATGCAGCAAATATGCATGCTTTTAGATAGGAACCGTCTGACCCGTCTGGTGCGTCTGATCATGACCAACCAATTCTACTTCCAGCTATACTAACGCAAGCAAAACCGACGTGTGTTATTCCTTTCTTCCGATTTATTTTACATTTAGAATTAACCCCTATCCGCTTATACATGTTATTCAGCCCTGTAAAAGCACGTTAACGTGGACTTTGGATTTTTACGCAAAATAAAAAGTTTGCAAGACACAGAGGCTAAATGAAAATTTATATCCTTCACGAATAATTTTAATACAGTCAAAATAATATATAAATACACTTTAATAACTCTTTTAGTCTTCTCAATGTTCTAAATTGCACCTAATCACTTTTCTCATAAATGCATGCAATCCGGAGTCTACTTGTAACAAATGCAGATTTGTATCATCCGTCTACTTGTGGCTGTGTTTTAATGATTCAGACTTTGCCACTCGGATGCTGTGTTCAGTAAACCTGGAAAAGAGGCAAGTTTCCAGTTATAAATCTCTTTACCACCCGCAATATGAAATAGTAATACAGATTTTGAGTAACAAGCTCCCATTCCAATAGGTAACACACATAGCGATACATCCGCAATCTCATACACATCGAAAACAGAATTCGATATAGAAATCACTATGTCTTATATTATCGATCATAATAGAAGTATGGTGGTAAGAGATATGACACAGTCAAGAATAAAAAAAGGAACACCAAAACGTATATGTAAGCGATAGCTACATGATATACAGGGTGTTCATTTGAAAACTTTCCAGCCGAATATCTCGAAAAGTATAAAAGATATTAAAAAAGTGTAAAACGCGTGTCCAAGGATTTCGAGGGGGAAAGAGGTGGGCAGTATCAGTTTTTTATTTGGGTGGCGTTTTCAAGATCGTTTGAAGGTCAATTTTATTTTTTCAAATGGAAACCTATATTTTTTATTATGGGATCTTATTGTACGTAAAAAGTCCAGCAATTTTTGTAGGATACGTTTTTTCATCTGCGCACCAGTTTCGGAGATAATTAAAGAGAAGTAGAGCGAGTCATACTTATACTGTTATACTGCGAGAAAGTTTGTAATAACTTTATAACTATAAAAAATTTTCAAAATGTTCTCCTTTGTTTTCTAATCAATAATACAGACGATTCTTAAATTCTGAACGAACATTTTTGAAGGTATCGTCGCAGAATTGTACAGGAATGTAGAGCTATTCCAATAGATACCTTCGAAAATGTTCGTTAAGAATTCTCAAAATGTTCTCCGTTGTTGTCTAAAGAATAATACAGACGATTCTTAAATTCTGAACGAACATTTTTGAACGTATCGTCGCAGAATTATACAGGAATGTACAGCTATTCCAACAGATACCTTCGAAAATGTTCGTTAAGAATTCTCAAAATGTTCTCCGTTGTTTTCTAAAGAATAATACAGACGATTCTTAAATTCTGAACGAACATTTTTGAAGGTATCGTCGCAGAATTGTACAGGAATGTAGAGCTATTCCAATAGATACCTTCGAAAATGTTCGTTAAGAATTCTCAAAATGTTCTCCGTTGTTGTCTAAAGAATAATACAGACGATTCTCAAATTCTGAACGAACATTTTTGATCGTCTGTTGTAATAGCTCTACACTCCTGTACAATTCTGCGACGATATCTTCAAAAATGTTTGTTCAAAATTTGAGAATCGTCTGTATTATGAATTAGAAAACAACGGAGAACATTTTGAAAATTTGTTATAGTTATAAAGAAATTACAAACTTTCTCGCAGTACAAGTATGACTCGCTCTGCTTCTCTTTAAATATATCCGAAACTAGTGCGTGGATGAAAAAAAGTATTCTACGAAAATTGCTGGTCTTTTTGCGTACAATAAGATCCCATAATAAAAAATATAGGTTTCCATTTGAAAAAACAAAGTTGACCTTCAAATCACCTCGAAAACGCCATCCAAATAAAAAGCTGATAGTGCCTCTCTCTTTCCCTCTTTTCTCTCGTAATCCTTGGACACGTGTTTTACACTTTTTTAAGATCTTTCATACTTTTCGAGATATTCGGCTGGAAAGTTTTCAAATGAACACCCTGTATATTTCTGAAAGTTGAAGTCATGTATCACTTCACGATTCAGCAATATATTATATATGTAGTTGCTTTCGTGCAGCCAATATTTCATGATATTGCTGTAAATCAGTGTAGCGGGGATCTACCACTCCACGGAATTGGGAAAAACGAATTACAACATCGATGATCACAATTCCAATACACACTTCTCGTACAATCAAATTAATTACCATTATTTATACTTATCCACAATCTTTAAGGATAGAGATCAAAGTAAATCCTTAGGATTTGTATGTAAATTTGCAATTAGAAACGTCATAATATGTGACTCTTATCAAGAACGGGTGGACTGAAACGAGAGCTTAAAGAGCAGTTAAATACGAATATGTACGTCGTATAAGGGTGTGTGTGAAATTGCTGACACTTAAGCTCGAGTCCTGTTAGAATTCCGAAAATATTTAACGACATTGGACTGTTGGGATTCCCGAGATTAGAGTACCGGAATAATGTGAATTAAGGAGCACTGCTTTGAAATTATATGGTTTCATTTTCAGGGATAATCTGGTATTTACATATTTCACCGATAGTACACATGTTTATTCATTTTACTATGTTTATTGTTTCGACTATTAACCTTGACATTACTGATAAGCGATCTCATTGCTTAATTACTCATCTGGAATTACGTATAGTCTAACAATGTCTGAACAATGTTACATAATTAAACATGTTATATCACCACTAAACCAATCACTACCGGTCAAAATGACCGGTTCCAGATTTATTATTTTACAATTATCGAAATAATAAAAATGATTTTATAAGAATTGATTGTATAAATAAATGAATAAAGTCTAAATAATCTTGTCATTTTTATAAGGGAACATGCATCAGTTAGTTTCAAGGCTCGGTAGGTTTAGCGTTAATGAAAAATCGAATTTCACGTCACTTGGAGAAAAAAACACGATACTCTGAATAATAATTGGATTGGACATTCGAAACTTGTTTACCAACTTCGGATCATCAAATGTCAAATTGGATAGTTTTTCTAAACTATCGAACTATTTGATACTTCGTAACAAGAAGTTAGCGTGTTCGAGTTGGACAAACTTGTGTAGATAAAGACCACTTTATTGTCTATCGGACAGCCGTATGGGACCCATAAACTCTCGGCCCACTCAAGAACAATGTCGAGCCGAATAGGTACCCGCATCGTCTTATACCGAAAGAAAACTGTAATTCGAAAAAAGTGCTTAGAATTATCTCACCCCTTTCGTTTTAATACACTCTTTTCTGGAACACCCTGTATATCGATATCATGAACTAAACAGCTAAGAAGCCGTAACAGCCGTGCTACATGCGATGCAGTTATATTCCGCTGCTTCGTGTCGTTCATTTATTTACCACTTACACAGTCCTCGTAATTTCTGATCGCCGAGCCCAGGGGATAATTGCAATTTAGTTAATTACTTGGCATGTCTGACCCGCCAGTTTTATTCGTCCGGAAGATATGCGCAATTGAGCCGACCACAAACACACCGGCCCAACCCGATACCGCCCTCGACTATGAATTTTCAGGTTGGTTTTAAAACTGCCGCTTTGATGTGGACTTTATTCGACGTGGACCGTGTAGCCGTGATATTGAGATATAAATAGGATGCTGTTTGATCTCTTGTCAGAATTTTTTCTTCTCAAGTAAACCGATGTTTCGCGACCCAGACGGGCTCTAGTATTTAGTAGGGATAGTTTTTAAAATTGTTGACGCTGAAACATTAATACTTTCAAGTATTTTATGGTTAGTTTCAATTATTAACCCCAACAATGTCGTTAGACTCGTGATGAAGATTCTGGATAGAGTCTAATAAATATATGTATGTTATTAATTGCCTTTAAACCGAAATAAAATTTGATTTTGTTGTAGTCGATATACGGGGACATTGAGATATAAAATAGGATGCTGTTTGATCTCTTGTCAGTATTATTTCTTCTGAAGTAAACCGAAGTTTCGCGACCCAGACGGGCTCTAGTATTTAGTAAGGATAGTTTTTAATATTGTTGAGAGAGAGAGAGAGAGAGAGGGAGAGAGAGAGAGAGGCGCTGAAGCATTAATACTTTCAAGTATTTTATGGTTAGTTTCAATTATTAACCCCTACAATGTAGTTAGACTCGTGATGAAGATTCTGGATAGAGTCTAATAAATATATGTATGTTATTAATTTCCTTTAAACCGAAATAAAATTTGATTTTGTTGCAGTCGATATACGGGGACATTGAGATATAAAATAGGATGCTGTTTGATCTCTTGTCAGTATTTTTTCTTCTGAAGTAAACCGATGTTTCGCAACCCAGACGGGCTCTAGTATTTAGTAGGGATAGTTTTTAATATTGTTGAGACGCTGAAGCATTAATACTTTCAAGTATTTTATGGTTAGTTTCAATTATTAACCCCTACAATGTAGTTAGACTCGTGATGAAGATTCTGGATAGAGTCTAATAAATATATGTATGGTGTTAATTTTCTTTAAACCGAAATAAAATTCGATTTTGTCGTAGTCGATATACGGGGTTTTTCTCTTAAGCGTGACTCCTAGAATATCTTCTTTGATTTTGACAAAGTAAAGTAAATTTTTTATGTATCATTTCGGGTACCCGAGCCTCGAGTCGAGTCGGTCAATGATCGAGTCGGGTTGGGTCGGGATCCCGAAAGTTTACAAAGTTCGAGTACCCGCGATTTCGGGTCCCGAAAGTTTGCAATATTCGGGTACTCAAAGTTTTATTTATATAAGTATAATGTTTTATGATTTTTGAGTTCAATCTTTTATTTTCACTGGCAGGTTCAGAATGATTTTTCTATTTTTAGTGTAATCGGTTATAAAACTTCGTGAGGAAGAAAAAGGTTTTAGAATACATTCTGCGAAACAATAGTATTTTATTCTAAGTTCGTATGCAGGAAGCATAATTGTCCTACTTTTTCCGATACAAGTTTTGTTCTCGTGGATGTGACAATATTTCCAGCGACAGAAAACAATCGTCAGCTGGATACTTGAGTGGCAGGAATGTCAAGGTATTGTCTTGCTGTTTCTGCAAATGTAGGTAACCGTTTACAATTGCATTTCCACCATTTCCAATATTGAAAACTTTCGGGACCCCGAAATCGCGGGTACCCGAACTTTAAAAATTTTCGTGATCCCGACTCGATCCCGAACACATTTCCCGACCCGACCAGAACCCGAAATTTCCATTACTCGCACACCCCTAGTAATTTCGAACGGTATAAAGTGGCGAGTATCGCACAGGGGATATTTTCTCGTAGTTTTCAAATAATTACATATGTTTTTGTGTTGCACATCGCTTAGCTTATCCAAAAATACATTTAAATATATACTGTGACATGACCTTCAATTGTCCTTGAACTTCGAAGATGAAGGTCAAACTTAAATTTCGTTTCCAAGGAGAATACAAGCTTTGCGAGAAATGCTAACACCTGCAAATCTGTAGAAAGTGTCTTTCGTATCACGATTCATCGGATCGAAGTTATTAAAATGATACATTTCTTCGAAGGTATTCGAGGCTCGTCAAGCTACAATAATTTCACCGCGAAACTTAAATTATCCAGATCGACGACGTGCAGTCGCTATAAAAGGATATCGTAGTCTAGACATTGTGCGAATTGCGTGCATGATTTAATAGGTTCGCATTCCTGTTCGTGCGGTAGACATAATTTTTCATTATTTTCAGAATAAAATTTGCTACGTTTTTGTGGCCGTCATTCGTTCGCAGAGTTTTTCTCCGAAAATGTTATCTCTTGCCCGCTGCTCCTGTTTGTCTCCCGAAATAAATAGTTGCTGAAAACATAGAGCTTGTAAAACGTTAGTTTTTAATCTGTTTCATTCGTCGGAGCAGTTCCGGCACAGATTAATGAATAAATGATTAAAGACCTACGATAAGATAGGGATTTTGTTGGGTTATGGATTGAATTTGTCCCACGGACGTATAGGCACTTATTTATTACAATACTTTATTATTATTTGACAAACGATACAGGGTAATATCTAGGAAACGTCCTTTTACTCTTCGCGTATCCTTCATTAGGTCTAACGAGAGAGCGAGTCTCCTATTGGTCGTCCTGAATAGAGACGCGTAGTAGTGGTGGCTCCGTTATCGGTAATAACGAACCGATTTGAATTTAGGTTGTGTTCGCCGTTATTGACTGATTTTTAACAGATTTGATAAGAGCTAATTTTAATCTAAGTCAGGACAGAATCTTGAAATAATGAAAAAATATTATGGCGATTACGCTGGTCGTGGGAAACATTAAATAATTACCCAACACTAATTTCATCTCATAATTGAGGAAACGCTCGGCAGCTAACGGGCTACGAAATAATTAACATTTGGATAAAGTATTAATTGTAGCAGTGCAACATCGAAGCTCTCTCTTTTAAATGTTCGATGTCTAAACGTTTCAGTTAATCAATTGCTCCGTAATTATTATCTGCGAATGCATTATCCAGTGGGTGTTTCGTGCTGCAGGTTTAATCCACCCGAAGTTTGTGCAAGTTGAAACCGGTTATAACGTTGCGAAGGAAAATTATATCATTGGAAGATCTAGCCTTATCGCTTAATGAATGTGAATTTTGATTGCACGCGCATAGAATAATTAATAACTCTTTCGCATGCTAACCCCGGAAATTATTTTACAGAAATTTAAATATATCGCGAAGTACGGTCTTAATTATGACCTAGCGTTCAGTTATGATATTTTTATAGTCTCAAAAAATCAGATAACTCGCGTAAATCTCAGGCGACAAAGCAAAACGACGGAATGAGCGTATCAAAACTCGGTTTAACGCAAAGTTAGTAGTTTGTAATAATAACTTCACAGCTGTAAGCATCGAAATCATTTCCTCGAAATTTTTCCTAATTTATTTGTCAGTCGTTGTTCGATTATTATTTGCGCTGCATGTAATACGTTACGTTAAATACATGGTTCGTTTATTACTATACTATAATTCCATCCACTGCTCGAACAAATGAGTCCGCATTCATGTTTATAAATTTAATGTTTATTTGTGACATTGCAAGTCTAAGACTGCGAACAATTAAAATATATTACATGATTAATATTTGAGAATCACGATTTTATCCGCAGTGTCTTATTTCATGTATTATATTTACTTTTGTCCGACGCTGTACCCAATCGTAGCATAAGAAATGGCTAACCGATCCACCCGTTGTACTCGTGCGTAAATAATCTCAGGGAATGAGAATAGACCCTTAATCTGTCTCTTTAATCCGTTCATTTATAAATTCTTGAACGATCGTCACAGTTTCTCGGCGTCGCGCGTCGCACGCTTCAATATCCAGGCAAACAATAGTTTATCAGAGCACTCGAAGAAAGGGGAGAGAAAAGAAAAATGAGCGAGGAGAGAGAATCGTTCAGGTGATAGACGGTTGGGAAAGAGAAAAATGGCGTGGTTGAAAGGCGTGAAGGGGTCCGCCGCGCCGCGACGCGCGCCGCCGCAGCCACGTCTGAGAACACCGTTTATTCCAGTGCTATTCATTCCATTGCTCAGTCGCGTTCCACAAAAACTATCCGCGTCTACACTTCAAAGGGTTGAATGAGGGCCAGAGAGTGTGGCGTAGGGTGGCGGGTGTCCGTGCGTAGAATCGGCCACGAGGGATGCATGCGCAGGGCGGTGGGGCGTCGTAACTCGTAGCTACGATTGCGTGCAAAGCCGACCCCTCGCGTGGCCTTGCTTTCGCAGTGGAGTGAGTTTATCACTGTCAGGCATGGTAACGAGATAGTAAACAGTGTCGCGGAGAACGTCGAATACACCTTGCTCTACCTCCCCTTACGGCCACTATTTGCATCTAGATGAAATTTTTGTTGCGTTTTACGGTCGCTTCAATCTGTTTGATCGCGTTACAACGACACATCGAATCGTCGCCCCTGTAAATAATCCCCGTACACGATGTTTCATTGGACAATTTTATCGGAGTAGTCACTTCACCTTTTCCCTTCACACCGTTCTCATGATACGATGATTTTATTATCCCCGTTATCCTATTACGAACATTTCTTGTGTAATCATTGTGGTAACAGTGTTTTTGAACTTTATTTATTAAAAGTATACAGGGTGGGGCAATAACTATGACCACTTTAAGTATTGCCGTTATTTGTAATAATATGAAAAAATGTTGTATACAAAACTTACACGGTATGGTGGGGGACATATTGCGATACAAACATTTTCTGCGTGGGTGGATGCATAGAGAGGTTTCAAGGTCACCTTGATTTTTTAAAATCGAAAGACCTACTTTCTGTATAATGAATCGATAGATTATCTGAAAGAAATGATTCATCTGAAGAAATTATTCTTTCATAAAGAATGAAAATTATTTCGATGATATCTCGTTAACTATTAGATTTAGGACGTATGGAGGTCAATACATTTTTACTCAGGATTCGATAATCTATCGATTCATGACACAGAAAGTATATCTTTCCATTTAAAAAAAGTCAAGGTGACCTTGAAATCTCTTCTATGCCTCCACCTATGCAGAAAATGTTTGCCATAATATGCCCCCCTCTATACCGTGTAAGTTTTATATAGAGGGTGGGGCAATAACTATGACCACTTTAAATATTTCCGTTATTTGTAATAATATGAAACAATGTTGTATACAAAACTTGCCTGGTATAGAGGGGGGCATATCGTGACACAAACATTTTCTGCGTGGGTGGAGTCATAGAGGAAACTTCAAGGTAACCTTGATTTTTTTAAATATAATGTCCTTTTTTATACCATAGATCGATAGAGTATCAAAATCTGAGTATAAAAGTGTTGACCTTCATATGTCCTAAACCTAATAGTTAACGAGATATTATCGAAAAAAGAAAGAAAATTATTTCGATAATATCTCGTTAACTATTAGATTTAGGACATATGGAGTTCAATACATTTTTACTCAGAATTCGATAGTCTATCGATTCATGATACAGAAAATAGGTCTTTCCATTAAAAAAAATCAAGGTGACCTTGAAATCTCCTCTTTGCCTCCACCCACGCAAAAAATGTTTGTGCCACAATATGGCCCCCTCTATACCGTGTAAGTTTTGTATATAACATTTTTCCATATTATTACAAATAACGACAATATTTAAAGTGGTCATAGTTATTGCCCCACCCTGTATATAGATAAGGGATCGAATAGGTATTAGACTTTAATACATAACAAAATATTCTGATTCGCAAGCAACGCACTAAGCCTTCACTCTTCGCGATCAACCAACAACTGACTCATTCTCTCACAAAAATGTCCTTCTCTCGCCCTCACTCATACACCCGCACTCATCCCCATAACCTGAGTGTGTCTTCGGAAAACCCAGCCGACCCTTGGGCCTGGTTTTCGTCCGGCACGCTTTCTCTTTAATGGCCTTCTTCCCTTGGGCCTGGCTTTTGCCAGGCCTTTCTGTTTTATGGCCATCTTCCTGCCATTGAGGACCCAACGACATCCTGTCTAAAAATCCGTTACTACATCATTAGACTGATAAACATACAGTGCTGTTCACTTGAATAGCCTCGAATACTCCATATAACAAATGAATGACGTCGAGGAAGAATTCGATTACCTTTCCGTAAATCATAATAGTAGTAGGAAAATCCGTCTGGTTCATCCAGATTGAATTTTTTCTCTTGTGAGAAAATTATATCGTGTCATTTTTGAGTCCATCTCATATGCGTTCTAGCAAATTGGAGTCGGGCTTCGATATGCGTTCTCATTAACGCAGGTTTTCTTTGCATTTTCTAGCGTTTTATGTATGGAACACTTTGTATGACACGTCTAATAGTTGAAAATTTTGTTCCAACTTCCTGTTTGACCTTCTTAAGGGAAACTTTTGCATTCGGAATTTTACGTAAAGTTGTTTTCCCTTTATAATTTTTTCCTTTTTTTGAGGGGTTATTACAGAAATTATTAATTACTTTAGCGCTCCTATTAATTCTTTTCCCAATTTCTCGGTTTGAATACCCTTCTTCTTTTAAAACTTTAATTTTTCCAATTTCCTCTACAGTCAATAACTTTCCGCGACCCATATTAGCACAATGATAATAATGATATAAAAAATAATGGATATAATACTTAACCTAGATGTGAAATGTAGACTTGTTGCGGATATGGCTTTGTCTGATCTATCGCAATACGACAACTAACCGTGACCAAACAATGTAAGGCTATTCATGTGGAAGCATCTTATTTTGACTAACACAAAGTTTCATGCAAGTGTACATATCGATGTAAACATATTATATATCACTTACAAATTCATATTATAAACGAATTGAACTAATAAGCAAGAAATTTGTCCACGATTCCTGTCTTTGATATAAACTTATATATTTTTTCACCCGAGGCTAATCAAGTAAACAGCACTGTAGATTCTATTTACACCAGTGAAGTTACATTTGAATTAATGTAGAAGCAATCCGAGCTAATACAGATTTCATTTACATAAGTGCAGAATTAATATAATCTGAGTTATATAGAAATAATTTAAATTACTCTACACGAATAATGTAGAATTTATTTGAATGACTGTAGAAGTAAGGTAAAATTAATCTCAGTTAAGGTAGACTTAATTTGTATTTAATTTCTATGGAAGTAACTGTATAGTTATAATTATTTTGGATGAATACGAAGCTGACGTGAAATTAATTTAATCTAATCCCGAGTTAAAGTAGAATCTGTTTGAAATAATGTAGAATTAATTTGGATTAATTTAGAGTGGTAGATTTAATATTGAGATATGAAACAAATTATCATGTTTTCACGAAGTTACCTAGCAGAGTATATTTATAATGATCATTCCCCAATGATAAACAAAATAGGATTGTAAGCTGCTTCATGGGGAATATGAATTCGCATGTATGCAAGCATAAGTTTCGGCACGTCCTAGTCCACGTCAAGGCGTAAAGTCGGACAGGCAGAGCTGATTATTATTCCAGATATAAATACGGGTCGGCTATTGTTGCGTTACTCTATCTGCAGACGTCAACTGATGGAATTACATATTGCTACAAGTATGGATGGCCAATCCTTTCTTTGATATAAACTTATATATGTATATTTTCACCCGAGGCTAATCAAGTGAACAGCATTGTATTTTTAGTATTTATCTCTCTTATAACAATAATCAAATACAGTGAGAGTAAAAAGTATTCGTACGCCCTCTAAAATAGAATAACTCTTTTATAATTGCACCAAACGACCTGATTTTTTATAAACAATTAGAAGCATTGGTTTACGAAATGATATGCAAAAAAGATTTTGCAAAAATTATAATTTACAAGATTACATGCAAAAATAAGTAAGGCATTTTAAAAATTTTTATTTATTTGGGCCATCAATGAAAATTTAAAATATATGTTTTGTAGATCTATGTTAGTTATACGCATACTGAAAATTTCATCCAAATCGGTTGACGCAGGAAAAAACAACACGCATCGAAAGATGTACGATTCTGTGGATTTTATGCAGAAACTGATCAAAAGTCGTGTAAAACTACGATTTTCACCATTTTTAGCCGCTTGTAGCTCGCGTGTATGTCAATGGATTTCGATGAAATTTTCAGTATGTGTATACCTAACATAGATCTACAAAACATATACGAGGTGTGATCAAAAAGTGATTTCTTGTGACTTTTTATTTTTATCAAAAAATATTTATTTATTCATCAATATTTAGGTTTCCCCTTCAAAGTAATCCCCCTCAGATATAGTACACTTGTGCCAGCGCTTTTTCCAATCCTCAAAGCACTTCTGATGAGCACTTTTTGGTATAGCTTTGAGCTCTTCCAGCGATGCAGTCTTTATCTACTCGATCGTTGCAAATCTCCGTACTTTCATGGGTTTCTTCAGTTGTGGAAACGGGAAAAAGTCGCAGGGGGCCAAATCCAGTGAATTTGGTGGCTGAGGCATGAATGTGGCGTTGTTGAGCGATGCTCATGCGACGTTCCTTCTGGTCAAAATTAAGTAGTTTCGGAACAAACTTTGCTGACACACGTCACATGCCCAAAACATCCGTTAAAATTGCTTGGCACGAACCAAACGAGATGCCGATATCATCGGCAACTTCTCTAATGGTAATTCGACGATTCCCCAACACTATTTTTTTCGCTTCTTCAACGTTTTCATCGGTTGTTGACGCGCTGGGGCGTCCAGGGCGAACTTCGTCGTTAACATCTTCTCAGCCTTCTTGGAAGAGCTTGTACCACTTATAAACATTTTTTTTACTCAGTGTACACTCACCGTATGCCACTGTCAACATTTCAAGTGTTTTGGATCACTAAATTCCATTTTTTACACAAAATTTGATTCAAATTCTTTGATCCATTTTTTTCGACAGCAGAAAATCGCCGAACACGCAAAACACTTCTAACCTTTATGCTTCTCGCAAACAAACAAAAAATGCTATATAGCTGAAACTGTGAACATATGTTCGGGACGAGTGTCCCAGCATAAGAAAAAAAAGAAAACGAAAATCGACGGTAGCTATCCCGCGAAATTCAAAAAGTCACCTTACTTTTTTATCACACCTCGTATTTTAAATTTTCTTTAAGGGCCCACATAAAAAAGTTTTAAAAAATGCCTTTTTTATTTTTGCATGTAACCTTGTAAATTATAATGTTCGGAAAATCTTTTTTGCACATCATTACGTAAAACAATGCTTCTAATTGATTATAAAAAATCAGTTCGTTTGGTACAATTATTAAAAACTTATTCTATTTTAAAGAGCGTACGACAACTTTTTACACTCACTGTATATAATTATTTCTAATAAATATCTCTCTAGCTAAGAAACAGTTTGTCATGTTGTTACGTGATAATATTGTGAATAATAATAAATAGGCTGCGGAACATTATGCAAAATAAAAATTATTTGCATCAACTGCAACAAACAAGAGCCAAGTAATAATTTCAATGTTCAATCAGCTAATATCATATGTATATCATATGTTCTTCAGCTTGAACTAATACATTGATGTTCTTAAATTCTTTTAATTTGTTCATTGTTTTAAATTGTAACTACCCATTTTTGTCATAAATGCATAAAATCTGCAGTCTAATATTGAATGTACACGTTGACATATGTTTATAAGAACCGTACTAAATACGTGAACTGTAGAAAGTGAACGCCAGTCTAAAAAGTTATAGAGTAAGCAAGTAAGAGTTAGTAAGGAAGATTAATGAAGTAAGAGTAAAACGCTTACACATTTACAATGCCAATTATTTTTGGATAAGGCAGAATAAATAAGATAATAAATACCTTCCTCCCAGCCACAAACCCGGTGCAGTCGATAATACTTTCTTTAATATTTTACCACAGACAATATGAAAGGTCAGCAACAATATTTATTAACAGACTGCGGATCTTTATGTGAAATAAAAACTTTCCATCTGAATCGCAAGAAACTGGGGTGAAATAATAATTTAATTTCTTCCTTAATACATTTAATAGGTTAAAAATAATAAAATTGTACCTTTAAATGCTTCTAATGTTTTTCCTGCTTTGAATTATACCTACTCATTTTTGTCCTAAATTCATATAATCCGCAGTCTATTTATTATGGTTACGGCATAAAGTTTCAAACATGTCTATGTGTATGTCGGAACAAATGAGATCCATTTAGCATCTCCCCCGTAATTACCTTAGTTTGTAATGGTTCATTATACGGGTAATGTTTTCTTTTCGTATGTACATTGAGAGAAAATTAAAATTAGACGATGGGAAATTGTAGACTGAGAGCTAGATTTAAACTTGAATTTCCATTTAATTTTTGAATAATTTAACTCTGCATTACTAAATTATGCGTGAATATAACCAGGCCAATTACACAAACGAATATAATTAAACATTTTTAATTTGACGATAAAAAATTGTTTTACCTTATGAAGAAGCAGGATATATGAAATGAAACAGTTTTATTTGTTGCTGAATATGTTAATTGAAGCATTTTCAACGTATAGTTCTATCAAAGTATAGTTACGCACTGTTAATTTAAATAGCAGTCAACAAATATATTCACATGCGAAAGTTAATTATTTACCAGATAATAAAACAATCCAAGAAACTGAGAGTGTACGTACTTTTGAAAGGTATTTGATCGAAGAAATTCAGTATTAATTAATGGACATAGAAAAACGTTTATTAACCGTACAGAAAATAAAATGGAATAAATATTTTTACTTAAATGAAATATAGAGTTCAATAAAAAATTACAAATAATAAGCCTTTATTCAAGCGACAATTCTTCTGCAATCGAGTTTGTTAAAAACATCGGAATTGTTGTTATATTTTTACACAGCTACTACTTAAAAATTTCATTGTTATATTTTTCACAATCCAATGAACATCGAATAAACAGACACTATTTTTAAAGAGACAAAAAGAATAATGAGGTTTTCAAATATTTTCGTTCGAATGTAAATAATTGGGTGATGGCGTTAACAATTTTAATTGAACAATTTCTGCCAGAGGCCACATATAATAACACGCTGTTTTAGTAGCCTCGGACAGCAGGAAAAATAGAATTCTCGGAAACTGTTATTTGTATTTGCCGTTGCTTACTGCTATAAACGATGCAATTGCAGCCGGACATAAACCAGCCTGAAATACTTCCTGTTTCCAGCAGAGAAACAACCCTAAGAAATATCGTAGAACGCACGGCGAAAAGCTTGTAGAATACCCGACTTGACCCGAACTATGCAACATGTTTCACGGTAGCAGACCACCGATCCAGACTTCAGATTTCGTACACGGAAAACTTGTGCTCGTTGCGATACGGAAAGATGCAGAGGTGCGCCAAGCGTTTCCAGCTTATGCAAACTAAAACCCAAACTTTTACAACCCTGGAACTGCTAGTCATCTATCGTGAAAGTATTACCACTACTTGCGCTTGTACTATTTTCAGCTCTGTTGTTTGCCAATGGTTGTAACAGTTTGCGCACATTTATGTTAACGTAATGCTCACTCCAATATAATTTTTGTGGAATAAATATTTGAAGACTTACGCAAAATATAATCTTTATACGTACGGTGATTAGCAGTAGGTTTTGTCGGTTTTTAAAAGACGAATTATTTCAATAGATTATTCCATTAATGGGTTAGGGCAGAGTAACAAATGGGGAAAATTTAAGATTTTTAAACAAATGTACAGAAAAAAGTGAACGATCGATTAATGTAAGAATATGTATTTCAGTTTACTTGTATTATGAATTATAAAAAAATGATTGTAATATATAAAAAAATGCATGTAATATTTAAAAAATAATTTGTTCTTATGCCTTTCGTCGTCTTCGCTCGGAATGTCTTTTCTTCCAGATGGCTAACTGGTGTACAGGATTCTTACAAATCGAATTAACTATAGCAAATATCCTAAAAATATAATAAACTGTGCTATATTCTCTAAGCATTGACGATCCCACATTTCAATTTTTGTGAAAATTAACAAAATGGCAGATAGTTTAAATTTAATGACTGAATTTCGGTAGAAAATTTGTTAATTTCTTATTTATATGTATAATAACAAAATAATGGGAAAATGAAAAAAAAATCGATCGTCAATGACTCATAGATATTATAATGAAGATAACTGTAAGATTTTAATGTAATTACTAAGGTAGAACTCGAGGTATATCTTGTACACTGTTTTGAAAAACGCAACTTTGAAAATAACACGTTTAAAGTTTACGAATGTAATTTTTTTATCAAAAAAATTTTAGATTTGTCCAAAATATTACTGTGTCTTAACACCTTAACATAAGAAAGATTTATGTATTGCAGGTTTATGTTAATTTTAATAAGTTTTGAACCTACCGATTGTGTTCAGCCGTCTCCAAAGAAATTTTCTACAGTCGTCACGGATTCTCTACAGATCACAACTGTTTTCGTATTTGATCCGCTGTTGTGTTTATTTACTACCTGGAAGCTACTACGTATAATGTTGATGGAGCCATCTGTTCCTATAAAATCATCATGATGGTGTTAGTACTATGCACAGTTACAGTAGAGATCTGTAGTGAAATCCATAACGATAATCATTAGTACCGTGCACGCGTATTCGACTAATTTCCAAACGCATTTCTCTCGAAAACGAAATTACCAACGCAATTGCGTTATTTTTGATTTTCAGATTATTTCGGGTCATAAAATCATCCTTTTCGTGTTACGACTTACGGAAAACTCTCTATACACAATTTCAAATGAAATAATTTTTCATTTCATCTTTCATTCGATCAAATACATTTCGAAGTCTTTTGAAATCTGTACTCTCCAACATTCTATTAATTTCAAATACTAAAGAACAATTTTCGTTGCGATAATAAATTTAACGATAAATTACCTGTTAACACTAAACCGTCAAAACTAATGTATATGGTGTTATAAAAATAACAAGTTCAAATTTATTTATATTTTGTGCGATTTTTACATTAATACATACTGTAGTCAAAAAACGTATTCAACCAATTCCCATGAAAACACCTTTACAATCTCAATAATTGTCAAATAAAAAATCTAAAATGGGTCAATTGTCCCCTCGTGGTAGGTTTAGTGTTAAAGACGAGAACTATACTATATCTATGTCATTTTATATGCTTCTTCAAAATCGGAACTTTTAGCCCCGGTCTCCCCTACATCTCCCAAGTTCCATTCAATTTTTGCAATCGGTCATATCAAAAGCGTAATCGTTTCTTCGCGGTATGTTTCGAGGATAGTTTTATGAAAGCGTTAACTTTGCTCGTGTACCGAGCGTATCCGTACAAATCTTGAGTGACAATTAACCTGACGAAAGGAATAGTGGTGGTTTTCACACCGCTAAGCCGCTAGGAAGATAGAGAACGTCCGTCGAACATCGCCGAAATGTAAACGCGATGAAAGCGACTCGCCTCAAACTTGGGATTTCATTACAAAGGATCCGGATGTACGGAGTGGTTCGTAAAAAATCGCACCGACGCGACGTTCGTCGACGAGGGACGAGAGAGAGGTTGTTCACCGAGCTTTCCTTTCGGCGGATACACGTGACTGGCTCTGTGCACGCGGACGCATGTCGTTTTCACGTCACGTACAGGACGTCTGTCTAAGGGAACGAAAAGGGACGAAAAGGGACGAAAAGTTCGGATAAATTACGATCAGCCGAATGAGAGTTTCCTGTAGACAGAAGTCATCTGCGATATCGGAGCCACTTGTCCCCTCGCAAGACGCAACTGTGCCCCAAGAAAACCGAGAAAAACAAGAAAATGTCATTTCCTCGGCCTGCCGCTTGTTTTGCGGATTATTGAAAGGGGACAGAAAGGCCGGTTGGAATTCTAATAAAGTCGCCGGTAATAAATGGCTTAAGTTTCTCTTTTTGTCATCTGGAATATTACAATAATGATAAATGCCGTTTGTTACCGGTTGCAGGCGCGAGTCCGGGTCAAAGTGAACCGTAAACTAAACCGCGGCTATAGCTGGTTGCACCGCGTCTTCAATCTATATTATACTGGATTACGAGTCTCTGTGTTAAATTCTCATTTTTATTAACAATGTTCAGAGAAGTGAAATATCATTGCTGTGGTAATCATTTTTTTTCTCGATAAGAGACGAAGATTACATTCATTTTTATTGAACTTTGAAATGGAGAGAA
>CM052204.1:12772661-12804709 GCA_028455805.1 Lasioglossum figueresi
GTCTGAGATATAGTTGACTTGCTCTACTTGCACACAATGTCTTTATAATTTTATATCATCTTTTCTTGGATGTCTGTGATATAATTGAATTGCTCTACTTGCACAGAATGTCTTCATAATCGTTTCTTTCATTTCGTGAATCGCTGTGTCTCCAGCTTTTCTTGTTAGAAGAATTGAAGTCTAAAATATGGATTATTAACACGACACGGTTCTGGAAGATGAGGGTCGGGGATAATCGGAACGAGCACTCGGGAAGAAAGAATCGACGGGCCATCGGCGTAAACAGTGTACGAACAGGAAGTTTGATTGGGCTCGCGAGTAACACGCGTCCCAGCGGTTTCAAACTCTTCGAACTTTCGCGGTGGAATTTCATTAAGCAAACGCTCGCAGGACGAAACTCGTTACGTGAAACCTTATTATCACTGCGCGTTGCGAGAACGAGGACGCGACGGGCCGCGAGGATCGCTGAATGCGCCGGGAACTCGTGACGCGAATAAAATGAAACAAGGACTGGCTCGGAAACAATCGTCGCTTAAACGATCTGCGAACAATGGCCAGCAAGAAATTAAAAGTTTACGCGTAGACGACGGATGAACCTAATTCTTCGGTGAACGTTGCGACGACATTCAACAAACAAAGAAAAGCACTGCTGCTACAAACATAAACCGAATGTATTGTGTCGCTTACGCACTGACCGTAGAAAATATTTCTGCAGCAATTAATTTTAATGATAACTTCGTATAATCTCATTGCTATGCAGTTTGTGTAAACGAAACGAGAAAGATAAGATATTAATCAGACGTAGTTAGAGAAAATAAAAACGAGTCTGTAAAAATCCTAAAATAGGATCATGGATCGATATAAAAGATTGATATAAAAATTGATATGAAGCAATCTTTTAATAACAATGTGTTCTGCAATACAACGCGTAGTTTTACATACAGTGAACTTGGTCTTGGTACAAGAAAGGAGGGATGTTAACCAGAAATAGTTCATGAAAATAAAAACTAATATGCTTGAACGGAGTCTTGACAATGCTTTTCAACGCAATAATTGAAAAATACTTTATCATCTAAATAGTTTCAGTATGCCAAATTTTCCCAGAAATTGTTTAAACGATTAGATAGTAAAACCATAGAAAAGCTAGTAATCCCATTTGTCCTATCGCTACATTTCCAGTAAAAATGAAGCTTTAGCGTTAGCAGATGTTTCTTACTTACCGGATGATGCAGTTTAATTTGATGATTTAAGGGCACTGTTTAAATTCACGAATACGTGTAGCGTCCTATTATTTTGCCCTGCGATGCGCATACGTTAAATCTAACGCGGGAATAAATTCTGGATAAGCTCGTTCGAAAATGTTTCAGTTCCTTTCCGAGGAAATTTAATCCGTAAATGTTTCCACTTATGAAAACTCATATGTTATTCAAATTACTGCTGTCAGAGGTAAGCAAGTGCCCAGGTCCAAACGATAACGCGTGCAGTTGCTTTCAACGGGTATTAAGCGTTTTAATTCAAGTATTCGTACGCCGACGTTATTTTATGGTATGACTCTTTTAAACGCGCGACCGTTTCACGAAAATTGGCCGCCGTTTCCGTCCCCCCACCGCCCCCCGCCTCACCCTTTCACGCGCTCTATGATTGATGGACTTCGTCGGGCCGCCACGTTGCTCGGCGAAATTACCCGGCAATTCCTGCAAATTGTTTGCAAATTGCGATCGATTTCGGAGCATCGACTGAATCGACTCGGGTACTCGAAAAAATAGAGGCTAACGTGGCTCTTTCAAGACACTGTTTTGAAAAGTTACCCAGTTTATTCAAATACGCAGCGATTCCGATTAATATTCGGACACTCTTACAAAAATTTTTTCTTAGAAATTAAAGCAATTGAATAACTACATGACGTGGAAAAACATTTTGAAAAAATTCCAATTGGTCGGAATTGCAGAGAAATTAATAAAAGTTGTATTTTATACCTTTTTTTATGTGGGCCTGTATTGAAAATTTAAAATGTACGTTTTGTAGATCTGTATGAATTATACATACTCTGAAAATGTCATCAAAATCGGTCAACGTAGCAAGGAGTTACCAATATTTAAAGATAGCAAGAAGTAGAATTGGTTAGTCACGATCAGACGCGTCAGACGAATCCTATCTAATAGCACGCTCGGTGCATTTTCAAACTCGATTTTCTCGAAAACGAAGGTTTAGATGGAAACATGTTATATCGAAAATGTTTCTTATTTTTTTATGTAGAATCGCCCCCTGCCCGTTAATACTACAATTTTCGCCCACCCTGGATAGAGGAAATTACAGTGAATCGGATAATCCGAATTTTACCTGTGACTACCTTTTCGATCAGCATATAGGATTGAAACTAGACGCAAAATATTGTTCGCAGCAAGCTATCGATGGTCACACTGTAAGCTCATCTGTAGTGGAATTCGATTCGAATTGATTTTTGAAATTCCCTTATCTGGCTTATACCCTTTCTTGTTTCTGTGAAGTATGTCGGACGAATACACAATATGTTGTAAAAGATATGACACTATTCGTATAATATGATAAAATAATGCTTGTACATGTAATAACAAACTAGTTACTGCTGTTCGATCAGATCGCGTTGCGCCGTCGTTGATTTGGTATGACGTCACTGAAGGTCGTAAATCTTCAACTCAATTATATGAGAACGCGACTAAATCGATTTCTTACCATCTATTGGACGGAAAGGATGTTAATTTAATGAACTTGCACCTTTTCAACATAAACTCTGAATTTATTTAACAACTATGGAATTTACGAAATAGTCAAAAGTGATGATCAATATATGAAGTCTAGAGATGAACTGAACTGCCGGTGAATATGATGGAAAAAACTGTGTTTCAAAAGGGCGTGATTTTAAAAAATGAGTCATGGCGAGGGAAGCGGTCATCTCAGCTGATTGGTTGAAAAATGACCGCTTCTCGCTGTGTTCACTCGCAGAGCTGTCATACCTGTAGGTGACCCACGCGGAAATCCCCATGGCCCAGGCAAGAGGCATAGCGAGCCGTAAATCTAAAAAGACGCTTGAGCCGAACAAGGCATGGTCAATAATACCAAAAAAAAAGGTGACTCGAATCTGGTCGCCAGATGCGGACCTAGGATTTGCAAAAAGGCTAAATTAAAGACGAGTGATGGCATTTCGGAGAGATTGCTGCTATACCTGGTTCGATGGTTTTTCTTAAAAGGAAATGTGCAAGGCAGATGGGGTCGTTTTATGACCTTGACTACCTAGCTTACAAATTGAATTGATACTGAACTAAGAGTTCCAACTTTTTTCCTTCTACTTGCAATGAACAACTGCTGTATGTTCATATTTTTGCATTCTATGTTTAATTTCGCTTATAATTTCGCTCGAACGACCGACGAAGCGACACAATTGTGCCGAACAAAAAAAAAATAAATATCAGTCGAGTACACGCACACGCGTCCTTAATAAATAACCGATGTCACAGATTTCACTATACATATACATATATTGTTTATTATCAGAGTACGATTATTCCCTACTCGTATCGAATTAGACCGTTATGCTCAAGTTGATAGTGACCTCGGTTATTTATTAAGGGCGCGTGTACTCGACCGATATTTAAATTTAATTTTCTTGAAAACGAAGCCTCTCACGCAATTTCGTTATTCTTGATTTTCGTCTTCTTTCCAGCCATAGAATCGACCTGACCTAATTTGTACCATGAATTATGAGACACCCTGTATATACATATTGGTACATTAATACTAAATTGTTGAAACAACAAGGGATATTATTAAGAAAGAAATATTGCTTATGTAGAAATCATTGTAATATGATTTACAATTTTAAATCACAAGTACGTATTAATGGTTAATTAGATGACACATATTACCTATCACATTACCACACTGATGTAGCATATATTAGCGCTCGTAATGCAGGATTATCATTATAGAGGCTGTCGTTAATCTGATAATGCATGCACGATCGTTTTATAAAAATTGCATTCAGCTACGAAGAAGTGTCTCCATTTTATTTAATTGTTGCGAATCACATTTATTTATATCTATTTTTCCCCTAAAAATTGGCAATATGGTTCCGATTTTAGATGCTTGTACCTCCGAAGTACATCTCTACAGTTTGAATTTGAAAAAAATCAAGAAAAACTAACAACCAGCTCTAAATTAAATCGAAGAACTGTTTATTTTCTTAATAAATCACTAATGCCGAGCAAGCTTCGAAAAACAAGAAATGAAAACGTCGACCAGAGGCTTTCATAACACGGGTATTAACGCGACGTCTTAGAAGCGAACTGTTTAACCCGTGTACTCGATAAATCGTCGTGCGGGATTGCGCGCGGAATAATTCACAAGTTGGTTTCTCGTCGAAGCAAACTATAAAACACAGGGATGCTTAATGAAAGTTGTTCGGAAGTTTCGAAACTGGCGACTTGAGTGTAATGTATGAGGGAACACGGCGAGAAAAATGGTGGTACCGTGTGTCGACCGTGGAAGCTCGTCGGCGGAACGGGTTAGCTCGTCAAAGGCAAAGGGACGGACGCGTTTTTATCAAGCGAATAGAATATGAGTCTCATTAGCGAAATCTGTCGCGGCGGCTGTGTCGCGTCTGTTGCTCCGGGGACACGTTGACGGTCGCAGATACGATTCCCGATGCTATGTATTGGGTTGCCACATATAAAATGTCTGATTTTAGAATGCAAATATTCTAAAGTGTCGGGTTCGAGAAATATTATTACAGTCTACAGGTTCATTATGTACGTGCTACTTGAATAGCCTCGAATACTCCAAATAACAAATGAACGACGGCGAGAAAGAATTCGATTCTCTATCCGCAAATCATGATAGTAGCAGGAAAATCCGTCTAATCCATCCAGATTGAATTTTTTCTCATGTGAGAAAATTATATTGCGCCACTGTTGAGTCCAACGCATATGCGTTCTAGCAAATTGGAGTCGGACTTCAATGTGCCTTTTCATTAACGAAAGTTTTCTTTGCATTTTCTAGCGTTTTATGTATGAAACACTTTGTATCACACGTCTAATGGATGAAACTGACGCTTTTGTTCCAACTTCCTGTTTGATCTTCCTGCGGGAAACTGCTTGTATCGTCGGAATCTCTCCAACATGGAGAAATCCCGTGTTTATGTTTTGTTGTAGGATGTGATTGTGGAGGAGGAATAATTAATAAATAATTTAAAAATGAATTTGAGCCGAAATATAATTGTTTCTTTATTGGCTCATTGGGGGAAAAGCCTTGCGGCATAAAAACCCCAGAAAGTTTGGATTACAATTGAATTGTGGAAGTGGTGAAGGTGTGAGCGCTTGTTGTGTTTGATTGTGTTTGTGATTCACGACTCGGCAGACATGTGGCCTGCTGGATCCCATGTGTATATGTGTGCTAAGCACGACCTGGCGGAGTTTGACTCCAAGGGATCACTTATATTTGTGAGTGTATGTGTATGTGTAGAACGTAGGATTGTACATCGTTGATCAGCGCGATCCGAACGACAATACATTTTTGTCCCTTGGCTACAACTTGCCGGGATACGTAATCCGCAACGACCCGACCAGATGAATGATTCGAAACCAACTAACTAACTATTTGTGCCCGAGCACTTATTGAAAACCGTCCTTCGTCCCCTTGTTGTTAAAGGAATTGAGAAAATTCGACACCGAGCAGTGACATAAGCCATACGTCGCGTCGACTGCTCTCGCGTGTTTATTTGGGACCGACCCGCACTAAAACTGCAGACAAAGGGGGTCCTGTCTCGACTCGATCTCGGCACTTAGGCCATTTTCAGCGTTTCGACTCCGACCGTTTTCTCGAACACGACACCCTCTTCGTCGCGACAAAGTTTACGTTCGCGGGCGAACACTGCTGCATTCGAAATTTTACGAAAAATTGATCTCCTTTCCCTCTCCGTTGTAGCTCGTTTTGTTCTCCCTTTATCATTTTTTCCATAATTTCCAGGATTATTACAGAAATTATTAATTACTTTGGCACTCCTATTAATTCTTTTTCCAATTTTTCGGTTTGAATAACCTTCTTCTTTTAAAACTTTAATTTTTCCAATTTCCTCTACAGTCAATGACTTTCCGCGATACATATTAGCACAACGATAATAACGATACAAAAAATAATGGATATAATACTTAACATAGATGTGAAATGTAGACTTGTTGCGGATATGTCTTGTCCGATCTATCGCGAAGCCACAACTAACCGTGACTAAACAATGCGAGGGCATTCATGTGGAAGCATCTTATTTTTACGAACACAAAATTTCTTGCAAATGTACATATCGATGTAAACATATGTCACTTGCAAATTCATATTAGAAACGAATTTAACTGATAAGCAAGAATTTTGTCCACAATTCCTTTCTTTGATTTAAACTTATATATATTTTCACCCAAGGATAGTCAAGTGAACAGCACTGTATGTCGCTGTATCAAACGTTTAACTGTTTAAATTGCTTCGCACTTTGAGTTGCCTACAGTACTAAATAACGTTTATAATACATTTTATCGAAATGTTGCAGATTTCATTGATGTTGCAACGAATTATAATGTTGGTAAATTCGATTGTTTCTCTAACGTGCATTTCATTACACAAGTTTTACGTTCTATGAGTTTACACGTCCGTCCATGAATAGTGTTGGTAAATAATGCTGGTAAATTCGATTATTCCTCCAACATGCATTTCATTACAGAAGTTTTACTTTCTATGAGTGTACACGTCCGTTCATGAATGGTGGTTGACGTAAAAGAAATTATGTATTCCAGTAAAATGGTTACACTTATTTAGAGACTATTTACAATTAGTTTTCAACCAAACGTTTAATTTTCGATGCAATGTTCGTAACTACAAAAAACATGTGCTTTCCTTTTCCTTTCCTTTTCCTCCTCTCCCACACATTTTCCGCAATCGTCAAAGACGGTTACTGGGAAAAGTGTGCAGGTTAGGTTAGGTTGCGGTTGTCGGTTTCTTTATTATCCCCATCCTAAATGGCGGCTACGTAGGAAAGAAGTTGTAGGAAGGATGACACGCGTTTTTGTAACGGTTATAAAGAGACTGGCAAACGATCTGTGCTCGAAAATGGCGCTATTTGCACACGTCTCACGTAGCCAAGCCTCTCTGCGGCAGTCTACTAGCTTCCCTTACGTAGTTGGTCGTTGTTTCCTGTTCGACGGTCGCGATTTTCGTTCTCCCGGTTTTTGCGTCGGTCTCGAGCTTCAATCGGGCCGGACCAGACGGAAAGAAACTCGTCCAGCCAGCCAGGCAGTAATGGAAGAGAAGAATCTCGCGAGCCAACCGTCCTCCCAGAGTTGTCGAGTCCGAAGTTTATCGGAAATTCCATTTCTACCGTGTAAAGTTTCATACTGTGAGCCACTGTGGCCCGGTCCCTTCCCGCCGCCCTTCTCTACATCATCGTCATGGTATGTTACGGGATAGTTTTCCCCCTCTTTAGGACCGAGTTGCCGTTCGATTCGCTGTTTGATACGAAAACTGATACGGTATCGACGAATTTCAATCGTTACCGTTGTATCTGCTAAACAAGGAAATTGCATGTACCCGGATCTTTCCAATTGTTCCGGTTCAACTACCGCCGAATTTCACTAGTGGGTTCGAATAATAATACGTGCGCGTAATTGAATATGTTTGTCGTAGTACTCTCTCGTGTACATAGTTAACATTTAAATTCGCACGCGTCCCTTAATATCTTTTTTTGCTGGCTATAACAGGCTTTCCTACCCGGATCCTCGGAGTTCTGCCGCTTTTCAGTACTAATATTTACAGTAGATGTACATACAGTTACTCCAAAAAGTATTCACACATTTTCGATTATCGAGAAATGTGTCGATATTTAAATTGTAATCATTTTTTTATTTGTGAAGATTAGAGTTCTCACTCTTCGACACGTGGTTAGTAAACTTGTGAAAAATTGTTAATTGCGTTTTTTTATAATTTTAAAGTAACACTTCTTAATGGATGACCCTATACTTTTCGTGGAAAAAATTCCTAGGGGTATCTCCGAAGTACAGAACTGTTTGTACGGAAAGACGCGTGCAGTCAAATCAATAATCTGTTTAAACGATTCTAGGTATTCCCGTACATTCGTCTTTCCTTGCTGCCAACGATCCCGCGAGTTTAATTGAAGTTTTTCCCGCGAGGCGAAACGATCGGAGTTTTCCGAAGCAGGCGAGCGTTAGAATTTTAACAAGTGAACTTCTTCAATTCCTTAATCCCCGGAGGGTCGAAGAACCGGAACCTACGAAGACCTCGAACGGATCGTTGCCGTTGTTTACCGACGTTCTTTCCCTCTCTCTCTCTCTCTCTCTCTCTCTCTCTCTCTCTCTCTTTCTTTCTTTCTTTCTGCTGGGCAGGTTGCTTTTTACGTGATAGCATACCTGCTACATGGACAAGCACGTACCAGTCAGCCAGCCAAGGGGAAGAGAAACGATGCTCGCGCACCGATACACCATGGCCGCCTCCCATTTCATCTGTGTTTCCCGTTGATTCGTCGGATGAGTTTCTTTATTTGTCCGGACGTCCGGATACCAACGGCCTTAAACTGGTCCGAGGGACAACAAAGCGTGCAACTTCTAGCTAACTTTGTCCGGCCACGCTAGAACATAATCCACTTGCCGAAGGTCCGTGGAAATCTTTTAGGGGCGGCGCGCGGTAGGGTGTGCCGGGGGTAGTAGAGGGTACGCTTAACGAAGTTTCGTCCGAGTTTGAACGTTATTCGAAACGAGCGTTGCCTGGATTTGGCCAGTGTGCTACGAGAGTTCTCTTTTACCTTCGGAATTTTTCTTGGCCGATGTCACGATGGTAACGGAATGTTCGGACGTCTGTTTCCTGACTCGCGTTACATACATGTACAGTAGGACCTCGATTAACCGGCTTGATCGGGAGACAAACAGCCCGCATAAGTTAAGGCCCGATGGATAATCGAGACCCGAGGGAGATAATTAAAATGTACATTACATTTCAAAATAAATTTTTTATTTTTGAAACTTTATTTTCCTTCATAATATAATCATACTTAAATGCATATTTGTTTATAATCGGGATCCGGTTAATCGAGGTCTTACTATATATCATATATATGCTAATCAAAATTCAAAGTTAGAATATACAGGGTGAATTCGATAAAGCAGGACACCTAAATATCTCCGTTACTTTTCGTTGTACAAAAAAACTTCGTAGGACAAAGTTACACTGTTTGAAGGGCCACATATAACGGTGCAAGGGAAAAAAAATTTCAAGGTCATTTTTATGAGATTTCAAGGTTATCGATGTTTTTTTAAGTGGAATGATATATTTTCGTTAACGTAATGTTGTACCTGACAAAATAACGAATTCATGCATGTAACACAATATGACCTTCAAATGACCTTCCACCCAGAAAAATGGTATAAATAAAATTCAACGTGTAAGATTCATTTGATGTATTTCTGTTACGCCAAATGTTGAGCTGCTATACATTCAAATGTATCGCAATACGCAACATAATAACAGATTCGGTGTTGACAGGAGGACAATTATGATATACCTTCACCTATACGTTCGTACAGAATCGTGTTTATCCACTACTAATTACTCGGAAGACCTTCTTGCTTTCAGATTTCCACAGTTTCTAAGATTTCTCGATCAGTTTATCGATGAACGTTTCACAATGCGTTACTCGAAGGAAGATAAGATTGATATGATTTTCATTTATGGAGAAAGTCGACAGTGTTTAAGAGAAGCCGTGCAGTTGTACAAGGACCGATTTCCTAATCGTAATTGTCCATCAGTTTCCGTTTACTCCAACTTGTTAAATAAATTCCGTGAAACTGGTAGTGTCGAAAATTATGCTGGTACACTCGTCCCGAACATATGTTCACAGTTTCAGCTATATAGAATTTTTTGTTTGTTTGTGAGAAGCATAAAGGTTAGGAAGTTGTCATCCTTCCTACAACTTCTTTCTTACCGTAGCTGCCATTTAGGATGAGGATAATAAAGAAACCGACAACTGCACACGGTTAAAAATAGTGTTCATTTTTCGTTGTAGAGTAAAGTCGGGTTTACTGTCCTGACTCAACACCGGGTTCTAAGTCCAGTGCCTACTCATTCCACTGGCGGCCGACGCCGCGCCGCGCCAAAGGCGGCGATGATTGATCTCTGCTCGGGTATATCGGTGTAAACACCACACATTGACTCGAATGAATCGAAAACTTCGACTTTCTTCATTTTCATTATTTTTTTATGAAATTTCGATATCGTATTTCTGGCATTTTTCTGATTAAAATAAGACCAAACACGATATAATTCCAATTGTATGTAGTGATTAAATCGACGATTCAAGTTTCGGTCGCAAGGAAAGACAGCGTATGGGAAAGAAAGAGACACTCATTCTGTCCTTCTCTATGTTCGGACTCTTCTATGAAGTACCAAAAATACGATCACAACCCAGGATTACTGTCCTCCAAAAACACGGCTGTTGGACAGTAATAGCCCCGACTTTACTGTATTACACAAGTTTGAAATTTTATATTTTTGGCACAAGAGTTAGTAATAGCACTCACGTGCTACGATATCGTCTGTAAAGTGTATCATATTTAGCATCCTCAACTACTTCGTAAGCTAGCCCCATCATCTTAATAATATTATCAGTGCAGCCATTCGAAAAGCAATTCACTCTGACCACTTCAAAATCCGGCTAATAAAGTCTGGAGTGTATTACCTGGGGGCAATTAAACTATTCCGTTTAATTGTGACCACAGTGGCTCTGTCTCCTGGCTCTCAGTGACAGCTGGGGAATAAGCTTGTGGTCAAGCTCGAGCAGACAGTCTCGTTTCTAGACCGAGTTTTCTGGCTGTTAGTTTCGATATCACCAGCTCGTAATTACATCCCGGCCAAGTGCAAGCTGCTTCATAAACGATGCACCGCTAGCAAATGAGAAATTCCTAAGTTCGAGGCCGGATGGTACACTCGTTTTTCTCATTTGGTTTATAAAACATAAATAACATTTTTAAAAGCACGAATGAATAGTCAACGATATATCGAAATGATAAATGAACAACTAAACACGTAGGAATTGCAGAAAATTAATCAGTTTTATATAATGCCGCAGTCCACACGGCCAAGGCGGTAAAGAAATTCTTTTCTTCGAACAATGTTCGTGTTTTGCATTGGCTAGCAAGACCCCCCGACCTCAACGTTATCGACAATTGTTGGGGACATCTTTCCAGAGTCGCCAAATTAACACTAAACCTACCGAGCCTTAAAAGTAACCGATACATGTTCCCTTATAAAAATGACAAGATTGATTTTATTCAGACCTTGTGCAGCTCCTATTGTAATATATGTGCTCCACTAAAGATATCTATATAAAATAAAAAATCTGGAACCGGTCATTTTGACCGGTGATGGTAGGTTTAGCGGTAAGACTTGTGCTCCACTCTACCTTCCTCTTCTACGAGCCAATTTCCTTGGTCTGGCAGCTCTGCATCGAACCAGAGCCGTATACTAAAATGGCAGACAATTTCAAAATGTTAACCGATTCAAAACAACGCGAAACGAGTGGGAGAATATTAGCCTAAAAGGTATTCAAAAATTGTATAAATTTTTATCAGAAGAATGATTAAAGTTATCAGATGTAAAGGAGGTCCTACAAAATATTGATTTTTATCGATTGTGTTATATTTCCAGCTTTTCGTTAACAGTGCCAACATTTTTTCGTTAAAAATTCTATTTCTTTAATGAAAAATAGATACATGCGTCAAGAATGGCAATCTCAAAATATATGTATAAAATGAATGGAATTTGTAATATTTAATAAATATTGGGTTGGCATGAAAGTAATTTCGGTATTTCAACGTGAAATAGAGAAGAATTCTTTTATCGAAGCAACGAACTTTAACGAATAAGATATTATCCCTTTTGTTCAATGATCTTTTGCCAAAAAGAATAAATAAGAAAATTTTTTATTGATTAAAGTTCATCGCTCGAATAAAGAAATTCGGTTTTATTTCACCTTAAAATACCGATATTACTTTCTTGCCAACCCAATAGATATTACATTAATTTCGAAGTGCTGTCTTTTTGACCCGAAGTGTACGCTAGGACGGGATTTGCCTCACCTTCAATTTTCATTTCACCGATGTAACCGCGTCGATATTCCCTATCTAGCTTCGGTTTCTCCGGTCTATCCCACCACGCCCCCGATCTCTCCCGTTCGCGTTTGTCCGCTCCTGCCTTCCGTATTTCATCGATTTCAATCCAAATACCTCTCTGCTCACTTTGCCGGCTCGCGAGCCCGCCAATTTGAATACATCAGGCGATTCATCTGAATTTAATAGAGGTAAATTAGGCAACCGCGCAATAAAAGGCACACGAGAGATAGCACCCTAAGCCTTCGTGCGTGATTTGACCCGCGCACATGGGGTCCATCGTAATTCTCGCCCTTTACGTTTGCAGCTCCATTTCAGACCAAAGAAAAATTTATTCAAGATCGTCATTTCATAAAACAAATATTATATTTTATTTTTACATATATACAGGGTGCGGCGCCTAAAACAGGTCACCTGAATAAATCGCTTGCTGTTGAAGATAGAAGAAAAAGGATCAGACCAAACTTAATTGGTATCGAGGGGCTCGTAATCTGATGTCATTAATTTTTTTATAGGTGGAGACGTCAAGGAGATACGAAGGTCAACTCTGTTTTTTTAAAGGGAACGGTATGGTTTCTTATTTACATTCTGATTGTTTATTTCAAGACGAATACAATGACCTATTATGAAGGTCATTCAAGGTCACGCAAGGTCAACTGCGATAGAAAATAAAATGTCTCAAAGCACTCTTCGAACGCTACGACGATTTACATGTAACACGTTATGTACGTATTCGCTGCTACTTCAAGTGTTCAGAATGTCGACCTCGAACACCGAGACATAATCTAAAACGTTGCAATACCGATGATACTGCCTGACAAATTTCAGTTGTATCCATTACAGAGCAAGCTCTTTTTATACGTTCTTGCATATCAACTGTGGTTGTTGGTTTTTCGCGGTACACTTGTTCCTTCAATTTTCCCCACAAATAAAAATCTAGCGGTGTCAGGTCTGGGGAACGTGCTGGCCATTTATTACTTCCCGATCGACCAATCCAACGACCTTCAAATGTCCTGTTCGGTAATTCTGTAACATTTCGAGCCGAACGAGCAGGACATCCGTCTTGTTGGAACCACATAGACTGTCGCATGTCCAGTGAAATGTCCTCTAACAATTCTGGCAAAACGTCTTTTAAGATTCTCTCGTATTTATGACTATTTAGCGTGCCATCGATGAAATATGGACCAATTATTTTATTACGAAGAAGGCCGCACCAGACGTTGACTGACCAAGGTCTCTGCTTGTCTCTGCTTGACCAGTAACGCATGTTGTGACAGTTAACTTGTCCGTGGTTTGTAAATGTGGCCTCATCCGTAAACAAAATTTTATTCAAGAACATTTGATCATCTTGCAGTTTCCGTAGGCCCCATTCGCAAAACTGTAAACGTTTTTGAAAATTATGTTCACTTAATTGTTGATGCAGTGAAATGTGGAATGGGTGAAATTTGTTAACTTTAAGTATTCGCAAAATACTTCGTTGACCGATGCCACTCTCGCGTTCAAGTTGCCTCGTACCAACATGTGGATTTTGTATTACACTTGCTACAATGTTTATCGTGTTTCCATCATCGGTTGCTTTTTTGGCTCGAGTGCGTTTTTTCTTATCCACATTTCCAGTTTCTCGAAACTTTTTTATAATGTTTGCAAAGACAGAAAGCGAAGGACTATTACGATCGGAAATCTTTCACCGTACACGCGTACCGCTTTCCTCATAATTCTATGACATTCACCATAAACGATAACCATTTCCACTTTCTCTGCTATCGTGTAACGCATTCTTGAAAATTGAACACTCGGATTGAATATTTCGAAGCCGTACTCTGGTCGGTAGTCAAACTACTAATAACATTTCTGGATACAGGTAAGCATACAATGCGATGGTATGTTTATTTATGTTCCGCGACCCTTACCAATACTTAGAAGAGCAGTATGCCAACAACCAGAGAAGACACAAAAGTATTTGAAGAGTGCTTTGAGACATTTTATTTTCTATTGCAGTTGACCTTGCGTGACCTTGAATGACCTTCATAATAGGTCATTGTATTCGTCTTGAAATACACTATCAGAATGTAAATAAAAAACCATACCGTTCCATTTAAAAAAACAGAGTTGACCTTCGTAACTCCTTGACGTCTCCACCTATAAAAAAATTAATGACATCAGATTACGAGCCCCTCGATACCAATTAAGTTTGGTCTGATCCTTTTTTTTCTATGTTCAAAAGCAAGCGATTTATTCAGGTGACCTGTTTTAGGTGCCGCACCCTGTATAATGTAAATATCTTACTTTGTTCTCAGCAAATCTTTCAGTAATGTTAATCAATGTTTAAAAGATTAACTAATTTAGTTCGATTAGTGTCAATTGTTTATATAGCCAATAGAATTTTATATCGTAGGAGTAAGGAATTGTATAATTATTTGTTCAGTATTTTAATTGGAACACCAGTGTAAATTGTTCTGTTAAAAAGATGATCGTATTCGCAATGCGTAACAGAAATCAGTCATCTAAAGAGTGTGTTTGAAACAGTATACAAGTTTTTGTGGTACGAGTAATGGTATAGTAAAATTTTTTAGTGAATGCGAGTTAGAAAATATTACGTTCGTTCAATTGAGTCGCAAGCACTTTTTCCTCGAAGTTATGCTTCACGGTTGTTTGAACGCGAGCAGAAATATGATCGTAGCAATCAAAAGAATAATGCACGCGTCAAGAAAAACGGAGCGAGAATTATAGCTGGCCATTATCCCGGTCAATTAAGCCGTGTACAACGAGCGCACCACGCTGCAATCGAATCGTTGCCGACCTCATATTCTCTGGAGTCAGTGCGTAGCCATAGCTGACGATCGTGATATTCCCAACAGGCCAGCCGAACATTTCACGTGCCAACGTACGTGTGAACTTCGATAATCGTGCGTTTGCAGAAGCAATTCCTGCGAAACTCAAACGGAAATACTACGCCCGGTTTGGTCGGATCTGCTTCCGCGAATAGCTATTCGGAATAGAAATTTGCGGGCCATTTATGAATCACTTATTTCAATCCCGTTGCTGAAATAGCTGACTATCCTCGCTTTCGCCTTTAAATTCGTAAATTCGTCTTTATCGCTGCTACTGGGTTGGCCAACTACCTTTTTGCAAATTCTAAATTCATGCATTACTTATACTTCTTGAAAGTAAAATGCTGTGCGATGTTATTTCTCACGATATTATAATATGTATTATATATTGTTCAAATCAAAATTCAAAGATAAAATTAACCCTTCGAACTTGGAGCTATTTTAACTCGAGAATTAAACATTTCTTGTGATCAAGAATAATTCCATTGTATATGATTCTTTTAATTTCTATGGATATGAAATTGGTATAATACGTCATGCAATACTTAAATGTTTTATAATTGATTAGAATAAATATTAGAATAATAATTCAGTAGAATAATTGACGAGATACCAATATATGTAACAATGTCAACAATATTGTGAATGGTACAGCAATTTTTAGTGGTTGCTCTGAGTCACCACTCGAGTGCTAAGGGTTAAGATATTTTATTCACAGGTTCATTCGATAACATATTTTCATACTGTTCTACTACTATTTGCCATTCTATTTTACTATAGTCGATACTTAGCCACTTGAGAAATTGACAATGGTAATACAAGCCGTGGTGCCATGGTTCAAAAGTTAAACGTACGCGATTTTTATAAATAAAGAGAATAATTTTACATTTGAATTTATTCGATCGCTTTATAGAAACTTCGCACTTAAATTCTGCTCTGTGAAGAAAAAATTCAAAATCGGAATAAAATGCAAACATAACGGGGCAAGTGAAGTGTTCTACGTAGATTTATCAAGAAAAAACGTTACCACAAACGCGAGGAGAAGTAAGAAAATTGGTAGCATTTATGAAATATATTATAAAGAAAAGTGAAGGTGGATTTATGAAAATTTCGGTGAGAAAATTAAAGCAGTGCAGCGGAGATGTGTCGCGTGACTAGCTTCTCATGAGAAATTAGAGGAGGGTGTACGTGCCATCTTTAATGCGTCATCGAACACTTGTCACGCTTGAAGTTGGGGTTCAGAAGGGTGCGGGACGACGCGCGACGTGGGTCGGTGTGGAACGATGTTCAGGGGTCGATGGGAGCGAATAGCTCTTGGAATAAGTCATTGAGGTGAACTCGGTGGAAGACAACGTTGTCCTTGTCTTTCGCTCGGTTCGCGGTCCGCTCGCTTTCGAAACGGGGTGATAGATCAAGCCACTTCGCTTCCGGTCCCGGGATACGAATGCACGTACGCGGCGCCCGTGTACCCTGCGGCCCTCTTAACTGCGCGACATTAGTCTGCCATGCGTGGCTTGTCGGATTATATCAGTCCGTGGGCGTACCATATGCTTCCGGTTACGTGTGAACGCACTCTGACCGTAATTTTTGCCTCCGTGTCTTCGAGGAAATTAGCTCAGGCTGATGCATCTCCGTTGCCGACGGTAAATCCGCCACGATTTACCAACGCCCAAGCTGTTATTACTTCGAAACGCCAGACTAGTTTTCCCTCGTATTTTTCGGCGATGGTTAAAATGCTATTTCATATTACGATTAATCAGCTTTGCCTGAAAATTATTTTAACTAACCATGAATTTACTTTGCTAGATACTGTGGCTCTTTTAATCTTATAACTCGATCCGGATTTTATGCATTTATTACAGAATTATATTAATATAAATATTTAAAAAGCCCTTAGCGCTCGAATGGTGACTCTGAGCTACCACTTTAACCCTTGCCAGGATTAAAATCTTCTAGTCTTTTCTCCGTTCCAAATTGCATCTATTAACTTCTTCCGACCTAGAATAATTCCATTCCATGTGATTTTCTTTCATTTTATAGATATGAAATTGATGTAATACCTCATACAATACTTAAATGTTCAGTAATTGGTTAGATAGCAACATATTTAATCCTCGCAAGGTAAGGTCTAATAATTCATAAATAGTAAGGTGGGGTCTCTTAGACCCCGACAAATGAATTTCATAGATAGCCTCGTTTTTAATAAATTTAGGATAAAGTATAAAACAGGATAAAAACTAAACAAACAGATTTAATTTTATTCGTATCAAATCCTTTTCAAAAATCTGAAGCTGGGGTCTCTGAGACCCACATTACCTTGCAAAGGTTAAGAGTATTAATATATTATTTTCACTACATTCAAATTATTAGTGAAAAATATAAATTTCTATTTAGCCCCTGTATCTTGCAATTGCTGCGCACAATTATATTTTGCATATATTGATTTCTTTTTATAAAAGTGATTTATTATAAGTTGCTTGGATTACAGATGTTGATCAGTTTACATTCCGAGAGGTGCTGCTGTCTTCTGTCTAACAACATGCGTTGCTCTAAATACCTTGGCAACAACCATAAACCACAAAATAGATCTGGAGTCTACTTATAACTCTATTTTTATAACTCTGCTTTTTAGAATTATAATATAGGTTGATTTGCGATTTTAAACATAATTAACGATGATTAAACATTTTACAATAATACTCGTTATTCAAATTTTTTAAACAGTTCGAATTGTCAAATAATGAAACAACTTGTCTACACAACAATTGAGTTTCAAATAAATGTTGTTCCCTTGAAACTAGAATTTCTCAATTTAATAACAATTAACGTGCAATTATCGTTCGTATTTTCGTGTAAAATAGTTTTTATTGTTTCCTGTTTCACTGATGGATGTCGATAATGGAAACGTCGATTGCGAAACCAATAGTCACAAAAATTCCCTGGAGAATCAGTACATTCTATGTCCATCGCGATCGGTAGTAATGACTATGCTAATAAATTAACAATTTGCTATGTAAAAGCTGTTCCTCGATTCTTTACAAATTTAATTCGTGGACACATATGTAATTTACGCTTTTCATTATTCCGTGTCGCCATGTTTTACACTTCGTCCGGCGTCGTACAGAAACGTGTTACCGAAACTTCTCTAAAATTGATTATCTTCGCCTACACATCCCAATTCCCGAATGCACACAATTCCCTCATATTAGTATAATGCTGCTAGTGGAGACGCGTTAAACTTTGCATTGCCCCGGGAGTTCGCGTGGTTATTTCTCCGCTGCCGCGACATAGGCAAACGAATCATTACCGTCATTACCGAAAATTACCGTGTAATCTAGGTTTGATTTCGATTGCGTCATACCCAATAAATGTCTAATCATGTTGCTGTCGTTCACTTCCAACAGATCTCTAAATTTTGTAACAGAACTAGTTATCGCACCAGCGAGAGCGAATAGTTTGCATGATTTAGGTAATTGAACGCGATCGAAGCGTTCCCGATGCTACTCGAGATCAGTTCAAATTTAATTAAATTATTGGACATATGTGGTTGAGAAGATATACAGTTGTGAAAGTTTCCTCATTTTGTTCCTCTACTTTATTCTGGTTGTGGTTATATCAGCTTCCTGACATTTTATTGTACTCTCGTACTCATTTTATGCATTTACTATAGAAATGAGCAGGTGTAAAAAAAAACTGTGAAAACATTGGAAGAATTTAAAGATACTGTTATATTATTTTCAACCCATTAAATATATTAAGAAAGAAAACGAATTTTTATTTCGTTCTCCTTTGTTACAATTTGATCCATAAGATTATTTAAAAGGAAACTATGTTTGTTTAACATTACTGTTTTATATGCAGCAACCTTACTAGTCGAGATCACTGATCAATCCCAATGCTCGTTAGGTAAAGGTAACAAGGGTCTATGCATTATGAGGATTTTATTAACCACTATAGAATCTTCTAGAGTAGAAAACTAACAAGACAGCGGATGCCCAGTATCGGGTTCCGGGAGTCGTGAGCCTCGAGATTGGCATTGATGCGTGTGTAATTGTCCCCGTGGGATTCGACGTCTCCGGCATTGTCCCCCAGGTTCCCTGCTTATCTAGACGTCGATATTAGGTCTCAGGTCGTCGGTAATAGCCCCCCGGACCTTAGTGTTATCAGTGTCGCATCTCACAAGCTTCGGGGTGTCTACTTGATCCGCAAATTAACCCACTGTGTGCCGTAAGTTCGATAAGTAGAGCGTTGTGCTTTCAATCATGCTGTTCATATTAAGGGTATCGATCTTGCTCTAACGACACAGCCGCGCCAAATATTGCTGCTACTTTGCGTTTTACTCTTAACTGTCTGCTCTCCATTCTCCACTCACTGTAATTTAGTCCCTATTCTTAATTTCCTAATCTCTGTTTATTGTTTTTTAACTTATAAATAATATTCCCTTCACTAATATTTACTATTTAGGCTCTATTTTAAATTTTTCAGGCTGTGCTTTAAATTATGTTGGCTTTACTTTAAATTATTTAGGCTCTACTTTAAATTATTGTGCTCATCTCTAAATTATTTAGGATCTACTTTAAACTATTTACTCTTTACTTTATTTTCCTGCTCTCTACTCTGAGTTTTTTTAGTCTCTGCTCTTACAGATATTTGTTTTACTCTTTTACAAACGCTACTTTCTTTTTTGCTCTTTTCTCATCAAATTCCACTCTGTATTCTGTACTCTCCACATTTCCTGCTCTATTTTTTAACCATACTCTCTATTTTATTATACACATTCAACCCTCTACGTATATTTTACTATCTACCGTCTGTTCCGTACTTTCCACATTTTATTCTTTACTGTCCATAAATTCCCACTGCTCCAAAGAGCAGTGTAAATAACTAGTGTAAGTATGTAAGTAAAAGAAAGAAGTATCAAAACTTCTTTCCATTTCAGCGATATACACACTTATCTAAGAAATCCCCAATCGCTACTCCATTTACAAAAATTAGTTCCCGAATCATTAGTACTGATCTGTATCAAACTGAGTCAGTAGTAAGTACTTACACCTTAACGTTTAGTTTCTTAAAAAAATAAACCTCAATTCAAACCCCATATGTGACTTATTCATAGAGTTAAAGACAGCAAAAGCAATGTTTTAATTTAAGAGCGATTTTCAATCATTTTATTCTTTATACAATAAATGATATATGCCGTTATTCCGGCGATGTCGAGAATGTTATAATATAACAAAAATTCACGGGACTATTTATTAATTTCCTTGTGTGTCTCAAAACTAATTTTGATTTTGCTGTAATATCGAATTATTTCAAGTTTCTTTCTGTTCTCATTTAATACTGTCATACCAATTAGTACGACTGGTTTATCTTTTTTAGGCAGACGCGAATAAATTTCCGTGAAATCTCCGTAAACAGAATTCAAAATTTTTTCGGATTTTAAATGAGGCTAACTCCATATGCAAACGATGCGAGGTTTCGCAATAATTAAATGTTTCATTAAAAATAACATGGCAGAAACTTGACAATTGAGATACTCCAGCAGCCCGTTCTTGTATATACAGTGTATATTATACGGGACTATAGAGTCTGCAAGGTGGAACGAGTTCCTAGACCACGCTTTCTCCCTGATATTTCTTGCAATCTATGGTACATTTTCCGGTGTAAATTACACGGGAGAAGTCAACCAGTCCCGCTATGGAAGCAACAATTGCCAAGTATATGAAAAACAATAACATAACATAGAAATTGAAGATGGAACAACGTCGACGATTGTAGTCGTAGACATAAGGGTTAAACGGTTAATTAAATAATATACACGAAATTAAGACCTCGTGTGATACTTACCTTTTACTTACCAAGAACGATATATCTCGCCATCATTGTATCGCTTGTGCGACACTATCGTAACGTTTCACATGCAGTAATTCCCGTCTGATCTTTTTCAATGCAGTAACAGTCGATTGTTGAGATTCTTCCGATTAAAATAAGTCCAAACACGACGTAAATCGGATTGGTTTTATAAACTTCACATAAATAGCATAATTAAGGACATACGTACGACTGCTATTTATGAAGTCTATAAAAGTAGATCGATTTACGTCGTGTTTGGACTCGTTCTAATCGGGAGAATCTCAACAACCCATTGATACCACATTTGGAAAGGTAAGACAAACATTACTGAATTTGAATTTTATTCTACGAACTGTGTCCTCGCTTTCCCCACCACATCGTGACCCTGTAACGCAAGAATTTCTTGCTATGCAAGCGAGCACCACTGTATTTTGTCCACAGCGTAGTACTTACACTGTGGTAGCGAGATATCTCATCCACAGTAACGAAAGGTTAATCATTCAGGTATAAAAAAACAAACAAAAGCAGTGTTCTGAATCACGTTGTTTCCGTTGTAGTTTCGATCCTGTTCGACGGGACGGCACGGAACTTCGTGTCCATGCAGTGCATCCTGAAAGGTACACTCAAGTGTGCTGTCCACGCGTGCAAATTCTGTTGTTACCGTCGTTGAAACGTTGCCAGTACTTTACGCCTGCTTTACCACCTACGCTCCTCCTCCCTCCCTGTTAAGCTACTTCAGCTTGGACAACTTCCAGGCGGTTCCTCGCGCCTGGCGCGAATTTCAACGTGGATTTTAGCCCGTGACTCTGACCGAGAAGTACTTCTTGAAACAACGGACACGTGCCGGACGAGCCCTGCCTACCCTACTTGCCCTGCTCGCCCTGTTCACCCTGTTGACCCTGCTTACTCTGCGTACGATTAACGAGCCACGGCGCGTGCATTCGTTCTGCTCGCGTGTTTGAATATTTACCAACCCAGTTTACACTCGAACGATATCGATGAATCGGACTGTACGCTCGTTTGATCGGACAAACCGCCCCGATTATATCATTCCCCCAGGGTTTATTTAATATTTCTGTTTTACCGCGGCACCTTGAATAATAGAACTCCCGCGGCTCCAGCAAGTCAAATGATCGGTTAATTGGAATAATTCTTCGACAGTTCGATCGGTTACTTATTCATGCAGCCTTTATTTTAACCGTCGTCGAACTCGCTCGATGAAACTTTCATCCCTGAACGGTTACTCGAAACCAAATGGATCTGCGCGCTGTTATTTCAACGCTCCTGACCTAATCGAACCGGTTTAGACCGATATCCTGTCTAGTTCACATTCCTACGATTGCGGTGAATATCGAGGAAAAGTTTAGAAGAACTAACAACTGTTTTCTTTTTGGTTGCGTGGCATTTGTTCGATTGACTTTTGTCGTAAAAGTTTACCATTTCAAGAGAATGCTCTGTTTCATGGAGAGACAAAATTCTTTTCCTGTTTCTTGCGTTTAACCACTGTTAACTATAAAAACTCTCAATATTTGACGAAAGTTAAAACATTATAAGCTATGCAATTATAAGGAGTAAAACGATTGTGTAATTGAATTTTCAGTCTAATCTTTTTCCTGATTAGGTTTCTAATGAGGTTCTTTCACGAACTTTTCAATTTTAACTCGAATGTTTTGACTTGAAGAAAATTGAAAAATTGTATTTCCCGATGATAAATTCCCATGTCTATTTCTGAGAAACGTAAGCTCTCTGGAATCTTGTGATTGGCGATTCAAAGAGAAGAAGGAAGCGATCCGAAGCGATTCATGTGTTGCTCGATTATTGTTGCAGTTACGAAGCTGAGAGAACATTGGGACGAGACGAACTCGAAAGTGATGCAAAGGAAAACGCAGTTGGACGCAATGCTCGGAGACAGTCAGCGATACGAGGCCAAGAGGAACGAGGTGGAAGTCTGGCTTGCGAGAATGGAAACTCGACTGGAGAAAATGCAGTCTGTGGGGCACACCGCCGACGTTCTCGAGGCGCAGCTCCGAGAACAAAAGGTACGCTGGAATTTTTCCCCCATTCTTTCTCGAACTCCTACATTAACCTGCGCGCATTAACCAAGCCAGAGGTCGCCATTTTTATCTAGTCTTTATTTCTGGAGCGTCCGTCCATTCGTCGGAGTATGGACGGAGCTTGCTTCCTCTTTCGTACCCTCCAGGCTTAAGCGATCGTTCTTATCAATGAAGCGCGATAGTTTTTCGATAAATGTTTCTTTTTACCGTACACGTTACAGTTCTTATTGCGTACTTCTTGTATTTTAATACACATTGTACCAAGTCCGCTCTGCTTGATGTACAGTACAGCTATAAGCAGCGTAAAGCGTAAACATCCGATACAGATGGGGATACACATCGGGTATATCGTCGTACACCACTGCTGAACCCATCACAAAACTTGTTTTTATTATTTTCTTATGGGACTTTCAATGACTTATTTCTGAAATTTTTCTGATTAAAATGACACTACACGCGATATACGACTTGGATTTTTTTGAGAAGTTGGAACGATTAATTTACTACATGACGTAAAAAAGGAATTTTGAAAAAATTGCAATTGGTCGGAATTACAAAGAAAATAATCAGAACTGTTGTTTACAACCTTTTTATGTAGGCCAATATTGAAAATTTAAAAACTACATTTTGTAAACCTGTGTCAATTATACATATTCTGAAAATTTCATAAAAATCGGTAGATTCGGAAAAAAACTACAGGCATTGCAAGATGCAAAAGCTTTGGATTTATTTCAGTTATAGGCTGAAGATCGTGAAAAACTGTAATTTTCGCCGTCTTTAAAAGTTTGTAACTTATTGCAACGTTGACCGATTTTGATGAAATTTTTAGAATATGTATAAATGCCACAGATCTATAGAATGTACTTTTAAAATTTTCAATATAGGCCCCCCATAAAAAATTGTAAACAACTTCTAGTGTTCAGATCGTATATTTTGAGGCGACACTCACGGGTGACGCGCGGACGGATTCCACTCAAGGTTGTAAAGCTTGAGCCCGGTTTGATCGCGGACGCGTCCCCGCGAATGCCCTCCTACGATATTCACTACCCGCCAAATTAATCTTGGGTAGCCGGTTCAAATGGATTTAGCGATTACATTAGACAAAGTTCTTTGCGAATACAATAGTATACATTAAAGGAGCGTTTCGTCCCGAACCTGCTAGTGGACTCGTCGGTAAGGCTGATCTAGCAGGTCCTGCCTTAGACTCTAGCGCACGCGAGGGGTTTTCGATAGATATTACGCGGATTTTAGCGCGGTTGTCCCGATCGCTGGACAACGAACTATCGCAATGTTACTTCCCGACACTTATCCCGTTTTGAATGACAAGACAACGGCCGGTGCGTTGTCCTTGTCTAACCGAGGATCAAGATGGTGCTTGTCCGAAAGCCAAGATAGAACTGAAGGAACTCGAATTCCTGTCCGAACGCGACGAGGAAAAACAAGTGCTGATTGGTTCCTGCCGAAAGTTGCATTTACCAATCAGCATGATTTGACCGTTGACATCTCCTTCCTGCTGCTGTGAAGGAGCATTGGGAAGGAGGCGCGACGAGGCTCGGTTATCTGACACTGCCCGGAAAGGTCCGGGTGGTCGTTCGAAGGGACCAATTCCATGGTACATTGTTCTTTAACGTATACAAGAACGAGACATTTGCCAGATGTCTCGAATGGTCGCCGACTGACCTTACTTTACGTCATCTTCGAGGAAGATGTTTAGTCGCGAACGTACCATAAATATTGCCGCAAGGAAACCCATGCGTCGTGTTCCTGCGCGACGGAACATCTAGTACTTTCGTCGTAATTCCTACGAATTACAATTTCTTAAAAAAATTTTTTTCACGGTTTGTAGTAAGCTAATTGTTCTAACTTCTCACAAAATTATCCAAGTCGTATGATCTGACATTAAAAATGTTATCGTACTTTTAAAAGTGTCCGAATATTACTGTGGTTTACAGTAGTTTCAATTGTATTTACTGGTTTGATCGACGGCATGCAATAAGAAACAGTAAAACCACAGGATCTAAGAAACCCTAAGAGTCCCTAAAGTACGTTTCCTATGCTATAAAGTTCTGGGTCTTGTTAACTCTTATATCCTACTTAACTTCTACAGTTTTTCTATACTCTCTGCTTTGTGCAACTTCTGCAATCTACTCTTTACTTTTAATTCTTCACGATATCCGCAACCTACCGTGTAGTTTCAACATTTGGTCTCTAATCTCTGCTACATATATTCCTTTCCTAGTTTTTATTTGACCTTTACCACAACCTTTACTGCTTCCAGGCCACTCCGTCAATCTCTACATTCCCCAGACTAAGCTGTGTATTATTGGCCTATTCATATATAATCAATCATTCTATATTTCCAGCACACTCCATCACACGCGTCATCCATATTCAACGAACGCAAGGCTCATTCATTTTAACTATACGCATCTCTCAATGAACTGGATATTCATACATAATCCAAATTAATCCGATATCCATTTTCAGTAATGCACATAATCTCGTTTCCAATATATGCATAAATACCAGAATGTAATTATACAATCTTCAGTATATTTCGAGATCGACCGAAGCCTTTATTTGGTAGATATTTCAGTTAAACATATTCCGCTCTAATAAGTTATCTAGAACTTTGTGTTTCGATGGTTTCGAGAGCTCCTTCTCGTATTTGTTATTGCTAAGCACTCGAATCCCATAACTTCGCCAGTTGTCTAATGTCAATACTCCTTACTTCTAAGTGGCCAAGTAGCTAAAGGCAATGTTCCATAGAGATCTCAACTCTAGGATTTCATGAGTACCCAACTTCCTAAGTTTCTTGGTCCCTTTACCTCGGTACTCCCCTTCTTCGGTACTAAGCACCTAAATATTATAGTTTACAGTATTCCCGCGTTACTAATATAATCTGCGGCATAAAGATCTGCCGCATTTCGTTTACGTTTGTTCTTGTTGTTTGTGTTCTTTATTGGAGCGTTTAATAAAAACAACGAATCTGTGATCGCTAACGCGTTAACAATTTCAGTCACTGTTGCAGTAAATCGATAACATCCAAGATGTTTATGAAAGTACATACACATACACCTGAATTTTAATGTAATACCGCCATCGAGTACCATCATCGAGAAATGTTGAAAATACTTTCTATGCTATCAGTTTTCGGACATCGGTAGGTTAACGCTAGTCCAGTTGTTAGTCTTAAAAATGAGCGTGGTCATGAGATAAATAATACAATTTTATTAGAAAATGTTATTTATTGCATTTTATGACTGCTCCTGTATGGGAACTTTATACATATGCAGGTACAATGTTCCCACTTGGAACCAACATGCTCGGAGTCTTCAGTATTGTCTGCTTAATTTTAGTAAATTAGAACGTTTGAAATTTAAGTCCCCAATTGGGAACGGAATGCAATAGAGAGTTAGGTTAAAACAGTATAACTTTTTTTTATCCTCGGACCGAACGACCTGATTTTCTTTTCAGCAATTACAAGAATTAATTTACCAAATGACATGCAAAAAAGATTTTGAAAAAAATTATTATACAATTGCTATGAATTACATGAGAAAGTAAAAGAGGCACCATTTATAACTTTTTTATTAGAGCTCGTAATCAAAATTTAAAATGTGCATTTTGTAGATGTACATTAGTTATACACATGCTGAAGATTTCATCGAAATCGCGATGGACACAGAAAAAAAAACAACACGCATCGAAAGATGTCAGAATCTGTGGAGTTTAAGCAGAAGCTGACCAAAAATTGCGAAAAACTATGATTTTTACCACACTTAACCACTTGTAGTTCTTGGGTTGAGTTGTGCTGAATTACAATTGAATTACTCCAGGAATTATAATTACAAAGTAATTGAATTACATTGTAATTCAGTCATATTGTAATTTATAATTCATATCATAATTCAATTAAATTACAATGTTATGCGTAATTGCAATTGGAGTACAATTATAAAATACTTTATAATTAAATTATATTAATAACGAATTACGAGGACGAGGAATAGAAAATACGCCGCATAGTCAGCAAACAAGTATACGAAAGAAAAACGAAAGTATATAGCACTTATTCAAAGTTCTGAACTATAATTTGGAGAGAGGTGTATTTCAATTATATTGTATTTCAATTACGCATCTGATTAAAATAATTAGTAATTGAATTAATTGAAAGGTTTGAATGAAAATTCAGTTACGACGCAGTTGAATTGCTATATAGTTGAAATACAATATAATTCAATTACGTAATTCAATTACAATGTAGTTGAATTAGCACAACTCTGCTCTTGGGTATGTTAATCGATTTTGATGAAATTTTCAGCATGCGTATAACTAACATAGATCTACAAAACATACAGTATTTTAAATTTTCATTATGGGCCGAATTACAAAAGTTTAAAAAAATGCTTTTTTATTTTCGCATCCAACCTTTTAAATTGTAATTTCTGGAAACTCTTTTCTGCAGATCATTTAGTTAACATATGCTTACAATTGCTTAGAAAACATATCAGGTCGTTCGGTAAAATTACATAAAAGTTATACTGTTCTAAAGTGTGTTCAAATACTATCGTGGCTCACTGCATATCCTTTGCAAAAGGCTTGACTCGTGAATCTTGTAAAAGTTAGGTGAATCGCTGCACCAGGCTACGGAACGATCAAAATTTAAGAAGTGCTGAATCATTTACCTGGGGAATCGTCTTATCTCGCTGTTTCCTAATCAGGTGGTTAATCTCCTGTCGATACTCGACTGCGATTCGGTCTTGTAATCTAATTTTAACTAGGCAATTAGAGAAACGGCGGGATGAAGTTCTCAGTATAATTCAAAGCTCTTCCGCCATTCTGTCGGCAAGAATAAATAGGAATACGGTGCGCGCCGCGCCGCCGCTCCGCGACGGTGAATATAATGACCGTAGATAGCCGAGGCAGTTCGTTACAGCTGCGGCTACGATTAAAGGGAAACGAACGGATCAGTATTCATCCGCCAGCCACTAACCTCTTTTTAGCAACGTTGCGCTACCGCTTTGTGTTCCGGAATATAACGTTCGAGGAAAAAAAATTGCCAGCTGAGGGCAAAGGCGGACGGGGAGGCATAGAAACGGCCAAAGTCCCAATCAACGAGAGATCGCGACTCGGTGTAGTACATCACGCGGGCGGAGCTCTGTTTACATTCAAAAGAGCCGAATGAGATATTCATGGAATAATTTATTTCCACGAGACCGCTGTATCTTCGGGATCCAGGCTCCACCGCACCGCGTCGCACCGCACCGCGCCGGGTCTGGTCGGGTTCGCCGCGATTCTCAGTTATTCGCGAATGTTGTCTTTTCCTGGTTGCACAGCGATAGAGCCATCAACCGCCGGGTTATTTTTTACCCCGATACCGACAGGCATTACAATATTCATGAAACGAGGCTAGTTTGTTGCTTTAAATAGTCTCGATGATCCATCTCCGACGATCAACGAGCTCTCATTAAATCTGTGTTGGTATTAAACGATACCACTCGAAGTCGAGAGGTTCTTTTTTTTAAATAATTGTCTTGTGAGAGTCTGTCGGAGAGATATGTTCGATTAGAGGGGACAGTTCAGTTTTCTCTGTACTTTTGTTCTCTGTAATAGTAGTATAAATAAATTGTGGATTTTTATTTGCTAATTTCAACGATATTTATGAACCTACCATCTGAATTTTGCATATCCGAATATTTTATGTTGATTGTACATTCGTAATTATATTATAATGTGATTGTGATAAACGCGAAAACATTGTAAATAAGATCTACAGAATTCAACAAAATTGAAGTTGAAATATCTCTTAAATTAGCCATTTTTTTTGCCAAATTTATGTCCTAAGGACTTATTAACATTATTTAGAGAATTTAAAATTTTCTAATTAATCAAATATTTGGAAAAGGAAATTCGAAATTAAGAATGTAATTTGTTTTTAGACAAACGAATGATAACATTGTTTCTTGATTATTGCACTTTCTTTATTAACTTAATCATTGCGGTTTGTTTAGTAATATGTAGTCTAATATTATTCCAAAAGTAAATTTATTTTTCTCTGCGTCTCTGCTATGAAGACAAGAATTAAACAATAGTCGTTTTCTTCATGATTATTTCATCTAAAGAGTTATTAAAAAGAAAATTTAAAAGAATTATAAATTCTCAATTATAAAGACAATTTTTGGTTTAACAATAATGATTTTATGGTCACTTTTTAAATAAACCACAGAATTAATTCATAAATATGTTTAGACAATATTTAAAATGGAAAGAATAATATAGTCAATTTAATTTAGAAACTAAACACGTAAAAACCAATCTAATTACTCACGAGAATTTAAAACATAAATTATGTTTTGTTTGTTCTAGTATTTATAGTTTATTATACTTGATATTATAGTACGGAGCGAATGCTTTTCCCATTTTGGAAACGAGTTATAAAAATTCGATGCAACCAGACGCATTGAAAATACATGTAATTTAGTGGAATGGAGAGGAAACGAGATCCATTAATAATGGACAAAACATTATCTCGTACAATTGTTTCTTGTGTTACTCTTTTTGAAGTTTAGACATTTCAATATCCGATTATTCCTTTATAAGAGCAGCCATATTTCTTTGTTAATTCGACCGCTGGAGGTTGCAGTCGAATTAAACAGAAATATATTTTCATCGTCATAAATTGCGGCGCGCTACAAATGAAAGTTAATGAAATTTGATAACGTTTTAATTTGCTTATTTTATTACCTTCTACATATTCATGCGTGTTATAAATGAAAAAATTTGTAGACTCATAATCATGCAATGCCATAATTTCAATGCACCGTGCTTTCATTCATGTTAAACGGTATTCGATTTGTTTTATTTCGTGACGCGTACGGTTGACTTTATGTATACACAGTGACCTTTTCTGTTTATCCTCAGTGGCGAAGGTATTGTCACGTGTTCGCGTTGTTATTATCCTATCTGTTACTATTCTATCATTTTCCGCAAGCATGCATTTTGAAGCACTTTACGTATTCAGTTATCACTAAATTAAAGTTAAAAATTAAACGGGATATGAATGAAGGAGGATCTTTTACACATTGTTATACGCGCATAGATCGATACAATAAAGCGCAATCTGCAACTTATGCGCGCTAACCTAAATTTACTGACCGCCTTTTTGTATCCTCCCCATGTGTAAAGGTAACTGGCCGTGTGTATTGCTTACTTACTACCTGAACCTTCGGCACTGGGACTTTCCGATGCGGTCTCTTGAACCAGGGACGCTAAATCGAATGAATAAGTCATAAAACTTTCTCTAATTGTGCTTGTTACTACGTGCCATATGCTGGCTGCAGACCGGCCTACCGAAGAAATTGCAACGTCTCAATAATAAATTAATAATGGTACGCTAAAAAAGAAATTACTGAAAAGCTCCCAGATGGAAGAACGTATCGTAAAGTGATTTCGAGGGTCCTTGCCTTCAGAGACCAAATTCGCGAGAAGTTAGGAAGAATTTCTGGATCTTAGGATCTGAATTTTTAACGTTTGACGACTCGAATTGAAGGCGGCACTTTCCATAGAGGCACTTTGACTCAAATGGAATCATTGAAATGGAGTCAGCTCGAACAATATTGACTCGATAAAATTTTATAACTACGACATAGAAGCATAAGGTCTAAAAGAAAAAGTTCGAAAACATGTCGAATAATTGTTCTATTTTCACAGCATTGGCTTGATGTGATCGTCGATGTTTAATATTTTACAGAGCAATTGGTGTTATATCTGCGAAACAAAATATTATGAATCGAGAATCACACCGATTTCCCAGGTCTCGCCACGCGGAGGTTGCTGCGAGCGAGACCCGCCCACCCACTTAGCATTTCTTTATCGTTCTACCCGACGGAGAAAATTACAAAAATACACAATTAAAAAGTACAAAAAAAGCCCGTACATATGTATGTACGTCTTCCTAATAAATTCCTAATTGCAACCTACCCGTCCGCATCCCTAATCTTCAGAATGCAGTGCAGCAATTCTTTTATCGCAACTCTATATAAAAAGCGGGATTTTCTACAACTTGCATATTGGGAAACGTCTATATCAAACCGATTCGATTCTTCAAATTCTGACAATACACGCGAGAAGAGGACTATACTTCGCGACCTCGAATATTATTACAGATTCGAACCAGTATTGTACGACGCGATGAACATTAAATTCCATCGAATAAAGCTACTGCACTTAACGTAAAGATACCTCGTCTTTTACCTTACGGGCCGACGAGGCGTTCGATACGCTTTACATACGCATCGTGTATGTCTACTAACGCGATCGAACCACTAAGTTGTGTGGGGGTTCGTCCAAAAAATATACATGCTGGTGAAACACAGTGGTACGTTCCCTGCATTTAGCGGTCACACGCCAGCAAATAGCTAAAGACACACGTAGCTACGTTCAGGTAAACTACAGTCATCTCCGCCATCGTAAGTCACGCCCCAACACCATGGGTTGCACCGCATTAGATGCTAATACAATGGTCACCATGGCATTGTCGTGCATACCGCCACAGGTGACGTAACTTAATACGTCTTCTTTTTGCGTACGGTATTGTCGTACGACAGCGGAAACACTTGTTCCATTGCTGGAACGGCAAACGAGTCGTGTGTTATGGCACACCGCGGGTAGTTGAACGTAGTAACGTTCACCGTGATTTTGCGCTAACTGCTTACGGCAACTTGGCCTCAGAACGTACCAATATTAGGGGTGTGCGGGTTCCCGCATTTACGGGTTCGGGTCGAGTCGTAAAAAATCGGGCGGGCTCGGGCGAGTACTCGAGACATCTGAATGTTCGGGTAGCTTGATTGTTCCGGGTAGCTTGATCGTTCCGGGTAGCTTGATCATGTCGAGTAGCTTGATCGTGTCGGGTAGCTTGATCGTCACAGGTAGCCGGAGACATTCGAATTACGATTACATAGATTGGCCAAATTCGGACGCGATCTTTCTATACTCGAGATTGAACATGCGATTCGTAATTTGCACTAACGCGATATTGAATTATCTGGAAAAGTAGTAAATGAGTAATCAATAAACAATTTAAAATTTTATTTTAAGACAATAAAATTTAGACACTT
>CM052204.1:12809879-12936280 GCA_028455805.1 Lasioglossum figueresi
AAAACAGAAACGCTACAAAAGTTAGTTTCGTCGATGCCCAATCGTATTTTTAATATAAATTTTTAAAAATGGAGGTTACACCAGATATTAAAATAGAAATAATAAAAAAACAATCGTTAATTTCAACTTTATCCGTGTAAAACGAAAGTGACATTATAGAAATTTCGCAGTTTGTTCTGAGTAAAATTATATTTTTGTTTTCTTTTATCGATAAATGTTATACTTATGTTTTGAAATCGGTGTGTATGCTTTCTTTATGTAATCCCGAAATGCTACCAAATATAAATTTTTCATTGATGTGGTATAATAATAAGAATTCGTTACAAAACACAGTGACTTTATAGAAATTTCGGCGAGTGTAATTATCTAAATAGAATTTTATTTGTTACTTACGAGTCAAAATAAAACAAACAGTAATAAAGTATTTGTCGCGTGTGATTGAACAAGTCTAAATACATTATTTCAATAATGAAATGAATTATTATTTACAAATAATTGTTTATTATTTGCTACTTTGTATTTAACATTCATTGCTTATAGTATTATATAGTATAAAGTATTTGTTGTCATTGAACAAATCTAAATATATTATTTAAATAATGAAATTATTTGTTATTTACAAATAATTGTTTATTATTATTTGCTACTTTGTATTTAACATTCATTGCTTATTAAACAAATTTATTTTCGAATACACTTTCGCATAACTTGTTCGTCAAACAAGTAGTTTTAAAGGCAAACGTGAACTGTGGCCTGTGAATTGATAAATAAAAAGAGAGATTTCATAAATTTTTGATTACATAAAATAAAACAAAACAAAAAATATTTATTATTTAGTCTCCCATTGCATACCAATGAAACATCAAATTTTACTTGCAAATAATAAATGATTTATTCTTGGTACCATTTAAATGAATTTTATTTAAATAAACTCATTAATTCATATTTGCAAATAACATTTTCTCATTGATTATTTTGTATTTATTAAATATACAACATTTTGCCCAATGCTGGTTGTGTAGGTTTCAAACTAAATCCAAATAAAGTTTAATGTAACCGTGTAACAGGAATATTGAAATTTGTAATGAATTCGCAATTAATTCGATGAACAGGCACTGAAGTAATTTTTAAATCTGATATTTTAAAAAAAAGCAGTCGAAAGTCAGAATTCATATTCTGAAAATTTCGATATGAGCGTAACCCGTTTTTCGAACCGATGTTATTTGAGGATTCAGTTTTTAAGTTAGTACTTAAAAGTCTTACAATGACATGAACTATAATGACATCGTGATTAATTCGAAGAATAGGCACCGAATTAATTTCTACACCTGACATTTAACGTTCTCTCCGTTTATGGGGCGTAAATGCACTCCATAAGGCGTAATCCCCTTTTACTATGGTTTTCTGTAGGAAACGTAGTATTTGGTCGGCCAGAAGGCAATCTTGAATTTCACTTGACTATGGTCGCATCCAAAGTATGTAACACCGTGTGTATCGAATCGTTTCTAGTATTATCAATCGAGGAAAACTGCTGCACTCTGCGATGAACTCCCTCCACAACTTCGACCGGTCTCTGGACAACTTCTTGGCTTGGTTGAGCGAAGCCGAGTCCTCGATGGAGGGACTGGAAGCTGATGCCGATCGGCTAGATGGACGACGGGACCAAGGCGCGCTCAGGCGACCGCAACATCAACTCAAGGTAAGTCTGCTTATACTTTATATTAATTCAGCGGTTGTTTTCTTTATAGAAGCGTCAACTTTCTTGGTATAACTGTTTAAATACTTACTGTTACCGTACGTGCGTGCTGTCCAGTGATGGCATACGCTACTATGCAAAAGATAGAAGCACCAAGCCATATTTAATAGAAAAGCGTAAAAAATCAAATAAGAACACAGTAAGTTTTGAAAAAGGATTCCGCTGTTTAATTGAATAGTTCTGAGAACATGCGTCATTGTAGATTATCTAATACTTTAAATGCAATAAATCAATCATTGTACAATACAATTTCTACATACAGATATTGTTTGTCGTTATATCTTATAATCATACTAGGTGCTTCTTTCTTATGCACAGTAACAGTATGCACAGTAACAGTATGACACGTAACGTTACATTCGCTGACCTAATGTGGGATTCTCGTGTAACAGGTACAAAAAATTGAAATTTTTTGTATAAATCCGAATTTCAATCCCAGTTGGAAAAATATGTTCCCAAAGTCTAATTCTAAAAAATGAATACACAATTGCCTAACATAAATTTAAATAGCTATCTGATTTCCAGTGCTGATACTGAAAAAATTTGATGAGAATACAATATAATTATTAATATAGTAGAACAGGGGTCCAACTATATTAACATATTGACTGTGATGCCACCCATATATGGGTGGTGAAATTATTTGTCTAGATTAAATACCGAAGTTTTACATAATATGCTCTTTGTAAGTAAATTTTGTTAGGATTTGGAAAATACAAGAAGATGGAAAGAGTTCTGGGTATCATATATTTTAACTTATTATTTATTTACATTATTACTTTAATTATGAAAATGGGCAGCTTTATGAAAATACGTTAACATGCAAATTTTCATGATAATGGGGATTGCTAGTTTTCGGTTATGGTACTTTAGAGAAGCTAGGAGGGTTTAAATAAAAATTAGTTGTTATTAGTAGTAGTTTTTGTAATATATTGGGTCGTTTCGTAGGTAACTCCTCCTTATGCAATGTCTACATTATTGTTTTTTTCTAAAAAAGTAAAATCTTGTTTGGCTTTCAATAATAATTGTGCTGTTTCAATTAAATTTTTGTCAGAAAAGTATTAAGAAATTTTAAATACTGTAAAAAGTGATAGTAGAATGTACTACAAATTTTTATAAGGAAGATCTTGATGATATTATTTAATTACGTAATTGGATTGTTTGTATACAAAACAATATTTTAAAATTGAATGAAAACCACAATTTGCCATAAATTACCATTTTTAAATCGTATAGAACTTCTCGAATCGTTTAACTAAAACGAGTATAAATCAATTTTACATCATTAATTTATCCATATACAATTTGGTATTCAAGGCATTTCTTGTATAAAAGTAGATACTCAATCTTCTGAAAAACGTTTTGAAATTCAACTTTGTAAAACTTCCTTGGCGATGAAAAATAGAAATTCTCAAGAGGGTTACAAAGTAATAGCACCGTCCAAAGTGAATAAAAAGTATTTCATAAATATGGAAAAATCGATTTCCTGAGTCTCTAAGGAATAATGACGACGTTTTTAAAGGGTTCTACCAACGTTTTCTACAAAGTTATGAAATTTACGAATAAATTTATAGCGATGAAAAAGAATGTTTCTTTTTGTGTGACCGATGCAGATTGTAAAATGATTTTCCTCCGGTATTCTTTTGTAACTGTGAGCGGGTCATATTTCTTGAAAGATGATTTATGTGACTTTGATATTAAACACCTCATATTTATTTTAAATTCATTTAGGTGAGCCGGATATTACGTCCATCTCAAATGTCAATAATTTATGAAACTTCCGGGAATACTTTAACTTAAAAATGATAAAGTGTATGACGTGCTAACGTTGAAGGCAGTTATTTTGGATGAATTAATAAGCCATTATTAATTAGTTCTACTCTATTAAAGAATGCCTCGAATTCGAGAAGATAAAGATTGGCGTTAATTGCAATGTCCTGAATCGAATTATCCACGAGATGCCAGAATAGAAGCCATTTTCGATTCGATCTGGTTTTATGTCACTTAATGTCATTCCACTTACGGTCCATAATGCTACAACAACTTAATAATTTAATAATCACTGTAAATATTAGACATCGTTTCTTCAATGAATTGAAATCTTTTGCAATTTTCAATGAACAAATTATGCATTCAATTGGGGAATTTAAAAGTACGTCATTTATAGGCACCTAGAATTACAGGAAGAGAAGTTTTCTCGTAGTCTCGAACATCATTAACGACTTCTGTAGAAATTTAACTCGGCGACTTCGTTTCTAACAAAAAAAAAACGAAAGTAAGGACTCGGTATAATTTTAATTTTCGTGTATTTTTCTAACAATTATTACGCAGATATTCGCTGCATCTTGAATTAGAATTAAAGTAAATTTCGAAACGTAGTATTTCGTGTATGTGCTAGTCATTCATATTCTATCAAATTGAATACTTCCATGGACTTTTGATGCAATCAGCTTAAAGCTCTCATTGAACTATGTTATTTTAGCTAAAAAAATGTCCAATCAAACAGTCAGCAACAAAGTAATCTAAACTGAACACGCTTCGTGACACATCCGGTATTTAGGAATAAAAAATCAATACTATGAGAAGATAAATAATTATAAATTCTTTCGTTGAGTATACATATATATATATAATGCACAATTGATAAAACGATGTGCTGAACAAACTATTTACTGAGAACCAGTAAGAAATATATTAATAACGAGAGAGTACTAATAGTTTCTTTGGACTAGATTTAGAATAAATTCATCTTTTGAATCTTTTATGTTTCAATTATCAATTGATATACATACAGTAGAGTCAAATAAAGAGTGTTGCAAAATATAGGTAAATTAAAATAACTTCTAAACTAATCATTTGTCGACATACATAGAGTAATCCTTTTTTATAGAGAATGAAATACTGCATTGATTGGTACATAAAAAATATACGGTTTCATAAATCCTTGACTTCATTAGAAATCATTTAATCTCTATCCAAACAATTCTCGCTATGTATAATAATATTGACGTAAATCATGGTGGTAATGCCCCATGTCTGATGCCCCACACTGGGTACCTATAATTTATATCGTATATGTTTGAGGTGATAAGAAGACGTTGATATGTAGCAAAGTCGTAAGATTCCTGAAGACCTTGTAACGGTGGTCACGCTGAGAAACCAGATCTGTATGTGTCACGTGTTGACTGGGAGAAGGTTTTACGGTTTCGTTTGATTGCCATAAAAGTGTGTCGAAGGTAGTAGTCTGCGTATCGGCATATCCATTAAAAGGAAGAAGTTCGATATCGGGTATCGGGACAATGCGGTGGCGGTCCATCAGCTTCACGCTGCTCTGGTTATGCATTATGCCCGTGGAAACCTGAAATATTGCATAAGAAAATGAGAATTGCAAGGCTGCGAAGCGAAACTTTGTTCCAAAAATGAGATCTTCCCTGTTCCATTAATATAGAGTGGTTCAAAATCAACTGGTTACTCGAAACAACGTATACAAATGACTCTTTCGGAAGCCCCTCGTTGAATATTCTACGAAATTCGAAGTTGCAGGTACAAACCCCCGTAAAAACGAGGAAATCGTGTGAAGACACATAAGATTTTAAGTCGAACTTTTCTTCAAATTGTTATAAGAATTTTACTGTAGAAAAACATTTCGAGTCCTTAAAAAACATTCGATCGCAGTACTCTCGTTCATCAATGATGCGCGCCTCGATAAAGGCCGTGAAACCATAACAAAAATCGATATCCTTGTAGAAAACTGGTACAATATAGTACAATAATCTTCAAATTATACTTAAGAATTAAAGATTAAAAAATTTACAATTAGTCGGTAATAGAATTATACGGTCTCTGTTCCTTCACGCTACAACATTTATCGATATTCTTCGAGTTTCTGGACTGAATGAGTAGGGCGCTCAGCAAGAATCGGCCTCGTGCAATCTTGCCGCGAGGCAAATTAGCAATTTTAATTGTCCAAGAAATGCGCTGTTTCATGAATTTAAACGAGCCCTTCTAAAACACCGCCATGTGGAATTTGCATCTACGCGGAAGCGTGACGTGGCGCGAGCATCGTTGTCGCTCGTCACAACTTTCCTTCGATTATCACGCTACAAGAAGAGAAGCGACGCGTTAAACGCTTATGCGAGCGGATATATATATAATATAATAGGCGTAAGGGAAGTTCTGTCATTTTTTTCGTTTTTATGCATTTTAAACAGAGTAAGTGCAATTTAAAACAGTGGAAAGATTAGAAGACTTTAAGGGTATCGATAGAAATTTATGGTTAGCTTCTGTGTCTTGCAATTGATACACAAACTTTTTATTTGGTATAAAGATTCACAGTCTATATATGGCCTTCTGCCAACACCACAGTGTTTCAAGTATATCGACGTTCAGGATAAAATTAATTATTCGAAGTAATAACTAATCCTTCCAACAATTAAAACGTTCAAAAAATTTGGGTCAATTTTTAAAAAGTTTCCACTAATTATGACCCCCGTCTGTAGTCTGTAGCTGTATTCAGTCGCTGCAATTAGTTCGCAAGCTTAAACAGTAAATCGTATCGGAAACGTGATGATGAGAAACTTAAACGATTCCCGAATCGAGGAATTCGTGACGATGCTCGGCTGTACAGCCTGTTCTGTTTACAATGCCGTGTAACCGGAGCGACATGCGACTCTGAATTGATACAGTCCCTCCACCATAGCCTATTGCGTCGTTTTCAATCAAATTAATCCACCGGCGATCGACGTGCTGCTTGCGACTCCGGAAAATTAGGTTACAATACTGTTTGTCGACTCATATATTATCACGTGGCTCGTTGCTCTGCTCTTTCCCCTGTTTTCTTTGTTTGCAACCCCGTATTGTACGCTGCCGGTTTGATTCCCCGCAGAAGGATTCGGTTTTCGAGGGCCGAGGGCCGAGGGTCCGCTAAATTGGATTTCATCGCGATCCCCATATTTGTGCAGTTTTCACGAAATCGGAGCTAAACGTTGCGCGATCTCATTCCTCGTGTAAAATTCTACTTTTATACGGCAGGTGTCACATTACATCGTCGTTAGACTGTGGATTAGATGCATTTATGAAAAAACTGAGCAGGTGAAATTTAAAACAGTAAAGAGATTACAAAAATTTAAGCGTGTCGGTATATTATTTTCAACTCTTCAAATATTTCTTCTACGAAACCATTCCACAAACTTTTGCACATGCAAGGATACATTCTTGCACGACATCGCAAACTTTTAAACAATGTTTTAAACCAGTTGAAATTGTTTTGAAACTTAAAAGTTGGAATTTCTTGGACACGAATCTCGCTCAATGCGTACTCGTAATTGTTATAAGTAGACTGTGGATCTGTATGCATTTACGAGTTCTGAAAATTTTCAAAAAATGCCTGGATATAAAACTTGATAGAATTTAGTAGAATTTTTATTTATTTTAGATCCACGAAAGTTACTAACGCTAAACATAAGATTTGGTTTGACTCCACTTTTTAAAAATTTGCCTGGTTATATGATTCTAATTTTAATAATCGACAAGAAATAATGATGACGATAAAGATGTTCAAGCGTACGTTAACATCTCATTAGTAGGTACGTATTTTTCCAAAAAGAACTGATCGAAGCTGTTTAAATACCGTTGTTGTATCGATTTGTTCGCTTGATAATTGAAACAGTTCATCCTGAATGGAGCCTAATAACTTTTCCAAGTATCGTTTAGCGGAGTTCAGCATTTTAGGTAGACGCATTTGGACCTGTGTATTTTCAGTCGTCCGGAACGTTCGAAAATGTAATTTCCGTGCACTCCATTAGCGAGGAGACTGCGATGTTGATTATCCGATAAAGAGTCGGACAACTGATTGGGATCGATCGCGTCGGTAAATCCGAGAAACAGTGACGAAAGGAAAATTACGATGATTCGATACCGCACCGTCTGACCACTGAACCAACAATTATGACCATTGACAATCGCTACTATTTGCTATGCAACATCATTATATTTTCATCCCGCATTGCGTAACGACAATTGGCGTGATCTGTTTCAATTCTCTGACATAGCTAGTATTATTTCATTCTGGCTAATTAGCTTGTCACTTTCTTGCATCTATTTTTCTGTGTCCTCAATGCAGAGCTTATTCCGCATCTGATCCACTTTTGTTTGCTCCAGATTGGAGACTTTTACATATATGTATATACAGCGTAGGCCAAATTTAAGTAGAATCCTTTAAAAGCTTTTTAAAAGTTATACTCAGATATTTTTGGTGCTCGATACGTGAGATTTTTTGGTTAGAAGTATTAGTTTACTAATTAACGAATAAACAAAGCTTTAAATTGGTCGGAATTGCGAAGATAAAAATAAAACTCAGTTTTTCCAATTTTTTTGTCTGAGCCTGTAATGAAACATTAATTAACGTGTTATGTAGATCTATGTCAATTACATACACGGTGAAAATTTGATTTTATTCATCCTGTTATTCTCATCATGAAATGAGGAAAACCTTCGAACATGTTCCATAACATTCGTTCATTTATTTGACAAAGTTTGTGGGATACACTGTACAATACAATGCATTTCTAGATTTCAAAATATTACAAGATACCTCACAAATTTTCAATTATTTTAGAATCACGAGTTTCAATTAGTACGAAATTAGTATGAGATTCTGTATTATATTTCATGTATTTCATATCATATCCTGTCGAATGTTTTTAACTTTTGTTCGAAAAGTGCAGTCATCGTCAGTTGAAATATAGAAACAAATATTGAGTCTATTTTCCACAGCAACCATGTTCATCGAAACTTAATTGTTGTGAATTAGAAAAGTGTAACGAGAGACACAGAATCAGAAATATTAAAACATTTTATAAATTAATACCGAAACCTTTCTTCTTCGTCGATACGAGCGTCGGTTCTCGAGTATTCATACTTCTATGAAGCATTTATATCAAGCTATCAATTAATGAAAATTGCATAGTGAACGAGAGATAGGGCGCGCAGGGGAAGGGAAAGAGTTAATTCGTTAACTTGATTGAGGAAGCTCGAAGTGTTCCGCTTGCAACTGTACTTTGGTTAATACCGCGCCGTCGATTGCAAAAGGAATTAATTCCAAACGCTATTACGAGGCTTGCGAGGGATATACATCTACTAGCGTTGAGAAATACTGCAATATATTCGTGCTTTGCGCTGATCGAAATAGAGCTGATTGCTTTTTCTAGGACAGCTGATTACAATGACCAAAAATAGATCATTACTTTCTGAAACAATTTTCAATTTCTAAACGCATCAAACCAAACATAATAGTTCGTCATTTGCAAGTTCTGCTTTTTTAGACTCTTTGATTTTATTAATATTAGTTTTGGTATTATTATTCACGTATTAATTTATAGAGAATTTGGTTAATGCGTATTACTTGAGAAAGTTATCTTCAAAGTTTTGGAATAGCATCGAATAAAAATGTTTGCAACATCCTAAAATACAAAGTTGATTAATGTTAAATATCAATAATAAGGCTCTATTTTATTTTTTATTCGCCTTCGAATACTTATTGCCACTATTATCGAACGAAATTAAATTTTATATAAATTTCTGCTTGCTGAAATTAGAAAAAAAATTGATAAACGGAAGGAAGGCGATTACTTATTAATACACCGAATGAGATTTTGTGGAATCCAATTTTGAAAGTCCATAGAAGCACATAAGAAATTATTCCCGCAGAGAATACCGCATGTGACACACGCTTACTGAATACGTGCAGGAGAGCAGGGCCCCGACTACAAATTACATCCTCGTGACTAATGCCACCTGGACAGCTGCCTCCACTCATTAAACTTCGAGTGGGAGCCAAGCTATTGATTGTCATTCGTAAAAACGAGGTTACCGAAGCGCAGTGCTAAATTAATTGCTCTCCTCGTTTTATTTCCGCTTTTTCCTGGATTAGCCCCTTATTGCGCTAATTCTTTTTCAGTCTACACCAAAGTTCTTTCTTTCGAGCGAAACATGACTGACGAATTACAGATAATACGATACAAACGTTTCCGAGAAGTATATTTATTATCCTGTGTACTGTAAAGCTCGGAATGAATTACACAGTTTAGGGTTTAATAACAACGTAAGATGCGCGGCAAGAATATCAGCTTGTAGTTAAAACAGGACCATCTTTTTTAATAATAATTATAAGAACGTGTAATGGAATTCTGACGTAATTTTCAGTATTCTTTTTTTTTACAAAATATTGCATTTTTATCTAATATACTATTTCAAGAACTCGTCTATCTTCTCTTTTAAGTGAGTGTATATTAATTTAACTTGGTGTACGAGTGTATTTGTTAGGTCACTCATTAAAAAAACAACTCCTATAAACAAAATCAAAAGCGTTCGTTAGCGAACTGAATTGTTGAATTTGACTTCATCGGCAAAGTATAATTTGTGGTTCAAAATTGTAGAAAAAAAACAGAAATGTGTGATTAAAATTAAAACTATTTTTGTGAGCATTATTTCGAAGAAAAATGTATTTTGTACATTAAAATTCGAGTAGTTACAAACGTTATACAATTGACACAAATGGTTCAAGTAAATGCTATTTAGTTTAATGAGAGGTATCACGATAAAACAAAAAATCAATACTACTTCCTATTTAAAAAATGTAATACATACTAAAATGTCTCCCCTTAACCATTTCATATCTTCGTATCATATCGTATCTTCGTTAAAATTTGAGAAAACTGCTTCTAACACTTTAGTTGGTACATCCTGTATATGTATAGGTTTTTTAAACAGTTTTTGATCGCGTGATACGGAGATACTACTGTATTGAAATAGAATAATTAAAAGTCTCGAGATGCATAAAGCTCCCCAGAGAACGATTGTACTTGTGAAAATTAGGTCAGGGAACGCGTTCAAAGAGTAAAATCTTAGTGGGAACCTGCAATGGTGTCCGATAAATTGAATTTCCATGCATGGTGTACGACGGTCGTGCCTTATCCCTGTGCAAACCCGTTTACAGCGGACCAATCAAGTCATCCATATTCTTGAACGCAACTGTAGCACGTAACAACGTGTTTCTGTACGTAGCTCATGCTCCCCGGCACGATTCTACTAATGACTTATCGACCTAACTGCGTTTGTAACTCATGCATACACGGCCGTCATCTTTCGGCAGGCATCCGAAGGAATTCCTAATACCTCCGTCCAAGATGGAGCAGCGCCAGCGCGCATGAATTGCGATTTGTCGGGCTCGAGTTATGGGCCGGGCGATATTGGATCGTAGACAGAATTACTTGAAATCGAAATAGGACGCACGGCCGTTTGATATATTCCCCAAAAGATGGATGTAAGCACGCCCCAGGAAATCGCGGCGCGATTCTTTTATCATATTAATATTTAAGTCCGCGTAAGCCCGGCTCAACAGTTACAACAAGACTTACAAGGAACAATTTCCGGGTGTTACACACCTATTTTAACGAGGTTTCTGGACGATATTGTTTATTGAAAAATGTTTAGCACGTTGTTTTTTTTATTTGCAATGATTCATATCCAGGGGATGAAGAAAATCCTCAAAATTTGAGGGTAAGAACCGTATTTTCGAGATATGGACCGTTTATTTTGAAAGTGGTGCAAGTCCATCTTTTTAAAAATGAGGCCTCGCATAATTTGTGATTAATTTAGTGTAAATAGAAAGTCATTTTTTTTTTTAAATGGACTTGCACCACTTTCAAAATAAACGGTCCATATATCGAGAACTAGAGGCTACGTGTTTCATTGACTAGTTTAGTGGCATAAGAAAATTTCAGGAACAGCTATTTGTTTTAACAATATTTAAGAAATAAACATTTTTTTGCAAGTTTTCTGAAGATTAATTGTTTACTCATTTTTATATGAACTCGTATGTGCAATCTATGGGCCTAAATAGAGGATACATGTTGTTGAATTTTTTCGTTACGGTCGCTTAAGAATAATTATTACATCTATAATATTTTTGGATCTCGTATAGAGGAGATAACTATGCTAATAACATGGAAAAGTGATACGTACAAGACTGACATCCGTTTTTTTTATATAATTCTCATAAATCTTCTAAAATTTTGAAACTTGAAGAGGGATAGCACGTTAAAGAAAATATACGATTATTATAGGAAATACCAGTTTCTCTCTATTTAAAAGGGAAGGAATCGATCAAAACGAAATCCGTGAGTAGGAACGAAATCTCATTAGCAACCCTCGCTCAAAAGTCGAAACTAATTAGTCGAACGTAAAGCGAGTTTTGTGTGTTACCGAAAGAAGAAAAATGGCTTCGAGAAAATATGTTTAATGTTCAAACTTTGGTATCCGAATTACATAAATTTTCCGTTTAAAATGTTTGAAATTCATTAATTCTTCTCGGACTTAGTTTAAAATATTTTTGAAATGCTCATATATGGAGACACGTGAAAAATTATTTACCAATCATTTATTGAAAATGCATTAAAACATTAGTATTGTCGTCAGTCTGAATAGTAAAGCCAAGAAATAAAAGTATAAGGAGTGAAATAAGTGCTTACGATTTTTTACACATCATTTAGAATTGATATATGCAGACATTGAAGTACAATGAAAATGTAAAAAAAAGAAATAACAGTTTTTTGCTTGACGCCTCGTGTTTGTCAAAAATTGGTTTTGAAAATTCCGCGAATACGCGTGCTATTGAATAAGAATCAGCTGCGGCGTCTGTGCATGACCTACTGGTTCTACTTACGGCTGCTAGGTCACGCGAATCTGGCAGACTTTCAAATTCAATCTCTTCGAAAATAGGTCGTCACAAAAATGTTTTCTCTTCTCTTCGAATATTTTGATATGTAGAATCACCTCCTTCCCGGTTGTACCATTTATTGGGCCACACCCTGTATAACTAGAGAGACGTAAAGCCTAAGCAGAAATGTAATATAAATTGCAGAGCGTATTATTTTTATTTGCTCTGTAGTAAACTTACAAGACATAACAGCTCGGTAAGGTTTCATTAACACCGGAGTCATTTTGACTTTGTCCTAATATTTTTAATTTACGATTATTCAGATTGTAAAGATGCATTCGTAAGGAATTACTCAACAAATTTATTTCTTTGGGTATATGTTCCACAAAGAATGGCTAAATAAATTTGGATGCACACATTCTTGTTATTTTTATATTTACTTTTTAATTTCACGTATCGAGTTTCACTTCTAAAGTAATGTAAAATAGTTATTTTTAAGGCTCCATAAACCTAGAGTTATAAATAGGTGCCGTTCTACCTTTAGAAATCTGAAGATTGTAGTTACAGTTGTTCGAGCTTCTCGTTTCCAAAGGGACAAAACGATCTACGAAACGAAGCAAAGCGCATTCCGCGGTTTTTTAAGCCTGTCATCGTGCTGTCGCTTGATCTTGAAATCCCTTTCACTAAAAATAAACACTTCGCCCAAGCTTCGGCGTACCAGAAAAGAACGCATTCTCGGCGGTTGAAGAAGTTCGATGTCCAGGCCAAGCTTGGAATTCTCCGAGTCAGTGAACCGTCCAGGTGCAGAACAAAGGGTTGTAAATTCATGTAATGAAAATTCCGGTTACGTAGTTGCCATCGCCCAACGAACTTCGTTACACTATCTAACCGCAATTTCGCGCGTCCTATTTGCGACTAATAACGAGGGGTGTCGAGCAAGCAGAAAAATACGCCTCCCCTGTGAACGGGGGTTCCCAGCTTGTACCTCGCTGAAGAAAGAAAAAAAAACGAGTCGCAAGTGAAATTGCGTTAAAGCGGATTAACCACGGCAGGCTTGGATTCGACGAAGCACAGGGCCGCGATGCGCGTTCCCTATGAATATGAGAAAGGGCCAGCCTCTTCGTTCAACTCACGGTAGAACGGAAGTTCAGGTCACGTAAGCGAGTCCCAGCCCTGCCGATCGATGAACTTTACTTTCCGTGTAAACGGTTCGCGAAGACATCGAACTCCCGTCGCTACGTAACGCGACAAGAAGCCTAAAACGATCGTAGACGCGCTTCTCTCGGAAATTCATGACCCAGTTGTCCACACCAGTTCTACGGCAAGAATTCCCATTGTTTCCGAAGATATCGGAATATCGTGGCGGTTTCCGAACGGCTATGCGGCTCTGATATTCAGTTATTTATCCGAGAAAACGTTTTTGATTTTCTTCAGACCGTCGATACTCGTATACAAGGTATTTCGTTCAAACCGGTGTAACTCTTGATACAAATTTCGAGAAACGTTTCAAACGAAAGTTATTCACTTTTATGCTGCAAGGAAATGTGTACAACTTACTTGAAGCATATAAAAACTGTCTCACCGAATTTTAGCAGCAAAACCCGTGCTATGAAAATCTTTTAACTAACTTCCGATAAAGTACAGCGCTTCGCGAGTGCCTGAATGACGAAAGGATGACTGTGCAACGTCTTATATCGAAGGGAAACTGTATCGCTTTTCTAGTGTAATACGAGTGGCGACTTTTTCACAAGACCAGTTAAACGCGACACATCGCAAAGTTCAGTCGACGTTCTTCACCTTTAAATGCCAGGGATCGCATCATAACCGATCGCTCACCAGTATCGTGCACAGAAACTTCGATTCGGGCGTGTCGAAGTTGTATTATAACGTCAAGACGAGACCAACTTTTTCGAGAGCTTCGGAAGGTCACGGTACAGCAAAAGAATCGTCGGACCGGGTTGGCCACTTTCCCTTTCCCGCTTGGCTGGCGAAACGCAGCCAAAAACGATCGATAGCCTGCCTTCGCCGAAGCGGCCGTGTGCGCCGACGATAATATCCCGCTCCTAATAGCCGTTATTCCATTACAGCAAGAGTACTCTTCGTGCCCGGCGCGAGCATCTCCCGTGTAGTCGTTGAATTCCGCGGGCAAAAAGACATCGCATAACGGAAATTTATAGGGGCGCCGGTGGCAGTGGCCACATAGCCGCGAAACTCGTCCTTAAATCACGATGTTTCTTCCCTTTTTTTTCCTACCTCTCTTCCTCTTTCCCTTTCCAACTCTCTTTCTTTTATCGTTCGCTATCCCCCACGAATTATACCGGGAAGCCCGCGAACTCTCGCGAGAAAGGGAAGCATCTACCTCCCTTTTGTTTTGCATAATCGGCGTGGGCTCGCGCCACAGGTCTTCTTTACGGCCTCGTATCCAGGTCCCCCATCCATTTAGTAAATTTCCTTCGGCTTTCAATGAAAACGCCGTCGCGGTTTCGTTGCCGGTAATTGTAGATCTCTCTCCCGAACATTCGAGCCCGATCCGCCGATTGAAATCGACCGCTCCTATCCCCGGAAGAATATGCAATATGGATACGCGCGGCCGGCGCAAAACGAACAAAGGCTGATTCTTCTTAGATATAGCCGACATCGCGGGAGGGAGGAGTAAAATTCATTCATACGGAGCTTAGTGTTCGGAACAATGGAGAATTAAAATCCATTTGGCATACACCTGCGTTCGAGTAGCATTTCGGCGCTGTGTCTGGCCATTGTCGGACGTTTCCACTTGTGTCAATGTTTGTCGTGCCTCGCAATGCTGAGGTTTGCTCTTAATATAATTTCGCGCGAGGACTGATCGACGGAATAGAATATAGTTTCTTGAGATAAATTATATTTTTTTTGGATCGAAAGGTCGTAGCGTTTTTAAATTAACATTCAAAGATAAAATTCAGATATTTATTCGTAGGTTTATTCAATTGGCGTGATTGATTAATCTTTCGTAGAATTGACTAAATCGTAGTCTCAAATTCAGCATATACAGGGTTTCCTAATATTAATAGTACAACCGTGGAGGGGTATTTCGACATTTTGAAATTCCTTTATAGTTTTTACTATATCAAAATGCTGTACTCTGCTAGCAACCTATGATGTTGATGCGACTGTAAATACACTAACTAGAAACAAAACCTAATATTTTGATCGCTGTTTCGCAACGGTAAAGGAGCCTATTCGCCATCGATCGTGTTGTGCAACAATTATTGTGCAGCATGATGTTGCGCAGATCCAAATTGTATTCACGTTGACACATAATTTGAGCAATGAGATACACAGGCAGATAGCCAGGCACACACACACACACAGAGAGAGAGAGAGAGAGCAGTGATGAGACTCGTCTGACAAAATTTATCCAACACTGCCATTCACGGTACACATCGTTGCGCAACCCGTTTGTTGTGCAAATAATACCAGGAAATTCTGATTTTCCACAACAGGTTGCGCAATTCGTAAATCACTTTCATTCACGGTCAATCATGTTGCGCAATAGGCATTGTTACTTAAAAGAGCATCAAAACGAAACTCTGTCGAAATCGTTCATAGGTAAAAGCCGTGTGGAAAAAAAAAGCTTTGAATACGATAAAAATGTATAGATCAATAATCAACAGTCCGGTAACAAACGTTCGACAGTGACGTGTGACGCGGAGAGTGCCGAGAAAAAATCGGGTCGCCGTTGAACGTATTAAGAACCGTCCATCATTATTCAATAGCCGGGCACGATTTTTTCAAGCGCACCAGCCACCCCTATTCACGGCCGGCGTCCGAGCAGAAGCATTTTCAGCGCGTTCGGTAAACGGGGCCGGTTCACAGGTCGCTGCAGTGAATTAATGTTTCGGGTCCGCCGTTTGATCGACGTGTACGTTCACCGTGTAATCGGTGAGCGGATAATGACCGGTCAGAGGGGGTTGTTCAGTGGCCCGGTCTCGGCTGCCTCGACCTGCTCTGTTCCTCTTCCTTTATTTTTTTTTTTCTCCTGGCCGCGTTCACGGACGAGCGCGCTAAGCAGCTTCGTACGTCGTCTGTCGTCGTCGGGGGTGGATCCTGTCACGGTGCTGCTCGTTTTTTTGCATAACGCCCCGACGACGTCGAATCGTTCTTCGTTACGACGGGGTAACGAAGTCGCCGTTTCGCCAGATATAAACGCGGAAGCCGTAAACGTAACAGGCGCGGGGAGAAAAGGTCGGGAAAAGAATCTCGTAAAAACCCGGATATAAAGGCAACGCGCTCAGGGTGGCCCGACTCCCAGCAAGTTTCTCCATTAAGGGTAAAATTCGAGAGGCGGCGTTTCGCGTTCAACAACGGTCACATCTTCTCTCCTCTCCTCTCCTCTCCTCTCCTTTCCGCCTCTCCTCTCCTCTCCTTTCCTCTTCTCTTCTCTCCTCTCCTCTCTTCACGACCATCCGCACCCCGCGTCGCCCAAACGCGAGCCGGTAAATGGTCTGCGCGCGGAATCGATGGTTTTGCATCGCCGCGAGACACCACCTGTCTCTCTCTCTCACTATCTCTCTCTCTCACTCTCTCTCACACACACAGTCTCTCTCTCACTCTCTTTCTCTTGTTCTTATTGGTCTCGATGTTCTTTCGAGTTTATATGATGGTGCGCTGAATGGTGGCTTGTAGATTTCCCAAGTACTTGTTGAAAGTTCATGTCTCTGCAAAATCGGAACCCGACAGGGGGGGAATTCGTTGTTTAGACGCGGCGCTCCGAGCGACGAATAAATCATGGGAAACTGACTGCCTGGTGTCTGCCGAATGCAAGAATTTCAGTTTTTAATATCGAATATTAATGATCTTTTTTTTAACACGTTCGCGACCAGCATTTATTTTAGCAATTGCCTTCGTACAGTCGAGTCGGAAGGTATGGTAACGATTGGCGTATACAAGTAAATGAGCATTTTATATCTATAATCATGATAATTAGAAGATAGCGGATATTTATACAAAATAAACATTTTCTTCCTGGGTTGCAACAAACTGAAGTCAAATTCTTCTAATTTCTATTCTAATCTACTAAACATCTATCTATTAAATGTTATATATTTGAATCTTACTGATAGCAAATACGATACCCTTTTGTTATTATATTATAGCTTTTCGGCGATTTGGCATACCGCAAATTAATTTATTTCTTATTATAAAATCGAATTATTTGTTTGTTTTTATTTAGAAGGTTAATAAAAAAATACGTTAGTAAAACATATATTATATTTATTAAAGATGCATCATATTCATTTCTCTGCATACGCCAATCGTTAGTTTAATTTCCGACTCGACTGTAGTTGCAATACTCTACTAGAAGCAATGTAAGATATGAACAAAATTAGAATTGTAAATAACTACATGCACCAAAGTAATTTTTGAACGTGTTAAATTTTTTCAAAATGGTGTGATATTTTTAGTTCATTTTTTCTAGTGGTATGAACGGAAAAGGAGGGATTTTGTTCATACAGACCTTCCTATTCGAAATAATCAAATTCAAATATTTACCTAACATGCATATATAAGTATATGCAAACATAATTATAGATAAAATGGTTCCGCCTGAAAAAATACGTTGAAAACTCCGAATCATGTTTTTCATGCGAGTTTTTTGTTTCCGGTGTAATCGATTTGGAAAGCATGACGTACAAGTACGGACACGATTGAAGGAAGTAGAAACAGTTAGTGATGAACCGACATGAAACCCTTTTTATATTCGTTGGTACACGTGGAGTATCAATCTCGAAATCTGATTATCTTAGAGAGAAATCATCGTATAGCAATCATTTTTATTCTGTACTTTTGACTTGTTGCGAGTCTCGTATGTGTATAGATTAGTTTTATAATTTCTTGTATGTTTATATGCACGCATATATATTTTTCTCTAAGAGAAAAGTAAAGAATATCTCGTTTCATATGTGGAAACATATTGAGTATTTTATAAACTAATTTACAAAAAAATGAACTAAGGATATTTTGCCTGCTTCGATCAATTGTTTGTCTTGAATTCGTAATATAAAAATCGTAAAAAAGTCTTGTAGAATTACTAAAGTAACGCTTTATTTAACACAATGTGCTCTTTCATGATTTAGAAAATGTTAGTCTAAAATATATTGTGATTCGCCTCGTGACATGCTACTATAACAACGTACAATTTGTCAATGGATCATTTATTTTATTTCTTCCTATGCATTTAGACTTTTCAATTTTTGACAACAATTAAAATTTTAAATCCAGTGACCCGAGAATTAAAGCGTATTCGATTTACTTTCCAATTTCGTGCACTTGAAATTGTAAGGCATTCGTACTCCAATATAGATTTGAATTCATGTCTTTTTTAGAGCCGAAAAAGGGACGGTAAAAATTTGAATTGAAGCCAGTGGCTGGAACATGGTGGTTGATATTACTCCGCGTTTCCTTTCGTAAAAAGTAGTCTCAACCACCGTCTCGTGCCACCCTATTCCCTGTATAGTTTCCTCCACCCCTTAAAATTCAGATGGAACATATAATTTAACGGGGAAGGAGATGTTCACGATCGAAGGAGTACGCGCATGCGCTCTCGGCTTCCTCAGAGGGCAGCAGCTTCCAATATCCCAAGATTTCAGAGGTCGGTAACGCAGAAGGGATGATTTTCCCTTTGCGAGGATAGTTTTCCTAAAATGTAGATACCTTCCCTTATCGACAGCCAGTGTACAGCGTTACCCTACGGAATCTCGATCGAAAAAGACTGTTCTTGTACCATCAACTACTATTCGCGAAATTCTCCGCACAATTTTAGCCAAGCTAGATACTGGAAGTAACATGGTGGTAGCTAGAGGTAGCTGAAGGTAACGTCTCCTGCAGCACACATCTTGCTTGGAACTTTATCAGTCGTACTTTTTACCCTCCGCGAACATTGCAACAATCAGTCTGACCGTTCCACAGTCAATAGTTATATTCTCTACTTTGTTTAACACTATTTGTACCAAAGGTGTTAAAAGACATTTTTTAGCATTTTACAGTCTACGAAGATGCATTTAAAGGAAATTATTCAATAAATCTATTACTTTGAATATAAGACGATGGTCGGTAACTGGTGGTGCAACCGAAAAGGGGGTGATTCTATACATAAAAAAATAAGTCAAAACAGGTATACATAAAACGGCGACAGAAATAGTGTTAACACAATTTACTACATATAATTATACATAAACTGCGGTTTTATGCATTTATGGCAAAAGCGAGTTGATGCAATTTGAAACAGTAAATTGATCGATGACGCCGATATATTATTTTCAATATATTCAGATCATTAACGAGAGAAGCAAATGTAAATTTCAAACAATTTTTATTTTTCATAAAGATCCGCAGTCTATTTATAAAACATAGAAATACATATAACATTTACATACGGAAGCATGATTAACTGATCACTGGTAACATTACTAATCTAAATCAGTAATTTATCTTAATAATTTCAATTGAATTTAGTTTAATACTGTGGAAGAACTTCTTCTCCACTCTACTGCTAATACTTTTTGTGATCTAAAAGGACTTAAGTATCGTCTATATTGATTTTAGTTTTGTTTTCAATAATTAGTCCTTTAGAAGTTCCTGGATTATTACTTCGCCTCAGCTAGAGACGTAAGGAAAAAAAGAAGAGTGAAGAGAAGGTACTCCAAATATCTCACTTGTTCCTTGAGAAACAGGGACAGGTATTTCCAGGAGTTCCTTTCGAGCTTCCAGGATCATGTCTGCCAGGTTTCTATTAAACTCTCGAGGAGTCAGGTGAATTCGGCTACATTTTGATTATATGTAGATTGCGCTTGAGTTTTGATAGAGTGAACAGGAATCTGCAAAGATATGATATTCCACGATTTTCAATTCTCGTCTGAGAAGCACAGACAAGACGCGTTCATTTATACTCATACATTTTCTTTACGTTCCAATAATATTTCCATGAAGAGTTCTTCAACGAGTTCGTGAGTTTGTTCTTATTATCATTCGTACTTGTATTATACAATATTACTGGATCACTTCAGAACTTTCATAACGAAATTAATGTCGCTATACAAATTTTTTAGTAATTTAATTAGGTGCTAATGTAAAGTAAAAATTGTAGGATCTAATATTTAATAATAGTTAACCACCATTGGTATAAAAGGTTGTCCTTTGCTACTATAGTTGTCACAAAATGAACCACGAACCTGGCAGTTTGCACATTGGCCTAATTATGTGTATATCACAATCTAAATATAATTCTGTTTTGTAACTTCACAGACTTATCTATATTCCAAAATTTTTATGACTCGAGTTTAAATCCATGGTTTATACGTCTTGGTGAAATGGAGATACTATTTCCACGTTTTGTGGTTCGTTGGCTGGTTCACAAGGGTTCGACGATTTATGGATATTCGCGATTGCATCGATTCGCGGACGGTCTCGATATTGTCGCGTTTGCCGCACTGTATCATCTTCATTGTTTCGGAAAAACCAATCTAGTAATAATACCGAAATTCGCTTGTCGAAGATAGATTCGACTGTCAACGATAAATCTTAAATTGGCTGGACCAGGTCTCCGCCCAATCATGCTAACATAAAGAATGGCTTTTTGCTAAATTCGTGTAAGTAAGACGATCGGATTTGTTGCAAGTTATTTCACTTAAATCCGGCCTACGGAATAATTTTCATTGTTACTCACGTGTGAAATTCATGTATTATCGATAGCATGTGGAATCTTCGAAATACTGCGCATTAAAAACTTGAATGGAACTGAATACAACATTAATTAGTCGAATAGTTTGCATAGGCCATAAATGCATATGTAAATCCGCAGCCTATTAATCAGAGTAGAGAAAATGTATTGAATTTGTTGTGAATGGGTCTATAAAATTGTCTCATTATTTCTCGATTAAAAAACTCTTCTGAAGAAGGAATAATTGATTGTTAATTTAATAGACGATCTTTTAAAAAACTCAATCCCCAAGTAGTTACACGCCTGATTAAACTTTAATACGTTTCGTTGAAACTTCGAAAGTGATTTAATAGATCAAGAGAGGTAGATTAATATGGATATTAATATATTCTCCTGTACTAATAGAGTAATTCTTTTACCGTGGAAGATGCATTCTCGAGGGTTCCCTTTGAAATCCAAGGTATAAAACCGTAACAAGGTAACGCGATTACGCTTAAACACTTTGGCGCGAATGAATTCGTCTCTCATGCTTACACACGGCCGCAGAAATTGCAGTGGGGAAATTAGTTTTGTTGAATCTGCTAAGTAAGCGGTCGTAGCTTGTAAAGGTAACGTTTATTTGCTCCAATTACTTATGTAATTAATTTAGGGAGGATGCGCTTTTAATCAGAATACTTTTCTCACCCGACAAATTAGAGAATTACTGGTAATTAGAGAATCGTTTACGAAACTTTGCGTTTGTCGACTTTGCATATCCCTGTTACGTTCTTTTTTTATCGGTTAATTAAGCTTTAGATAAGAGGGGACTCAATTGCCACTAAAAATTACTTGTTCCAGTAATTTTTTATTCTGCTTTGTTTTCTTAAATCTTTTCAGCTGCATCTCGTAAACCCAATTTCACATGTAAGCTGCAAGTGTTATAACTACATCAATTTTAAAAAACACAGGCCAAGGAAAATGTTCTTTCGTTCTTTAATAATTCTAGTGGGTTGAAAATAATACATTGATGTTTCTAAATTCTCTTCGCTTCTAATCTTTTTTAAATTGGACTTACTCATTTTTTGTTATAACTAGACTGCGGATTTTATGCATTTATGACAAAAATGAGTAGGTGTAATTTACAACATTAAAAACATTAAACGAATTTAAAAATACTTTCATACCATTTTAAACCTATTGAACATATTACGAGAGAAAATAAATTCCTATATCAAGAAAATGTTTATTTTGCATAAAGTTCCGCCAAATCGAATCTCTAAATTTCTTCTAAAAATGTTCTCCAGCATTATCCCAAGAAAATTGTGTCGAAAATTTCGAGATTTTTCCATTCAGAAGTTCTTTTTGATAGACCAATGCTTCGTTCATCCGGAAAAATCGTTCCCGATCTGGTGATTTAGCAGGGTATTGTATGGAATTCGCCAAACAATTGCTGTAATTTACACAGTTGCCGAGTTCCTGTTTCTCTTTTCGACCTGTCGGTGACTTAACAAACCCAATAGTTCGTAGTTCGTAGTTCTCCGTATGGTCTGCGATGGGGATGAGGGTTGAAGGAAAACAGGGTGGATATCTGAGATAACGTTGCGACCAGATGTCGCCGCCTGCCGGATTCTGGCGACTTGGCCATACCGTACGTAGAGAACGCACATACACAAGGTACCTTTTCAAGTTGTCGTAGAAACTGTTACCCCTTGTAGTTCCACAATTTTCCCGGAATAGCCCCACGGTAAATTGCGGGTTTAGAAACGGGGATTGAATTAAAAAATATAGCAAGGGGCAATGTAGTCGCTGCTTTTTCTACTGTAGACCGCTTGTTACCTCGTCACTTCGTTCTCCTTTCCGGTCCTGTTAACGAACGAAAGACATACAGTACTTTGGATTGTCGAACACTCCTGACGATGTTTTCGAATTTCCCAGCCCCTTCATACATTTTTATTTATTACCGGAATATCCTCGCGTAACTGGTCCAAAAAATCAAGACCAAAAAAATGCTTCCTTATAGTTCGCAGTTGCCTACTTGTATGCCAAAAAGTTTTACTCTGATAATATAAATAGTTTTTGTACAAATAAATTTCAAAAATCACTTATTTTTGTACTTATTACGCGAAAATCCGAGAGTCAGACTGTAACGTTTTATTTCTTCGAGTAGTTATAGTGTAACAAATAATTACGTTGAACTAAACTTAAGTCGATTGTTTTGATTAATTCGAGTGTGGTTTATCAAATCCTACTTAAACGTAATGTAAAACTTATAGGAATTTTAGAAAATTAAATAATATTTAATACGACGATACAGATCAAGACGACCAATTTCTGACTTATAATATCACAATTACTTAATTATTTTATTCAATGAACTATTGAGTCCTATCATTTTTATAGGCCAATACGAACTAGTAGATGTATAGGTATTATAGTTCGATATTGAATTTCCTATAGGCAATTGTGAAGGTTTTATTAATTTTCGATTTCAGGAAATATTCTGGCAAAAAGATAAAAAAAGATGAAAAAATGTATATTTATTGGGTTGGCAAGAAAGTAATTTCGGCATTTTAAGGTGAAATAGAGCCCAATTTTTGTATTCGAGCAATGAACTTCAACGAATAAGATATTTTCCCTTTTATTCGATGATCTTTTGCCAAAAAGAATAAATAAGAAAATATTTTATTGATTAAAGTTCATCGCTTGAATAAAGAAATTCGGTTTTATTTCACCTTAAAATACCGATATTACTTCCTTGCCAACCCAATATAAAAATTTTTATGGCCAAGTAATTTGACTATGGCAAATCTCGAAGTTTCGAGAACACTTTAATGCAGGTTCACGAATTGTATGAAATATTTATTACTTTGTGGAATAATGGAACAATAATGGAATATTTCAGTACATTCTTATGCCGGCGATTTCCTTCGCTGAACAGAAAGCGGTGTTGCTATCGCGTTGCACCTGAAATCCAATTGTATCGTATCTTCCGGGTATTACTATTACTATTGTCCTTTAATGGGGCGGTCTTGTACCATTGTAATGCTCTCATAACGAAAAATACAAATTGTTTTCCTTCAAACATTACGCATTTCTCGGTTGCTATTGAAATAATCTAGACATATTAGTGAGCAGCCGAAATATTTAATAAGCAGTGTTAGTTGTACTACCAATGACTTGAAAATTTAACTACTAAATTGGCAGTGGCATAGTATCTATAATATTGGCTAACTGTAAAATATTTGTGGCTTTATTATTGAACGGTTCATCCTGCACATTTTTGTCTGGAAGGGAACAATGCTTCCACTGTATTCTGGACGGTATCAGCCCGTATGTCCATGGCAGTAGGTCTTTGTACAACCGTCCCGGAACGAGGACAAAGCAGATTCGCTGAACTGCCGGATAATAGTTAGATCCATGTGAAAAATACAGACTTATCGCGAAGGAAATCAGAAACAAAATTCACGAGTCAGGATTTCCAATAAATTTTCTACGTTGCGAATGTGAACGTATACATTTGTTGCGAATACAACAGAGATTATGGAGCTATTTGTTTTCGTCTATTTTTAAAGAGGACTTCAACCCCTTATCTATAACCTTTTTTCATATGTATATACACATACAAGTAACTTTTCGTAAGCCTTCTGCTTTTCCTGTGTTTGTGTATGAATATATTGTAGGTTTCTTTAGCGATTGCGTTGAAGATTATGACAAATTTTTCCCTTTTAATTCGATCAGTTTCGTGTTTCGCAATTTATTTTATCCTTTTTTATAAACAGCTCTAGTTCGAACATGTTTTCGAATTATTTTCCTTTTTTTGGAACAGCGGAGCTTCGTGCACAATAATAATTTTGTACGTCAATTATAAGAAGCAAGAGCCAAGTGAAATATTCATTATTTCCTTACTAATTCTAGTAAGTTGAAAATAATACATTGATGCCTCTGAATCCTCTGAAACTGTTCTCTATCGTAAATTGTACGAAAGTACCACGCGGAGTATATTTTAGATCAACGTACACGCGAACATAGCCCGACCCAGTTGCTGGAATCATCTCGGAAACTATCATCAAATGAGGGAAACCTATCTCGCTGGAAGACTGAATCTCTCGCGACAGAAAATTCGTGGTTGCCAACGAAAACCTGCGGCAAGGAAGGTGATAGAGAAATTCGTGGGGCAAAGAGACTGGTTTTTCGGTGGTCGTGATCTCTCGGTCGCTGGGAAACTGGATGATGAAATTGGACGACAAAGGCAGGGACCAACATGGTGTCGGTCCCCTAGCGCGAGAAACAGGTCAGTCGTATTCTTTGAGACGTCGACGTTCTCTGTTCTCCTGGCGATTCCCGCGACCAGGGCCCAGAAGATAAGGAATTCCGGAAAAATCGCTGGGTTTCTCTGAATATGAACGTTGACGTGTCCCGAGGGTCCGTCGCGGCCGCGTTACCATCCGCAAAAGTCGCTTTTGTCACTTCCTTCGTGACTGTTTCCCCAATCTCAATATAGATTCTTTTCATCGCACAGTGGTCCGGGCGGCCGATCTAGCAGTTCATTTGTTATTATAAAAAAATGACTTGTCTCATATCGGTATTTAATGCATCTACATTACTGTCTAAAAGTTTAGCAATGCCAAAAATGTCGATAAATATGAACGTTTCGTAAATATGATTTTCCATTGATAAAATTACTAATTTTCTTTTGTGAAGCCTGCCGAACACTCTTCTACGTTCCTCATTTATTAAACAAGTAATTCTTCATGGACTAATGAAAGTTGTCGAAGTTATTTCCTTTTGACATTGAATATCTTTCGAGTTCCAAATAATTGCGCATTTTTTCAAATTAGGATATTTTCAGTACACTTTCCTTGTACGATGTTGCAAAAATCATTACCACCTTCGTCCTTCTTAAATTATTATTGTGTAAAGTGTCACAGATACTTCAGTTGATATTAATATTTATCGAATGTATATTTCTCTCTAAATATCCATCGCAACGAATCCAACGACCTACATTGTTATACCCTTAACCCTTTCGGTCACGGCGTTATCATATAAGGACATACCGAATAAATGCTTGGTGTGTATCTAAATTCGGTAAATTTTATTGTTTGTAAACGTTGTCCTCGTATTGTCACAACCATACATTCTATTTGACAATGGTGTCGACAAAAAACAAAACTAACGACGCACATTCGAGTGGACTCTTCCCAGCTATCTTTCCGCCTCCCGTAAACCATATTTTCTGAGGTTTCGAGAAAAATTTGATTTTTGGGTAGAAAAGAGCGTTTTCGAAGGTGAAAACCAAGATGATTATTCGGAACAAAAAGTAGGTGAGTTATTATTATTATTATATTATTTAGATACACCAAGCATTTATTTGGTATTGTCCTTATATGAGGATGCCATGACCGAAAGGGTTAAACTTCCAAACAGTGCTACAATACCGCTATGCACCGTGTCGTTGGACCTGCGAAGATAGTTTGGCCGAATTCCGTTTGGCGTTACGTATTCCCCGTTTTCTGTATTCTTTATTCTCGGTTCGTTATTCAACGGGAAAAACGCAACAACACGGCGCCGTTTATGCGACAGTGGGTATTAAGCTTTGCAGAGGCTGGCACGGGGCACGATGGAATTACCTGAGAATGGCGGAACTTCGTGACGCACTTTCGAAACTCTTACGATTTACGAGGACCACCTGGCGACGTGTTATTGCTTAGAGCCGTCATTAAATCACAGCTCGCTTTACTACTTCGGAATTATTAAGCTACCATTTGGTTCGAGGTTACAGTGTCTTGGCCCGATCTAGGCGCATTTAGTTTTCCGGGGGTTCGATGGAGTTTGAAAAGAAACTGAAATAGGGCTTTCGATATAAACTACTAGAATTGTTGCTTCAACATAGTTCACTTAACGAAGTTCAGGCAAATTTGTTTGATGAAGCAGCAACTAAAAAGTTCAGATTTAACTTCCGCGGCGAATTTTAATCTCGACAACTAATTGCAGGAAAATTGAGAATTAAAGGGGGACGGGGAGAATTCATGAAAGTCTATAGATATAACCGAACAATATCAATCGTATGAAAGTGTCTGCCAAAACGAATTCAATCGTATATGACACAATGGTCTTCAAGGTCGTACAAGGTTAGAAATGTTAGCGCGAACATCCTGTATGTATATTGTAATTCCTGCGATTGTGGTACGAAATCTCAAATTCATGAAATTAATGAAATGTTAGTCATTCTTCTTAATACGTTGGACATGTTCATTCTCTTCTACTAATTATTGAATATCGAATAATACGTGAGTGACGGAACTACGAAAGTGGAGTTTTCAAGCTTGAATGATTGCAGACTTACGGTTGTGCTATATGTTTTTACGAAATGATAATTTAAATACTTTATCTTGCGAATTTCTGTTATTTTGTTTGCTATTTATTGGTTGTTGTTTGAATTATAGTTGAACGTGAAAGGAAGAGCCAAGAATATTTCACTGAACTTTACCCTTCACCTTAACTTTAAAACAACGTTGTTACAGTCAAGTTGATATTCTCGATTTTCGTCTTAGGCTGGCTTGTGAAATCAGCCGTTAAAATATTTGACACACGTAGTCGAGCATCCTGTATAGGCATTCGACCGACCGTCCACATGCATACATTCAATATTCACGCATTCATTCTCGACCGTTCGCTGGACCATCTGCTGTACGCTTCGCGAAGCTTCCAAAGCGCACCGAAACGCGTCCTCGCAAAGCTCAATATATTTACTCACCCATTCGCCCCCTTCACGTACACTACTTTAATGTGGCTGGTCACCACCGGAACATTCTATTTACTTTTGTCAATTACAACCTGCCGACTTCCGCGCGTGACGTGCGAGCAATAAGATTACAAGCAATAATGAAAATCATTTTTAGTGTTACTGTGGGATTGAATTTTTTGTGGACACCTATTTATTCTTAGAAAAACATTGTATTCACAATTTAGGGTGTACAATCAACTTTTGAAGAAATCAGTTTCCATATTGCAACATTTTTAAAAAAGATCGTGCTTACTTTAGTAAATCCACATAGCAATCCCATTCCACTTGTCTGACTAATTTATATGTAAACCACTTCCAACTGCTATGTCTCGTCATATGTAACCCTTGTGCCACTTGTTTGAATATTGTCTGAGCTTCAGAGCTTTGCAAGGCAAACTGAAGGCGAGATTTCAATAACATGAAACTTCAATAACACAACACAAACTTCACAATTATATAACCTTGAAACAGTGAACAAATATTTCTACTTATTTAAACATTTATTTAGTGCACATGAATGTACAAAATATCCGTATCAAATATAAAGTGTGAAATTTTGTTTTATTTAGTTTTGTTTTCAAGAAATATCATTTTAAAAACACAAAATGGCCATTGTGATAGAACGCACGTGTTGTTTGCATGTCAAACATTAGTCCAACTTATGAGTCAACGACCATTGTCTCGCAAAAACCGGTTCTCGTACGATCAGAATTTCGGGGTTTTCGCAGTGCATACGGCGCAGGCGTTTCCCCAAAAGCACACATAGTAATATCTAAAACAAAGACCTGAACAATTCCTATTAAATATACACTAAGACTGACGCAATGAACACCTAAGAAAGTCTACCTAGGAGCATTGTATACGTGCAATCAACTTTGTAATAGATATAAGAAAGAATGGTTATTTTTCGTTATGTTTGTTGAGGTACCATCTATTTATGTTAAGACAATGTAAATTAACCCGCCGTTAGTTAGGTGGGGTCTCACAGACCCCAGAGATTTTAGATTGATTGTAACATTGTAACAACGCGTGACAGCGAGTCGGGTCTGAGTGTATTTAAAATTTTAATTTCGTGGATCTGCGTTTTTATTCTGAAAAATGACAAGCCTCTTAAGCAATACCTAATCTTATATTCATGAAAAAGGTATTTATTTCTATAATACAATATATTATTTCGGTGGGGTCTGTGAGACCCCACCTTACCACTTTCGATACATTTCCCCACCTTACCAACGCCGGGTTACGAAGCCAATAAACATATTTCTAAAAAAAAAAAGTTCTCGTACGATCACCGAAGTTAAACAACGTTGGGCGCGACTGGTACTTGGATGGGTGACCGCCCGGGTACACGCCGTGTTGTTGGCAAAGGTGGTTCAGAACCCACCTTAATAAATAGTAGGTCCTGCTGAAAATTAGGCCGAAATAGGCTGAAATTAGGCGATAGTGAGAGTGGAAGAAGGAGAGAGTGGTAAAATGGATTTGAACCCAGAGAGAACCAAATATCATTACTTTACATTAGTCCAACTAATGAAGCTGTCGAGTCTTTTAAAAAGTCTGTTAATAATTACGAAAATTAGATCGGTTTAAACCGATCTATGGTCAAGAGCACAAGTTCAAGCGAAGGTTTAAGTGTAAACTTGGAAAATGTTTTTAGGAGCTCAGAGAAGTCCTAGATTCTGGTATTTACAGTTTAGAGATTCGAAGTTCTACAAGAACTAAGAGAATCGTGGGAGTTTCGGAAGGTCCTTTGACCGTCTTCGGGGGCTACAGTAGTAACTAGAGAGCTGTCAGATGTTTTTAGGTGCACCAGTGCTTACCGAAAGCTGTTCGGGATCACCGATAACTTCAAATTTCGCTGTCTCGTTTTGTATCACCTATGAATTCGGAAGTTATTGATCTTTCGGAATTTTCTGAGTGCTGAAAACTGTATGGGGATCTTTTGGAACTCGGGAGATCGTTGAAAGTTCGTTAAAGGTTACCGAAGATTTCGGAATCTCTGGTAGCACTTTTGGGATCTTTATGGACTGCGAAGATCACTGATCAATCTCCAGGGTTCTCTCTGGTACGGAAGGTTCTTCTGGAGTCTTTACAGACTTCAAGGATCACCGAAGACCCTTTAGAGATCACTAAGAACTCCAGGGATCAATAACACTTTGAAAGTCACTTAAGACTTTGAGGATATCTGATGACATTAAGGGTATCTTTAGGGATTCTAAGGGATACTGGTAGTGCTTCGTGATCCCTAGAGGTTGCTATAGTTATTAAACGTTCCATGAAAGCTTTCAGGGGTTGTAAAATTTGCAATTGCTTCCTTAACAAACAATTTGACAAATGTAGAAAATTATATACAGCTAGAAAGTCTTTTAGAAATTTTACATAACTGTGCTAAACTATAATAACCTCTCAAGAGTGGCCGATCGTTGTATTATTTTGAAAGAATTATTGGAGAGAGTAAATTAGCAGATGTTATGATGCAATGATCGTCACATTGAACCTCTCGCATCTCTTAACTCTTCGAGTGCTGTGCCGGAGTAATTTTTGACCGGGAACATCCAAATTGTCATTTAAGTACTGAATTTGTGGCAATTAAACCAACTGAATAGCTGTTTCATTGAGAATATCAAAAAGACTAATGTTTCTACACGAGATATCATCAATTTAAAAAAATTATTAATTAGAGCTGTGAACGCTCCTAAGCATTGTCAATTATATAGCTATAAAATCGTCCCTTGTCCGAGGGTTAACGATAAATAATAATAACTGATTTTTTCACGTAAGTAGATTAACACTTTCTTGTAAAGAATATCAGGATGCGCTAAGTGGTTTAAATTTAAATTCTATAGCTAAACAACAAAATGTGTCCCAACCTTTACGGCAGTCCCTGACGGATAATTGCAGGTTGGGAAATGAATTTGATTGGCCGGCAACTTACAATCTCTGTGTAGTAGGTATTATGGTGGGCATGCGACCAATCTATCCCCTGGAAAATTGGCGGCAGAGCACCCGAGGCGTTCAGCCACGGTTTATTTAAATTCCGCGCCGAAATGATCCGTGTCGGTCGTACGAGGCTGGAAGGAATGGACGTGGGGTGTAGCGTATCGGTGGTAAAAATGCTCGCAGCAACGACGGCCAGTCCCTCGAAGCGGTTTACCGAAATAAGGAAGCATCGTCCTGGTTAAAAGGAAACTGCTGGGGACGCGCATCGGCCTGCCGCGCACCGCGCTCTGCGCCGCGCATATTACCATACTCGGTTTTCTTGCAGAGTGCACTTTAAAATTCCCTCCTGTTGAAAGCGCTCCATACACGAAACTGAATTATGCTTGTGCATCGTTATCGACGATTTTGCGTTGATTGCATCCTGCACGTTCGAGATGCTTCTTGTGTAGGTTATATTTATAGAAAAAAAAAGAACCGGAGGAGAAGTAGGATGCATCACCGCAAACTATACTGGCGAGAAGAAAAAAGTTTGAATAGTAATGTATACGGTAACTATCACAACTTTTTACAAACGGAAATTTTATTTTCAAGCAGCACGAATTTTTTATAAACGTCTTATAAGATAATGAAATCCAGAAAACTACAGAAGGGGATACAGAATTTGTTTCTTTAACCCCTTGCCGTATTTTGTCGAGCCAGACTCGCGATGAAGGTTTTTAACGAAGTCTCAACAAATATGAATATTACGCCTTTCATTTTAGATGAAATAACATTTGATTCGTTTGTAATCAATATTTGAGCATTACAATAAATGTAGCCATAGAAAAAATATAAATCTTCTCTTCTCTTCTAGAACATTTTTCGGAATGAAGACGTTCTAATCACTGTAACTGTAAAAGAAAAGGTACGGCAAGGGGTTAAGAGCTTGGATGCATAAACACTGTTCGGTTTAAGAAATATTTTACTGTCTCTTTAAAATTTCAAAATTTTAAAATTAAAATACCACCTAATAGTTTTCGAATATAAATCCCCTAATACTTATATCTGTTAGAATTTTCGATTTGATCGGATACGTTTACATTGAACGGGCAAATACCTTTCTATTATCAATAATTGTAACTTGTAACTCTTACTAGATCTTACTAAATCCATATTTCGAAACCTCAATCTGTTCGCTTTATCTTGATCGAGTCCTTCCTCATTGTTCAAGGCGATCAAAGCCTTTGGCGTTATTCGATTCAACGAGACGATGAACCGACTCATTCAAATAGATCGAGAGTTCAGACGCCGATTAAAACTGATCGTTCGGGGATTAAATTCTAGCAAATATGAATATTACGCGTTTCATTTTGGATGAAATAAAATTTTATTCGTTTGTAATCAATGTTTAAGCATTAAAATAAATGTAGCCATAGAAAAAATATAAATTTTCTCTTCTCTTCTACAACATTTTTTGGGATAAAGACGTTCTAATCACTGTAACTGTAAAACAAAGGTACGGCAAGGGGTTAAAACAATGAAACAATTAGAGAAAGTATTTTTGTGATTACGATTTTGATATTGAAACATGTTGTTAGTTTCTTTACTTGGTACCATCTCGTGTATTTGAACCATTTCCTCGAACGAAGACTGCAAATTAATAATTCTATACTTCGATGGGTAAAGTGTATAAACTGCAATGAATGTTTTTTCAATGTAAATGTCGAGGTTCGATGGAACCTCGACGGAAGAATGGAAGGGGTTTTATATTTTACAATTATCGACATTATAAAAATCCATTTATAGAAAATAATGGAATTTCCATGTTCCAGCATCTATCGTCTCGAAAATGACGGGCACTCGCGATAAGTATTGCCATTTTGATATGGCATCATTTGCCATATACGTTTAATGCTTGGTAGGTTCAGTGTTAATCATTGTTTCCTTTGAAAATTTGATTCAGGTGATTTTATTGAATGTTAAATTGTATTTTTGGTACGAGAAGTGGTTAGAATGGAGGGAGAGAAATTGTCTCGTGAAAGAAAATAGAGCGGTAGTAATGTAGGAATATGGGGCGGACGTGTTTGGGACAGTTTCTCCTGTGGGACATCGTCCTACCATCTTGTTCGCCTTTCGTCCGTGGCCAGAAAATCTAGCAGCGGTTTGAGTGAACTTTCTCCATGCGGTAAAATGGAGCATCGTTTCCGCTGCCAGCTACAGTGATTTCTGCCGACATTATGGATCAATACACCTGGTCTCTCATTTATGAATATGGCAGTCTATATATAAAGTACAATTGATTTCTGTGAAACCTCGCGAGAGAAATTCGATTGAAAATTAAAGATCTTACAAGTAAATTAGCCCTTTGCACTCGGAGCTATGTTATACATATGAAACTGGTACAATTTACACGTGATAATTTCATTTTGTCGTTATTAGTGAAGTGTGGATATCAATCAGATAAACAATTTTTAAATATTCAGTCCAGCTGTACACACAGATTAGAACCAAGTTCTTTTACCTATTATAGACTTGAAGGAGCTAAATATGTAATAATTATATTTTTCAAGTTTTCATCGAACCAAGTGTTATGTGGCATTGCCCAAACGTTGTTTAAAATATTTGTTATATCGTCGGGACCGAAAAAAATATTTAAGAGACTGAGATACATTGATGATCGCAGTAGTTTTCACTTCACCTCTATCAGTCGTAATCTTTTATGTATATCGATCTCTTCTACCGGAAAACGGAGCACAGTTGCAGTGCATAGTCCTTCAAAGAGAATAATCTTTCAGAGTATAATCAAGAATTATGTTTGACCTCTATCAGTCTGCTGCTTCTTTATAACAGGAATCTCATTTTCAATAATGAATAGACAGATCTTTGTGCCTGACAAGAGTCCTCCAGAAAAGCTGAAAGTAATATTGTTAATACTTTATTCCAGTTAGTAATACTTTACTCCAGTTTCTTAATAATAGTCGACAAAAATGTAAAATTGCATAAATATCTTTAGTTTAGCAACGGTCTACTGCGCAGGATCGAGTAAGGAATAGAGTAGGTAGCATTTCGTAGAAACCCTAATGAGCATATGTTCATAAATCAAACCCTCCGGAGCATCCGCTCTCTGGAATCTGAGCAAGAAGAAACGTAGCAAATTTAACCTACATCCATAAATTTCGTAGAAGTAATGCAGACTAAATCATGTTAAAGATAATCTCTCCGCGTAGCCTCGAGCAGCCAATTCATCTGGTCCCAGCGATATCAACCCGTTCCCTATGATCGACCATACAAATATTCCAGCTTGATCTTACCGAAATCCGTTGTCATGACAAGTAATACTATTTTCGCGAGATTTGGTTCCCTAACTTAATCCATCGTCCCGTAAATGTTTCGTCTCGCCCCGTTCCCCGAATTTCGCGCCATTGTCCCTTTCACGGGTCAGAATGCATTCCATCATCGCCGACCCCTTCCCTGGTCTTTCCAAGTTCTCATCGCAGCAGCGAGACACGAGAAATTACAATTTGCCTCGGGCCGGTCACGATACTCGACGGTAGCCGCGACCAAATTCTCAGAATCAAATCCGAACACGAGGCAGTCTCGCTTCAACCTTCGGTTACAAGCACTTGCCTCGCTGCGCAATGCTTGGACCACATTTCTAGCAAGATTTTAACCATTTGCTGTACAACGACCAGGGGTTTTCTATGAAACTGTTAAAATTTTCGATTAGTTCCGACGTAACAGTATTTTTTTGACTATCCTGTTCTAAGGAATCAGTTACGAGTTGTGCATTTTATTTTAGAATATAAGTCTCGCTGATCATGTGGGTCTTAATCGTCTACATATTTCCCGCAGTACTAAATTACAGCTTTAATCAATTCTAGTCATGCAGTTATAATATTTGCAAAGTAAATAGAAATAGATATATAAAACACAACATTCAACTTGCGACGAGCTCTGCAATGTTAATTTATCGACAAACAATTTGTTTATCTTAAGTAAAGGACGAAATCAAAGCATCCTAATCGTATGCTATGCTATAACCGTTTCGATAAAATCCATTAGCGAAGCTTCTGATGATCTTGTCACGTACGTGTGATTTCTAACCAGCACGAAGTAGCTTCTCTCTTCGAACTCGTATTATAGTAATCATTTTTATTGTGACCAAAAACTAGATTTTAAATTATACACAGGGTGTCTCAGGTTTTAATGTTCAAACTTTGTCAGCATATTCTATGACACTGAATAAGAAAAAAATGTTATGTAAACCTAGGCCACAGAGCTTTATTAAAAAGTTATAACAAGAATATGGAATACAGGATAAAAACGAAATTCGCACAGTTATAAATTCGATCTTTGATCGCTGTCAATCATGTATTGTCACGAACAGTAGACATTCTGAAATGGAGTATTAATTAACTCTGGAAGTAACGATGTCAAGTAGTAAATACATTTATTTATTCGAGCCAATGCTCGCGGTAACAGCAAGTCGGTTACTATTCCTACTATTACTTGTTTACCGTATTTTTTTATAACTATTATAAAGCTCTACATGACCTATGTTTTCGCAACATTTTTTTTCTCATTTAGTGCAATAGAATATACTGGCAAAGTTTGAACATTAAAACCTGGGACACCCTGTATATCTTATATTATATAATATATTATATAATCATATATACAGTACTGTTCACTTGAATAGCCTCGAATAATCCAAATAACAAATGAATGACGTCGAGTAAGAACTCGATTCTCTTTCGGTCCATTCAGATTGAATTTTTTCTCATCTGAGAAAATTATATTGTGCCATCGTTGAGTCCAACTCATATGAGTTCTAGCAAATTGGAGTCGGGCTTCGATATGCCTTCTCATTAACGCAGGTTTTCTTTGCATTTTCTTGGGTTTTATGTATGGAACACTTTCTATGACACGTCTAATAGTTGAAACTGACGGTTTTGTTCCAACTTCCTGTTTGACCTTCTTAAGGGAAACTGCTGCATTCAAAATTTTACGTAAAATTGATCTCCTTTCCCTCTCCGTTGTAGCTCGTTTTGTTCATCCTTTATAATCTGTTCCATAATTTCCAGTGTCATTACAGAAATTATTAATTACTTTAGCACTCCTATTAATTCTTTTTCCAATTTCTCGGTTTGAATACCCTTCTTCTTTTAAAACTTTAATTTTTCCAATTTCGTCAACAGTCAATGGCTTTCCGCGAACCCATATTAGCACAATGATAATAATGATACAAAAAGTAATGGATATAATACTTAACATAGATGTGAAATGTAGACTTGTTGCGGATATGTATCTTGTCTGATGTATCGCGAAGCGGCAACTAACGTGACTATACAATGTGAGGCTATTCATGTGGAAACATCTTATTTTTACAAACACAAAGTTTCTTGCAAGTGTACATATCGATGTAAACATATATCACTTGCAAATTAATTTAGAAACGAATTTAACTAATAAGCAAGAATTTTATCCAGAATTCCTTTCTTTGATTTAAACTTATATATATTTTCACCCAAGGATAATCAAGTAAACAGCACTGTATGTGCTGTATCAAACGTTTAACTGTTTAAATTGCTTCGCAAAATGTTGCTATTCCTCATATAAATATACCTTTCAGAGCTACAATGTAATACTTTGAGAGATATTACTGCATTTACTATTACTCCTTAATAAATGACTAGTGACCCTACAGACAAGTGTTGGAGAAGACCAAATTTATATTAAATTTTATACGGTACTATTCTGCACCGGTATGTGGCTCCTAAAAAGACCACCACCTACAAAATAGAGTATAAAAATTTTTATTACTCTCTTCTTATTTTTATACCTCTTCTCTGTACCAAAACTACGCCACAAAATCATTGAGAGCATTTCTACAGAAAAATGTAGCGATGTATAAAGGGTTAAATAAGAACAATACGGCAATGTATGCTTTATAGAATTAGTATTACGACTAGACTGCGGATCTTTATGCATTTCTGAAGAAATTGCTTGGGTGAAATATAAAACGGGAGAAGATTTAAAAAATTCAAGAATGCTGTAATGTTGTTTTTAATGTAACAAAGTCGTTAAGGGATCAAATCAATTTTTATATTATTTTTGTTTTCCACAATCAATTCGAAACATTTTTATTTTGCGCTAGCTGTACCCGGCCACGCGTTGCTGTGGCTCAATCTGGTTAAGTAGAAAAGAAAGAAAAGAGAAAGCGCACGTTTCTAATATGTTTAATTTCACAATGCTTGTGGGTATACAATATTTTTTGTTGTTCTATTGTCTGCGCAGATATAGAGATTGTCTGGTTTGCCGACTCTAGAACACGCAACATATAATTGTCCATGTGAGAAGCAATCCGTGTCGAGATCTAAACCACACAATTCTGTCCCTGAGCTTTGTTGATGGTGATTGCAAACGCCAATCGAATTGGGAATAGCAATCTCTTAAATTAAAATGGCATATCCGTTGGAATCATAGGAATGCGAAGAATGAGGACATCTTCAAGTTTGGAAGGTCTTGTCAAGATTGTTGCTTCTACGATAGATTATAGAGTAGGAATAGATTAGGTTATAAATTAGGAATATAAAAACACGCGCGTATTCGAATGCAACGTTGTGTCAGAATTTCAAAGCGATCGGTGAAGAACTTTCAGAGATTTAAGATTTTGAACAAACGAATATTTACATTTTTATTTATATATAATATATAGATAGATAAAGATCGGCAGTCTAATTGTGACACACAAATTTGTTTAAAATGTTGTTGATTCAACATTCTACCTATAGGTAAGAAATTCGCGTCGCAACGTTAGCTTTCGCCAACTATCGTTCTCTCTGAAGTGGGGACGCAACCGTACGTTCTTCATCCACGAAGATTTCATATCTCCGGTTGGGGGATCGAGCTCATACGTAGGATTCCCTCGAGCGACAAGATCGCGAATCACGTGCCGATCGTATATTTCTCGGATTCGACAAAGTCTCGACGTTAGTTTTAAGCTGGCGAATCGAATCGCCGGTTTTGCTCGGCTCGGTCCTGCGCGACTCCACGCCGACTCAACGTTTCAATTTCCGGCCGCTTTTGCGCGCGTCGAACTGGAATCTCTTCGCCATCCATCATCGTTCCGACATTGTCGGGACGCCTTAAGGATTCCGCGAGCAGCCGCGCTGCGTCCGATCGCGTTCCACCTGCGATCGCCCTACCTTCAGCTGTTTTTAATATCCGTTTCGACGACGACTATCGCCTTATGAAATTCAACTGGCAACATTCTCGTCGTGTCTATCTTCAAAGCGCGCGCCGTTGCAGCTGCATCGGTTTTCTTGGTCGATGTTCAACTTTATGCATCGAGTATTTCCGCTGTAACGTCCCGGATAGACGGGTAGATGGAGGGTTTACCTAACAGAAGTCCTCGTTACGGACTGGAGATAACGGATGTTACGTTTCGACAGTGCGCGCGGCAATAACAGAAACTTTAGTCACAGAATCGATCAAATACGAATGTTTTTAAAAGCTCTTTAGCAACTTAAAAGTCATTAATAGACTCCGGCTTTTTATGCAAACTAAAAAGGTGATGTATCGTTTGGAAGACACTGGAGCTACATATATGTTCATATTTTTCATTAATAATTTTATAGTACTAAAAATAATATAGTAATATTCTTTTCATTGTTCTAAATTGCATCTACTCATTGTTGTCTTAAATGTACAACATTTTTTCTTGTACAAAATGAAAGGTTATGTGCTGCAAATGATTGATATTGTTTTTTCAAGTGATTCGCTATATGTTTTACTCGTCACGCTATGCCTGTGGTCATGATGACCGTAAATACATAAACTGTGATATAATTTGTATTATAGTAGCTCAGTCAAGGAAGGTTTAGCTAGCTCTAGAAGCGTACATTACCCTTTAATCCGACACCCTCGAGTTTCATAATTTTACGGTCTTTCGTAAAACGAATTATTGTGTCATATTTAATCGTGCCGTATTATTAAAACAGTAACATTGGTAACATTGTTAATGCTGCTCAACAGTTAGTTGAACTTTATTTTTACGGAATCATCTCGCACAAGTTATAATCGTGTTGTTCAGGGAATTCAATGGACGATTGTAGTTTATGAACACCTCTCAAAAGTCGACCGCAAACATCAACTCGTTCAGTAAGCTCATATCGTATCACTTTTCATCCACATCAGACTTTTCGTTATACACGGTGTCATACTTAAGTCAATGTATCGCTTTCATTCATCAAATAGAAGCAGAAATTCTCGAATGCGTTAGTCGCTCCAACTAGATATTAATTACTAGACTGCGGATCTTTCTGCAAAATAATAATTGTTTGCATATATTGTAAGACACTGCAGCCGAATAGAAATTTCCTACTTTTCAATTTCTTACTTTAGATTTAAAATTATCTTATTAAGCTGAAACTAATACACTGATGTCCTTCAATTTTTTTAATATGTCCACCGCTTTATATTGTACGTATCCATTTTTGTCATAAATGCATAAAATCCGCAGTCTATTAATTACAAAAAGATTGTTGAACTACTTACTGCAAAAATCTATTCATTTCGAATCTGTTCGCATAATGTTGACTCACTATGCGTTATTTTTAGCAAAATTATTATACGATATACCAACCCTATTGGTTCAGCTAAAACATTCTCTCTTTTTTTTTTCAAAAGCCCACATATAGTCATATATGACTATGTTAACAATTTTCCTGGATTATAATTCAAACTGATGCGACTGAACGAAATTGTTTCCATTGCAATCATATTAACACATAAAAATGAGATATAAATAGGCACATTACAAGAATATTTAAATACTGTGACAGAATTTAATTGAATAAGTAGACTGCGGACGTTTATGCAATTTCCAATTTTTACAGACAAATTTTGAGAAAGTGAAATGAAATAAAATCCTCTTTTCAACGGGAACAGCCTTCGCAGGTCCAGAACAAATAAAACTTGTACTAAATTCTATTGAATTCTATATTCTAGCATTTTTCGAAAATTTCCATAATTCATAAATGCATACAGATTCGTAGTCTAGACATCAAAATATGAAATATTCCACCGTACATATCTTTCCTTGAAAAATCGTATAGCGATAGAAAAAAATCGTAGGATATGTGTTTTATTTCACGGAAACCTCCGTAAGACAGTGAAAGGAAGAAAATAAATCCGGAATGAAAGTTTCCGTTCGAAAGTTTCCTGCTGTCTCTAAAAACTTGATCTCTATTCTTTACAACGTAACATTTCTCGGATAAGAGAATACTATACCGTTCTCCGATCCGTAGCACCATGGCTGTCGGTGTATCAGGATCGTAAGGGATCTTGGCTAAACGGGGAAGCAGAGTCAAAAGATGAACGTATTTCATCAGGGTCCGAACAGCGACAATTTCTCCCGGTTGTGTGGAAGAAATCCTGCGGAGAGGAAGTGTTTTTCAATTTAAAGCTCGACAGAACGGAACAAGACGGAAAAACGACGTGGAAAGGAAAAAATAGGAACTGAGAAGAGAGAAACAGGAGGGCGGAGGAAAGAGAAAGATATTGGGTAAACGAGGGAAAAAGCGAGTGGTGGATCCTCCGGTCGTCGGCGGCAAGATAAACGACGGAAAGGCTTTAAACCTCGCACGAGAGATAAATTAGTCTGTCCGGCAGGTGGCCCCGGTTTTTAGAAGCTGCCCAGCGCCAGGAATTGCGGATGGGAACTGCAGCCCACGACTCGAGACTCGAGACTCGAGACTGTCTGTCGACCATTGATCGTTCTATCTGTCGGAGAAGGTCGTCTCAAAAGTATCGTTAAGCAGGCCCTAAACACTGAATAATATTGCACAGAGTTATTGATCGTCCGGCCGGCGCATCGAACGTTTGTCCAATATATTGTGCCAATAAAAACTTATTTCGCGGTATCTGAAATATTGGAACATCTGTGGATTCCATTGCGCAATATACCTTCGGTTTTATATTTCTCTTTACCTTTTTTCAGTCCACTTTTTCTATTTTCGTTTCTTCCGCAATTCGAAACAATGGCTAGTCGAGCTTTATCCTTGTCATTCCAAATTAATTTATAAATTCACGCATCGCGCAATGCGAGTTTCAGATTATTATCGAAAGTCTAGAAAGAAGATCTAATATCAATTTTAAAAATTGAAACGAGAACAATTTTTCACATTTTCTGGACATCGATAAATATGTTTGACGGCTTCTTGTAGTTCTCTTGGCTTGAGAATTTAGAAACACATTTTATCATATTTATTTATATTTTATTATTATCTTAACATACTCGTGAAAATTATTTGGAAGATTTGGTTGCTTTTATATTTTTTTACAAACGTTTTTCACAATCTGTAGTGAAAAGTGAAGTAGTTATTCGTTGAATTAAGAAAAAAATTAAACTTCCCGAATGATAAGGACACAACATGAATGACGAGTTAACTAAAATATCTTCTTTGCTCCAGTACAAATATTCTGACAAACACGGTTGTTTTAAAGACAAATTTCTCAAAATACGTAAAACTTCTATGTTTTACGTGAAACTAATTTGTGAAGCTTCAGTTGTTGCAAACATCCTTACTAAAAAATGTAAAAAATGATTCGTACCTAAGAACGATTAATTTAGACGAGAGCACTTTCGATTAGTAAATTTCAATGAATCAATCAAAGAATGATTAAAAGGGTTAATTGTTGAAAGTTCTGGACAAAGCTCTTGTATATACCAGCAGTCGTTTGTTATTATTCGAAGGAGAATTTGTTTATTTCTAAATCGAAGTAAGGCTAGACTATGAGTTCGAGGCTGTAAGAAGTGCAAGCAAGCCCCCTGTCTGTTCACATTAAACAGACGCGGGGACAAAAGAAGTGGGTGTCGAAGTTTCAAAGAAAATATTGAAAGCGCGACGCTTCTGCCAGGAAAGCTCCAAAGACGCGGAGCCAGCGAGACGAATAACGAATCTCTGGGCGCCATTAGTTTCGTATCGTAGACGATTGTCGATATCGGGGAGTCCGTTCGTTTTACGTCAGGAACGAGGAAGAAACGGAGGCAGGACGGAAGGGCAAGAGGCGGAAGAATGGACCGAGAAGGTGGAAGTATTCCAGTGAACCGAGAAAGGGGAGGGAGAAAGATGGAAGGCATAGAACTATAACGGCGTAGGGCATGGTTCAATGACGACCGTCCAGAAATGGTAGCTTTGATGTCGAAATAATTGAGTTTATTCTTCTCGGTCTGTAGCGCCAGGATGCACTTCTTCTTCCCTTTGTAATGAAATTCTTAAATGGAAACCAGCTGGTAGGCTGCGCCTGTTTTCCGAAACTTGTGAAACTGCCATATTTTATTGAAAAACGATCGATCAATTTGCTTGACACATTTAAGGTCTCTCCCTGCTTCGACGGTCAAAGAATGATGCGGCCTTCATGAATCTTTTAAAATACAACTATTTTCATTCACGGTATCAAAATTGACATTTTCACTGCGGCGATGTTTTCCAATGAGATTAAAACACGTAAAAACAGACGTTGACGAGGTAAACAAAATTGTCAATCATTCATATATTTAGAGTTATTAAATAAATAAAATTTTATGTATATCGACTTTTTTTATTTAAAGGAGAATAAAATATCTTATAAAGATATTTGTGAATTTGAAAATGAATCTGGATAGGTTATTGTATACGTATACCGATTTCTCTTCATAAAATTGTCAATTGAACTCTTATAATATTTTCATTAAAAATTGTAGCTAGAATAAAACAATTCGGTAACATGCTTATGATAGACAAGTAAAGAGAGAGAATGAGAGAGAGAGAGAAAGAGAGTGAGAGAGAGAGCATATCACGCTACAGTAAATAGACTGTGGATGCACCTACGCATATACTGTTGTTCACGCTTTGACGTTTATGAGATCGTATAAACCGCGCAAACGTGAATATCCCATCAAAATTTTGTACAGTATTTCTAAATGGTGTTCGTGCGATGAATTAATAAACCAGGACAATAGAAATATACTGCCATAAACCTTCATACTGACCATATAGGATATGTTATTAGAAATTTAGAATAATAGAATTCTTTGTCATTGAGAACAAGTTGCAATATACTACAGATCACGTATAGTGGCTTGGAGATGTTCATTCTTAAGATCATTACGATGCACGATCATCAAGGTTTTCTTAATTAGTATCTTATATTTTTATTACCGCGCCGTTATTCTGTAAGTAAATAAACTATATTACTACGCCTTCCATACGATACGAAGGAACGATATTTGAGATCAAACATTAGGGTTCGGTTTTTATAGGCTTTGATAAGTCAATCGTAGAATTATCACATCTTACATCGATCGATAACCGTTTCTATCATAATTGAAATTGGATTCAAACATCGTGCGTTGAAAAATTACGTATATATCTTGAACAAAACGAATATTGATCCATTAATTTCTTTAAAGTTATAGCCAATTTTTTGAAGCGACCACTTTAATAAACTCAATCAACAGAATGCAATGAATTGTTAAGAAATATCCACAAGATACAACTCAATTTTGAACATCTTCGATCAAGGTCACGCGATGGACATAAATCGTAGCTCGTTGAATTAATCTTTTAATAGATAGTAACAGAATGGAAATAGAAATATAGAGTACCATTTGTAGCAACACTTGATAAAGCCAACATTACTTTCACGATGAGTCTGAGAAGAAATTTCTTCGTCGGACTATAGATGATACTTAATTTACTGTAACTAGACCCTCAAACATTTTTCCCATTTGTAACAATAACAAAAATATTTGAAAATCCCGTTTCCGTTAGTTCGCTCTGCGAGCAAACTGTCAGACAAAACAGTCGATAAATCATTGAAATAGCTTTACGCTTTCTCTGAAACGACCATACGCAATTGCGCCCGCGCAATTCCAGCGAAGCGTGGCGTGAACGTTTCCGTGGACGGGACGGCATAGCGCATTTCAGATTTAATTCTCGTGGAATCGGGTCGACGAGCGATTTAATTGGCCGGTTGCGCAACGACTTCATTAAAATTCAGAAAATTCCCGTGATTCGAGCCGTTCGGAAACGCGCAACGAATTCTATACCACGTTCAAGAATTGATTACATCCGTCGGCCGATGGCAGGCGTGATGTGCAGGTTACATTTTAATTTTCGAACTATCGACAGTTCCTGTCCTCGGTCGGATCGCAGAAGATATTTCACGCTTTCCATATGCATTTTTAATTTATGGACGGCGAAAATAGTCGAGTCGGTCGATCCCAGCTGCGAAGAACGAATTAGTTTGTCGAGTTGTCGCGTCATGTTCTGTTCGCTCCACAGACGTACCGACTCAAATACTGTTGTGGTCGCTACGAAAATAGCCAAAATCTATTACTGAACTATAACTGAATGAGCACTCTTTCCAATGGGATACACATATGGCTTGTCACAAAAATTTTGTACTTGGAAAAGTTCGTTCCTGAGGTCATTTGAAGTAACATTTTCGCAAAGAATAAAGTCATTGTAAAAGATCTTAGGAATCATCTCTTCCAAGGAAGTGCAATATTTTTAGGACACCCTGTATACAATTCTTTCAATGCAATTCCATTGTTGCAGGAATAACACCATATGTTAGAAACGTATCAAGTCTTTTGCAATGATCCAATCATTACGATAGAGCTTGTATTAATCGATAAGTTTTATTTTGGTAGAAAAGAAATTATGTTTGTTCGACGTTGCTGTTTAATATTTTTAGAAAAACTTCATCAAATGTAGTCCCTTGTAAAGAGCAAGGAATCAATGTAATGAAATTATCCATAGAAAGCTGATGCCTATTTCGACCATTTACATTATATTTCGGAACGCAACTTCCTCTTTACTCTATCGAGTAATTTTGACTTTATATTGCCACGAATCGACGCTGTTACATTTATTAATACTTGATGATGACGATAATCATATCCCCGATCGTATGTTGCCAGTTTTCTTAAATTACATTCGTTCGTTACATTTTTAAATACATTCCATTTTCATTCATAGTATTGCATTCACACTCCTTCATAAGTAATGTACTATTAGAAAAAATCGAAACATATTATATAGAGGTATAAAGATTGATTGTTGTCCATAAACGTTTAAATAGCGTTCATTGCAGCGTTTTAATTTCACCGACAAAACTGATCGCTCTAACATTATTTATTTTAGTACACACCACCGTAAATTTACCCGGAACAGTCTATAAATTCGGGTATCTTAAGAGTGGGTTTTTTCATGATTATACGACGAAGATAATATTTCTCATAGTTCAATAATGTCGTGCACTTCGTGCAATACAACTCTTTTAAAATTCGTTTCGCACGGTAGTTCGTAAACACGAAGCCGAGAATGTCGAACCGAACCAGTTCGGCACGTATAGTTTTAATAACGTGCACGTGACGGGGGAACGCGACCGTTAATAACACTGTCCAACACCAAATTTGTTTCGCTATAACTGTTGGGTGTACCTTATAGAGTTTTTTGCGCTGATTCCGAATCTGCCCTTAATTTTTTCCTACACGCACAGTTTTTGAGAAACATGACTTTGAAAATAGAACTATTTTTCAACTTTAAACAAATATTGTGATGTTATTGTAAAAGATATCGAATTGTTCTTTGCAGCAAAAGATTCTGTAGACTTTCCCGAATACAACGATATCCAATATCGATACAATACGTTATGAATGTTTAAACGTGTTTAAACAATCATTAAAGACAAAAAGACCACTTTTCCACCATTTCTTGAGGATATTTTTCAATTTATATAAAAAAATAAGGGTCCAGCGGAAAATCGAACTATACCACGCGATAGAGCAGACTTTTATCTTCAGAAATCACCCTTTCAAGTTTCCAACGTCGACGTTTTTTTCCAATGTCGAGCGAAGATATTTTGCTTTCCGGATCGAAAAAAGCGTCGCCGTTGAAAATTCGAAACGATGGTTTCTGAAGATGAAAATCTGCTATATCGCTTATTTTTTTATATAAATTGAAAAATATCCTGAAAATGAGTGCAAAAGTGGTGTCTCTCCGTCTTTAATCGATGTTTAAACATGTTTAAACAATCATAATGTATTAATGTTGGATATCACTGTATTCGGGAAAGTCTACAGAATCTTTTGCCGTAAAGAACAATCCAATATCTTGTGTAATAACATCAAAATATTTATTTAAAGTTGAAAAATAGGTTTTTTTTCAAAGTCATGTTTCCCAAAAACTGTGCGCGTAGGAAACAAATTAAGGACAGATTCGGAATCAGCGCGAAAAACTCTATAAGGGACGTCCAACAGTTATAGCGAAACATAAAAAAAGTTGAAATTTGTTGGACAGTGTAATCCGTCGAGATCTATCGACCAAAATGTCTTGCACACTAGATTTCGACGTTCTTTTCCCGAAAAACTAACTAGAATATTTTCACGTGTCGTGTTTCAAGTCAGATACAATTATACCGTGGTTTTGAACCAATTTATTCGGTTGCAAGGCTAATTACGCTAAGAGATGCTAATGAATGGTCTGCAGTACGTCCAATGAATGAAACGGGGAAGTAATTTGATAGTTGAATTGAGGCTTTTACTGGAAATATTCACAACTATTCACGTTCTGGATACCTAACAAATTTAGGTAATTAATAGACCGCGGATCATTATGCAAAATATTTCTATTTTGCAACGATTGTGGGCAGCAGGAGTTAAATAAAACTTCCATTTCAGTCCTTAATAGATTTTTTTAGATTGAATGCATCCTAACAATATTCTTAAATTTTATATTCTTATATATTCTTAGATAATTCTTAGATATATTCTTGGATAAATGCAGAACGCGATCAAAAAATTATCTAAAAAGGATTTTCATCTTTCGTGGAAATAAGCGTACAGTTCGTTTAAACAATTCCTTAGAATACATCTACTGTGCATTTACTGACACATGAAATACATATGTACAGTCTTCTTAAACAGTTTTTTAACTGTAAGAAAGTCTACTGTAATTATACAGGGTGGTCGATTAAAAATTACCACTTGAATATCTCTGTTATTTTTGGAGATATCGAAGAACTTATCTACAAAAGGTGTTTAGGTTAGGGAGATCTACATATAATATATATTTTTGTACACTAGTTGATGCAGATCGACAGTTTCTATAAAAAAGTATTGACCTATCCAGGATGTCTCAAAATTCCTTCAACATCCGGCAATGGGAGGTTCCTGAGATCATTTGAAGCGACATTTTCCTTTCCAAAAATGGCGTCCGCGGCTTTGTTTAGGAGTTATTAACGGAAAACACGGACCAATCGGAGCGCGGCTACAGCGGATTGATTCTGGAGTCGGACTCCGTTCGCTGTAGCCGCGCTCTGATTGGTCCATGTTTTTCGTTAATAACTCTTTAATAAAGCCGCGGACGTCAGTTTTGCAAAGGAAACTGTCGCTTCGAACGATCTCTGGAATCTCTCAATTCCGTATGTTGAAGGAATTTTGAGACACCCTGTACATGTCGAAACATTATTAGTTTGACAGATATTCGTGTCGCGAATAGATAATTTCGTTCCACCAAAATGGGCAATGATTGAGAAGCTTCAGAGTTAAGAAAGTGTATAAATCTGTTTAAAAAAGTAATGGTTCTGCCATACCGAAAAAGAAATCGATGAATGAGTCGCAGGATGGGGCAAACGTTCGTCGCTTGGTAGGAATTCGTGGAGAAAGATAGGATGCAACGTCGTTCGACGGTTTGAGGAATGGCTGTAGATTTGTGTGCAAATAAAATGTGTACCAGTTGCGATTCGGCTGGGATTGAAACGCTAACTCCGGTAATGGCAACGGGAGAGTTGTGCGACACAATGGGGATCGATGGATGATGGGCCATAACAAAGGCTGTTCCATCGCGAGAAAAAAAGGAATCAGAACAACGAATCAAGAGGTTAGATGAGCTGTCAAATCAGCGTTCCAGCCGAAACTACCAGCCGAGAGCGGAACAATCGTTCGAATATCGATGAAAGAGTCTAGCTTTGTACTTGCGCGGGACAACGCGACCTTCCTTTTTAACGGCGTCCCTCTTGTTATTTCGGGTTCGACCGGTGTCCCGTACGCGCGACCCGTTCACGCGGAATCCCAGGATTTTCTGCCTCGGACCGTCGGCTTTTTAATTTGTTTTCGCCGAACGAGACTTTACCACAGGTAGCCTTCGTTAAAGGGTATTCGATTCAGTTTGCGCATAGCCTCGGAATATCCTCGATAAAGGAAAGTGAAGCTTGAGATTCGATAATTGTTTAAAATTGTCTACCGTTCGAGCCGACCCATTCCAAAATCCAGCTTAGGGGCTAAGCCTATTTTTGGTCCGGGTTTTGCTAGGTTAATCTCTCGGGGCAATTATCATACACCGTGTGGTGCTACTGCCTTCCCGAGAGTACTCGATGCAGCAGAAGAATTATTTTTATATTACACACAAAAATTGTTAACGCAAGCATCGATGTGTAGAGGAGACTGAGGAGGATTGATACGTTTTTAAAAAGAGACAACTCGTGCAAACGAAACTAAATAATATTTTAATGATGTTTTTGTATATTTATTTTGAAGATTCCATTCGTTAATGAGAAAATAAATTTTGTTTGTAGAGCATTTCCGAAAGAAAGAATAACATTTCTTGTTTGACGCCTCGTTTTCGAGATAAACGAGTCAAAATTCTTCGAATTCCAAAAGGAGCAATACATGTTTAATTGAGATAAAAACTACTTTTTATTTTTCATTTATCGGCATATGCCATTATGTTTGAAGGTAAACTTGTCGAAGTGTTGCCTCCTCGCCAATTTCAATGAGCTTTAAATATGTTGCCAAATATCCTGCTGTCCGATATTTTCTTTTATTATTAAACAAGATTTCGTCAAAATATCGCGTAAAAGAAAGGACATTTACCGGGTGTCGACCGCAGATTCTAAAATGTTCAACTCTAAAAGTTCGTTACAACTGCAATTTTGCATTTAATGTAATTAATTCTTCAATTCTTGAGGTCAGTGATATTCGAAAGACGATATCAATTGTTTAGACATCGATACGAGAACCTTCATTTCTTGGTAAAATGTTACTGAAATCTTCGATCCAGCCCACTGTGGCGTATTGGCGATCGTATTCCGTTCGTAACAAGCAGCGTAGGTGTTAACAATCACCGAGGATTGATCGTGTTTCAAGTGGCGCGCGAGTGTTGCGAGAGTCGTGGTCATAGAGGAAAGGAGAATACACCGTTCCACGAGAATCATTTACTTCGGACCGGCATTGTAGTCGGCGAAAGAAAACGTTGGGCGAAAGAAAACGTTGGGCGAAGCCTGGCGTCTTCGAAAGTTCGAGGACGAAGAGTTTTAACGATAGCAAAAACCGATCTGCCATCCCGCCACGCGAACACCCGATTGGAAACTACTTCGGGCTTACGTAAAGTTTCTCCATCGCTCATCAGCCGTCCCTTTGCTGGCCGAGCATTGAAACCTGGCTGAAGTTGGACGCGCGAGAACACAAGAATATCGGGGAAAAAAGGCGGCTACAGACGCGGAAAAAATAGTAATGCGTTCGAGAATCCTGACTTTCTTTCGCGCGATCAGCCGGTTTAGTTAGACAAAGAAATAATGAGCCCTATATTATGAAAGTGGAGCAACTTCGCTCTTAGAAAAATTCAATTTTAATAGTGGTCCTGGTCGTTGTAATTCCATTGTAATAATTAGATTGCGGATTTTATGCATTTATGGGAAGTATGAGTGGATAAAATTTGATGATGTAGATATATTATTTTCAACTCCGTACAATGTTTAAAGAGTGAAAGATATTTGTATTTGGCTCCTGTTTCTTACAATCTATGAAGAAAATTTGTATTTTTCATAAAGATCCGCAGTCTGGTAATAATAATTTGGATAGTGCGATTCGCCTGGGTCGATTGAAATGCTTTATTGCTGTAATTACTATATACGAAGGCAGCGAATGATTTGGGTATCGTTGCCTTCTCTCATTGTCAGTATGTGATGATGATACCGAGCATCTTGGGTGTATAATGGTTCAAAATCTATTATCTATATACAATTTATTACACTTATTGCAATACAGATGATTCGCGATTTTATTATAACTATGGTCGGTTTGGGTAGTTGTTCTAGTCCTTGCGCTCTTTCGATTTCATCTAGTTCTGTCTCATCGTGTCCTGTCTATCGTCTCTTCGTTTTTTTTCGTGATTGGTTGAGTGTAAATTTAGGTGGGGAAATGTAGCGTCTTGTAATTGGTCGTGGATGCATTGGGAGGAGTTTAAGTTGAGGAGTGGAAAACTGTCAGGAAGTTCCTTGGTATTCTCTTCGGTCCCATGTGCTATGCATCTGTCGGGGTTGAAATTGTCGGATTGCGGTGGTTGTAAACTAATAGAGTCGGTCAGTTCAAAGCTGAGGTGCATGCGCTTTTTTTGGCTGTAAACCATTTAAAACATCCCTTCCAGGTATGTCGGTTAGCCTCTGGAGGAACGGTGAGGTGTTGCTCTCGCAACAATTACAATGAAGTATGAAATTCCAGTTATAGCTACTCAGCGAAAGAGGAGAAAGGATAGAAACAGTCTAGATAAATGGCATTATACGGATCCAGTGACAAAGTGGTGGCATTAGTCGGACGATGGGAAATGGGCAGAATAGCATTGAATTGCGAAAATCACGAATTCTTCCCTCTGAGAATAGAATATAAGTTCACCACGTGCGGTTGACCGTGGCGTAATTGGCTCGAAGAAATTCGCGTGCCTTTCAGCGAGCAAGTGGCCCGCGCAACTCGTTCGTTCGACAGCCATTGTGTCGCTGTTGAGTGGCAGTTTCATTAGCGGGGACATTTCGCTTTAAAAAATGCGTTAATCGTTCCAGCAAAAGGCGGGCCACGTTGAAAGCGGCACGGAAGCTGGGGCTATTTCGTGTTTCAATCTCCTTCGACCCGCCGACATACATTGTCAACGGCAGCTAGCCTCAAATTTTGGCAGTTTCCGCTCTCTTCTACGAAAAAAAAGAATGAAAAATAATTGAGAGAAGCGACAACGATTTTTTTACTTACTCGTTTTAAAATTACGGCGAACAAACAATAGGGTGTTTAATCATGGACGCATCAGGAACGCTATTAGATTATTACGCCACCAGCAGGCGTTCAATGCTGGTTAATCCTGGCACGAGCGGCGTATATTATTCCCTGCATTGATGATAACATTGATATTACATTGTAATTTGCATACGACGCGTGTCGGTTCTCGACGTGTTGCCTTCGATAGCTAACGAAGAGAGGATGTGAATTTGTTGGCCGACGAGGACTAACAATAAGCAACGGTAATTGTGTCGTCCTCTCGCTTCGAAATTTTCTACTGGAAAGCCGTGATATAAATTCAATGATTAAGTATTCGATAAACAGATGAATGTGGCATTGTCGGACAATACTAATTGGTTTCCGTGGACTGCGTTCGGTTTACAAGCGTCTCGTAAAGAAAGTAGGGTAAGGTCATCACTAGTCAGACAAGCTGTATGTCGAATGTGTAATATCTATTTGAACACAAATGTTTCTTTGTTTTGTAATTGTTTCGAGACAAGCAGTGACATTAATTCAATAGTTATATACGCAATATACAGGATGAGGCACTAACTATTGCAGAAATAACTATTGTAAAAAAGTTTTCGAAATAAAAGTTGCATCGGACAACAGGGGCCGTATTGTAGAGTTAATCTTTTGTTGCTAGATGGAGTCGTTTCAAAAATGTGAAGGCCACCTTTGTTTTTTTAGATAGAATGCTATATTTTGCTACCTGCTTTGTGATAGTGGCCATTAAGACGAATCCAACGAGGTGCAACATGAAGGCCTTTGATGGTCAGCAAAGGTCATTTATGACAAAAAAGGCGAAATAAATTCGCATTTACAGAAGGTGTTCAAAGTGATTGCTATTGGTATCAATGCAATGGTGCAATCTTCTCATCACGGATCGAGTAGTATTTGCTATCGCTTCGGCACTTATCGAATCACATACTGTAACAATTTATTGTGCAAACGTATTGAATTGCACGGCGTGTAGGGTGAGAACGTTGAGGATATCTTTCAGCGTATAAATCTGTAGCTCGCACCGAATTTTGATGGCATTCTCCGTAAGTAAGAAGCATATCGGTTTGTTCTTCGAAAAAGTACATCGTTTGCAATCGCTTGATTCGTGATACTAATCTTCCCATTCTCATTAGCGATGTCCAGCGATGTCGTCCCGAAGTATTTATTTGACATTACCAGGTTTAGTAAATACGCTGAACGGGATATCCTGAACGGTTTCACCCTTCACGCCGTACAATTGAATACATTTGTACAATAAATGATTACAGCATGTGATTCGATGAGTGCCGAAGCGATAGGAAATACTACTCGATCCGTGATAAGAAGATTACAGAATTGCTTTGATACCAGTAGAAATCGCTTTGAACACTTTCTGTAAATGCAAGTTTATTTCGCCTTTTTTTTATCATAAATGACCTTTGCCGACCTTCAAAGACCTTCGTGTTGCACCTCGTTGGATTCGTCTCAATAGCCACTATCAGAAAACAGGTAACAAAATGTTGCATTCTATTTAAAAATACAAAGGTGACCTTCGCATCTCTGAAGCGACTCCACCTAGCAACAAAAGATTAACGCCACAATACGATCTCTGTTGTCCGATGCAACTTTTATTTCAAAAACTTTTATACTACTATCATACTTTCGGAGTTATTGTAGGTGTGGCAATAGTTAGTGCCTCACCCTGTATAAACCAATATGAACATTTTTGTGGAGAATGTGGTATTGTCCAACAATATTGATTAGTTTCTGCGAAAAGCGTGCAGTTTACGAGGTTCGAGTGAAGCTAGTAGTGTAAATTCGTCACTGTTCAGACGAGTTGTATAGTAAACGAATAATCGTCATCATCACAAGCCGTAAGGCGAGAATTAAGTTTAATAAAATAAAATAATAGAACGAATAATGTCTACTAAACAATTAACGAAGCAATAATTAACTGTTTTAATAAAAAAAAGTAGTTACGTCGTATCATATCTTACTGTATTCTCTTTTCACTTACGTTATTGTATGCGTTCGATGAGTTACTCTAGTATACAAAAAATACATTTAGCATCGCAATAATAGTGACACAGTTTCTACAACAATAGCATCATTAATAAATATATTGCTCGTAATGTTTTGGGCGAAATAAATGTTGCAAATCACCGATAACAGATGTGTACGATTGTGTATAATTTATTCTCTGACTACCAACGTAGTACGAACAATATCTGTGGAATCTCATAGTCCTCCTTATTACATTTGAATTCTAGAACGTGAACTTCCTGGCGAAGTAATTTCTACTTATGTACTTGTGCCGGCGCTCGGTTCTGAGCGTTGCACTACGTATCGTATACGATAACTTGCATTGCTCTGAGATTTTTAGAGGTTCACTTTGGAACTTTGCAGATATATCTTTGAAACTTTAAACATTAAGAAAATACAAAATACTTTGCTGGTATATTTTGGAAGTTTTAAACGACAAGAGAATACGAAATACTTTGCAGGTATACAGGGTGTCCCATTTAAATCGATCCTTTCGTATATCTTCGAAACTGTGGATGAGTGACACACCTTGTACTTATTTTTGAAGCTTTAGACGTCAAGAAAACAGGAAATAGGAAAATGCGATAAAGATTTGTTGCATACTACCTTTTGCCTTTGACGTATAGGATTGGCAAGAATGTAATTTCGGTATTTCGAGGTCAAATAAAACCGAATTTCTTTATTCAAACGATGAACTTTAATCGATAAGATATTTTCTTATTTATTCTATTTGGCAAAAGATCATCGAACAAAAGGGAAAATATCTTATTCGTTAAAGTTCATTGCTCGAATAAAAAAATGGGCTATATTTCACCTTAAAATACCGAAATTTTTTTCTTGCCAACCCAATACGTAGATTGGGTATATTGTGTTGGTTGGCATAATAATCAAATCTCTGTGCGGCAAGTGATAATAATAACAGGTTGGAATTTGAATAAGAATCGAAAGAAGATCATATTTTCCGTATTAAAACAGTTATTTGAGAACGACAGCGCTTGCAAATTCAGTCAAAGATGAGCTAGTATTGAAAGAGAAAGAGTATCGTTCAGTCGGGACAGCAGATCGGGCCGCGGTAACTGAATTTTTCTGCCATCCAGCTCCCGGGGATTCGGGCTTCGCATAAATTCCAAGCGCAGATACGCGTCGGATAAGGAGGCCGCCGGTCGTGGCACAAATCTCGTTTGGAATTTTTCATTTCCTCGATGGCGATCGGTTTCACACAAAGATGTCATCCGTATCCGACATAAACTCACGATATAAGATTTCCCCACGGGGATTGTAATTCCGCTGTGAACCGTCTAACGTTTAATTCTATGCGCAGATGTGGAAGGTTTTACATCATTTAATCAGATCAGATTGTTGGAAAAATTCCTACACTGTGAATTTTAACAGAACATACATTACTGTAGTATAGGATACAAAAGCTGCCATTATCTTCTTTCACGTTCCTCGACATTCGATCAATGATTGTTATAGATTTTTTCTGCACGTCCAATGGTTATGTGAATCTATAGAATTATTTTAACGAACGAAAAAATTCTACTTTTTCTCAAAATGAAATTTTCCAAATATTGCTATAGGAAAAATCGATGTCAGGTTTCCATCCAATACAATAAAATCTGCCAGTATAACTTACGGGATATTAGGACACAGGACACACATAGCGAATTCTCACTTAATATTTGGATTATTTAAAAATACGATAAAAAATGACGAGTACTTACGACCCAAAATTTTTCTCTGAAAAATACTCTCACGTTCATGTTTCGTTTGTCACATATCTTATTTTCTACATATTTTATTCTCGAACCGTTTATCATTATAATTATTACAGCAATGATAATCCACGCTCCCTTCAATTGTTATAATATTTCACTGTCACTCTAAAGTTTATCAATTTTTACATTACAGCTTCAAAGTAAAAATGTGTATGGACATTTCATTAACGATAAAGAGAATTTTTACTTTAATGGATAAAGAGAATCCGACGTGATGAGATGATTCGATCGTTTATACCATTTAATTTTGAATCGTTTTTCGTTTCTCCTCGTTCAAAACGTTTTAATTTTTCTGTTGCAGGTAAGAGAATGCTTTGAATACACGTTTCCTGGAAAAGACAATCGGATTTGATGATCGGTAAGTGGTGCGCTTCGGTGATGTTTCTGAGGGATGTATTTTGCACTGATGCGACAATCGAATTAATATCCCCTTCGTTTTAAATGCACTTTGTCTGACGAGGTAATCCACAGAATATCCAACGCTCACCCAATTCGACGTTGCCTCGCGTGGTACACTCCGCGACAAAACTGCGAGACACCTTTGATTTTTTCGAATATCGTGATGCATTACATGATTTTATAAAATTACAGAAGCGTAGTATCTCGGATAGCTGCGATTAAGAGAAATTATTATTAATTAATAAAATAACGTATGACAGAAGTTTTTCGTTAAATCTCGTTCAATAAATTCATTTCACTGGCATATGTAATTAAATTATTTGCCATTTACTATATTGGAGTTCAAGCAGGCCAACAGCTTTGGAAATTTCATTTCCTGAAAGTTTTTATTACGCTTTGCATTATTGCGTTGAAATATGTTTCATGAATTCATTAATTCTCGGCATCAGTTACACGAGAAAATAGTTTCGGCATATCTGAATACCTTTTTAATTAATGTTCAATCATCCCTCGAATCGCGGGGGAAAATGTTGCATTCATGAACCTCAAGGTAACGTTCGTACTTTCATAAAAGAACAAAATGACCAAAGATTATTCCGTATACATGCGTGAAACACTTTTAATTAGATTTCGGTAGAACAATATTATTTAACTCAATATTCACTAGAATCATACGTTTATCGTGGTTATGTTGAGCAACGTATTCATATCCGATGCAACTTTACGGTCGGCGCTATGTGAAACTTTGCATCGCAGTTTTCTTCGGGAGGATGAGCCGTGATACTATGAAGATGAAACTATCCTCGGATGTGGGGACCATGATTGAATCGCAAGTCGGCTGACTGGGAATCGTAAAGTTTTCGAAAGGAGCTGTGAATTTTAATTGGCTTTATAAGTAATTGAAGGGCGGCCGGGTATACGGCACTCGTCTAAAATATGATCGGTACGCGGTAGTCCAGCTAGGAATGCGTATTTGATTGCGAAACGGGCTGTATCCATTCGGCCGAAAGAGAATTTCAATTAGGCGTTAATGGACGATATGAGATTTCCGCTGGATTAAAGTGGAACGCCCTATCACTGCCATACAAATCACTCGAATCGGGCAAACCGGCCTGCCTGTCGTTTCAAGCTTTTCAAAAAAAATCCTTTCACGTGTATCTTTCCCCCCCGTCGTTTTTTTTATTTCGCTCCCGTATCAAAGGAGCCTCTTTGTTTCGAGGCCCGACAGAATGGCCATTTCCGGAACCCCTCCGGTGAGTAAAATTAACCCTTCAGATTTGAAGTGCCAATTAAGCTGCCTCTAATAGTTTCGAGAGAAATGATAATATCATTTGATTAGTGGAGCACAACGAATCGTACTTATCGCGAAGGCTTATACGCTACCTGCGTTCAAAAGCGTTGTACCTGTTTCACTAAAAACACTCGCTGTCCTACCCGCCTGACTATACGGTACTCCGATACTACTAGTCCGATAAGAAACCAGCCGCATTCTACTTGCGTGGTCATTTCAACAAATTTGGTGCGATCGCGAAATTTGCACTATTGTTTCGAGGTAATAATACGATGCTTTAATACTTGTTGGATGTCGTATTATGTACAGGGTGGTACACCTTAAATGGAGCCACATAAATATCTGGTTCAATAAATGAATCCCATATTTAGTTCTAGTTTTAGAAGTCAAAGAACATATACACTTACAGTCGATAAATAAATGATTAAAGCCACTGTACGAAAGATATATTTGTTATCTATGCGACGGATAATATTGCCTATAATATTGCTAAGTTTAAAATTTGCAAGCATCATTAGTTCCTAAAGATAATAAGAATTCAGCGTAGCTGGATTTTAATTTAGAAATTGTTTCAATGTAAATTTGTAAAGTTATGCTCTAATAGTTTGTTTACTCAGTCTGTACTGAAAAAGATATCTACGAAAGACAAAATGTTTTTTACGCCATGACAACTGAAGTACATATTTAGGTGGCTACTTCTTGCACGGTAGAATTTTTCAACTTTTTACAATACCCAGCAGTAAAGCTAATTTAAGTTCTATATTGAAATAATTGACGATACGAATATGCTGCATATAACAAATTTGATCGAAATATTATTGGTGCGTAAACCTTCAGGAATTTCCAAATTCCATCTTCGTTAGCGAGTATGGTGAGAATTTTATTAAAATATTTTCTGCGCGTAATACATGTTAAATGTTCAGATCGATATGTACGCGTGTAAAAGGTTAAAGTTATCCTCTTTACTTTTTTAACTCGTAGGTGTGGTTCACAAAAGTAATATTTTTAGAGTAACATATACTTGCAATAACCACGGGCCGAAACAATTTTGGTGATTAACATTGTTCGTTGGTACCTCCAGTATTACCGGAGACATGTACATACAAACGGTACCCGTTCTATTTTTAAATTCATTCCACTTGTCTGAGTAAATTTTTTCGTTTAACCGGAGAGTGACCTTATTCTACTGATTATGAAACCTTCATATTCTACTTGGCCAGTTAGGTACAATATTCTACTTGTACGTCCAGGAGGTAACTTCGTTGCACTCGTCTGGACCGTGACTCCACATATTCTATTCTCCTGCCTAGTCACTGTCCCCATTCCACTTTTCTGACTAAATACGGTCTCCATTTGAGTCGTTTCGCCAAGAACGATCCTCATTCCGCTCGCTCTGTTAAAAGTACGATCCTAATAAATTAGTTTGACAAGCTGCAGGTGACAAAGTGTTTTCGTGTAGTTGCATCTCCCCTTCTCTAACTAAGTACGGTCCTCGTAGCTGTTTAACCGAGAACGGTCCGTACACAGCTTGTCTGACCGAGGACGGACTTAATCTACGGCCATCTCCAGACTTTATTCGTAATCTAGCAGTCTGATAAAAAAATCTCATTTTCTACTTCCTTCACATCTTTTTACTATTCTCTCTCTCTCTTTCTCTCTCCCAAATATACTAATTATATTATGTTTAAGTCACAATTAACTTCGTTCCTACTAATTCGATTACAGTATTTATACATTTTTTACACACTTCTGTGAATATTACAATTCGTTTGAGATCATCACGTTTTAGTCACTATTAGTGTTAACGATTTTAAAACATAAATTCAAGCAACAAAGTTTTATTATCATAGCATAGAACTTATTTACAAATTCTAGTTCGACTCACAAATTCGAATACAGTTTCATTTAATTTTTCATTCACTTAAAATGTATTAACTAATCGTACTACGACCGGTCAAACAACCGGTTTTACAAACTCTATATCTCGATCGTCCAAATGTTTAAATATTTAGAATAATTTTCTCGGCGCTACGGTTTCGATCAAATTCTACACTATATAGCTAATTTGTAACACTCCAAACGTATTTCGATTCGGATTTGAATCTTGTTACGTCATATGAGACCACGTTGCTACAGAATTGTGTTTTTCTATGGGAGGAAATAAAGGTGGTGTTTCGTCCTAGACCCGCTAGAGGACTCAACAGTAAGGCTATCTACGGATACGTTTGGAGTGTTACAAATTAGCTACATAGTGTAGAATTTGATCGAAACCGTAGCGCCGAGAAAATTATTCTAAATATTTAAACCGGTTTTACATTTTTCATTTTATACTTACTGAAATTACAAAAGTGTTTCCCGTAGAAATTACTAAACAAATTTTGTCGTTCAAGCTCATATTGTTATAAAAATTACGAAAAGTAAATTTAGTCTTGTCATTTTCATAAAACAACATATACCTCTCTGTGCTCGGTACAGTGAGTGTTAATAACAAAAAAACATTGTCACGTAATTCTAGGTTTCTTTGAATTTGTCTATAAAATTGTCGGTAAAATGAATAATGTAACAGGTCTCGGGATGAATAGTATTACAGTTTTAAATCATGGTCTTTGTCGAAGAACAAAGACCGTACTTTGACATGCCTGAATGTGACAGTTACCGAAAGATTACTGTACTTACCGGACTAGTCGCGTGACATTGTGGCTAGCGATGGACATACAATACTCTGCCTTGCAAGTTTTCAAACAAATCGATCACCACAGAGTTTCGAATCCATTTGATATTTATTCGAAATCAGGAATTCTTGAAAATTTTAAAAGTCTTGATAACCTTAATAAATGTTATATTTTTTATAATATTGGTATTTCCAATACTGGGTTATTCGTCCCAATGCTGACACGACGTAATCATTGTTTCATGATAAATTTAACATTTCAAGATTTGCAATTCTTGCAAACCTTCCAAAGTTTTAAGGCTTCCAAGATTTTCAAGACAACGAAGACTTCCAAGAGTTGCTAGAACGCATATGAGTTGGACTCAACAATGGCACAATATAATTTTCTCAGATGAGAAAAAATTCAATCTGGATTGACCAGACGGATTTTCCTACTACTATCATGATTTACGGAAAGAGAATCGAATTTTTTCTGACGTCATTCATTACTTGGTTCCGTTATGATATGGGGTGCAATTTCATACTTTGGAGTTATTTGGATTATTCGAGGCTATTCAAGTAAACAGCACTTACGTTCATACTGTACGTTCATACTGTTATTCATCCCAATGCTGACACGACGTAATCATTGTTTCGTGATAGATGTAACATTTCAAGAGTTTCAATTCTTACAAACGTTCCAAAGTTTTAAGGCTTCCAAGATTTTCAAGACAACGAAAACTTTCCAGAGTTCTAAGCTTCCAATTATGTTGTAAGCGATTCGAATTTTTTGTCGTAAATATTGAATCGAAGCGATTCGATGTGATTCAGATCCCATCACTAATTGTGGCACGGTCGCGACAGAAACGAAACGCGTCACGTGACGTGCCGAAAGGGTGGGGATGTTTGCCGCCGGAATAGGGGAAATGGCGTCGTAGAGGGGGTTAGGTAGAGTGGGAGGGAGACAAAAGTCTTAGTCTGACGATATCAGTCCTTCATCCAATTACAATAAAGTCGCGTGTACTGTCCAACAGAGCCAGCATTCTGCACGGACAGTGATCGCATACCGACATTATCTTTTTATGACTGCATCTACCGAGAGTTCAAAAGAAAGCCGAACGTAGAAAAGGACAGCATGACAGCGGAGTGGGTAGGCACTGGACAGTGATCGCGTACCCGATCGCGGACAGTAAACGCGACTTTACTGTTCCAGTTTGTGAAAAAATTTCTTCTCGCTCCCCCGTCAGCCGGAAAAGTGAACGAGAGCGTAACGTACAGTATACCGTGCAAGAAGCACTGACATCTCCCGGGGATTTGACCGCCTCCCGCCGCGCCGCGCCGTCTTTCTTCGCCAGTCCAAGAGGTAAAAAAGCAGCGAGGCGTAACGTTTGGGCGTGTGGGTGTACATGCACAGGCACACCTCGTGTATATTTAACGGTATCTCTGGCAGACCGTGTAGCCGTAGAAGGTAGTCGGTACGAGGTTTCGCCGCCGCGATTCTTCGCGAGGTTAGGAGTGCCCTGGGCTCCTCCGGCGACCTCGGCCGAGTATTTTTGTGCGGAACGAGTGGCTTTGTGAAGGAAGAATGGCCGGGGTAAGTGCTCCCGTGAAATATGGGTTACCGAGTTAAGGGCGAGGGGAGCGGGGGGCTCGTCGCGCGGACGCTCGCTTTAATGATACATCCGGGCTCGGTTCTTTCGCGAAATCCCCCTCAATTAAATTTCAGGCCAGATATTCCTTCTATCCGCGGCCGCGGCTGTGCGCCCGCGCGCGCGCGCGCTCGCTCCCTTTTCTTGCCGTGGCTCTCCTTCTCGACTCCTCCGGCCGATAAAGTGTCGCGAAGAGGCGGTGTCAATTCGATACGAATCCTGAAAGCCTTCGCACCCCTTTCCACTTCGCGCCCTTTTCGTCGAATGCCGGCTGGAGACGGAACACGCCGTCTCCAGGCTGTTCGATGGAAACGTTTTCTCGAATATGATGCTCCGGGGGCTAGTGGATGTCCCCGTGACCCGACGGAGTGCTGAATTGTTCGACCGTTCTGATGATATCGGCAAGACTCGGTAACGGAACTGTTTTTCACGGGGTCGGGCACTGCCGCCGGCAGTTTCCCTCTTGATAAATACTCGTCGATTAAGGGGCTATCCTGGTTTAGAGGCGGCTGATTCCAACATTTTTTGCCTGCGCATCAAAATAAGTTACCAGGTTTCGATGTTATTTATACACTAATGTCTCGGTGTACAGCGTGAGCCATCTAAGATTTTCACCTAAAGTTGTTGGTTTTAATCATACGACGAACAGTGTTAGGAAACAAAACGTTTGCTTCGCTGGAACGATTGTTGTTACGGAGATGATGTCAACGTCGTTTTACATATTTTTAAATGGAACGAGATATTTGGATTAGTGTAACGTTGTAGTAATATAATTCGAAGGAATTATTCTTTAACCCCTTGCACTCCGAATTATTTTTCAACTTTCTCGACAACAACTCCCTACTATTTTAAGTGTTTCATTTGAAATTTACTTGAAAGGACAGTTTCTTGACTGCTACTGATTTTAAACGATTTTGTTTACCAATTATATTAAATATTACTCAAACTTTGTTGCAATTTATATTTGTGGAACTTATGCTTGTTTTTTACTAAAAAAATAAAACAATTGAAGAAATAAAGGAAGAACTAATTACATGTAAAAGCCCGTTTTATTTGCATTGTTCTTCCTCTGATGTCGAGTCACACTCGACAAAGGAGTGCAAAGGGTTAAAAGGCGTAACCTAACGCACGAAGACTATGTTGATGCTTACCACATTCTACTAGGTTCTGTTGATGTAAACACTGAAACATTGTCGAAAGACATCTCTTGTTTACAAAGTTAGGCACAAAGGCATACAAGCGTATCTATAGAGAATTTTCAAGAATTTCAATTCGAATAGAATTTGATTTCCAGCAGTAACGTATCTTCGTTATAGAAACCGTACTTTAACACTGTAGAGAGTTTTGTCGAACTATTATAGTTTTGTAAGTGTGTAATGTAGTTAGACCTAGAATCAAGTTATCTAAACATTGTCAAACTGTATTTAATGATAAACGCATATCATTCTACTCGAAGTTGCGCTAATTCTGATCGTAATGCGATCGAGTCTATCAGCTTGATCACAAACAAACTCTACTGTACTCGTTCGACCAGAAACCGTACGTACAGTACTCGCCAGATTACAGAGCAACTCTGTTTTACTTGTTTGATGACACACTACATGTAATCTACAAACTAGTCACTGTTCTATTTATCGGATTAGAGATTCCTTCTACACTTCCAGTTTAACCACGTACGAACCACACTCGACTAGCTTTTGTTGTATGTGACGCACATGCGATCATTACTATTCGGTAGGCCTGAGTCCAACCTAGTTTTATTTAACGATTTCTTCCGCAAAATTTTTCGATACAGTTACATTTGTCGGTATCGAAGTGTTTGTTTACAACATACCGACGAATAACGTCGATATCGAATTTCAATTAGTATCAGTATTCGGTGTTTGGTATTCGATGAGCTCTGGAATAAAAATAATAGAAATATTTCACGTTTCGTAACACGAGATTAAGTACAAAATGGCACCGTATTCGTCGACCGATTCATATGTTGAACAGAAATATTTTTAATGACTAGACTGCGGATTTTATGCACTTATGAAAAAAATGGGTAGGTACAATTTGAAATAGAATAAAGATTAAGGGAATTGAGAAACATGAATTTACTATTTTCAACGTAGGAAAATTATTAAAGGATGAAAGAATTTTTTCGTGGCTCCTCCTTAAAATTAATGCACAAAACTTTTATTTTGCATAAAGATCCGTAGTATGGTAACGACTAGATTGCGGATGTGTATGGAATTTGCAATTTTTGTAGACGAATTTTAAGAAAGTGGAATAAAATAAAATCTTATTTTCCTTGGTAGTAGCCATTTTAGATCTGAAATCAATTAAAATCGTACTGAATTCTGTTGTATTTTATATCCTAGCATTTTCTGAAAATTTTCGAAAGTCATAATTGCGTAAAGATCCGTAGTACGGTAACGACTAGATTGCGGATGTGTATGCAATTTGCAATTTTTGTAGACGAATTTTAAGAAAGTGGAATAAAATAAAATCTTATTTTCCTCGGTAGTAGAAAATTTAGATCTGAAATCAATTAAAATCGTACTGAATTCTGTTGTATTTTATATCCTACCATTTTCTGAAAATTTTCGAAAGTCATAATTGCGTAAAGATCCGTAGTACGGTAACGACTAGATTGCGGATGTGTATGCAATTTGCAATTTTTGTAGACGAATTTTAAGAAAGTGGAATAAAATGAAATCTTATTTTCCTTGGTAGTAGCCATTTTAGATCTGAAACCAATTAAAATCGTACTGAATTCTGTTGTATTTTATATCCTAGCATTTTCTGAAAATTTTCGAAAGCCATAATCGCGTAAAGATCCGCAGTCCAGTAACGATATAATCGAGTATTCTAAAACGAAATTTGCAAGTTAATTACGTATTTGCTGTACGAATATTTGCTAGATAACCGCTTTCGCCGCTAACAGGCTTCAAGTTCGAAGTGAAATCAAAATTTGCTAGAACTTTGTGCGATGTTATCATTTGCATAGGTACACGTCATGTTCATTGTAAACATCCATCGACTATACCGATTCCAGTGAAGCACTCTCGAAATGAGACTAATATTCATTCACGATACTAACAAGAGAGCGAACTCAAGAGCAATCCACTATACACCTCAAAGTAGAATCGCGAATAAACCCACTTCGTTGGCGATCACGTACCCAGCTAATGAAATGCTAATACAGTATCTTGCCAACAAGCTGTGCGAGATAAGAGCCAGCCAGCCAGCCAGTCGACCGATTCGCGCTCCATTTCGCGAGCAAGGCCTTCGATCGACGACGAATATTTGCAAAGCGTTTCTGAGCGCTGGGTTCTCGCGTTGCCCGGGTAAGAAGGATGGAGGTAATTAGATGTAATTGAGAGTGCGCGGCTGCGGCAAGTTGGCCGCGATAGCGGGACCGAATATTGATAAAGGAGACGCGCGTATTTCGTGTGAACGCGTGTGTCGCGTGTGTCGCGTGCCGCGCGTCACATCGGATGCTTGCTCGCAAACCAAGCGAATTTAGTGGATCCGGATCGCGGCCGTAATCCGGACAAGTCGAGCGATATCGTGTCCTCGGATTGGCTGGCTATTGAAGATAGAAAACGAGCCACGACGCGGCGCGGATCGCGCGCATAAGGGGATTCGATGGCTGGTTGTTGCGCGTTCTCCTCATTTCGCCGCTTCCTGTCTGTCGGCACCGGTTACCCCGTACCTGCTAACGAACCCATTGTGGCAACTCGGCCAACGTTTGCTCGACTAATCCCGAGTGTTACTTGCAGCTTTAATACCAGCCTACACAATGGGCCAGCTATGCAAAATTTCGAAGTGCGTTCTGTCTTCGACCGCTCTCCCGCCAATTTGTCTCTCTTGTCGTCCGCGTTTCAGTTTTTGCTCGCACCGCTGCGCGATCTCGTTGCGCGGAAAACCGCGTCGCTGTTTTTCTTGGGGGTGGACTACGAGAATTTATTCACGCAAATCATTTATTAAAAGCGCAAAGTTGTCGGACGTTCTCTTAAACCTTCAGGGACGATGTCCGCGCACCCTACTCATTTTATAGAATATTTATAATGTAATTACGTGGACGGCGGATTTTATGCGTTTATCACAAAAATGAGTTGGCGTGATTTAAATCAGTGAAAACATTAGCAGAATTATTTTCAACCTACTAAATATGTTGCAATAGAAAATAAATTTATATTTCACTCCAGTTTGTTAGAATTTTGGTAGAAAATTTTTCTTTTGTACGGAGATCCGCTGTCTATTTATTAGAAACAACGAAAAGTCTTTCCCAGCAAATTCTGATAATTTGGTTATATTTTTTAATTTTGCTGGTACTTTCTTACGTAGAATAGAAGACACTTAGAAAAATGTTAATGACCTTTTTTCCTAAACAAAGATACAGCTTGTTACGATCGCGTGAATCGCTCTGTACACTATTGTGTTTTTGTAACCAAAGAAAATTCGATCAAGAACGTTAACTTTCCACGCAAGGTGTGGCTGTAATTAATGTTTAATCTTTTCGTTGTTTATAATAATATGAAGAACTGTAATATATAATGCTTGAACAATAGAGAGAAAACGTTTCTATTTTTTTTAAGTACGATATTGTATTTTTCATGCAGGGAGCCAGAGCTAAGTGAAAACAGCAAGCTGCCATTAAAACAACGCCTTTTGCTATTATTTGAAATAACGAGAATGTTCAAGATGGACAAAGTTGCTGGCTCGTCCTGTATATTCTCTATTATCTTCCTGAGCCCTGCAAAATACCATTAATATCAGCGCAGAACCTTTGCGGGTACCTTCATTCGTGATCCAGCAGTTTCACTATTCTATTCACAGCGGCAGTATCTTTCATCTCGTTTCGAACTTCACAGAGATAAACCAAAAGCATTTGCAAGCGGCGAACACGCATCAATCGTACCGAACAGTAACCAAAGGACTAATGTTTTAATATCGAAAGAACAATTTTTTTGTTGTTCCAAGACCATCGTATCGCTGTTTCATCCACGTCACAGAAAACGTCGGATACACGTTCCAGAAAATGAAACGTTTCGGTCTTTTGTAACAGTTTACCGTCATTCCGCAAGTAGTTTCTACACGAATTATTCCGACGAATTCCGGCGTGTACGAAGGCTCCTCTCGCGGACCGCTTTGCGTTTTCAACGGAAGCAAATTAAGCTACCGAACCGGCACAAAATATTATTACACGATAATTTTGTTTCCGATCGTTCGTGTGCGCCAACGAGAAACGAGGACTGTTGCGACACGGGGCTGTGGCAAAAAGGAAATACGACATTTATCCCGAAAAAACGCTGATCAAAACGATTTTAGCATTATTTTATCACTTGAAGCTATAGTATACCGGGTCATCGAATTCGTCTTGACGCGAGCTACAACAGTACGTAATAAAAAATACATTGTAACATTTAAAAGGTTAAGGTAACCATCATTTTGTCAACATGTAAATTCAAATATCTGCTAAACTAATTATAACTAAATTTCTTGACATGCATGGGTCAATACTTTTTTTATAGAGAATAAAAAATTGCACCGATTGTTGGCATTTAAATCTGCTAAACGCCTCCACCTATAAAGAAATCATGTGCACCGTATCATGTCCTCGTTGATACCATGTAACATCTTTAGAAATAATTTGTTTGTGCAACGCATAATTCAGAAGTTACTCGATGTGATCAAGTTAGGAGTGTCGCCTTGTATATTCAGAAACGCGAAAAAAAATTGCATTAATTTTTGTTGGGTGATCTCGCTGTACGGTGGATAAAGCAACGTGGTTGAGGGAAAATTATTTAGAATCACCATAACTATTTAATATATATATATTGTTACAAAGATATAACAAGGTTCACTGTTCACATTCTCACATGCTCTATGCATCTGCGCACGAGGCAAACATACGACTGCTTCGCGCGTTTTTGTTTCTTTCCCCTCCTGTCTCTATTAAGGCGCATCCACATTGGAAGTCGCATCGCTACAATTTTGAACAAAATCAACATTTCAGCCAGGCTTTCGGGCAATCGGAAAACCTGTTTCCGTGCGACGCGACGATACGTTTGGATTTCGGAACGCATCTAATCCAGACCCACTGCCGCTGACTTTGCACCCGTAATAAAGTGGTAGTACATCATATTAGTTGACTACGGTCTCTCTACGTGTCCCCCTAACCGCAAGACCGCGTAGTCGTAGGACTTCGCTGGTACTTCGGATTGTCTCAATGCATCGCGTCATTACCGTAACTCGTAGCAGTAGATTCTGTTCACCCGAGCTTTCCTCCGTTGTTTCCTTTCCTCTTTATTTGCAGACGGTGCGCGCCGTAACCGCGCAATCGCCCCTACCGTCGGGAATTGTTCGCCCTCGAGGAAAGTTGGTGACGAGTTCTAACGTTTAATTGAATAATTGAGGTGGCCGTAGCACCGTTAAAAATTCCTTCGACTCGATTCGAGTTTTGCCCGCGCTGGAGAAAATCGTTGCTTCTCAGACATTTCAATTTTGTTAGACGGTGACGTTGCGTAGCATCAAACGTTACTTCGCGTCACGCTCGAACTGCTAACAGCTGCTTATTACAGTAATTCTTCAATCGGTGTCCAACAGCCGTGTTCAGCATGGACGACGATGGTGTACAGACACTATTTGTTGAGATCGCTAAGGGTTTTTGTCGATGCTCAACTGTGGGGGTGGTCAATTTCGATCTAACGAAATGTTGACCTAGTCGAAATGAACAACACACCGATGTTCGGTAACAAACAAAAGGAACAGTTTAATGAGGCAACGAATTTATCAACTACTTTACAATTGACTTTAAATACTATATGAGGATATCGTGTTCGAACGGTTGTCGTCGATGCTCCGATGATTCTGCCGGTTCCTCTCAACCGCTGCCTCGAAGTCCCCTCGGTTCACCCCCTCTCTTCAGGGAAAACTTGATGGGGGTGACAGAGTTTGGATTATTGGCAAATAACGGGACTTCGACACAGCGCCCGAGCCGACCTATGGTCCGCATCTGGTTGGGCTTATATTAATGGCCTCGCTGGCCGCGCTGGCCGCGAGGGCCTGACCGTCATCCGGAGACGGTACGCGGAGCCGAGAGCGGGTTGTAAAACGGACTCGAGGGTCCCAAGTTGTAAATGAAATTCCCTTACAGACAAAACTAAAATACATTGTTTGAGGGTTCGAGGGGTCGGCGCGCGTGCACCCCAGATGCGCAGAAATACCGTTGTTTAATGACTGCGTCTACCGCGCCTTTTAGTCGCCATTATTCGACAGCATATCGACAGCCACGATAGGCGGTAGCACCGTCGCCTGTCCATTGCTTCTCGCGGCTCCGCGATATGCTGCCGAATAATGAGAATTATGCGTCGTAAACGTAAAAGTAGGACTTTTAAGGCAAATAGCTCCCTAGATTGATCTTTCATCTAGCGATTTTGACTACCAAGAAACCCCGTCTTTGCATTATTGACAAATCAGGACTGGAATCCCGGACCCTTGCAATCCTCGCGTACGTATACGTGGTCTAGCGGTGTGCGAGTGTACTGTGGCGACTGTGTGCAATCACGCGCGAGTGTCCTGTATCTAGGAAACGCAGTCCTTAAGAAGTGTAATACATCGATATCCTATACGTATATTTTTAATTTCATTGAAACGCATACTCTTAAATATCTCAATTTAAACTTAAATGGACTTAGGCCACTTTCAAAATAAACGGCTCGATTAACTCAAAAATGTGATCCAATTTCGATCCGTTCCTTGCGAGAAGCGTTTGATTCGATCTAGAGTTGATTCAGGGGACCGTGCAGCAGTTTCTTGGCTGTTCATCTTCGGTGCTAAAAGACCAGTTAAATAAATCCGCGCAAGAGAAGCGTCGAAATAGATCCATCCGGTATGATCCAATGTGTTCGCCGTACCAACCGAGCGCGTATCGAGTTTTCTTTGGAGCGTCGTCGTTACGAAACCCGCCGGCTATCTTTCCCTTCCTTCCTTCCTTCCTTCCTTTTGTCATCGACCAATTCTGCCGGCGCGATGCTTTCATTGCGACGCATTGTGTCGCGCGTTATAGCGAATGATTTATCTGCCGGCAACAACCGCGCGTCGCTGTCTCATCGGAACTTGGAATAATTCCGTTCGACGGGAGCTGCCGGATCGAATAAGTATCGCGACCTCCGCGCCGATTCCATTTGTATCCATTCCCGCCAACGGTAAACTCGGGCCGGGCCGGGCCGGGCTCCGCCAACCGCCCGGTACCGTCCTGGATAATGTGGCCACGCGGAAGTGCCGTCTTGTGGCATAATTTGCGGGGGTGTAATAGATTCTGGCGCACGACCAAACCAGCCCTCCCAGCCGATACGAAAACTCGGTTAGCTGCTTGACGATCTTTGACTGGCATTAAAGCAGTCTCCGCACACTACAGTGGTCGACAAATAGGAAAATTGCGACAAAAATTTTAAAAAATTATTTTAGACGTTGAAAATTGTTGTACAATTGGATTCGTTAACCCCTTGCCTTACAATATCGTGTCTGACTCGTGACGAATTTTCTGAACAGATTCCGATAAAAATATATGTTAATAATTTCCTTTGAACCGAAATAAAATTCTATTTCGGTTTTGTTAAGGTACAGCTATTGGAGAACATGTAGGCATACGATAGATATAAATTTCCTCCTTCCTAGGAGTTTACGATCTACAACAAAATTTTAATCGAATTATTTTAATTTAATTACAAATATATTAATAATTTCCTTTCTACCGAAATAAAATTCTATTTCGGTTTTGTTAAGGTACAGCTATTGGAGAACATGTAGGCATACGAAAGATATAAATTTTCTCCTTCCTAGGAATTTACGATCTACAACAAAATTTTAATCGAATTATTTTAATATAATTAAAAATATATTAATAATTTCCTTTAAACCGAAATAAAATTCTATTTCGATTTTGTTAATGTACAGCTATTGGAGAACATGTACGCATACGATAGATATAAATTTCCTCCTTCCTAGGAATTTACGATCTACTACAAAATTTTAATCGAATTATTTTAATTTAATTAAAAATATATTAATAATTTCCTTTAAACCGAAATAAAATTCTATTTCGGTTTTGTTAATGTACAGCTATTGGAGAACATGTAGGCATACGATAGATATAAATTTCCTCCTTCCTAGGAGTTTACGATCTACAACAAAATTTTAATCGAATTATTTTAATTTAATTAAAAATATATTAATAATTTCCTTTAAACCGAAATAAAATTCTATTTCGGTTTTGTTAATGTACAGCTATTGGAGAACATGTACGCATACGACAGATATAAATTTCCTCCTTCCTAGGAATTTACGATCTACAATAAAATTTTAATCGAATTATTTTAATTTAATTACAAATATATTAATAATTTCCTTTGTACCGAAATAAAATTCTATTTCGGTTTTGTTAAGGTACAGCTATTGGAGAACATGTAGGCATACGATAGATATAAATTTTCTCCTTCCTAGGAATTTACGATCTAAAACAAAATTTTAATCGAATTATTTTAATTTAATTAAAAATATATTAATAATTTCCTTTGAACCGAAATAAAATTCTATTTTGGTTTTGTTAATGCTATTGGAAAACACGAAGGCATACAATAGATATAAATTGCCTCCTTTCTAGGAAATTACGATCAACAAAAAAGTTTCAATCATCGAAACCGTAAAATAAATCATAGGGCAAGGGGTTAATATCTAATAAGCATGCCTTTTGCAGTATCACGAGAGTTGTGGTCTGAAAGTCATAGGGGACGATCTTAAAAATAGAGGATGTAGTTTTATCAAACAGAATTTCGCTTTCGTACATCATTGGCAGCTGTACGAAGTAGAATCAGAAGGTTACGGTCAGACGTATTGGTCGATTCATTCGACAGCATTCGTTCTTGAATCTTTAAATTCAATTTTCTCGAAAAGGAAACACGATAAAATTCTATTATTGTTCGTTTATAAATATCGCGTTAACAATAAGGTCAATAATACAATTTTATTCCACATTTCTTGCTTGATTTTGCATCCGGATTCGCTAAAAATGGAGCTCTGGAGCGACTTGAAATTTCGATGGAAGTCATACAAATTTTATCGATGATAAAACAGAAGCTACAAAATGGAGATGGCAATCGTGTAAATGAGAAACGTGAACGACCAAAGGATTCAATTTCTACAATAATACAGTCGTGAAACTTGTAATTCATTGATAAAATGTTTCTTGCAATGGTGCTCGCTTTGATGAACAAGTTTATTTAGAAAAAATTTTTGTTTGCTGGACATCGGACGTTTTGCATGCAACAACTTGATTCATAGCTCCAAATTACACAGTTGCGAGAGGAATTCTAATGCATGGGATTAGTCGGTGAGCACGTTGAGTCAAATATAGTTTGTCGCTCAAATTCCATTTTCTTCGCAACTAAGCTCTCGGTTCGGATCGATTGCGGATTAAAGCGAAACAATTCGGCGAGTGAGCTCGTTTCTCTTTCATCCGTTCTGTTTTCTCGATGAAGTCGAGTCGTCCCGATGTCGACGATGCCTTTATGCGAAAAGTTTTCACGCCGACTCGGGACGAAACTTTTTCTGGATATCGGCGGCACACGAATGCATTTCCTGGCTGCGAGATATGTTACATCGTGGTCGTGACAGAAGTCGAGCACAGAGATGCGGTTATATTGAAAACGGAAAATGTTACGCAGCCCGTGGAATATCGGGAGTTACTTCTGCCGGCGCGGCGTCCGGATTCGTTTCATGCTAGCTTCATCAAAATTGCGATAATCTCCTTCCTCTTTGATCGAGTACGACAAGGAGACCCACATTTAAAAAAATTCCTTCGCATACCATAAGCAACGTATGTTATACGGTATACTTGCCTTCATTCTTTGTTTTATTATTCCACCATTATTTCATTGGAATTATTCCATTCTATTTGATTTTTTCATTTTATGGATATGAAATTGATATGATACCTCATACATTGGATACCAACATATTTATTAACACTAGATCTACCGAGCTCTAACCGCAATTGGCATACATTGCCTTATAATGTGGACAAAATTGCATTTATTTAGATTTCGTACCAGTTTTGTTTAAATATGTATTTCGATAGAGAAGTTCGCTGAAAACAATTACTCAGAAAAACATATTTATAATTTTAATATTTCTAAAAGAACAAATCAGAAGCAAGTAATTTTAACTTATCCTATAATTATTAATGTAAACAATATTTTGCGTAATGGCTCAGAGTCGCCACTCGAGTGCTAAAGAGTTAAAAATTCTATACAGGTTGAGCCGGAAATACAACCGGACGGGGGGTGATTCTACGCGTCAAAACAGCTCGGATAAAAGGAAAAGCATTTTTTCGTTTGACGTCTCGTTTTCGAAAAAATCGAGTTTGACGATCAGTGTGTTTCGCGTGCTGCAGTATAGGCAGGAAGTAGAATTGGTTGGTCATGATCAGACGCGTCGCACGATTCGCTGTATTTTCAACTTCGCATTTCTCTAAAACGAAGAGTCGAATGAAAAACTGTTATACCGAAATTCTTTCGTATTTTGTTACGTAGAAACACCTTCTGCCCGTTTGTACTACGATTTCCGACTCACCCCGTGTGTAAATAGACTGCGCGTGTTTACGAGAACGTAGATTTTTAAGCACCCCATTTTTACGTTTGCAGAAACTAGAATGAAAGAGATATTTCGCTATTGTATCCAGAAAAATTAGGATCTTATCAAAGTCTATCCAATGATAATATTATCGACGACGATAGAAAATGTAATTAGTTCCGACTTATGCCTATTACACGCCATGGGACAATTGCGCCCGTAATTATGAAAGTGGTGGAAGTTAAAATTACGAACAAATTGATCTTTATGCAAAATAAGAAAGTAGAGATTGTTCCTCGCCGTTTTCTGTAAAGTTCAGTCCATTCTAAGGTTACGAGATGTAGTTCAACATCCGCTCGGAAGAATTGCTTGGAAGAATTTTGTGAAATAGATAAATTCGCCCGGAAAAAATGAAGAAATTCCGGCGTGGCTGGTGGTGATTACATTGTACCGTCGATTTACTCGGTCCCTCTGCTGCAAATCTGTCCTTTAATCTGCTTTTACCTTGTGGTTCATCCATTTTGAAACTCTGCAAAGTACTGGTTGAATTTGCGACTGAAATAACTGGTTGCAACGGTTGCAAATAATTCTGGTCCACAAATCTAGCGTACTAATCTCGTCTATCCGGTTGGATGTTTTTCCTTAAAACAGAATCTACCTAAACCCTACGTCATCCCTTGGAGAGCGTTTTCCTAATACCTTGTGCTCGCCTTTGTCACCCGCAGTCCTACATCAGACCATCTAAAAACTAAGACCGAAACCGAAACTGGAGAGATCTTCTATTTAGCAAAGAGAAGGTTCTCTTTGACGACCGGTGGTCTCATTTCAGCGGTCAGTCCAGCAGCTTTGAGGAGAATAAAAGGTAGCCGAATTCGATTCAATTAGAATACTAATTCTATTCAATTAGGAAAGCTCTTTCGCAATTAAACCTTAACATTATATTCAAATGGAACTGAATCGAGAATTTTAATTTTAGGATTTAATTCGTGTTAATCTGTAGACGAAAGCAATGAAAATATCCTTTCTGCAGTTAATGAAAACTCAAAATAGTGTGCTGTATTCGAGGAAACGTGCAACGTGGTGTATTTACCTCCGTTTGTGAATATTAGAACATCGAATGTACTTATCGCATCACTTGAAATTACCTATGTAACTCTTTTGTACGATTTGTCATCTTGAACCAGAGACCGTTGCTGATTATTTATAACTAGACTACGGATTTCATGCATTTATAACAAAAATGAGCAAGCATAATCTAAAACAGTGAAAATATTAAAAGACTTTAAGAGTATTAACACGTTAAAATTATTAACGAAGAATATAAATTTATATTTAGCATAATTTAAAACGGTGAAAATATTAAAAGACTTTAAGTGTAATAACACGTGAAAATTATTAACGAAGAATATAAATTTATATTTGGCATAATTTAAAACGGTGAAAATATTTAAAGACTATAAGAGTATTAACACATTAAAATGATTAATGCAGAATATAAATTTATATTTAGCTCCTGTGTCTTGCAATTCATGCACAAACTTTTTATTTTACATAAAAATCCGGAGTCTATTTATAATCTTCAGTAATTGAAATGTTTCTTTCCTACTTCCTAGGATCCAAAAAATTTGTAATTTGATCGTTCCAATGGTTTTTCGATTCTATGTCAGAGAGTTGTCTCACTTTTGTATTTCTTAAAAGTTTATAGAATTCTTCATCGATTACTTTTCTAACGACTTCTTACGATTCAATTAAAAATCATTTGCAAATGATTTGAAATCTGACATTTAATATTATACGACTCGATTGTTTTGTTAAAGAATTTTTCGAGTTCGCATAAATTGAAAGTGTTTTAACCCTTAGGTACAGCCATGACCTTCGCTGGACATGGAAGGGTTCACGAGAAACCACAGAATTACGATTGTGTGATTCGATTATGTTATAGTTGAACTTGATTGTTGATTGTATTAACCTGATTGCCGATTGAATCTCGGTAGAGTAGACTGCAGATCTTTATACAAAATAAAGATTTTGTGCATTAAGTTAAAGAAAGAAGGGCCACGTATCAGCCTGATTGTCTTAGGATTATGTTAATGTACGTTCATAAAGTGCAGGTAAAAGCGTTGCCCTTCGATAAAAAAACCTAGCAGATAGAAATAAATATTTACGGAGAGAAGTATCCAATTTGAATAAACATTTTGAAATTGTAGCCATTAAATTAAATACCTCATTTCACACGAGGCACCCTCGGAAGTGTCAAAACCGCGAAATCTTACATTTCTACCTATCTTCTCATCCCCCTTTGGAATCTGTATTAAGATAAAACCTCCATTATGTTCCGACTTTCACCGAAAACTGGGACGGACGTCCACGTTTACGCGTACTATTACATCGTGAAATAATCGTATTGTTATGGTGGCGATAGCGGTTATCATTGATCCATCCATAAGCTTCTCTAGGCGACATGGCCAAAGCCCCACATACCCAGATCACGAAAAGGGGGTTGACGGTCGACGCATGCTGCTCGTATTACAGCGACCACGTAGGGAGGGGTGGATAGATAAACAGAGGGAGACGGATGACGAGAAACGACGGAAGGGATGAGAGTGGACCGTCAGGGGCGAAAGGGGCGGGGGGCGACGAATAGATGGCAGGAGGGCAATGTGCCCTGCGTACGGCCTCCACCACCGAGAGATAGTACTTTCGTTCCCATTTTTTCGTTTATTTCTCTCGCCTTTATGCCTCGTCTTCGGGTGGAAACGGTTGTCAACGTCGGTGAGGACCGGCGTCGCACACGCTCCGCGCCCGTGCTAACACAAGCCAGCCTCTTTTTCACCCAGTTATTCCGCTTTCGAGTGTTAGTTCACTGGTTTTTTTTATCTTCCCGAATAATTATGTACCCCTATAAGCGCAGTGTCTCGGTTAAAGCCCGGCGAAAGAAAGGTTCGCGCCAGCCGCGAATCAATGAGACGAAATTAATGGTCGACCGGTTACCGCGTATACCCGCGAAAAAGAGTTCGCCGAGGACAATGGAGTCAAAGGAGAAGCAAAGAGACGCGATACCGTGCGGTGTACCAGGCTGGGGGAGCAGAGCAACCGACGACGACGAAGACAACGACGGTGAGAAGACGAGGGATAGGGGGCGAGGTGTCCCTCTGTCTTTTCTCAAAGAGACAAACGCAGTTTCGTTCTTCCTCCACTTGTTTTTGCGGCCCTTCTTGTTGTCCTTCCTCTCTACACACTCTCCCGACATTGGACCACGAAAACCCAGCACCGCGGCTTAGCGGCGAGAAGAAACAGGCACAAGGATCGGCATGGTCGTCGTCGACGTCGTCGGCGGCGACGTTGACGGCGTACACAGCCTCGGAAACTCGGCTGGACCAGCCGGGGTGGGATGCAGCGAGGGTACGGCAGGGCCGTATCAATGTTCCCTCAGGAACCGTGATCAGAGAAAGACAGAGAGATAGAAAGAGTGAGTGAGAGAGAGAGGGAGTGAAAGGACAAGTGGGAGGATGGCGAAGAGGGAGAGAGAGAGAAAGAGCGAGAGATGGAATGAGATAGAACGGCGAGGAGGTAGGAGAGGCCGGAAGACAGACAGAGAGAGAGAAAGAGAAAGAGAGAACCTCGGTTGTCCGCGAGGCGCAGGCGTGCGGGTGCTCGCGGCTCGAATCCCGCCGTATTCCAAAGAGGAACACGCCACTCCGCCCCCGGCACGGCAGCCACGCGTCAGTCTCACCCGACTGACCTCCTGTCCCTAACTTCCCTCTTCGATTCCTGACCCGCGCACATTGAACTCACGCGGTTCCCACCGGCGAGGACACCGGCGCGCGGTCTCGGCTACCTTCAGTTTATCTGCGACCGGAAGACTCGCGTCGTCGCCGAGGATCATGCTGCCGAGCCTAGCTACCACCGACCATCCTGGTTGTCTCGACGTTTCCGAGATGACGGAGGATCATCGTTACGGGATCGGTGCTCGGGGAAGATGGTAGACCGGCGGCCGGTTCAGCGATCCTTGACCAAACCAATTCGCCGAGGAGACATGGAGGCAACTGGCAAGAACATCGAACAAGGATCGTGCCTAGAATCGGGCAGAGCCAACGGTGTTTTCGTGATCCCGATTCGAGAGCTAGAATAGTGAGCGATCTGGTTGGCAACGAAGAGGGAAGTGTTTCGCGTCGTTGATCAGGAAATCGTATCCGTTTATTTTCGAACTGTTGTGCTAATTCGTCGATAATACGTGTCCGGTTGGTGGTGTTTCAGTGCACGCGTTAACGGGTAACCGCGAGGATAACTTCGAAACCGTGACGTGTTCCGAAATTGTTTTTAGTGAAGCACAGAGTTCGAAGGAAGTTCTCTGTCTCTCTCTCTCTCTCTTTACCGGCGTGGTTCAGTACGAGACGCGTCTAGGTCAATCGAGGATCGAAATCACGGTGCGACCACGCACGATCGACCACCTACGATCGACCACGTGGTAAATTTTCAATCGCAAAGTAGTTTCTGAAATAGTAGCTGTGAAATGTCGAAAGGTTATTGAGATAAAGGAATTTCACTTGGATCGATACGTATCCAGCAATCATAGTTCGGAGTTCTATTAAAGTCATTACTAGAGGATTTAGTGATCGTTGTCGTTATAGCGGAGATTTATTAATCGAAGATCTTATCTATTACATAGAGATATCTATTATATATTTGAAAGATTTATACCGGTTGTTCACGATCAATATAACCCCAGTTGAGAGAGATTTATTGATACGAAGAGACATACGAAGAGACATACGAAGAGAAAGAAGAGAAACAAGAAGAAGAAGGAACAGAAGGAGAAGAAGAAAGAATAAAAGATTGTCGGCAAGAAAGATTGAATTTATGTCGGGACACAGTTCGACTAACGAGCAAGTACTCTAAATATAATAATGGTCATGAGTTCGCACTTTAATCCGAATAACAATCGACGAGTAATTAATAACGATCGATTCGCGCGAGAATTCCGGCCGTTGAATTAACGCACGCCGGCAGATACAATTAATCAAATGTTATTTCGAAATATTATACGATCTCCGGCTGCGGGAGACAAAGCTTGACTATCGGCCTATCGACTGATGTAACGAACGAGCAAACAGAGCCTGAATACCCGGATATCGTTCACGGACGACACAAGCGAGAAACGCTCGCGTAATTCGAAACACGACGTCGAGGTGGGATAACCGTCGATAAAAATGGAGATTGGCCGACTCGACGACATAGCAGAGGCAGCAGATGTTTGAACTACCAGACGACGAACCGCGGAGATTATCGATTCGTTCGCACGCGGGGGGCAAACATGTCGCGCGCAAAATGTGCACGAGCTGGCTCGCGAACGACCGAAATTCGCTCTAAATGGTAGCGACGGGTTAACGTGCACTCGACGATTCGAGAATCGAATTTTTCTACGCGACACGTTCGACTGGAGCATCGCGAAACATAGGTGGATAGATTATCCGTTGGGCATCGAATACGTGGGAATGCGTTAAACGAACGCTGGACGATAAACGAAATTAAAGAACTCTTAGCTGTACAGAGGATAGACGCAGGACAAACGCAAGACAGAGGCAAGACAGTTTCTCGGGTGAAAGTAGAGGACCATGATCGTGCTGGCGGACACCTAGTCGGTAGTGTCCAGACGCCGCTAAAAACCAAATGGGCGAGCCGAAACCCGCGTCGTCTCCGCAGCCAAACGGCGGCGTGAAACAGAAGCCGACCAGCCTGAACCTCGCACCGGTTCCCGGTTTCTATCGCAATGTCAACGGACGTGCGAGCCTGAATGATCGTCATCTACAGCACGTCACCGCTGTCATCGGCGGTGAACGCGCCGCACGCGTCAACAACAAGTCCTCCTCGCCAAGCCTTGCCGGCCCAATCAACAACAATACCGAGCCCGCTGGCAATTCAGCAATCAGCAACACCGTCCAGCTACCAGCTCTACCAACAGTACCACCATTATCAGCATTATCTTCAGCGTGGTCGTTGTCTGCAGAACTTGAAAATCTGTTGGAACCCCCGCCCCCACCGGCCCCAACACATCCAGCGAGCACGCTACGATCGAACTCCATCAACGACCATCAGCAACAGCAACACCAACAGCACCAGCTGCAGCAGCATTATCAGCAGCAACAGCATCACCAGCAGCAACAGCATCACCAGCAGCAACAGCATCGCCAGCAACAGCAGCATCACCAGCAGCAGCAACAACAACAGCAACAACGGAACAACGTACAGTCGTCCCCGATCAACCAGTTGCCCACCCGTAGCCCGAGTCACAATGGTCACGGATTCCCATTGTACACCCCACCAGCCCCGATACCAGCATCCGGCGCAAATAAAGTTCGCTCTACTCCCAACGGTCTACCCCAACCAACAGCCCCGAGGCGTCCTCATAGTATTACCGCTCCAGCATACCACCATGTCGTCTCAGGTATCCACCACTCCCTTGGTCAACTCGCTGGTCGAACAAACGCAACGTCAGCATTATCATCATCATCACCATCACCATCAGCAGCATCACCCGCATGTGGCCCAACAGCAACAACACCAGCAGCAGCCTCATCAGGATCAACAACACCGTCATCGTGGAGCTCCGTTGGCACACCAAGCACTACCCCAGCCGTTATACCAGGGATGGCACAACGGCGGGCCCATTCGGTCGCCGGTACTCCAGTATCTGTACCCACCTGCGGTGGTAACAACAATGGCGGCATCAATGGTATCAACGGTCAACAGGAACCACGCGGCAACGGTGCACCCGTCAACGGTACAATGGGACCCACGACTCGCAGCGTTATACCACCCCAGTCTTTATGGAACGGGCAGCTACAACAACCCATACCTAGGCGGCCTCACAGCATCGCCTCGACACCCGTTACAGCTCCAACAGGCGTGCCTGCAGCAACTCCAACAGCAACATCAGCAACCGGCGTACCATCGTCCGCTCGTGCAACAGCAGCCGAGCCTATACAGTGGGGTTCCTCTGGAATGGTGTTGCACCAACCCATACCTCGCAGGGCGTACGCTTCGACCCTGCCACATCCCCAGCCACCCACGCCCACGTCACAAGGGCCCGCTCTGAGCATACTGACGAATCCAGGTAATTCGAACACGTGGACGCCGGGCGCCGCTCTGCGACCCAGGCCTCATAGCATCGCTACCACCCCTCAAACCGCTCCGATGCCGCCCGCATCACCCTCGGATTCCGGCTATCGATCTCTGCCATCCGCCGCGAGCGACTATCAGATACTTAAGTCGCCGTCGAGAACTCAACAGCAGACGCAACAGCAGCACCACCATCAACAGCAACAACAGAATCAGAGTGCCGTGCGACGGCTGTCCTTACCGTCTGCTCAGACACTTCTTCGTGCTTCCGCGCCCAGGCCCAGCCCGACCTTCCACGGGCTGCCGTTCCGGCCATTTAACTGCGGCGTCTCGCCAAACGGCAATCCGATCTTTTTGGGGTGCACTCATCTGCACAACAGCAGCTCCGGCACCACCAGTACCGGAACCAGAACCTCTACGCCGGCTACCAGCCCCGCGACCCCGCTCACCACCTCGCAAGCGATACAGCAGCTGTTGGCGCAGCCACGGAACGGATTCAAGATAGTCGACGATAAGGTCTCGCTCTTCATAGAGATCCTCGACACGCAGGAGAGGTTCGCCAAGGTCAGTCTACTCTGTCTCTCCCTCTCCCTCTCTTTCTCTCAGGAGGCATCTCTCCAACCCGATCGCTCCGCGTTCGTTGCATGCTTTCGGTATATTTAGATCGATTCATAAGCGGTGCCCGATACTTCCTCGGCGTGCTCTCAATTAAGATACGCGCTCGTTGATGCTTTATTTTCGACCTGAAACGAATCGAGGACTGAACAACCAGCCGACCTGGGCGACGGCGGGAATTTATCTTCGGCTGGTTTTCATCAATGGGCTCGACTGTTTCTGGTAAACGCTTGGCGGAGGATCGTAGTAAGGCCAATTTCAGGGGCAGTAGTAGTGCAGGAGTTTCTAACGTATCGTGAACGAAGACGGGAAGGAGATGTCTGTCATTTCCTCGACAAATATTTACCTTTAAATCCGAATTAACAAGATGTAGCAGTTCTCGTGGATACGTGTATTGTCTTTTTCTATTTGTTTTTATTCCGCTTTCGCTGCAATGTGCGGTTCCGAGAAAAAACAACCGAACGGTGGTTATGTTATTGAACATTCGATATATGTTTATGTATATAAATCGGAACCGAAAATAACAAAAATTTTTTTATTCGAGAAAAATATGGGTTTATTCTGTGCAAGCACGAAGTCTATCTCAAACATCGAAGGGAACGACAATTATGTGAAATAATCAATACTGTGAGAATACCTACTGAAAAAAGATGTTATTTCAAGCATGTGGCTATGACGAGCAGTTGACATCGAATTTTAACAATATTTTCTGTGAGCGTAACTGTATGCGAGTTTATAAATAAAATAGACGGCTGCGGGCGAATATTTGACCCGGAAGAGAAGAACACCTTAAAAATAAGGTTTCATACAAATTCGTCTTTTCAACGAAACGTATTACGAATTCACGATTCGACAAGTTGAGCGTAACAACTGTATTTTATAGTGTTATAATTGTGTTTTCGAACAGGACTTCCGTTAAATAATATATTAAATATTCTTCTCTGCGTGTTTACTCGGATGCACTCTCCTAAAATACTTTTCTATTTTGTTTCCTTTGGTTCGTGCGATATCGAATCACGGTAAATATAGAGACACTAAATGATTCATAAGTAATTAGATTTTCATTTGTAGGAGTTAATTTAGATGTCCTGATATGGATGTCTCTTTGAATAATTATCTTCTGTTCAATTCGTTTCGTATTTTGTGTAAATTGTCTGTGGAATATTATTCGTTTAGAAGAAAAATAGATCTCCCGAATCAAACGATCTTCAAATTCAAGCATCCCAGCATCTTGCATCGCAACTCACAACTTGCGCATGAAACTCGCTAAATATTATTATCCCCCGGACACCAAAAGGTTAAATCTTCCTTATTGGTCGTGTCGGATATTACTCCCTTGCCACGAGTATACCGAATACTTCTTGGGCTGTAGCTGAACATGGAATCTTCTCTGGTCGCGTGTAATACCTCGATTCCCTATAGAATTTTGTACTCAGTTGCTTCGAGCATACGGTCGGGATCGGCTGGGTCGGTCGATCGTGCGATCGTGAAGCTGTCTTCCGAAGTCGTTGTTTCGTGGAATTTAGGGCCGATTCGACGTCGGTTGCGTCAGTTTTCGTTTTAAATCGATAATGCTCCGGTCGGTGATGAGCAGAGCATCCCATCTCGCCGTGGCATCCATCGCGCTCGAGTCATACATAAATTTCGCCCTTGAAAAATAAATGCGCTCGCCGCGTTTCGGGACGACGCTCTTCTGCCGGTCGATCGATCGAAAGCTGGGTGAAAGAGCGAGAAAATGGAGAAGAAAAGAGACCGAGATATAGAAAGGAAAGAGTGGAAGGGAGAACGCGAGAACGAGAGAAAGAGAGACGTCGACTTCTCGTTCGAGCCGGTAACTTTATGATTTCGCGACGCCATCTTGTGACATTATTTACATGCAAAAGCTTGAAGGCGGGGGGAACGGGTTCGGCAATGTATCGCGAGTTTCGGGATCCGATTTACCCTCGCTTCCGCCGCGAGCTGGCGTGCACGCGTCTCTGCGTTCTGTATAATGCAACAGGAAATAGCAACGTTAACACGTGGAAAGTCCATTCTTGGACATGGCGAAACGTTCGCTGCTAAACAATCAAACGATTCGATCGATCAACGATTTAATTCAATCTAAACGGTCCCACTGTTTAAAATAGGAGAGTTCGCTAGCATTTTTGTTACCGATCATTAGATTGCGAATGTTCGTGCAGAATAAAATGCATCGATTGCAAGAGACCTTTTTTAAATAATTTTGACAAATTAAAAATGTTATACCGACGTACTTAAATTATTTTATTTTTTCTTAGCTGAAACATTAAACGAAGACAACCTTTTTTCAAAATGAACTTTTATCAATCATAGTAAGCACCGTTGTTATTGAATTTATAGTTTCTTCATTTGTACCACGTTAAAAAATTGAATTCTTTGGTCATTCGCGTTTTTCATTTGCAAGATCGTTATCTCCATTTTGTATTCCTCTTTGCCAGCAATAGCATATTTTTAACGTTATAGTAAATATGTTATTTTCCATACATATAAAAGCAATCCATGACAATTACATTGACTGATGTTGAAATAAGATTTGTTTAAAAGTAAAGTTAGACCTCGCAGTTTTATATAATAGACCGTAATAGTGTTTCACGATCAAAACGTTTTACGAGAACCGCATTCTAAAATCGGACATTTCATATGCAACTACCTAATAATTTTCGATTTTCGATTTCTGACTTCGAAATCTTCCTCGAACGTATTCTCCAATAAATCTGAGAAGTAGATCTCGATGATTTCTTTGTTCCCATCGAAAGCTACCCGCTCGAAGACCGAGGGCAGGGGTATATCATTAAAACTTCATCGTTTCCGCGATTCTCTTTTCAATTGCTCCGCAGAAACGTGGCGCGGGAATGTTATATTAAACGAATCGCTCAGCCGGTGCTCGTCGAATAAAAAATGATGCCCGTTCCACGCGTTCCTTTTGTTCGTCTAAATGCTTTTAAAAGGTATCTTGCGGGACGATTGTTTAAGGAGATCAGTACTCCGCCTGTTACTCGTTGTTTCCGTCTTTTCTTCACTTTCCCGCATTTGGCCCGACGTCGAAGCGGTTACAACGACATTTTCTGGCTTGTATAAAGTATCTAGACGTCGGATATTCCTCCGTCGCCGTGTCGTACCGTTTCAAGAGGAAGGAGATCGGGGAATATTCTTACAGAATGCTCAGCACTGAATCTACCTAAACTAGACTTGACTCAGACCATCAGCATCCTTGGAATGATTTCCAGGAAACGCACAGACATCGTGCATTCGCTGCACAAAATGCATTTAGATCACTGTAGATAAGATTAATCGTTGGTTTTTGACGTTGTAATACAAACGCTTAATTTATTGATACTGCTTTAATAACCCTTTGCGCAATGGCAAATATCGAAACAATCTCGAATCTGAAATGTATACATATAGAACATTTGTTACTTTGCTTTATGTTATACCAGGTGTTTCATAAATTCACGTTAATGACAAATCAAGTGAAAAGTATAGACATACAGTGGACCAAAAAAGTAATCGAACACTTTTCCTATACTTGAAAACAGCTGTATTTTAAAGGATGATCGAATATTAATATGTGAATCACTGTATTCCATTTTTAATCAAATTCGAAATTTCTCCGTATCGATTACCTGTAAAATTGATGATAGAATGAAGTATACTCGTCTATTATACAGTAAACTAATATTTGCAACGCTAACAGTTAGTGTATTTCTGTAATACGCTTTATTAAAGTTTCTTGACCGTGGCAGATGCACGTACTATTCACTTTCCAGACGTACATAACGCATACGTTATTCCAATGTTCGTGGTTAATTATTTCCGTCAAACAATTCGAACGACAAATAAAGAATACGAATCGATGCCAGAATTGTATAGAATTACAATTGAATTACTTCATGAATTATAATTAATATACAGGGTGTTTCGGCTAAAACAGGACACCTAAATGCCTCCTCTATCTCTGATAATACAAAAAATGTTCCCAACGTAATCTAAATTGTTTCAAAAGACGAATCAGATGGAAGAATTGTTTTTTATGAATTGTAATTTTTTAATCGTTTTTTCAAGGTCACTCGTGTTTGTTGTATGTTATAGCAAACATTATTGTGCATTCGTCCATGTTTAATAGCACGACCTTGAAATGACCGTGAACTCTAAAATTTGCTAATTAATGCAGAACTTACTTCCAGCGTCATTTCAGATTTCAACGGTAAGAGAAATTCGACCATGAACTTGAACTTGTAAACAATCACATTTATTACTGCAATAAATGTTCGAAATGATTTCCTTCCGTTGCGATACATTTCGTGAGGCGAAAAACGACAGATTGTACAGCTCTTTCCATGATTTCAGGTTTCATATCAGCACATGCAGCAATTATTCGTTCGTTCATATTTTCTGGCGTCGTGGGCTGCACTTGATAAACCGTACCCTTTAATGTCCTCCATAAGAAAAAATCAAGTGGGGTGAGATCGGGTGAACGAGCCGGCCATGATACAGGTCCATTGCGTCCAATCCAACGATTTGGGAATTTTTCGTTGAGGACACGTGTTGCGATACGGGGAAAGCGAGCTGGACACCCATCGTGTTGATACCATAATACTAGACGGTCCCTAAATGGTACATCTTCTAATAAAGCTGGTAGAATATGTTCTAAAAATTCAGCATACTTCTGCCCAGTTTGCGTACCGTTGATAAAATACGGCCCAATTATCCTATTATTTAGAATACCACACCATACATTTATGGTCCATGGTCTCTGCTTATCGACTTGTCTAAACCATCGTGGATTTTCAACCGACAAATAATGCTTATTCTTGAGGTTCACCTAACCATGATTTGTAAAGGATGCTTCATCCGTAAACAATACTGTTTGGAAAAACATTTCATCGCTTTCATATTTCCGTATACCCCATTGAGAAAAGTGTACGCGGTTTTCAAAGTCTCTTCCATGGAGCTCTTGGCGAAGAGATAAATGGAAAGGATGGAATTTTTGTGAACGAAGAATCTGGAATATGCTTGTCACGCTAATACCGGTTTCACGTCCAAGCTGCCTTGTACTAACATGCGAGTTTTGATTAACTTTAGCGATGATATTGTTCACATTTGCTTCACGAGTAACAGTCTTACGTCTCGCACGAATGTTTCTGTTGACGCTACCAGTCTCACAAAATGTTTTAACAATATTTGAGTATGCGGAACATGATAGGCAACAACGTTCTGGAAATCTGTCTTTCTAAATTCGTATTGCTTCTCTTAGACACTCTCGAGCTTCACCGTAAATTCAAACCATTTGGATTTTCTCCTATCCCGAATAACGCATTATGGATCGCTTGTCGATACACTGAGAAATCTAGCAGCGAGCAAACTCTTAAATACATATCTCTCTCGCTCTCTATTTACACAGAGGAACGATACAATCTGTTTATTTACAAGTTCAAGTTCATGGTCGAATTTCTGTTACCGTGGAAATCTGAAATGTCGCTGAAAGTAAGTTCTGCATTAATTAGCTAAGTTTAGAGTTCACGGTTATTTCAAGGTCGTGCTATTAAACATGGATGAATGCACAATAATGTTTGCTGTAACATACAACAACAAAGAATGTGTGTATATATGTATTAAAAACACGAGTGACTTTGAAAAAACGATTAAAAAATTACAATTCATAAAAAACGATTCTTCCATCTGATTCGTCTTTTGAAACCATTTAGATTACATTAGGAACATTTTTTGTATTATCAGAGATAGAGAAGATATTTAGGTGTCCTGTTTTAGACGAAACACCCTGTATAAAGTAATTCGATTACATAGTATTAAATTATTTTGTAATTCATAATTCAGCTCGTTGATTCAATTAAATTCCAATGTAATTCGCAATTCAGGTCTATCATTGAATTAAATTAGAATATAATTCGTTTTCGTATTGAAGTTGATTCACAAAATTGAGCCAAATGAAATATAAAAGGACATGGATACTTTATAACACAATGTAAGTTACGTTCACGTTCCGCGTTATAGATTACCCCTAAAACTGTTTTTGCAGTTATAAATTCGAGATATAAATTGCAATGTACTCCAAATGCATTGAATTTCAATTACAATGTAATTCAATTACACTCACGATTAGCATAATTAGCAATTAAGTTAATTGAATGGTTTAAATTATGTGTTGAGCTACAGTATAATTTATTTACTCTGCAAGTAAAATAAAATGTAACATAGCTCTGATCAGAATTGTGCAGAATTACAATTGTATTACTCCAGGAATTATAATTACAAAGTAATTGAATTACACTGTAATTCAGTCACAATGTAATTTATAATTCAGAACTTCATTCAAATAAATTACAATGTAATTCATAATTACAATTGGAGTACAATTATAAAATACTTTGAAATTATATTACATTAATTATGAATTACGAGGACATGGAATAGAAAATAAGCCGCGCAGACATCAAACAAGTATATGAAAGAAAAACGTAAAAATATATCGTACTTCTTCAAGGTTCTGGGCTATAATTTTGAGAGCCGTAAATTATTAATATTGTATTTCAATTACAAATATGATTGAAACAGAGTTGTGTTAATTCAATTACATTGTAATTGAATTATGTAATTGAATTACATTGTATTTCAAGTATATGGTAATTCAACTACTTCGTAATCTGAATTACATAATTAAAACCTTTCAATTAATTAAATTACTAATTATTTTAATCAGATGTGTAATTGAAATACAATTTAATTAAAATACAATTCTCCAAATTATAGACCAGAACTTTCAAGAAGCGCGGTATATTTTTATGTTTTTCTTTCATATACTTGTTTAGTGTGTACGCAGCGTATTTTCTATTCCTCGTCCTCTTAACTCGTTATTAATGTAATTTAATTACAAAGTATTTTATAATTGTACTCTGTTACTAGTTGTACTGAATTATAAATTACAATACGATTAAGTTACGATGTAATTCAATTACTTTGGAATTTTAATTCCTGGATTAATTCAATTGTAATTCTGCCCAACTCTGGATTGAAATAATTAGTAATTGAATTAATTTGAAGGTTCGAAATAAGTAATTCAGTTACGATGTTGTTGAATTACTATATAATCGAAGTACAATGTAATTCAATTTCGTAATTCAATTACAATGGATTTGAATTAGCACAACTCTGGCTCTGATCAATGGTAGATACGAACCTTGTCTGGTAAAGGAAAGTAACAGTTTACTTTAGCGGAAGAATGTACGTGTAAAGCAGACTGTTTCGTAAATACGAAACCCTCCGGACACGGTTTCGTTCTATTAAAACGGTTCCTGTCTACGAAAAACGATCTTCATTGTCCAATCCGCAAACTCTCCGCCGACAGCAGACTCTTGAAAGGAGAGAAAAAGGGGGCGTAGAGTAATATCGAAATATTTGTCCAGAATTCGCTCGAAACCAGACAATAAGTCGCAACGAAGTAAGGGGAAGGCAGCTTCCAGATTCCTCGAGGTCTTCCAACTTCCGAGTTGCCGCTGTCCGTCGTGCTTTGGGCTTGTTTTATTTCACTGGGTGGAATCTTAGCTTCGTTGCTAGCCTCCGGGGGATTAAATCCCACGAAAATCGTCGGAGTTCGGATTAGATCGTGTACCGGGAATTCTCACGAAATTCTTCTGTACTGTTCAGCCAACTCGAAGGCCACGTGGCTCTAGGACCACCCAAGGTAATAATACTCGATAATTGCATGGAAACGGGACCGGCATTATGTATCAGGTCAGTCCCATAAGTTCGTGCCGGTTACTCTTCCACTACTTCAGTTAATATTTGAAAGTTCCCACCGTTTTGGTGAAAGCATTATACCGTCGCTATAAAATTTCTGTGGTTTTTCGTTAAAATACAGTTCAATACTTGTTTTTATGGACTCGTCGTTGGTAAATTTTTTTCCATAGTTCGCACAATTCAAAGTCATTCATTTTATGTTTAAAAGAATCCACCAAAAGTACGCTGAAGATGGCCATACACTCGTATCGTGTTTATCCGAATAATGCACAGATGAATAGTAATTTGGTAATAGAAATTGCAAGCACATGCATTTCACCATACCTCAGCTTCACCCCTCAATCTCCGACACGCTAAATGATCCGAACCATAATTTTTTGGACGCAGATTTCACACGTTCTACAGTTCTTTTTTGGTAGCGATCAACTCGCATTTGTTCATAATCTAAGCACCGCACAGTGGTCTAAACGAGCTCGCTAGCTGGACAAAACTATTTTGTATTGTTGTATTTATTAGCATTATTTTAAGGCCTAAAGCCATAGTTAAGTACATCGTCGGATTCGTTTCGATATCTGCTACAACAATATGTAATAAAAAATACTTAGCGGCATTTAAAAAATTAAGATGATCATAATTATTTATTTAAAAAACATGTTTTGTGATATTTTTTTATTGGGATTTATAGATGACTAAGTATCGATTAACTTTTGTTGGAAACGTTTTTTTGCCAGATTATCCGAAATGTTCAAAAAATGCTGAAAAAACTACTTTAGCATGATTCTATTATTATTCTATTATTGCGCTGCTATAAAAATACGAAGTAACGATGCCTGATGCCTCGCCTTTTACCCCGACCATGTTTCGATATCACTTTGTCGTTTGTGGCTTACGTAGAAGAGTATCATAGAAATGATTCGTAATATATGACATTGGATTACTAAAAACTGTCTCACCTCCCGCTTCGCCAGCCGAAGCAAATAAAATTGATTTTTTTGGACACTCTAGACTTGTATAAAGAAATTCCAACAAGTTCCAAAGTGAAGCTTTTTGAAGCATTTTTTTGCAGGATTGTCAAAGTATAAACACTATTATATATACATTTTTAAGTATATTTTCATTTTTAAGCAAATAAATAATGTATTTTAGTATTCTTTGAGTTTTGTACTTACGGTTCATGCTGTTATCCATCACAGAATGAAAAATTCCACAAATATTTCCACTACTAGCTGCTCGCAACGAGAAATACTAAGGAACAGCGAGGTGTCGAACACGACGACGAAGAAATACGAAGTTCGAAAATGAGTTGTGCGTGGGAGAACATTTTATTAAAGGGTAACAAACAAGGGTAAAAACAGCTGTGATTCTTCTTATCTTACCTACGTGCTTGTATCTATGTACCTCTCGTGTACCGTAGCGGAAAATTTTCTGCGAACATTACCATTTTTAGGGTTTTGTCCAACTAGCGGACCCGTTTAGACCATTGTGCACCGTAGCCGAGGAACCTATCGGTGAAAATGTTACTGCAAACAAAACTCGTTTGCATGCATCGAGGTTCCGCCGTACCTGTTTCGCATCAATCTGACGAGACATTGTTGATTGTGCAAGAACATGTCATTCCCCCATCCTGTTGGCTCACTTTCCTTTCCCTTGCCCCACTCCTCTGCTCTTTGAATACCTCGCGGAGTTACCGAATGGCATATTAGTTTCCAAGTCGACGCGGCTGCGTTTAATTGAAGTCTATCGCGGCTCAAAGCATGAACCGCCGAGCCACGCAAGAAGCCTGTACGCGGCTAAGCACGCTCGATTCTCGGTGAACGCGCGTCTCGCCTCGCGACTCCTTCTCGCAACTTGTCCGCCCCTTCGCCGCGATAAATGTAAACGAGATTTCGGCTCGACTAGAACACGCCGATGAGCTTTTTGGTCGGGACGGTGCCCGACACCGTCGCCACTGAATTAACTAGGCTCTAGTGCAAGAAATAGCGGGGGGAAAGATTTCTGTTACGTCCGTGCTCGGCTTCCTTACGTATTCCTGCGGTTTTCGGGATTTTCTACTGCTGCCAGCTACGGATACGATGCTAAACATAACAGTTCAATGTCCTCTACACAACATTTCTACATACGATTCTGGGTAATTTCTTCGTAACTGTCCGAGTGACAGTTCTACCAGAGATGCTACATTCTTTGTACAGTAAATCCTCTATAGACGCAACAGCCTCGGGGGGATTTGGTCGCATCTATCGTACAGGTTAGCTATTTTCTTATCTCCAAAGACCGTGCGATATAAATGACACAAGTGCCTGATAGTCTAACGCAACTTGTATTCTACAGATTTTCTCTGTAAATTGGTTCTACTCTGTAAAGAGATTTAGTATGTTCAACATAATTACTTCAGGAGGATGAAACTTGAGATACGCCGCTACCGAGGTCTACATATTTCGGATTGCGTAAAATTCTTTCGGAAAACAGACTATAATATAAGGCATCAGGTATTCGCAGTCTAAGCTATCTATTCATACATCGAGCCATGAATAAGCTGTTATTATGTATGAGACTAAGGCTTGCTTATACCTTGCTGATGCCTTGCATATCAATGTATTCTAGGGCACGTTTATAAACAATTCGAGACGTATTGAAACAAGTAACAATCGTATCGATGAATATCGATACTACTGCGTTTACAGGTGAAACGAAGGTTTGTTTGATACTATCAATTCATTTATGCTTCACATCGACACATTGCGTATCCAACTATTATAGGAAACGTTTCCAAACAATTTGAGACGTATTGAAATACCTACCGTACCGATATCACCATTCGATATGTATTCAATTCTAATTAACCTTTCTCCAGAATCACAGCAACTGTCGTCTTAGTTTTCTGCAATTAAAAGAGAAGCAAACTCCTCAAATTAAATTACGTTAATCAGCCCCTTAACTGGTTTTGAAAGAATTAAATCTGACATTTTATAAATAATACTCTCTGTATAACTCACTGTAATGTGAACCAATCTGAATCGGAACATAGTCGACCGTAAATTTGGTTAATTTTCCACGTTTAGCATATACAGTGTAACACCACGTACTTAAAACCCACGCAGCGATATTACATCATGGTAAAGGTGACTCGATGTTGATTTTAATTAAATAAACGATGTAATTATACCGAAATATTAACTTATATAGCGAACAGTTGCCTTTTCATTACGCGTTCGCCGTCGCGGAGGAGTTAATCCGCCTTCACAAAATGGTTTGTAAAACCGTAAATTGCGATCAAAAGCCACAGTTCCGGGAATCCAATTACGAACCCTACAGTTGTTCCCCCTTTTGATGTTGGAATAATGTCCGCATCGTCCTATCGTCAGTCGTTTTCCCAATATACATATCCACGTAGATACATTTATGTATTTGCCCATTTGTTGCAAACGTCTTGATATTATTCTCGGTTTATCTTTCGTTTCCTCTTTATAACAAAAAATATTACTATCAGTCTATTTTCACTATACTACATATTTGTACTATCAGTATATTTTTATCGTATCGAAATAGGTATCTAAATAATAATAAAACTTTCCGTTGTCCTTTCGAGATAGAAGAAAAATGGTGTTACTTATACCTGTTACGAAGAATGTTTTGTCAAATCGTGAGAATAGAAAACTATGAGAATGGTGGACAATTTTGTTTGCTCGCCAACGAGCATATATTCTCATTGAATTGTACAAATTTATTCAGAGTAAAATATTTATATTTACGTTTTTTAATCTGATTACGAAAAAATACTGCGGTACATAAAACGTACACCCGCAGCAATTAGTCTAGTCAACGAAAAGGTTGTAGCAAACTATTTGCAGGTTCTAGTAGCAAACTATGCGAGATAGTGAAAAACTGAATGTAATCAATCTTGTGGCACATTTAGTCAGCTTCAATTTTGTATAGAGTGGTCTTATCGCTAGGACACATAGTTTCCGAGATATAAGTGAAAAACTGAAAAAGGGAACTATGTTTACCTCCTAACCACAGTAATGTCTCGATTACTGTCGAGTGCCTACCCACTCCACTGGCGGCCGACACCGCGCCGCGCCGAAGGCGGCGATGATTGATCTCGACTCGGGTATATCGGTATTAACACCACACATTGACTTGAATGAATCGAAATTTTCATTGTTTTTTTAATGAAATTTGACTATCGTATTTCTGGCATTTTTCTGATTAATATAAGACCAAACACGATATAATTCCAATTGAATTTAGTGGTTAAATCGACGATTCAAGTTTCGGTCGCAAGGAAGGACAGCGTATTGGAAAGAAAGAGACTTCAGAGACTTCAGAGACTTCGGCTTCTCCTTTGAATTTCATTCTTCCTTCTCTATATTCGGACTCTCCTTCGAATTTCATTCTATTCTTCTCTATGTCCGGCTTCTCCTTTCAATTCCATTCTGTCTTTCTCTATGTTCGGCTTCTTCTTTGAATTTCATTGTCCTTCTCTATGTTCGGAATCGCCTTTAAAGTAACAAAAATACGATCAAACATACCAAACCTTACCGCCCACCAAAAATGCGGCTGTTTGACAGTAATCGGGACATTACTGTAGTCCGATCACAGTAACAAAGTCACAAATATTGTGTTCCTTCCATTTCCCTCTACACCTCCCTTTTACATTTACATTTGTAGCGGCCAGCTGCATAAAATAAAGTTAACATTTGCTATGCAAATGCTGAAGGTTTTTAGGACTCGTGAAACAATAGAAGCTATTTTTGAGGAAACTGTCGGACAAGGCCATGAAGACATCCGTTAGGGTTGCCATTAGATTCTCTATTAGCGACCGTCTCAATAACTCTCGCGAAGAGTAATAAAATCCCGAATTTCTAAAAAGCCCAAGTCGACGGTACGGGAATCCCGCGAAGACGCAAAGGACACGCAACCTGAAGGTGCACACGGCACGTTGAGGGTGTTGGGTCTCGTGGAAATTCCGCTACACGGCCAAATTCGTGCCACGCCATTCTCGTGAATTTTCCCTTCTTGGGAAGCGTTCGCGAGGGTGGGGGTCAAATAAACTACCCCTTTTTTGTAACGCTAGGAAGAGGAGTCTTTTCCTAGCCAGCGACGTAGACGGTTCTCTTATAAATAAAGCATATTAAGTCGATACTCAAAACTTCTTTACCGAACACAATCATATTCCCACACATTTACCCTACCTGTTAGAAAGGTGTCAGGAATTTTGGAATGACCCAATACAACGATACGTTTTCTCTGCGGATTCCTGCGTCGTCTATTCAGCAAGACGATGGAAAAGTGCAACGCGGAAGCAGCAGCAAACACTTTGAAGTCTTGTTCTGTGCAGGGAGAAACAGCCAAGGTGTCGGGTTGCAACGCATTGAAACGAATTGAAGTTGACTGCGTCGATAGGTTCGCGCGGGAAAATTCTCGGCTATCGCGTAAAAATAAATCGCTTCGTTATTTTAACGAGAACATCCGGCCCGACCGACGAACTCTTCCGATTCGGTCCGGGGGCGTACTTTCGAATTCTATTTCCTATTATTGGCTGGAGGAAAGTTTTGCACCATAGTGGCGAGTTAACGCGAAACAATGCGCCCGCGCTGGGAATGTTATGCCGGGCACGGAATCAGGTCCAGCCGGTAATGGAAATTCCTGGCAAATTTCTATCGGGGTTATCGTTAAACCGCGCCGGAACGGCCGAAAACGAACGCGATCAAGTCGTCATTTTTCTTCTTTTTTTTTAAAATTCCTGTTTAAATAACGATCGCAACGTTCATCGTTTTATCGAAAGCTTAGTTCCTTGCTTCTGCAGTTCAGCAAACTTCGGAATTCTGAAAAACAAAAGGTAAGGCGAGTTTTTTATTCTTCGATGTTTTAATGAATGAAAAACGGAATAAAACTGTATCGTAATCCGTTAATATTCGTGCGTTGTAAAGTTTTTAAGAATTTATCGTTATAAATACTTCCACTGGCAAGAATTATTCGATCAAACAAATAGAGCGTCTATTATTGTAATTGTGCATGTTTTCAATGTGTAAAATATTTAAAACGATAAAAGTAAATACAATGACAAAATTTTTCATATATCAAGAAAAATTAATGAAACAATGAATACAGTATAGACTCCCGGATAACGCGATCAAAGAAATTGTTTAAAATGATTGTATATATGTATTTTATTTCAAGCGAAGAACTTTTTGTAGTGTTACGAGTAGACAGTGGACCTTTATGCAAAATAGAAATTTTCTACCTGAATTACAACAAACTTGTGTGGAATAGAAATTTATTTTCTTCCTTAGTGTGTTTAATAGGTTGAAAATAACAAATGACAGTATTTTTAAATCCTTCTAATGTTTTTACTGTTTCGTACAACATCTATTCATTTTTGTCATAAATTCATAAAATCCGCTGTCTAGTTATGAGTTATTTAAAATTTCTGTTACGAGACGTACTCGCCCTGTATATACTGTACTATTATTCACGATTCTGATCGAATGTTTTCTGTCAAGGGTAGTATATGAAGATCCACAGATTAATGAGGAACTGATTGGCACTTTGAAATATTGCACGGCAGCATCGATTTGTTTAAAATATTAAAAAATGACGAGACCGATACAAGGTGTATTAATCTTCGTGCTACAGTTGACAGCCTCACAGCAAAATACGGGTAAAAGTTATTAACTTTGTATTTTAAAAGAACAACCATAATGTATACTTATGACTACAAGCATCGGAACAGCAAAGTCAGGTGATCAATGTTGTTATAGTATATCTACCTGCTTTTTAATGATACTTAAAAAAGCCAAGATCTTTTAAAGTTTCTAAAAGAAACTAAATTATGCACCAGTATACTGTATGACACGGAGAACACCTATTAAGGCGTTGCTGATGATCCAACAGTCGATGCAACGTTAAACTCTTCTAAAAATAAAAAAAGCTATTTAAAAAAAATTATTCTCACGGTCTCAGGGAAAGGTTTTATGAAATTCTTTTGGCACGCAATATGCTGAAGATATTGTTCCTTTAACTGTTATCAAAAAAGTTGTGCACGTAAAAAAAAATCTTAATGACATTGTATGTGACCAACCTTAACATTTTGCCATAAAAGTTTGAAATGGCTTCATAAATTCTACTTTTGATCGAACAAAAACTATTTAATTATTTCATAAAATAAAATTGATTTAAATTGATACTATTATTTAGCATAAATATTGTTTCTCCGAAATATTTGAATGTTTCTACAGTTCATAATCATTCCTACAAAGAAAATGCTTTCTTATATTTTATACATATCTACGAAAGCACAACCAACGAAAAGAATTTGCTTAAATTTCATGTGTTGTCATAATAAACGTCTTATCGATTCAAATACTCTATTGATAATGTAGAGAGGGTAGTAGAAGGGTAGTAAAAATGTGGGTATACGTAAATATAATTAAACTTTTGCAATTATTTAGTGACATGGATTTTAAACTACGAATTTCATGCATTTATAACAAAATTGTGTGTGTGTGGAGTACATGAATCACACTACTTCCGATTGATTGATTCGTGACTGGTTAAGTTGAAAGCTTTACAGTCAAAGTTAACATGTTCACGCTACTGTCCGATTGACTGATACGTATCTGGCTTTTATATTCGAAAACGGAGAAGCTGCTGATTGGCTAGAGACGCGTTAGAGAGAGAGAGAAGCGAAGCGCATTGATGCTCGCAGTTAGGTCAACCTGAGCGAGTGACTGCAGTAGTACACTCGGATCTTGCCTGAACGCGCCTTACTACTTGCCCGATATGCTTGCTATACCAAGCGTAGGCGAATATGTCATAAATTGAGATTGTGCTAGATTCACCAGCAGAGAAATCCCGCCGTAACGACTAATTTTTTTCACCGATTCAGATGAAGAATTTTGAATGAATCATGAATGAATTATGTTTGCAAATACTCGTTCTGTGACTTCTATTCGTCAACCTACATGTGACAAAATTGGTGGGTAGACATTTCTTAAAGTACGTTCCATTGCGCTAAGCTGTGTGCACTGATTAATTTACTCCCGGAAAGTTCAATCATGATTCCGGGAAATAATATACGGAATTGGACTTTTAATTAATTGCATACTGTCTAAAGAACAGACATTGTCTCGCTGTGATAAAAGAGATTACTTGGGAAATGTTAAAGTGTCCAACTTAAAGAAGAGATGAAGTCGTTTCAAAGATAATCAACAGAAAGGAAATATGACAGGACAGGAGAAGCGCTTTTATAGGAAGATATAATAACATCAAGAAATAACAACGAACTGCTTTTTCACACGATAAAATGTAGAAATAAACAGGTGATGTTCTCATTGAAAGACTTTTCAGATTTTATGAATATCGATTCACATTGCTATACAATCGGTAGTATGTATCAGTAGTACTATACAATTCGTATGTTCCTAGCTTTGGTTTATTTTTTCCGATACGTAACAAATCTAAAAGACTTGAATCTTTTTATACGCGAGGATTAGTTTACTAGGTAATGTTTAATTAATTTGTTGTGTATAGCCTAGTAAACTGATCCTTGTAACATCTCAAAGAACTCAAGCTGTTTTAAAGTTATTTACTTTGAAAGGGTGTTCACTTCATTTTGTCCTAGATCGTATATTTCACCTGTTGTGGCTCACTGTACTTGCTTTCAGAAACTGCATATTTTCTATTGACATTCATGATCTATGGCTCTGATCGAATCGCAGAGACGAACAAAGCGAGATATGCTGCAGGTGTAAAATGCACGCGGTGGTCGCGTTAATATTAAATGATTTAATTTTTCGTTCGTATCCCGGTGTCGGTAGTCATTCTCGAAGCTGACTCGAGGTACATATCGCGACGCGTCGATGTCGAAGGAGCGCGATGGAATAGGAAAACGCGGAGTAACGTTCAAAGGCGTGCCACCGGGGCGGAGTAATTCACGTGAAAGGGATTAAGACGCAGAAAGGCAGGCAGGCTGGCAGGCCTTGGTGGAGAGAGCTGAAGAAGCAATGTCTAGAAGTGTGCTCATTGTTATGCATTTCCGTTATTAAATATGTATATCCTAGCTACGTTTCGCTACGCCCGGATGCATCTCAGTCGTGGCTGGATTAAAGAGGTATAACTGGGGTATGGCTGTGCCAGTGTAGCGTTAAAAGTTTACAAACAACGTCTAGCTCGCTCCATAACTTTCGTAGGACTGTACTTCCGCGTTAACGATACCCCGTTTCGCCACTTCTTCGGGTTCACTCCTAGTCTGCCTTTCCTGTGTTCCTGGGAATATTTTCATCTTCGTTCGTCGCTCAACTCCCGGCCAACTGACATCAACTCCTCCAATGATAATTCCTCGTTGATCGCTGTTTGTTCCGCGAGTAAAATCGTTAGACGGAAACTGTGCAGACTCGAGGTTGCGACGATCTTCTCGATTTCATTTTCACCAGATGAAGCTCGAAAATTATCGCGAACTTTGTGATATCTGATGCAGATGCTGTAAACTGTAAACTGTCGCGTGAAGGGAGTAAACTCCTTTGTCCAGGATTGCAAGGGTGTGGGATTCGCATTCTTATTTCTGGATAATACAAAAATGGGATTTTCAGTAGTCAAAAACGCTAGACAAAAGATCGATCTAGGGTGCTATCGCCCTCAAAAGTCCTATTTTTTCGTTTACGAGGCGTAATTTGCGTTATTCGGCAGCATGTAGCTATTTTCATAGAGGTTTTTCAGTAGCCAAAAATAAAAGATCGATCTAGGGCGCTATCGTCCTCAAAAATCTATTTTCATAGCTATATGCTACCGAATAATGCAAATTACGCCTCGTAAACGAAAAAATGGGACTTTTGAGAGCAATAGCGTCCCAGATCGATCTTTTATAAGGCGTTTTTGACTGCTGAAAACCCCGATTTTGTATTTTTGAGAAATGAGAACGCGAATCCTGCACCCTTGCAATCCTGGAAACGAGTCTACCGTCTTAAATGGCTAGCAAATCCAAAAAGTCTTTCACGAATCTCTGATAGTTTGATAATTCGATGTGCAGTGAAAAGGAAAAGTTATAAAGAAACTAGGACCAAAATTATAAATAATTTCAAATCTAAACATTTACATGGGAAATTAAAGAAACTAGAAAAATAACTCTATCTCTAAGTTTCCGAGACCCGTATGTACGGACCAGACAGCCCAAAATTCACATATCAGTATTCATGGGGAACCGATATAGGGGCAATGTACACGTCGCGACGATCATCCGATAGGAAGATGAACGTCGCACAGTATGATCTAACAGGGGACGCGTTTTCCGAGGTAATTCTATTGAAATCAATAAGTGCGCGTCTGGCAGACAATCGGGCAGGAAGGAAATTAGCAGTCGCGAGCAGCTGATGCACGTCTCATCCAGAAGAACCGTCAAACCCCCGACATGTAAAATGCAGATGGTGGCATTTTTGGCACTCGTATTCGTTCACCTATAATTAAACTCTTTAATCATACCTTTATCATACCGGACGTGTCTAGAATTTTTCTATAACAAAGCTAGCAGACAAAAATTATGTAAGACATTTGCATAACGTCCGAAACATTATTTCATTGCATCTATCAGTTGTATGTATATCCAATACCTTGACTGCGGATTCGCATGCAAAATGAAATTGTCAAGCATCAACTGCAGGCTACAGAAACTAAGAACAAATTTATTTTCCCTGTTAATAATTCTGAGATACATACTGACAATGGTTTATCGACATTTTTGAATTCTTTCAATCCACTTACCGTTTTAACAGTAAACTAACCGAGCCTTGAAAGTAACTGGTACATGTTCCCTTATCAAAATCACAAAACTGATTTTATTTAGACTTTGTGCTCTGCTAAAGACATCTATACAATCATTTCTTATAAAATCATTTTTATTATTTCAATAATTGCAAAATAAAAGATCTGGAACCGGTCATTTCGACCGGTGGCGGTAGGTCCAGTGTTAAACTGCGCCTATTAATTTTTGTAATACATGTAACGATGGGTATACAATACTCTGTCTTGCAAGTTTCGAACAAATCAATCACCACAGAGTTTCGAATCAATTCGATGCTTATTCGAAATCAGAAATTCTTGAAACTCTTGAAAGTCTTGAAGTCTTGATAATCTTAATAAATGTAATACTTTTTATAATATTGGTAGGTTCATACTGTTTTTTTTTTTTTTTTTTTTTTTTTTATTAAGCTATAGAACCCCAAATGGGATTATTAGCAGCATGCACATAATTGTGCATGCCAACATTACAAAGATAACTTTTAATTAAAACTTATAACATTTTCGAATATAGCACTAACATATTTGGTTGGGAGTTGACTAGAAATAGTTTCCAGCCAGAACATTACAGCCATTCAATACAAAAGTCGAAACGATAGACTGCTACTGGACTTAGCGACGCTATATACATAGTTCACAATCTTTTAAGAAGGAACAGAGTTCATACTGTTATTCGTCCCAATGCTGACACGACGTAATCATTGTTTCGTGATAGATATAACATTTCAAGATTTTCAATTCTTACAAACCTTCCAAAGTTTTAAGGCTTTCAAGATTTTCAGAACAATGAAGACTTTGAAGGCTAAGGTTCGAGTTATGTTGCAAATGATTCGAATTTTTTGTCGTAAACATCAAATCGAAGCGATTCAGATCCCATCGATAGATACGTGCATAAAATCCGCAGTCTATGCACCACTGAAAACCGGACACGTCCTACAAAGTCAACTTCCAAATATGAACTCGTGTACGACTACGCGACGCACAGTGGGGTATTTAGCCTGAAAAATTGGAAAAATTATTGTAGCGTTATTTCTAGGCTGAAAGTTATCATATTATATATCGTTGGATTCGTCTTGAGATCAGCTACAATATTATCAAATCGAAAATATATTTTAGCATTTAAAAAATGAAATTCGCCTCAATTATTTTGAAAAAAAAAATTTGTTTTCCAACTTTCATATATTGAAGTTTGTAGATGTCTACATACTCTTCCTCTTTTGTTTGAAACTTTTTTTTGTCAGATTATCAAAAACGGTGTCATTTGCACCGAAAAGCTGAAAAGAATTATTTTTGCACATAAATTATATCGAAATGATGTAAATTATTATTTTATGCAGAATATGTGAATCACGAAACTTTTTAGTAAATAAATATATATTGGAAGAACATTTTAAAATTATTACCATTAACTTTCATCAGAAAATACATCAGAAATGTCTTCCTCGGATAATGTTTCTTCTTCGTTTGATTCTGCCCATGTAGTTTCATCGGTAGGTTGAATAAGCAGAAGCATTTTCATACATTCTTTAGAAAATGGTATCTTCTTTCGTTTTTGCGATCTTATACTTGATAAGAGGGGATCAGAACTCGATAAAAGTCTATTTATTATATCTCGGTTGCAAGCTACTCGAGAAAACTTTCTTGAGTAACTTTTCCTACAATATATATATTTTCCCGAATATTTGTTATTCGCCTCTGCTGCTTCTTCCGAAAGCTGTCCAATAGGCAAAAAAGCGTTGTCGATCACTGCTGCGCCATGCATTAATATTTTGTGAATTGTGGGACTCATGGGGTACCATGGATATAATTTGACATACATTTCTGCTGTATTTCTAGCATATACCGCAAACTTCTCAGAATCTATTTCGTGACCACTCGATATCGCTTCTAATATTATTTTAAATTTATCAAGCAATTTAACATCGATTTCTGTGATAGCTGCTGACAATTTACCAAATAAGCCATAAAATCTAAAGGCAGACAGATGCAGATCCAAATTTTGTTGGCTGATAATCACGAATCTTTACCGAAGGTAATGTCACCAAAAAGAGCACGCAGACTCGCGCAGAAACATAACAAAATTGTCAATGAAGTTTTATAATCGTAAAAAAACTTACAGAATAATTGGTAATATTCAAATATTAATAACTATACTAATTTAGATGATAACAAAATGAAATCTATGCGAAAGTGCTCTGTACACCTACCTGAACAACTTATGTAATACAAGAATTTACATAATTTTCCTTAAAACACTGGAAAATCGCTAACGAATGGACGCTGTCTTAGAGACTGTTTAAGAACGCCAAGCGCGCCTTAAAATCTCTCGACTTTCGATGAAGTTTACTACTTCACGGGTGTACAAATGGAGAAAACAATATTGCAGCCTTATTCTTCGGACCTTTAACTACGACGAACAAAATTTTATGCCATACGCAAAAATTTAGAGATTGACTTTTCTCCACTTTTTCGAGCCAAATACCCCACTGTGCGACGAGCAGGCGACACAGTGGTTCGAACTCAGCCGACTGAAGAATTCGGGATCGATCCCGAGAATCTCTTGTTTTACACGCCATTAGTATCAAACTCGCGTGTACATTCGAACAGGATCTGTTCAGGTTCATCCGAAGCGTAACAAGTTTCGCGGGGGTGGTAACGTAGCCGGAGGTGTTGTTCCCAGGACGAAGATGTCCGCGAATATATTTAACTCGTGTATCCAAGCACGTCGCTCGAAACTAAGCCAATATACCTGGAGAAGTTCGGCGGAAGGAAGTTCTCCCGGCAAAAGCCTATATTCGCTCGACGTGGCTCGGCTCGGCTCGGCTCGGCTCGGCATGGGCCGTGCCTGGCTACCGAGACATCCGCTTCGGTACTTCATCCAACGACGACAACGACGACGAGGATGAGGACGAGGATGAGGATGAGGACGAGGACGACCAGCTAGCAGGCAACCTAAACGCGCACAATGGACCCCTACCCCCATACCTTTGCCCGAGACAACTTCTTAAAGCCGCGCGCTGGTGACGTCTAAACTTCGGACACATTTTACCCCCGGCCCCATTAACGCAAACTTCTTCGCCGCTAACACTATATCATTACGATGTTACCGGCTACAGACGAGACCAGAGGCCGAATGACGCGCTCCCGGCAGGCCCTCAGCCTCATAAATCTCGATGACAATGCTGTCCATCGAATTCCGATTTCGAAACCAGCGCGTTTTTCTTCGTTGACGACGATGCGTTCCAGCTGCTGGACGTTGTTCGCTCTGCCACCTGTCAGGCGTTGATGGGAATCGCGTGGCAATGTATGGCCTGCTTTCGGGAATGGAGGCGCGACTGACAATAGAATTGTGAGTAATAGAACTCGGAGAGAGGGGAGCGCCGCGCGATATGCACTGTTGTTCATAAACTACCGGATTCGATAGCATTGCGCTAATGCAGTAAATATGCGTTCGCTCCATGCTGGTCAAATGTTGTGAATGTTGCATTAAGAGCAAGCCAACTATATGTTATCGATTCGGTGATGATGGATTGTACGATTTGGTATTATGAATACAATCTCCAGTTTCATTTCTCATTGTGTATTGCTATTTGAATACAGAATGTAGTTTCGTTTGATTTAGGAATTACAAATTGTTGCGTACGTTTGATTGGGCCTTCGAACATTGAGAAAAAATAGGGAATAAGAATTGTAACGACGGCTAAGCTATACCGCGCGATTGGTAGCCGGTGGTACACGGAGTCGACAGATGAGGGGAGAAACTTACCCTCTCTCTGCCAGTATCGGATTATTCACTTGACACTGTGATACATGCACAACAGTAGAGTGGGGACACAGGGAGTGGGTCTACACAAAGAAAGATAAGTCGAAAATGTAGAATAACGTTTTTGAAGTGAAACTTCTTTGCTGAGGATAACAATTTTCTGATGTTACGGAAGTCGATGTTACGGAAGTAGAAAGTGAAGCGCGAAAATTTATTTTTATGTAGAATCACTGTACGTCCACATTACTCAAGATTGTAACTTGGATGGGTGAACATTTATGGAACTTCTATTATAATTTCAGATGAGATCGACGAGAATGAAAATTATTAGAATAATTTAAAATTATTAGAGTACTCCGTTGTGAATTATGCAGTATTTTTAAGACATTGCTGAAAGATTTATCTTGTCGGTAACATATCGCGTTTGTTGTACTTGAAAATACATATTCGTTACATAAACTGACCGATACGGGTTGCGAAGTTTAACAACGTAAATATTAATTAATATAGCGGGTACGATTACGTACCACTTTGGGTTATATTAATGATCATGGAAATTCCCGGTAACAAGATTACAACATATTCTGCGGTATGTTATGACAAAATCTTGCAGCACAGCATCCGGAATTCAGCATCCGGAACTCAGGTATATTTACACTGCAAACTTTCCACCGTTGACTTTCCAAGATATTCCGCACCGTTGGTTTGTCCACTTTGAGTCTGAATGTGTTCTCCACAGGGTGCAAATATGCTTTATTCCCATTCAACCAGATCACTGATTGGTCCGAGAAATAGTAGAGAATTTACGTGTCTGTCATGACATCGGTTGAACGTCTATATCATTCAGTTATTCGTGCTTTTTTCATCGAAGCACTTGTTTCGAATTGAATAACATTTTATTTTATTACAATTAATTGTACTTTCCACTTTACAATGTTCGAAGGATTTTCATACATCATAAATAAAGATCCACGATTGGTCTTTGATCCAACGTGCATCTTGCAAATCCTAAAAAAAATGTATGCCGTCAATATATCGACGTAAAAATTAATTTGTACGAATAGATGGGGCACCAGTCAATGCATTAATTATGTTCACATAGGTATCGAGATTCAAAAGCTTACTTAATTAACAGCTTAATAAACCAAAAATGTTTCATTTTCGCATTGTCAGTTTATCTCATTGATTGCCGTGACTGTTGTCGGTGTTTGCAGGCACGAAAATTTACAATTTTGTAATTGTTGCAAGCAATTAAACAATCGATCTCGACGCGTAAATAATTTCACTGTTAACGCGTCGTTAACCGACTACGGATATATTCGAGTTTCCATGTGCGAGTACTATTGATGTACTGCGAGCATACTCGTGTCTGTGTGTAAAATGTGTTCGTTAAATTGGTTACCTTTTTAAAAATAGCATTGTAAATACAGAATGTATACGCTGTGTAACATCATCAATTTTTGCACCAATCATGCATATAGCGCGGTACGTCAAAATGGGATGTTCAATTATCTTTGTTGTTATAATTGTACAAATAGACCTCACAGTTTGAAGCTACATTGTTTCAAGCGTCGTCATCGATGAAAGGATAAATTTGTTTTTGCCACAATTTTTTTACATAATATATTAATCGGTGCAGATTGCTATCGTTTTATAATTTCGCACGATAAACCACTAAACAGCGTACATTACATTAACGTGCTATCTCTTATCAGAGATTTCTATTGGGTTGGCAAGAAAGTAATTTCGGTATTTTAATGTGAAATAGAGAGTCCAATTTTTTTTTGCTCAAGCAATGAACTTTAACGAATAAGATATTTTCCATTTTGTTCGATGATCTTTTGCCAAAAAAAATAAATAAGAAAATATTTTATCGATGAAAGTTCATCGCTTGAATAAAAAAACAAAAATTGGGTTTTACTTTACCTTAAAATACTGAAATTACTTTCGTGCCAACCCAATATTTAACCCCTTGCCGCATTTTGACGAGCCAGAGTCGTAATGAAGGTTTTTGACAAAGTCTAACAAATATGAATGTCACGCGTTTCATTTTAGATGAAATAAAATTTGATTCGTTTGTAATCAATATTTAAGCATTAAAATAAATGTAGCCATAGAAAAAGTATAAATTTTCTCTTCTCTTCTACGACATTTTTCGGGATAAAGACGTTCTAATCACTGTAACTGTAAAAGAAAAGGTACAGCAAGGGGTTAAGAGCTTTGATGCATAAACACTGTTCAGTTTAAGAAATATTTTCTTTAAACTGTCTCTTTAAAATTTCAAAATTTTAAAATTAAAATACCACCTAATGGTTTTCGAATATAAATTCCCTAATACTTATATCTGTTAGAATGTTCGATTTGATCGGATATGTTTACATCGAACGTGCAAATACCTTTCTATCTCTTACTAGATCTTACTAAATCCATATTTCGAGACCTCAATCTGTTGGCTTTATCTTGATCGAGTCCTTCGTCATTGTTCACGGCGATCGAAGCCTTTCGCATTATTCGATTCAACGAGACAATGAACCGACTCATTCAAATAGATCGAGAGTTCAGACACCGATTAAAACTGATCGTTTGGGGATTAAATTCACGTTGGATTGCGGAAGTGAGGGTTAAGGGGCTGGAGGAGGCGAAGAGTGCACTTCTCTCGCGGGACGCTGGTTTTGGTTTCGCAAGTCGTTCCGGAAGTAGCGGTGCAATTTCGGTCGATGTTACGAAAACGTACCGGCAGCGTCTGTCCGGAAAATTTGCGAAAGTAGACACTGGAGGGTGGCTTTAATCAACGGAATAAATGAAATTTCGAGTTTACGCGATCTCTGTGCGGTCTATTGATCTTGGGAGCCGGGGAAACGTAGGCGGCCGTAGAGAGAGAGGGCCTCTCGAATGATGAAAGTGCACGAATAAGCCGAATGCATTGCTTAAAGCTAGAATATTGGAATATCGCAGCGATATTTTGTTCCCCCGGTCGAAGACAGGAAGCGATGCCCACTGAATGGAAACCAATTAACAAAGTAACGAACCGAGCGAAACGCTCGCACGAAACTTTCATAAATCGCCGCGCGCCTCGGTTGCATGGCTGTCGACATTATTTAAGAAAACGATCGTTTTACTGTTTACGCGATGAATAAAATGTGTACAATTTGAAGAATTAATGAGAGGATTTACATCAATATTTGTCCCTACTCTGGTTCAAAATAAGATGTACAATATCAGTGATATGACTCATCAGTTATAATTAATCTAATCGATATAAGTGATTGAACGTTCAGGTATATTATGCACGTGTTCTATAAATGTAATTCTAGAATCATATTCTAGCATTTTTTCACTTATTAATTTAGAGTTATTGAAATGAAACAAATGCGTCCGTTATCGATAATTACAAACTATTGGATTGGCAAGAAAGTAATTTCGGTGTTTTAAAGTGAAATAAAACCGAATATTTTTACTCAAACAATGGACATTAATCAATAAAATATTTTCCATTTTGTTCGATGATCTTTTGCCATCTTTCTGGTGGCTTCATAATTCCGCGCTCATAAAACTTCTGGTCCTTATCGGCAAGAAACTGATCGAAGTGCGATTTCAAGTCCTCGTCATCAACAAATGTTTCACCCTTGTGTTTTGCCACACACATCTTTGATAACACGTAAAAAATTATTGGAGCTTGGTTGGGAATTGATGTCACATCCGTCATATGGACCGAACATTGCACCGTCAGATTATCATTTATTCCGAATTTTACAAAACTCTTTGAATGGTAAAACATTTGCTAACGACGATGACCTGAAATCGCACTTGCATCAGTTTCTTGTCGATAAGGACCAGAAGTTTTATAAGCGTGGAATTATGAAGCTACCAGAAATATGGCAGAAGATCATCGAGAAAATGAAAAATATTTTATCGATTAAAGTTCGTTGCTTGAATAAAGAAGATTGGCTCATATTTCACCTGAAAATACCGAAATTACTTTCTTGCCAACCCAATACAAACAAATGTTATTTCTCTGAAAGAAAATATGTATTATTGTTTATATATTTAAGATCGGTATTATAAAAAATTATTAGTTTAGTAAATGTGTTATTATTGAAAGCATCGTACGCAGTGAAGTTGCTTAGTCTTTCCAAGGATAATACGAATACTAGAATCATTTCCGTGTCGGAGTCAGAAACTAGCAAACGTGCTTCGAATTGATAACTTCCCAGAGATACGGGGCTTTCGAGTGTAAAGGGTTAGTGTCAATATTAATTATGCACCTTGTACCAACGTGTCCACGGAGCAAGAAAGAAGTACAAATAAGTTTATTGACATTCCTGGGAAATAATTCGACGACGACGCAACGGAGCACGAAGTTTCGCACAAACCGGTGGCTCAAAAGAATATATCCAGCCGTATTAACGCGAACGTCCATGAATTTTATCCGCTCGTAAAACAATTACGCAGGCTCGGTGCCTCGCTTTAATTCCAGTCCATTGTCGTCCTGAGTCGAGTAAAAAATAGAAGCTTTCCTGTTCGCTGCCTTTTATCTTTGTTAACTCGTTACGTTCGTTCCATCCTTCCTCGCCGACCAGCTCGACACACGGTCCTAGTTTAGAACCCGCTAACGCGCTGCGTTTGAACACCAAATAGACGACCTTTCTCCTTCTTTGGACGTTTGACTGGTGATGCGCGCACAGTGGACCATAATTAATGGTTAACAGTTACTAGTTGTCGACCTCGAGGCCGACAACGTCATAAGAGATAAATGAAAAGATATGGTTAGCTGAATTGACGCGAAATAAACTGATTGATACGTCCGATGCCGTGTATTTCATCGGTGAAAAGTTAGGGAAAGTTGCCACTTAGTTTCGTTGTAACTTAGACTGCGAATTTTTACATGCACCCGCCGTGGACAATTACCGGAGCACAGTAAAGTTTTCAAAAATGAATATAAAATGTCTGCAATTTTCCAGGTTTTGCGTATTTAACATTGAACCAAAGAGAATAGAAAGTCTCATTGTAATCTGATTCCAGGTATTACGTTGAATAAAATATCATCTTAAGCGGCGTAGTTTCCACAGTGGTCCCGAAATCGTGAATTCGCTCGTCAAAGAAAGAACCCCTATAAAGCGTCCCGAAAATGTTGAGACATTCAGGTCGTTCTTCTAATTCGCTCGACGCCAGAACCGGGGCGAGTAAAACGATCGTTATTCGTAAATCATGAGACTCTAAAGAATGGTGCGGGGGTGGTGGGTGGATTTATCGGCGGCGAATCAAGCATATCGAGCATGAAATCGAGCAAATCGGCTGGATTCTCGGCGTCGGTTCACCGCCGTATATTCCGCTCGTTCGTTTGATCGGATAGGGGCGGAAAAATCAGCTGGCATTCGCCGCGGATTTTGCCAGCTCGTAAAATGATTATGCAAAACGCGGGCGTTGCGTCGCGTCGTGTCGCATTGCCAAAGCGTGCACACCGTTGCAGCGCCGGTTGCAGGTTGCAGGCTAGGCGCGAAGGCCGTTTTAATTTCGAGGTATTGTCGGGCCCCGAGAAAATTAAAAGCTTATCTCGCTGCATGCTTGGTTCGCGCGCACTGACGAGGATGCTTGGTTCGCGCGTACCGACGACGAGGCGGTTCTCGTCGCCTGAGCCCCGCTCTATTGTCTCACGGCGGAATTATTATCAACACCGGCGACGATGTAGCTGGTATATAGTAATTGTTTGAACGTTGATTCCGTCCCATTGTTTCTTCGTCAGCCCGCTTTCTTCCCTCGGCGTCGCACGTTCTTCCTACGCCGCGCCCGGCTGCACGCGGAAGAAAACTCGAAATTCCTCCTAGCCACGCGGCACCGTTAATCTTGAAATCGATATACCACAGGGAACCGAATCCGTGTCCACGATCTCCTCTACCTCTACTTCCGTACCCCTGCCGACGCGTTTCCTCCATTGAGCGCTTTCCGGAATCTCATTTCTGCTCGCTTCGTAACGATTAACAACCCTGCTAGGTCGCGAATGCATCGCCCATAGAATTTGTGTTAAATCAAGTTTACGACACCAGTAAGTAAAGTCGCGTTTACTGTCCGCGATCGCGTACACGATCACTGTCCAGTGCCTACCCCCTCCACTGTCATGCTGTCCTTCTCTACGTTCGGCTTTCTTTTGAACTTTCGGCGCGATCGGCGCGATCGGCGCGATAGACACAGTCATAAAAATATAACATCGGTATGCGATCACTGTCCGTGCAGAACACAGGCTGTCGGACAGTAAACGCGACTATTACTGTATTGTACACGCAGTATCTTTAGCCTTCTTTTCAATTAGTATCGGTGCTAGGTCTCGAGAAATTGTACATTGCCGACAATTGTGACAACCGACGACGAACAAAAACATATAACGTGCATTACTGTTGTCGTGCGCAGGTAGTAAGGGGTCACATTATAGGGCTTTCTCTGTTAGAAAGGGGCGCAGTGAGGGTAGTGTTCCTAAGAAAGATGAAGTTACTAAAAGGGATGACGTCGAGTGTGCAAAGACAAAGACATTGTGATCGACGTTTGAGTATAAATGCCGTTGTAAGATATCCTAGTATGGGATCAAGACGCCCTAAACCCTTTAAGATCCTCAAGTTCCCTCTCTCTCTCTCTCTCTCCCACTTCCTTCCTATTTCGTAGCATACCTAGACTCTACTGTGTAGAGGGTGTCCTCTGTACAATAGTTAAAGAACGTTACTTTGTGGCGTTAACAATAAACGTACCGAGCTGTAATAGTAACAGGCACATGTTGCCTTATAAAACTGACACAATATAATTTATGTAGACTTTGCGCGGCTCTTATTGTAATATGTGCTCTACTAAAAATATTTATTAAATCATTTCTTATGTCAGCATATTTATAATTTCATAATTGTAAAATAAAAAATCGAAATCCGGTCATACCACCTGTGGGGGTAGATTTATTGTTGGCACTGCTATGATCTATTTACTTAACGCTAAACGTATCGAGCCTGAAAAGTAACCGATACATGTTCCCTTATAAAAATGACAAGATTGATTTTATTTAGACTTTGTGCGGCTCCTATTATAATGCGTGCACTATTAAAGATTTACACAATCAATTCTTATTAAATCATTTTTATTATTTTAATCATTGTAAAATAATAAATCTGGAATCGGTCATTTTGACCGGTGGTGGTAAGGTTAGTGTTAAAAGAACAATGAACATTCTTCGGTTTCTTTTATATTATATACGTTTTCATAGTTAGTTGCAACAGCAAATACCTGAAAACACTATACATATATTATAGTACTATGGAACTGATGGTACAACATCCTATTTAAGCGTGAATTTGCATGAAAGAAACGTGTGGGGTGATTTATTACGTAAATGGCTGTAAAGGACGTTAGATAATGAAACGGAAGAGGAATAACGGGACAGGTGAACAGTCTCGTCCGGAGCATGCTAGTAAATTCATTATTAAGTCTATTTAGCAGACTGTTTTACACGTAGAATATCGGCTAATTGGCTAACAATAAGCCAGGTGCATCTAGGTTGATGAAAATCTCAATTTATCAGAAATATATTTTCTATTTTTGAGAGGTTGTCTGTAATAAATTTATCAGAATATTCGTGCAATTTAAAATATCCTGATATGCTAATTAATCGGTTCATAACAATCTATTGAGCCTCAAGTGAAATGTTAACAAGGAAATGAAGAAATTGAGATCTAACATTAATATAAATAACTACAGTTATATAACTGTAGTTATTTACATTAATAATTACAGTTATTTATATTCGACACTAGTTTCAAGTGTTATGAATTGGCCATTTCATGTGCAACAACCTAACAGAAGTTCCATGGAATTTTATCGTTGCTTTTGCCAATAGAAGTGATTGGGTAGTTGACAAATTTTATAATATTTGACGACAGATGTGCTGAGAGATTAGAAAAATATTTTAAAAAGAGAGTAGAAATGGATTGGACAAAACAATTGGCTGAACAATCAAACTGAAAGTTTGATGCGCAGGAGTAGCAACACTACGATAAACGGCAGAATACGCCACACCGTTCTGATCACGGGGAGTATGAAAAAAGAATTCCGCGGGCACCTGCGGTTTGTGGAGGTCCATCGGCATTCGAGCAGTCCGAATGCACTCGAAAGTGAACGAACCAATTTCCCAGTGCGCTGCAACCGATGGCGCAGGTGCGGCGCGCCGCAACACTGACCTCGATTAATCACGTTGATAAATAATAATAAGTAGCGGGGTTCCTGCGCCTAGTTAGTTCGTTATTAATACCCAATTCATATTAAACATACCCTTTGCTCACACATAACTAGGTAGATACGTGCCGAATCGTCCCCACCGGCGGCGTTCCAACGCGAACCCGCCCCGTCACGTCCGTCCGTGTCGGCTGCAGCGACACCGCAAGCTTGTCGTCGCGGCCAAGTATCGCGCGTGTTTCATAGTTAATGTCCCGTAATTAATCGATGGCTGATAGCTCGAGCCCGTATTGGCCTCCTGGGACGGCGAAACGGTCCGGCCATTACAAGTTTCCGTGTAAATTTTCCACTCGTTTGCCTTCTTTCGTATTCTGCCGTACTCGGCGTTCACTGTTTCACCGGCTGATGTGACTGGAATTGAATGTTGCTCCACGATGTATACAACTATGTATACAACCTATGTATACATACAGGGTGGTTCGCGCAACTTGCACACCTATATAACTTCCAAAGTATGCGTTGCACGAAAAAGTTTTGTATACAGAAGTTGCATGGTCTGAAGGGGTACATTTATGTAGTGTATTTATGTTTTTACAGGTTGAAGCGTTTCGGAGATTTAAAGGTCGACTTTGTTTTTTTAAATGGAATACTATTGATATTTTTTATAGCAAAACATGGAAGAATGTCGAATTCTAAGTAGAAAAGAGAGTATTGACCTTCGTTAGCCCTAAACCTACTAATTAACGAGTAATTTCACTTTATTTCCTGAAAATTTTGTTCGCGTAATATCAAGTTAGAAATTCAACCTTATCATAGATTTCTGCGGGACATCGTGATAGGCGTTGTCGTGTTTATAAACATTGTCACGTAAACATCCAGCTCTGGCGAGTTTCATCAAAATCGGCGAGGTGCACCCTTATCTGTATAATTGCAGAATCCATTCTAATAGCAGCAACAGTTTTTTGAGAATATCTCAGGAACTAAAGTCGAGCGGCGGCAACATATATAGGAAAGGCTACTGTATTTTTGTTAAAAAGTAGAACAAGAATTTCTTTATTTATATTCTCGCTGATGTAAGAGTATGATTTACGGTTTACCATGTAGAAATAGGCATGTATGTAATTAAAATAGTTTACGGTTTTGGTTTGTTTTTACAACGACCTAGTAATAATTGTAAAACGTTTTCATTAAAATGCTGTTTTACGACAGAGATTTATAGACGTCCCTCATTTACATTTCATGCATTTATTATTTTATCCATTAATTCAGTTGCGGTGTTATAATTCATGAAATTTGAATTCCACCGTGATATAGGTCGTGGTAACTGCATCACCAGACTGCACACTGTTCACTTAGAAGCAACAGTATTAACGTAGACATTAGTCAACAGATGTGTTTGTGTTCGTATTTTTATATATACGAGCAATACAACTTCGTTCAAGTAGTCAATGCAGATAAATAAAGTACCAAGATATTTTTTTTTTGTTAACTATGCTTTGACTGAAGTTTACTTTTGCCGTAAACAATTTCAATAAACTAAAAATATGATAATAAAAATTTGCAATTTTCCTAAAGTTATTCATACCTTTTTAATTTCGAACACACGTATGGCACATGAAAAGATTCGAAATCTACCGATAATGTACCAGTTTTTAGTTAAAATTCAATTGATAAATAAATGATTGTACTCTTTCGCACATTCAAGATAAGGAAAATGGTATTGTTAACCAATTCATTCTCATGGAGGATAGAAACATCGAAATATTTGAGGTGTTCTCAACTGGTCTACTTTAATAATTGGACTGATCGGTATAATACATTGAAGTTTCCGTAAACAGTTTCAATAAACTAGAAATATGATAATACAAATTTGCAATTCTTCTAAAGTTGTTCATACCTTTTTAATTTCGAACACACGTATGGCACATGAAAATATTCGAAATCTACCGATAATGTAACAGTTTTTAGTTGAAATTCAATTGATAAATAAATGATCGGACTCTTTCGCACATTCAAGATAAGGAAAATGGTATTGTTAACCAATTCATTCTCATGGAGGATAGAAACATCGAAGTATTTGAGGTATTCTCACCAGGTCTACTTTAATAATTGGGCTGATCGGTATAATACATTGAAGTTTCCGTAAACAGTTTCAATGAACTAGAAATATGATAATAAAAATTTCCAATTCTCCTAAAGTTGTTCATACCTTTTTAATTTCGAACACACGTATTGCACATGAAAAGATTCGAAATCTACCGATAATGTAACAGTTTTTAGTTAAAATTCAATCGATAAATAAATGATTGGACTCTTTCGTACATTCAAGATAAGAGAAATGGTATTAACCAGTTCATTCTCATGGAGGATAGAAACATCGAAATATTTTAGGTGTTCTCACCAGGTCTACTTTAATAATTGGACTGATCGGTATAATACATCGAAGGGCATATTTCATTACGGTTTACATTGGCAGTTGCCCAGTCATAGTCAGCTGGTGCGTGCGCGTTCGCTCGCGTAGTCGAACAGGATCGAAGCGTTTTTCGATTGATTTTTATTACAAACTTTTTCTTCCGTTAAATGTAAAGGCCGCTCTTGGCCAGCGGAGTTCCCTTAAATAACGGTTATCAGTGGCATTAATGGCGCAATGCTATCGTTTTTCCGGCAGCCCGATAATAGGAGGAAAGCTCTGCGCACCGTTCGAGACCACAGCGCCGGCGTACCGAAATTATCGATACATCGAGCCCGCAGATATAGCTTGAAACTTATGAGTTACGAGGATAAAGCACCAGGGCCGAGTTCCGCCAGGAAGGAGTCCATGCTGCGGTATCGCGACGTTGTGTGACGTGAAAAGTTCGATAATACCAGTTCCCAACCGTATTAACCCTCGCTCAACGAATGTCGGGCTATTTTGACCCGACTCTTGTCATCGCCCAACTGCAGCAATTACTCCAATCTATGTAACACGATTATAGCAACATATACAGAGTAGCGGAAAAAATTTTAAGACGACTATCGTTTCGGTAGATTATCGCATTTTATTATAAATACTAAACGTCGAACAATTCTCAATTGTTCTTAACATTTACACATATATTCGCACTCTATCTACAAACAACATAGAGTTTTTCAAAACATAAACAGTGTTTGGCAGAATGCGCATGAAACTATCAATGCAGTATTTGCTGTGGACATTAATTTAAGACTTATTTCTGTATAAGGTATTTACGTTGATACAAGTAACAATAATTTGTTTAAAAATTTATATTTTGTGGGATAATCGTTATTTTTAATGACTGCGGCACATCTTTGTGGTATTGCATCAAATAGCTTTACGCATTGTTCCATTGAAATGTTGTTCCACTCTGTTTCAATCGCAGTGTAAAGGTTACTAAAATTTTTAGATTTATAATTGTGTACGTTCCTTTTGACAATGTTCCACAAGTTCTCAATCGGATTGAGATTCGGTGATTGCAATGGCCATGGTAACACAGTAATATTTCCTTCTATAAAGTGCTGCTTCACGATTGTAGAGGTATGTTTGGCATCATTATCCTGCTGGAAGATGAAATTGTCTCCCATATATTCACGTGCATAAGGTATCATGGTTTCCTTCATAATGTCCAGATATTGAAACTATTCCATAATGCCATTAATTTTTCGAATTGGTCCTGGACCGTTCCGCGAGAACGACGCCTACACCATTACACAACCACCACCGTATTTGAGTGTTCCTACGGTGCAGTTTCGATTAAGATCTTCACCTTTGCGATGTCTGATATATCGAATTCCGTCAGAAGATACTCTATTGAACTTCGACACTTAAGGACTGCGTCTCCTTGACAGACGACACTCGCGCGTGACTATGTGGTACGCTCACACACCGCTAGACCAGGTATAGGTACGCGAGGATTGCAAGAGTCCGGGATTCCACTCCTGATTCCCAATAATGCAAAGACGGGGTTTCTTAGTAATCAAAATCGCTGGATGAAACATCAATCTTGGGTGCTGTTTGCCTCAAATGTCCTACTTTTACGTTTACGACGCGTAATTTTCATTATTCGGCAGCATGTAGTGGAGCCGCGAGAAGCAATGTGACAGGCGACAGTGCTGCCGCCCATCGTGGCTGTCAATTCATACACACATGCTGCCGAATAATGAAAACTACGCGTCGTAAACGAAAAAGTAGGACTTTTGAGGCAAATAGCCTCCTAGATTGATCTTTCATTTAACGATTTTGACTACTAAGAAACCCCGTCTTTGCATTATTATTTTGCAATCGTCGCGTACGTATACGCGGTCTAGCGGTGTGCGAGTGTACCATATTGTCACGCGCGAGTGTCGACGTTTAGCATCTCTAATACAATGCGATAATCTACTGAAAAGATAGTCGTCTTAAACTTTTGTCCGCTACTGTACGTACATGAGTACATACACATACGTTCTTGTGTACTTCACACCTTCCATCATTATTATTTACCAAATACACTTCAATTTGACTGAACTAATTAGTAATTGCGCAGTGTGGCTAATCCAAGTCGAACATTGACGACCATGAACTGTAAATGTATGGTGTATTCTGTCTCGGCTGCGGGATCGAATATGGGCACTTAACTGGATCATGCTATATCCGACTTTGCGCTACTGCTCGTGAGAAAAATGTATTAACAGACCATATGATTCGTGTTCTCCGTATCCACTAATGCATTTAGTTGCCTGAATAATTTTTTAAAGAGACAACCAGCGTAAAAGTGAAAGGAAATTAGAAAGTTCATTCTAAAAGTTCTTTTCGTCAAGGGACGCCAATTTCTATTATAGCGGGATAAATGATTTAGTCCCTCGTTGGAGAGAGTGCATATAAGGTAATGGAAATGGGATTTTGATTAAATTAAATGGTTAAATGGCAAAAAATATTTTCGTACAAACTCCTCTACACGAGTCAGCACGATTCATGTGCGGCAACTTAATACTATTGATTCTATATCTAGAATATTTTAAGTGACTGTCTTTAAAATGCATTTCTGATTGTTGGATTATTCATAATAAAACATAGTTCGATACAAATGGATTTCAATCTCATAGTACGAGAAAAAGGTTTATTTTTTAAACACATTCTTAATACTTTACCTAGGAGTTCGAACAGCAAACATGTAAATAAATCTAAACCGAATTCATTACATTTTACATTTAAACAAAAACATGAATACTTCATTAAACTTTCATGAGTCTCTCTTTCCTCGTGAAGAAATTTCTCAAAGAAAATGTTAATTGCCAATATACCTACCGTCCAGAAAGCATTGCAATTAGTTCCATTCATAGCATTCGATTCGATTCGTTGTCTACGGAATCTTTTTCGTTCGTATTGAATTCCAGTTTGGAAGATTTCGTAGGCCGAGTCACGTGAAAAATAGAGCTCGTTAAACGAAGAGATAATTGTAATATATCGTTTCGAGATAACGTTGCCGAAAATAGCGTACTAATTGGTCAACCACATTTACCCGGACCACGCGAAGTCTTCCGGATCACAGCCGCAGATATTCGTTGGCAACGAGCACGCGTAACCACCGTGCATTCCTGGCTGTTGAATTAATCGGCGATTCTCTGGAATTTCGTTTCCCTGGCGAGAAAAGAATCCACGATGTGCGACGTTCTCTTTACTGGTCTCCGAACCTCCGATGTCGGAAATTAGTCTCTCGACTGATTTCCTCTCTTCGTTTTCAACATTGAATAATATTGGCTATCCGGCGGTCGCTTAATTGAGTATTTCACTGATCGTTTGAAAACTGTCCTCATTGCTTTTCCCTTGTACAACTTGCCCTCTAATGATCGTAATAGTAATGATAATAACGATTTACCACCACTCACATATACGCGTATTCGTGAAATAATTATAGTCAATTCAATAACAACAAACAGGCAATTTCTGCAACAATAACAGTGATGTGCACCTAGTAATATACTGATTCATACCGGAGCGAGATAAAAGTCTTTGCGTATTAATTAACACCAACAACGGCATCGTTATTATTGTTCAAGATTCACCCTTTTTCCTCGTATAACACAAAAAAGGATCGTTTCCTCTCAACTTAGGTACCTACTTCCATTAAAACCAAAAAAGAGTATTCTAATCGAATCCTCGTATCAACAAACTTTCTTAAAATTCTATTCCGGCGCGTCTTCGCCTTTCGCGATTTACTTTTCAGCGAACCTCCCGGGCCGTATATGACGGGCCAGAATCGCGAATAGGTTGGGGAAAAATTTGCATACTGTCGGTGCAGCCGAATTCATAGAACAATTCCGTGGGAAAATAGAAGACGTTCCCGAATTCGATATCCAATAATGTATGTTCTAGATTCGATCCACCCTAGCGCGTTTTCGCTCCCGATTTCACCTCCCTATAAAAATTCATGGCACCCGCGGCCTCTGTCGCATTCGGGCCTGCGCCGTACAAATCCGCGAAACTTCCAATTGAATCTCGAAAATATTAGCCGCAGTCCTCCTCGAGGGAAACTATCCACGGCAGATTTAATTAAACAATCCAGCGGTTCGGGCGACATTCCACGGGCCGTTCATCGATTAAGACTGAATTATACGTCCCCTTTCGGAAGTAATTCGGAGTTTAGGATACTGCAACTGTGAAATCAGCTGACGAACGACACCCCCGGGAAATTAGACGGAATCGCACTACCGAGACTGCGCGTGTTTTAAACGCGTTGACAAATACGCTAGAGCCAGGCGTGGCTGGCTCGGCCTTTTTATTTCACTTATGCACACCGGGGACCGCTCTTGCGAGACCTTAAACGTTTCCGCCTGAAAGTACGATTTTCTGTGTACCGTTCCGTGCTGTCCCTTCTTCGGAGCGATGCACAGTGCGTTGAGAAACCCGTTTTCTGGACACAATTCCGTTACTCGAACATTCTGGATGATATGAAAAAATATTTCCGACGAAAATTCTACGATCTAGAAGAGAGTATATGGTAATTTTATTTGACTATGCAGTGACTTTGACAAGCTCTGTAGAGATTGAAATTGAAATTTTGCGTGGAAACCTATATTTTTGTTTCTGCATCAACTATTTCTATTTACAAAGCGTTTCGATCAAGAAATAGTCTACCAATAGTCTACCGGTTCATTATACACCATTTTAAGATACAAAGCAGATCTTCAAGGTCTCACCTCCAATTTTTATTTTACTTTTAAATTAACTTTGTTTCGATGTCAATCAATACGATTGCTTGCTTTTTATATCCAAAATGTGCCGATTGATCGACATAATTTTTGTTGATGGTTAAAAAAAACCACAAAATGGACAATCTTGAAAATGAAGAACGCGAATGAACAAAAAATTCAAGTTCTATCGTAACTTACACTGGTGCTTGCTTCGATGAATAAATTTATTCTGAAAATTGTTACGTTACAGATAATAAAGTATTTACAATAATTCATTATGCCAAATGATAATTATTTCACTTATGAAAGTGAAGTAAGATAATATGTAATACACATATAATGTATAATTTTTCACTTGACTATATAATTATTAGCAGACTGCAAGACACAGAAGCCACATAAAAATTTAATTCTTCTTTTAATTATCTTGTTGAAACCGATGAAAGGTGAAACCGATACACACTGGTGGCCTTAAATCGTTTTAATACCTCCACTGTTTTAGATTGTGCGTACCCATTTTTGTGGCAAATGCATAAAATCAACAGTCTAATCATTAGTAAAATCAATCAACATTATGAATAAAATATGAATTTCTTTGGAATTTTGACTCGCAACACTCCCAATAATCATCTAGCTCATTTATAGACGATATTTATTGTAGTAAAAGCATCGAAAAATGCGTATAGGTGTTTTAAACGTCATTCTTAATACGAGCGCATAACATCGGACGCCGAACACGTCGCGTCGCGTCGATATATCCGAGAGATATCGGGAACGTCTCGCTGACGTGCACGCGAAAATGTTGCTTTTCGCGTGTGTCACTACCATCTGGAACGAAGAGCGTCGGACCACCCTTACTTTCCCCCTTCGTATTTGCACGAGCCTTCGATATTTCTTCGCGTATCCCCTGACAGTCGCCAGCTTCGAGATGCAACAAATGTCTGGGCGAAGGTTTTGACGCGAAACGATTTTGTTTGCTCGTTGCAAACAATGCATCGAACAGTGGACCCCGTACGCGCGGTTACGTTCAGCTCCGCGAAAGGGCTTTTTCATGCTTTACCACAAAACTTTCGGCGTTTACGCCGTGATATCGAAACTTCCTCGCTCCCGGTTCTTATATTTCACTGTTAACGGAGGAAAGTTCACTTGCGAACAGTTTCTTAATACAGGTTTATATTCCGTTGACTTGCACGTTGAGTGGAATTACTACCTTGAGTTCAGATTTATTAAGATTTCATATCCGAGGAAGAGACGCTCAGCCGTCAGTAAATGGATAAAGGAAATGAGAAATTTCTGGAAGCAAGCGAATTCGGCATAGTGTTTTGGATCCGCGTAAATGATTATCGATAACGATTATATTAAATAAATAAGAAAAAGTAATGCTTCAGTCTTTTCATTCTACGATATTTATAATTTAACGGTATTAGAAATCAAAAAATATATGTTTCCATTTTTAAAAAGTCAATGACCTTCGTCTGTCAAAAAATTATTAACGTCAGAACGTGTCCGTTACGAATAATAATAGTCGCGTAGATCGAAGTGGCAATATGTGGTGGCCCACCATGTTGTACATAATCTAAAGATACGGCATTAGTCAACATGATTCACTGTTCCAAATATTTCCGTAAAACATTTTATGAATAGATGGTTTTTTGACTTTATTCTGAATGCCTGTGCGTACAGAATGAACAAATGTTTGACATACAGAAAACAATGAGTAGGTATGTGTTTCGACCTTTTAAAAAATGATGCCACTGCAGAATGTACATGCTTTGTTACGCTCGCGAAACAAATGCGTTTCTATAACTGTGGTTCCCTTTGAATCATTTGCCTTTTTAAATCCCATTTTTACCTTACTGCGACCAGAAAAGAGATATTAATTATTCACGGTAGTTGCATGAACCACCGTGTATATTCTCAATAAATAAATTGCTTGACAACTATCTCGATAAATTAACGCAAGCATTTTCTCTATTTTATGTTTCAATGTAGCACACAGGTATACGACAAAAAGCCATCGAACTCTATATTCTATGAAATGGAAGCAGAATTTTATTATAAATATAGCATTATAAAATATTGTTAAGAATAAGCTACACGCAATGCTTTCCTTTTATTTTAATTATAAAACTAGCCAACAAAATTTCCCGGGAAACTGTTAACAAATTTTTAGGATTGAACGTGCAATTAAAACTTGTTTCCTCTAGTCCCTCGGAACTGTCACATGAATTCGAGAACAATTTAATCGGATATAACAATGAGTTCTTTATGTTCTTCATTTTTTATATTATTACGTTCCATTATTATTTAAAAAATCTGCCAATAAAATTTTTTTATAAGTACTCTGAGAAACCCGCACAATTGACGTGCAATTCAAACTTGTTTCCCATAATCCCCTGCAACTTTCGAATACAGTCGACAATAAGTCGACATTTTCCCGTTAGCAATAGTTCTCCGACGTATTACTACGCTCCACGTGACATTTAAGAATTTCATTCAGAATAACTATTGATCAAATGGGACTAGATTTTTCGGGAATATAAACAGATAGTCTTGAAATACGAGAGGCTTTATTTTAGTTCCATTTATTAAATTATTTATTAAATTAACCATTAGATCAAGGACACACAATACATTTAATACATTTTTAGCCAGAATTCGATACTCTATCGATTCATGATATAATACAAAAAGTAAGTGTTTCCATTTAAAGAAATCAAGGAGATAAAAAGTGTTTACGTCACAATATTTCCAAGTCTACGCCATGCAACTTTTGCATACATCATCTTTTTTATATTATTACAAGGAACGTAAATATTCAAGACGAACAAAGTATTATCGTCGACCAGCTGCATCACGTGCAACTACGAATTTTTTTTAATCGTGGGTTATAATCCACGAAGAGCATACATACCGGGAAAATTTCCGGGCATTGCTGTAGCGAGTCGTAACTTGTATTAATTCCCGTTAAAAGCTAAGTAACACAACGCACCATTTACCCGGTTCTCGACGTGGGTCGATGCTCTCTTCTATTCCTATTTCTCTCTCTCTGTCTTTTTTTCTCTTTTTCTCTTTGTGGCTGTAACTCTTTTCCTCTTACTTCCTTACGCACTCTCTCTCTCTCTCTCTCTCTCTCTCTCTCTCTCTCTCTCTCTCTCTCTCTCTCTCTCTCTCTCTCTCTTTCTCACTCTCTGTCGACGGCGAGCACACACGTAACGTAGAGAACAGGACCATTCAAGCCGTAAGATGGTCACTGGAGACCGTGGCTAGCATTTCTTCCCTTTTTTCCCTTGGTCCACCGGCAACCCGCGGGAATAACGAACACGCTTCTTTAACATTTTCTGTTGCCGCTAGGATAAAAGGACTCGTTCTTTCTTCCTTTGTTTGCGACCTCGTTCCCTGTTAACCGCAACTAGAGTAGTAAAAAGTACCGACAATGAAGATAGTCGGTATTACACGCATAAATTAAGCTCCCAGTTATTTTAACAAAACGAGTGTCGGGGTGAAAGGGAATAGTGGCTTCATTAATTCGGAGGTTCGTACGAGCGCAGCTTCGAACGGAGTACGTGTTCGCTATCTCTGCGAGCTTCTTTGGCGCATCAGCAATACGCTGTGGATGTTTGTAAACTTATTGGACACAAACATTCTCTTATATAGTAAAGTATCTAATAACTAGACTGATAATCTTTATACAAAATAGATAGTTCTCCCATCGCCCCCGTAATTATAATAGATTGGAAATAATGTATCGATCATTTTAAATTCAGTAACTCTTGCAACTATTCCAAATCTCCACTATTACCAATGGCTTAATTAACACTGAAGGCAGCAAAAGATTTAAACAAATCAAACTCTCTGACTTCCTACTGTTTTTTGAAGAGTATATTAGCCATACTATTCCAAAATTCACTTCTATAACTCATTAATTATTCCCGCAGTGTTGGAATCCGAGCGGATGGCAAACTAACTAATTTTGATTCAACAAATTTATTCAGTTAAACATTCCTCATTCGCTTCCACTACAACTTTGCAGTTTCGGTACAAGCGTTTGCACGAATATGGTAATAATAACTGACGGTGATTACAATTGCATTCTCTGGTTTGGTTGATTCTCAAAAATGTATTTTTGAAGGGGCAAGAGATACGATTGTATTCTTGAAAATCGTGTCACACAAACATTGATCTCGACCCTCCATAATTCACTGTGACAGTATCAATTGTATCGTGTTAAAACTCATATTATCGCACACACTCGATCACCTAATTTTCCATCGACTTTTACTAAACTTCTTGTAAAGCAGTTATTCTTACATAATATGTGGGCTATATTGGGCATCGGTAGACGTCGCAGGTTTGAAAAACACCCCAATTTCCTATTGGTTTTTCCACAATTCCATCCATTCAATTCTTCTTCCATGGGATGCTTGAAAAGTGAATCCCAGCTTACGTGCTGGCGACTTCTAGAATCTCTGGGGAGATTTTTCTTATGCATCGAACCGGACATGTATTTTCCGGTCTAGGTTAGGTCCATTGTATTTTATGACTTTATATTTTATTCTTCGACAAAATACACTGTCTTTGTTGTCCCTTACAGAATAATTTCTTCCACATTACACAATAACATTCTTCTCTCTCCAGCATTTACCACAACTACTTACAAATTCGGTTCAAGTACAAAGCATCGAACCTTATTTCTCACGTTAACAGCCAGTCTCAAACATCATTCGTAAGTTGCCAGACAATAGAAATCGTACAATACCATATACAGACAATAATATCATTGTACAATAGAATTTCTACATAAAGATATCGTTTGTCGTTATATCTTATAATTATACTGGGCGGCTTCTTTATTTTGCACAGAAGTGTACAAGCAGATATGCCCTTCAAATTACTTTAATTCCCAAAACACAATTGTCAATGAAGACTGCGGATCTTTATGGAAAATAAAAATATTCTACTTCAATTGCAACAAACTGGGGTGAAATACATATTTATTTTCTTCTTTAATACGTTTAAGAGGTTGAAAACAATATAACAGTGTTTTTAAATTTTTCTAATATTTTTACCGTTAATTGCACCTACCAATTTTTGTCATAAATACATCAAATCCGCTGTCTATTTATTAGAAATTCTCAATTAATTGAATGCATATTGCTTCAGTAAAGCAGCGTAACTTATTTTTTCTTCAACTCGAAAACTGCAAAACGTTTACTTCACACGTGTAGTTACCTCAGAGGATTAAGTATAGTAAAAACGACGATATTTCAGGTGAAATACTACGGTGTTGGTAATAAACTCGAGACACTAAAACCAAAGGGTTTCGAGTTTCCAACTTCAATTTCCCTCTTACCAATCACTTTACGCGCTTAGAACTGGGCGCAAACTTCACAAATATGGGACAGACGATGTTTTACCGCAGACTTTTGTACGAAGTATCAATCGTAACCGTGTTATTGCTCCTATAGATACATGGAACAATATCCAACTCACGCAACGTTTCAAACATTGTACACTTGATGAGCTCGTATCATTGCTAATTGTGTATGCATAATAAAGCGCGTACGTGCATTCCGTATTCCGTAACGCGCGAATGTTTGTCGGTGTATATTTAATAAATTTCAATTTACGTTAGCGTTGCACAAATGGTTTCGATATTTAATTGTTTGATATAATTGTTACTTGTTATTTGGCACGTTTAATTCTTTACCGAGTAGAAATTGAATTTGATAGACTAATATCTAAAATAACTCGCGCAACCTATTGGTTTTATCAAAAAACATTTTAAACGAATGTACATCGCATCTCGAGAGACACATCGGATCAATACAGTTAAATTTTTTTTTAGATCTTATACATAAAGATGAAAACGGATATGGTCGACTTTTGACCTTTTATTTTTATTCGAAAAGTCAAATTCAGTGTACATAATTTAATGAGCGAAGTCATGTAAATTACACGAATATTTTAGACAGGGGTTAAATTAAAATTTTCCTGGCAATAAGTCTTTTCCATGATAAAAGAAAAAGTAAAGTAATTCCGCGTTCTTTATCTTTAGAACGAAAGCCACCACTTTGAATCTCTAAACCAAATACTTGGACTGTTAGTGAAAGATAGTTAGCCGCGTTACGTAGGACAGCCTATCCCACATTTCAATTTTAATGAAAATTAACAAAACGGAAGAAATTTTAAATTTAATCACCGAGTTTCGGTAGAAAATTTGTTAATCTTTTATTTATATTTAACAAAATAATGGGAAAATGAAAAAAAATCGATTGTCGACCTAATAGATATTGTAATTATAGCTTTCCATCGATCGTATTTGTTGTTAATAAAATTGTTAATGCTTTCGGCACAAGAGTTCGATCATTTGTTGCTTAATTTATAAAGCCATTTTGTAAATTACTAAAGTAATTCCGACGTTTCGATCTACATTCAGATTATCTTCAAGGGTTATTAGAATTGCGTCTGTGAACAATTTTTTTTTAAATTTCCAAATGAAACTTTTCTTTGCTTCAACGATTTAACATCAATTGTTCTCACATACAACTTCAACAGTTTGTAGTTATTTCATGGACACACGAATGTCAAAGAGTTACCATAAATTGTTAAAGTGTTATTGCGTTTCAAAGTAATTTCAAATTTACCGTCTAATATTGGTTGGTGTACTTCGATCTATGATCTTATACGTTCTTCCCTAATGTTTACTGTTTACCTCGGTGTCTCGATAACCGGCATGCATTCAACAAGTATTACAGTTTCACGTCGAATTTATTAATTTTCATCGCAAAGCTAGATAGTGGTTTTATTACCAGCATTTCTTCCCTTTCTCTGTTGTGTATACTTAAATTTCAAAATATTCTTAATTTGTTAAAAAAGAATTTTTCACACACGCAATTCTAGTAACCCTCGAAGATGATCTGAATGTACATCGGAAACGTCTGAATTACTTTAGTAATTTGCAAAATGGCTTTGTAAATTAAGTAACAAACGATCGAACCCTTGCGCCGAAAGCATTAACAATTCGACTAATAGATATTACAATGAAGATAACTATAAAATTTTAATAGATAGAACTCGAGATATCTTGTACACCGTTTTGAGAAACGCAACTCTGAGAAAAACGCGTTTAAAGTTTACGACTGTAATTTTTCTATCACGGCACGCAGGTATATACGAAAATACGAACTCACTCTCGAAACGGAGACTTCGAGAAATAATTTGTATCGAAGCCTTAGATCCATGTAAAACTTTTTGCATCCTTTTCTCAAGACTTGAAACAACTGTTTAAGACAAAAAAATGTTCAACTTTTTGAAAATTTCACTGCGTCCTAACCTTTTGTTGAGGATCCTTTAATAGCAGAATAAGGGTTGAACTCAATCGACTGTAAAAGAAAACTGTTTATCGATAAAGTAAAAATCGTTAAGACACGGAGATCACAATTCGAATGAGCAAGGCGTTGCTCGGTTGAGGACTGTTGCACGACTACTCGCTAAAAAGGCGGAAGAAGGGAAAACTTTGCCGTGAACCCTGCATCGCCGAAACGGTCAACGGACGCATGGCTTTTATGGCCTGACCTGAGCTTGCGTCAGGCAGAGAAACTCGCAATGGAAAATGTAGAATTTCAAAATACAATCTCAATACCTTTTAACCATATTTTTTGCGAATAAGCAAAATGGTCCTGTACACCGTGTGTATTCCTTTGCGCTGCATTACGGACCAACGATTTTCCGTCCGACTGCGACAGGGAGAGCTGTTCGTTCCCAACAAAAGATACAAAACTAAAAGGACGAATCCGGTGTAGGAGGGAGAGTTGAAAGGTTCAACGTATTTCCAGTTCCGGTCGCGACACGATCCCCGGTGTTCGGAAGCGCAGTGGCTGCGGTGACCGCGGCTCACGGTCCCACGGGAATTCTGATTACTGATTTACGAGGTTCCGTTCCGTTCCGTTCCGGCTCGGCCCAGCTCGGCACGGCCCTGAGAGGAGCCGATCCCTGCCTCCGAGAAGGCAGCCCAGACCTGGCGCAGATGCCACGAATGCGCTTCGAGAGAGGTAAATCCTATCAGAAGTACTTAGAGTTCGGCATTGCCACCCTCTTGCTCCGTGGCTCGTCGTCCGTAACTGGCAGCGGTTCCACCCTGGTGAACTCCCTCGGCTCGTCCTTTATCTCTCCTATCGGAGCTTGATTGGGCTATGACCAAGAATTAACTCGGCCCCAGCGAGGAGCCACTGACGTTGCGCTGGGTTCGTGGCTGCGATCCTACTGGCGCGAAGGGAGGGATAGGTATAATTGAACGAAGAATCCTTCTCCTTCCTCTCCTCCAACCGCCACGTACACGTCTTATGATACCCTCGTACGCTTGCTCACGGAATTTGTCGGACATCGTCCGGAGTCGGTCGGCTATCCGGTTCACGATAAGAACACGCTCGATTTCCATATCTTGCGTTCAGAGATTTCATCGGGTGCGGCGGCAAGCGTACAGAGTGGACCAATAACTATGACTACATTAAACATTTTCGTTATTTGTAATAATATGAACAAATAGTGGTAATTAACGGTCTGCCGATTTTGTGTATCTATGGGAAAAATATGTAGTAGGT